>CM035150.1:47082764-48282764 GCA_020205605.1 Panax ginseng
ATTAATTAATGAAATTCATCACAAAATATTAAAAGTCATGGAAAATAACTTAAAATATTTTCTTATATCATAATATATTTTAAATGAATTTTCAAGTATTAAAATCATTTTTAAATCATTTATTTAATATTATAATTAAATAAATTAAATATCTTTAATATTCCAAAAATATAAAATATTTATAAAATATATCCAAAATAATTAAAAACTAATTTTAGGACTTTAAAATAATTTTTAGGAATTTATTTTGTATTTTTCATAATTAAAAACTAATTTTCCTATTTTTAATTAATTTCTGGAAAATAAAATAGGCTTATTAACAGTGGCTGAGGTGCCCTGTTTGACCAACAATATTTGTCAGATCTTGATCTTTTTGGGCAAGCTAATACATAGATCTTGTAGTACTAGTGTAATACTACATGTAACAATCAATAACCATATCATACATCATCACAATCAAAAGTTATAATCCTTCAAAGTGGCTATCAAACTTGTTCTTGACAATTCTGGGTTACCCAGAATTTCTGGTCATGGTCGGTCAACGGTTTTGATGGCCTTAGATCGTGCAACGTGTTCATGTTAAATATGTTCTAGACGTCGGGCTGTGTAGAAAAACTTACATAGAACAAGATTCAGGCAAGTTTAAAGTCTAAACATAAACAATCCAAAAGATATAAATCATCAAACTTACTGTCAAAGCTGTTATTTATTTCTGGGTTTGCCCAGAAATGAAGAACAGTTCGATGTTCACTTTTGAGCTCTCAGATCTTGCAATCCTTTTGATGTTTTTGTGATCTAAGAGTTCCAGATTGTAGACAACATGTAACACTATATATCTAATATATAAAACACATATAACAACATAAGATCAAGCAAATCTAAGCCGGTCAAAGTCTGTACGAATCATGTTCTTGATTTTTCTGGAAATTCCAGAAATCAAAATCCGTGATCATCTTAGCTAGTTTGACCAATCATTACGTCCATAATATGTGTTGTTTTAGAGATCTAAGAGCATGGATGTGAAGTACAACTAACAGGCTACAACTGTAATACAACAAATAACTTAAACAACATCAGGATTAAAAGATCAAAGCCGTATAAAATCTGGTTAGATGCTGTTCTTGGCTTCTGGGTTGCCCAGAAAGGCCCGATCAATGCCGATAAACGCCGATCAACGGTATTTGACCGTGAATAACTTTTGATCTACAACAGATCTGACTCTGATTCTTTTTGTAGATTAAAGAAGACATAACAAGCTACACATAACAACTTAAAAACAACAAAAACACATAACATGTAAGGATTTATAGCCTTTGACATTCACTGTCAAATCACCAAAAAAATGAAATTTCCAGATTTTTGAAAAACATGATTTTGAGCATTTTGATGTTATGGATCTAATAAATACCAACCCAGATCATCAAAATGGACTATAGTCAACATGTTTTAACAATAAAAATTAACATCTAACATCAAATTATAGAATTTTTAGGTTAGAGCTTTTATACCTTTTCTATGAACAATTTCTTGAATCTTTGCTCCTGATTTGTTATGGGATTTCATGGGGCTGTGTTTAGGACTGATATAGCAAGAGGATTTCGTAGGGTTGGGTTTGAGAGAATAAAGCTAAGTGTTGGTTGCACAATTAAGCCAAAATGGACACTTTCTCTCTCTTTAATTATGAAATGAAATGATTCCATGTGCTTGTAATAGCTGATCATTGATGGGTAATTTTATAGTGCCATAGGTGAATTCTAGAATAAAGTTAGATGGCTAGATTTTGCAAGTTTGCTAGCAATAATACACTAATAATTCATTAATGGGACAAAAAGGGTAAACTAGTAATTTCACTTGTAATTTTAAGGGCATTCTTGTCCAAGGTGATTAAATCTAGGGTTTAATCACTAGATTGTAAATCTTACAATTACCCAAATAATTCCTAGGGTTTGACAATTTAAAATAAATAATGTAATAAAATGCTAATTAACCACACTAATTTAAAATTAGGGTTTTTAATTAGAAAATTAGGGTTATTAAATTAGGGTTCCTTAATATCATTAGGGTTCCCAATTTAACAATTAGGGTTTTCTAATTAACATTTCCATTTAATAAAATAACAATTAGGGTTTTCAAATCAATAATTAGGGTTTCTCCTAATTACGGAAATTCTAATATACACAATAAAATTCATATAACGCAATTTCTACTCAGTCTTGAACTCACAACTGAGTTTAACAATTAAGGCTTAAAAATACGATATAAGAGTCATGATATAAATTTACCATAATTAACCAATTATTATCATTCACACATATACGATATATATATATATAGATTGAAAATTCAAAATATATATAATATTATATTATTATTCTCATCTCTTGATAAAAATCCCAATTTAGGGTTCGGATTCCATATCTGACTTATCCTTTGTATACAACATCAATAATCAAGTTAAAATAATTAACTTAATATTCTGTACAAATTCATATAATAAAATATTTATTATTATATTTCTAATTGTCATTTCATATATTATTTAAATAATATAGAAATTATATTTTCATTGAAAATAAATAATAAAAACCTTTTGCTTACAAAATTAATTACTATAACAATATAATTTATAATAATTAATAATTCTAAAATTATTTCTAGTTTTTCAAGTAATAAATATATTTGCATTTATCGCTCACATTGCATGCCACTTATTCTCATCATTTTAAATAAAAAAAATTTATATGCAAAATTTCTTATTTATTTTTATAGAAAATATCGGGTTATTACAGTATCTGCAGGCCTCGGGGTTATCTCCGAGGTTGAAATTGTTACTCCCAGATTCCGATCCGGGGTTGATGCTGAACTTTGGGTAGTATCCGATATGGATATTGATCGTCTTTCAAGGTTCCCTCTTAAAAGATTTAATCATTCTCCCGCAATGTTAGTGATGAAGATACAGAGAAAATTTTGAGTGTCTACAGATGCCCCTCTTTATCATACTCATGCATGGCGATGCACGGGTAGGATAAAGAATCCTAGACACTTGGAACGCAACAAGACAAACGTGGTAATATGGGTAGCAACATGATGCAAATGTATGATGCATGTGTACGGGGTTGTAGCCCAACACGCTGGGGATGATTGTTGGCTCCCTGTTGCCTCAACTGGGGATTGGCAATGATTACCAGATTTGATGTGTAATCCGAATCTGTTAGGATGTTGATGTTGGAGTCATCACCAAATTCATGGAGGTTCAACGCTGTATATGGCTGAAATGGTGTAGGAATGTTTTTGTTATTTTTGTTTTATCGACGAGAAGAAGGTAGAAATGATTTTGTTGTTTTTGTTTTATTGCGACCGGGCCATTTCAAATGGTTGCCTACGTACTCCTATTGAAGAGGAGATCAGGTCGACGTAAGAGGTTAATGCGTAGGGGGTTTCCCCAGTGGAAGTACGCATTGAGGTTCTGTAGGCTAACAGAGTAAGAGGTAACAGGTCAGGCCAATCTTTGTGGTTGGCGGACATCTTTTGCATAATCTTCTTGATATTTTTGTTAGCCGCTTCAACAACACCGTTCATCTTCGGACGATAGATGACAGATTTGAGATGTTTGATGTGGAATCTACTGCATAATTCCTCCATCATTTTGTTGTTGAGGTTCTTGACATTGTCGGATACAATCACCTCTGGTTGTCCGTATCGATAAATGACATTGTTTTTGATGAAAGCATTGATGACTTCTTTAGTAACCCTGGTGAAGGAGGCTGCTTCTACCCACTTGGTGAAGTAGTCGATCATGGTGAAGATAAATCGGTGACCATTACTGGCTTTAGGCTTGATGGGTCTGATAACGTTCATTCCCCACATTGAGAAGGGCCAAGGTGAACTCATATTGTGGAGTTCCTTTGGAGGGGCGTGTATGGCGTTCCCATTAATCTGGTACTGATAGCATCTTTTGACGTGGTCATGGCAATCAGCTTTAAGAGATAGCCAATAATGTCCCGTCCTGAGGACTTTCTTAACAAGGAGGGGGCCACTCATGTGGGGGCCACAGACTCCGCCATGAATTTCATCCATAAGCCTTTGGGCTTGATCTTTGTCTAAACATCTTAGGAGACCTAGTCCTGCATCTCTTTTGTAGAGCGCATCTCCACTCAGGTAGAATTTCATAGCAAGCCGATGGATCCGCCTTTTCTCAATCAGGCTCGCTTCAGCGGGTGTAGATCCATCTCACAGATATTCCTTGATATGCTGATACCAAGGATGTTCGATGGGAGGTAGCTCATCCGATACTTCTCCAACGTAATTCCTATAGGCTAGGGCCTTGTGCAGGGAAATTGTGACGCTTGGCAAGTGTTCCTTATCTGATATACGAATCAAAGAGGCCAAAGTTTCTAATGCGTTCGTAAAGTCATTCCTATTACGAGGAATATGTAGAAAGGATACTTTTTCGAACTCCAAAGCCATCTTTAAAACCTGCCGATGGTAAGGCAGCAAATGTAGTTCTTTGGTTTGATATATCTCGGTGGATTGTCTCATTACCAACTCTGAATCTCCAAGGACAGTTAACCGTCTGATGCCCATTGAACGGGTAAGTTTGAGCCCCATAAGACAACCTTCATACTCAGCCGTATTATTGGTGCTGCCAAACTAAAACTTGACGGCAATGGGATATCGTTTCAGACGATACTAGAACCGCTTCCGACTCGAGAATCTTCCATATTAATGACTCCATCAAAATACATCTTCTATGATTAGCAGATCATCTTGATGGTGTTCTTTGCTTGCCGTCATTACTCCTTCATCGGGGAAATATGTTTCAAAGGGTTTGAAATCTCCTGAAGGTGCGGCGGCCAGTTGATCCGCGATTCCTTGACCTTTGATGGACTTTTGAGTCACATAAACGATGTCAAATTATTGTAGGATCAACTGCCATCTGGATAGCCGGCAATTAAACATAGGTTTGTTGAACACATGCTTGTGACCATGGAGGTAATGTTGTAACCTCATGGAAGCCCATGCTAAAGCACAACACGTCTTTTAGATCAGAGTGTACTTTTGTTCACTGCTGCTGAACCTTTTGCTGAGGTAATAGATAGCTCGTTCTTGGACTCTATCGTCCTTTTGTCCCAGCATGCAGCCCATGGCATTGTCACTTACGGACAGGTACATGAACAGGGGAACATCATCCCTGGGTGGTACCAAGATGGGAGCTTTGACTAGCTGTTTCTTGATTGTGAGGAAGGCATTTCGACACTCATCATTCCATTTCATGGAGGAGTTCTTCCTTAATAGCTTGAAGATTGGCTCACAGGTTGTTGTGAGTTGGGAGATAAACCTGCTAATGAAGTTGATTCTTCCCAAAAATCCCCGTATTTCCTTTTCTGTCCGAGGAATGGACATTTCCGTGATGGCTTGGATTTTGGTAGGATCCAGCTCAATCCCTTTGCGGCTGACTAGAAATCCTAGCAACTTGCCTGATTTAATGCCAAAGGCGCACTTAGCTGGATTCAACTTCAAGTTGTACTTACGCAACCTATTGAACAACTTTCTGAGATGGTCTATATGGTCATCCTCCTTCCAGGACTTGAAAATGATGTCATCCACGTAGATCTCGATCTATTTGTGCATTAAGTCGTGGAAAAGAGCCATCATAGCTCGCTAATAGGTGGCTCCAGCATTGATGAGGCTGAATGACAACTGTCTATAGCAAAAGGTTCCCCAAGGCGTGATGAAAGCAGTCTTCTCATGATCTTCCTCAGCAACCATGATCTGATGGTACCCTGCGAAGCAATCAGCAAAGGAGTACATGTCGTATTGCGTAGTATTGTCAATGAGAATGTGGATAAATGGCAAGGGAAAGTTGTGTTTTAAGCAAGCTTTGTTAAGTCCCAGTAATCAACACAAACTCGCACCTTCCCTCCAGGTTTAGGCACGGGCACAATGTTAGATATCCACTCAGGATATGTAGACACCATGATGATGCCAGCTTGAAATTGTTTCACAATTTCTTCTTTTACCTTTAAACTCCACTCAGGTTTCAATCGCCTAAGCTTTTGCTTGATTGGCTTAAATCCCTCTTTAATGGGAAGGCGATGAAGGACAATGTCAGCGGACAAACCCACCATGTCTTCATGAGACCATGCAAACACATCCTAGAATTGGGTTAATAGTGTAACCATGTCATTCCGTTGGTTTGGGGTAAGGTCTGAACCAATCTGGATTAACTTAGGGTTTTCCAAGGTTTCGAGATTGAAAGAAGTTGTTTGATCAAGGTTGGGTTTAGGTTTGTCTTTGACCCATTCTTGAATTTCCAGAGGCAGCTCAATGTCATCCTGTACATCCATCAAGGCTGAATTCATCTCTACATCAAATGTACAATCCTTGTGGAGAAGAGGCACCGTATCAGCAAGTACATGAACATCTAAATTCAGAGTCCTGAAACAAAAATATGATTTCACTTAGTATATATGAAATGTGTTGATCATACACAATGTTAGCATATACTGGCAAAATAAACTGCTAATACTGTATAGAAAAGTAAGCAGTTATTATATCTACAGGCCAGAAAGAGTTTATGCCCGCTTTACCCTTGACGACCAATGCAAGGAATGCTGTTCCAATTGGCAAGGGCAAAGTCCGGGTGGACCGAAGTGATGGAGGGATTGTCATCATCCTCCCTGTCCCGAATGATGGCCATTATGTCTGGGCAATCATTGTCTGGGGTATATCTGTTGGTATGTTTGTCATGAACGATGATGCGTATGCCTGACATCATTCGGATGATGTCTTACTTGATTCTTCGTTCCTCTTCTTCCACTGCGGGATTTGGAACAAAGATTTCTTTCTCCTTCACCAGTACCAGCTTGGGAAATAACATAGCCATTATGTTGGTTGGCACCTTTACGGGAGGTTGTGCGGACTTAGAATTTGAAGGCGAAGATAAACGCCACATGGTTGAAGCTGAAGGAATCTGTTGATGCTTATGAGGATTCCTATGACTAGAACTGGCAGAATAGCCTAGTCCAACTATTCCAGTTTTCCTGGTTGATCGAATTGGATATTTGATACCCTGACAATCTTTACCCAACCCTTGTTCTGGCTTATGACCCAACGACATCATTTCTTGAGTAGCCGGCATTACTTCGGCAGAAATGTTGGGTTTGGGCAATGGCGTTCCAATATCATGGTATTGGGTATTGCTTATTTCCAAAGCGTGAAAACTGACTGGTTCAACATCTGCATTGGCATTGATGAACGGCATGTCCCCGTGTTGAGGACACTCTAGTTCAGCGTTGACCGTGACCAGGCTATTATTGATAATGTATTTAAATTGTTGATGAAGGGTGGAGGGGACTGCCCCAGCCATGTGAATCCATGGTCGTCCCAAGAGTAGGTTGTATCCTGAATCTATCTTGAGTACATGGAAGGATACGCAGAATGTGTGAGGACCAATTTCGATTGGCAGCTCAATTACTCCGACCGAATTTCGCCGGGCTCCATCAAAAGCTTTGATGATAGTATGGCTACTCTGAATCCGGTTGAGATTGTTATTCATCTTCACCAAGGTAGCGTATGGACAGATATTCAGAGATGAACCTCCATCTATTAAGACTCCAGCTACCATATATCCGGAGGACAAGATCGCAATGTGCAACGGCTTGCAATTACCGGTCCCTTCGGGCGGTATGTAATGATCAGTGAAGGATATCACATTGTTGTTGAAAATGTGATTAACCAGATGTTGAAACTTTTCAGTAATGACTGATGTTGGTAGATAGGCTTCTTCTAAAACCTTCAATAAGACCTTCCGGTGATTCTCGGAAGTTATGACTGTCCAAAATTGATATTTGTTGTGGAGCTTCTTTCAAGCTTAAAACACTGTAGCTTCATTATGACCCATAGCGCGGAGGAATTTTTCGATCTTCTCCATGGGTATTTTCCCCTTTGATTTGGTGGTGGGCTTCATCACCCGATGGGGAAGATACAGTGGATTTTCCTTCGACACTGTAGCAGTTGTATGTGAGGTGGATCCTTCACCTTCTCCATAATTCCATGGAACTTTGCGCAAGCTAATAATAGGATATTGTGCTCTGCACGACAAGTTGGTTGGCTCGGGAGCGGCCACTTTCAAAGGATTGTTGCCTCCCTTGAGTTGAATTATTGGCATTGCGAGTGATTTGCTAATCCCATCAGTTTCATTGGATATGACTGCTACCACACTCTTCCACTTAGTAGGGCCTGAATCTTCACTTGCACGTAACACAATGTCGTTGTCTTCTAGGCGCAGGACACCACTGTCAATTAGATTTTGGATAAGGTGGCGGAGTGCCCAGCATTCTTCTGTGCTATGACCGTGAGACTGGGAATGATATTGACATACTCCATCAGAGTTGTACCGTCCTGAACAGGGGTTGATTGGAGGTAGAATGGAACTGATCCTTCCTTCATTGATTAACATATGAAGGATTTCCTCCATAGGTTGGCCCAAATAGGTGAATTCCCTTTTGTTGGCAATATCTCGACGGGCCTTGGCATTTGCTCTCTTTGTCACTTTGTCTTCCAGCATTTCATTTTCTGAAAGTGACGAGGGAATATTCATGACAAGGGGTAAGAGGCTGGCGTGCTCTTGGCTGATTAATTGACGTGTCACTTGATGCTGATAAGTCATCAGTTCCGCCAATTGCTAAATTTGTTTGCGGAGAGCTTTCATATTTCGTTCCATTGTGAACTAGAACTTGGCATAATCCCATCTATCATCCCTGTCTTTGAGGGTCTGGGAAGATTCACAGCTGAAATTGGAACTCTGTCCATTGCTCCAATTGATTATGTTAACCTCTTCTTCTTTATGTTGAGGAAGAGGGTTGTCTTAAACGTGAGGCTGATCTGGTTTGGTGACCACGATCTCCTGTTGTCTATCAGGTCCTGGATCTTGTGTTTCAAGGCCCAACAATCCTGAGTATCATGTCCAGGTGCCCCGACATGATAAACACATTTCCTAGCAGCATTGAAACCCCATCCATTAGGGTTGGCTGGTGAAAGAAGATGTGTAATTTTCTTCTGTGTTGTCAGATGATTGAGAATGTTCTCGAGGGTATCCCCTAAGGGTGTAAACACTCGAGGGCGTTTGACTTCTCCACCTTTTGGTATTGGAGGGTTTACAGACTGTGCTTGAAAGGGAGTATAGTTTCTCCTTTGAATAGGCATGTTCTGATTGCCTTTTTATCCATGTAGTATCAGGGAAACATCTTCCTCTTTCTTTTTATGGACCCTCCGGGGGTTGTTCCCATAATTTCCAAATTGGATGTGATCAGCAACAGCTTTGAGTGCAGCTAGGTCTTGAATCTTTCCGGACTTCAATCTCATCTCAGCCATCTCCCTATGTTTGACCATTTCAGAAAATGGTTTGCGGATTCCGGCTAAAACTCTCTCATAGAAGGGAGCTTCTTGTATGTCTATGAAAGTCATGATCATCTCTGATTCTGTCATGGAAGGAATAACTTGGGCAGCCATGCGTCTCCACCTTTGAGCATACTCTTTGAAAGACTTGTTAGACTGTTTCTTGATCTTGGTAATTTGATACCGATCAGGAGCCATTTGAGACTGAATGCTGTATTGTGTGAGGAAAGCATGTGCTAGCTCTTCCCAGCTATGGATCTTAGAGTTGTCTAATCTTGTGTGCCATGAACGGGCTTCTCCAGTTAGACTCTTTTGGAATAATTGCTTTCTGAGTTTTTCATCCTCTGCATAAGATCCAAGTTCCCCAATAAACACCTTTAAATGTGTATAAGGATCTCCCAACCCGTCATATATTTCAAAGTCAGGAGTTTTAAATTTCTTTGGATAATGAACACCAGGAAAAATGTAAAGATCAGCATATGACACACTCCCGTGTGTTTCAATTCCTTTGATAGCACAAAGGGTCTCTTCCATTTGGAGGACTTTTTTTTATGTCACCAGTGTCTGGGTCTCAAGTGGGATGGGCAGCATCATGAGTTTTTTTGGTCGTATCCAATGTAGTTCGAGCATGGTAATGGACCGGATTCCTCCTTGTGTGGAGGATTGACATGTCACGGGTATTTTTGGACCCTGATTAGACTGGTGTAATTCTTTAAGTAGAACAGCCAAATCTGTAATTTGTTTGCTTAATCCGTCGAATTCTTTATGAGAAAATGGATTAAGTTCAGTCTGGTCGGATGACGACATGATTGACTGTAGGCCTGTTGCCTTTTTGGACTTTAACCGGGTAGTAGGTACGATTGATTCCCTGCGAAAGACTTGCATAGTTTAGTCTTTAGGGAATGTGGATAATAACATGCTATGTGATGTGTCCATTTTAGGAATTTTATCCTGCAAAACGGATGTCAGCTGTTTAATTAAAATATGTATGTGTACACATTTCTTCATATTTCTCATTACATAGAGATAGATATGGAATGAAATTACAAGTAATTGTGTTTACAAGTAATTTGAAATGAGAGAGCATGAAGAGACTTTCCTCCGTTTTGGGTTTATCAGAGGCTTACATATCTTAGGTTACTCTCGCGGTTTTTTGGCATGAAGGTTCCCAAATCATCGCAATCTACTTGACGGGAAGTTAATCCGGTCTTTCAACTGGAGAGAATTTGGGTGGTACCTTTCCTGAGCCTCGGAGAATTAGTCTTCTCACGAGTCTAGTAATCAAACACCGACAGGATAGCCTCCTGGTGGAGGGACCACACAACCTACATTCACATACATCGCGTCTCACCGTATGAAAATGATGACATGTACGAAGCACTAATATCACAAGCAGATATGGTGCGAAGCACTAATATCACAATCAGTTATAGTGCGACACACTAAGTGCAACAAGAAAATGCATTCGTACACATTCATCAAATATAAATGCAACATCCACACACAAGCAGATAACAAATTTGAAAAGATTGTAATAGCGGCTTAAGTCCTCTTACTAGAGTCCCCAGCAGAGTCGCCACCTGTCGACGCCGGGATTTTTATTTGTCCTTTTCCGTTACTTGTTCTTTGGTGTTCTCATTTTAAGTGAGATTTGTTTGAAAAAATAAGTGAAAAAGGTCCGACATGTATAATGTCGACGATGGACTGTTAAGAGTAGCCAGTTGGTTTTTTAAATGGTTGTACCAACACAACAGAGAAAAGGTTTGCACATTGACCCAATGATGTGACACTGCTAAATAGGTCGGTGAAACCGAGATTCATTAAGGTCCGGGGACTTGGTTATGTGGAGGGAAGGTGTGTTAGGCACCCAGACATCTATGTTACCGGTGACCGCTTCTTTTTCAAGAAGCCATTATCACGAATGTGTGTGTGTGGGTCAATGTTCATTTATTTGGAAGTAGTGCGAGGCCTCGTTCGCACCTATATACACAGGGTTTGAATTTACGTAAAAATTCAATTTGAAACAAGATATGGCAGTGATGTTTTATAAAAGAGGTTTTTCAAACCCTGATGCTCAATAGTAATTGAGACCTTTTATACTCCCATTTTATTAAGTACTTGGCTTGATTGATTTTATTTGACAGATGCGAGGAATCCGTACGAAAATAATGTAGAAAATAATGCCGACTTCCTCGTGGGTATGGAAACCATCTGAGGAAATTCAGACAACGCATAATAATTTACAAGCTGCTTACAGCTAAAAATGTCCATCACGGGAACCGATTCTAGATCCAATGGGATGAATCTGTGATCACATGATTCCTAGGCGCACAGAATACTGCAATTTGTATGAAAGAAGTAAGCAGGTATATATATACTGCAATGTATATATATATATATATATATATATATATATATATATATTAAAGCAATAAACGCACCAGACTGAAGTCTAGGCTCAATCGAGGCATAACTCGATAATTTTAGTTAATATATATATATATATATATATATATATATATACAATATATGTATATATACAGACTGCAATGAAACCACGGACCAAATTCCTGACAAAAGCAAGCAACACGGCTCTCAACGTGTAGAAGGGTGTGTGCAGAGATGAAGAGAAAGGCTCTAAAGTGTGTGAGAAGGCTTACAGCTGACTGCCAAAGAAGACTTCTATATCTTTAGAGTGGGTAAAAATAGGCTTTTATAGGTACAAAAGAGACTATATATGAGCTCACAGGTGTTTAAAAGGGAAAAGTACACTGCATGGGGTGAGTGCAGAGCAAATTGAGCAGGGCTTCCTCGCTTTTTTCTCTTTCAAAATGGGCAGCCCAAGCCCTCTATGTATAGGCAATTAGCCGCATGTGTACCTACGGCTGAGCCGCAGGTGTACCAGAGGCAACCCGGGTGGGCCAGGGTTTTTTGGGTCGGGTCGTCTCGAAGTATGTGCACTCGGGCCTTGTAATGTTCACTCGAACTTTAAGAAGTGCAGTCTGGGCATCCGTTTGAGGTATACAGGACCTATTTCGGACCGCCGTTGTCTAGAGTTGTACGATGACATGGGATTAGAGTTTGTACGAAGTCATTGAAGATGGGACGATACCCTCCGGTCTTCAAGCTTCAACTTTCATCCGTTACCCCGCACAATAGTCACTCGGGATTGGTTTAGTCTTGTGGGACATCATTGCATAGAGATGTAGAGACGACGTGGCGTGGCATCGTGTTGGCGAGATGTTGATGTTGCCCCTCACCGGTGTTATCGCCGGATTGGGTTGATAAAGCAGACGTTGCTCAGGCTTCGCTGAGATTGGACTACTGCAATTTGTTGAAGGTCCTCACTGTCATCTTTGAGGTGTGCCTGTCTTCTTGATGTTATCGCCGGGTTGGTACAGTGTATCTCGTTGTGAGCGCCGAGATTGAAGCTAGTCCCATTTGAAACAAGCATTTCCGGGGTTATCGCCGAAACTACATTCCTTGGGGTTATCACCAAGGTTGGTGGCTATTCCCATGGTTGGGAGTGAGACTGGATATCTCGGGGTTATCTCCGAGATTAATCGGTCTTCTCCGGGATGTGTTCCGGTATTGTATCTGCAGGCCTCGGGGTTATCTCCGAGGTTGGAATTGTTATTCCCAGATTACGATCCGGGGTTGATGCTGAACTTCCAGTAGTATCCCGTATGGATATGGATCGTCTTTCAGGGTTCCTCTTAAAGAGGCGAATCATCCTCCCGCAATGTTAGTAATGATGAGTACGTAAAATTTTGAGTGTCTACAATAGTGTAATATGTTTGTAAGTGTTTAGCTTCCAACTCAAATTATTGATAGGAAGTAATAAGTAATGTAAATTAAGACAATACCTTCGGTGAAATGAAAGAACGACAACGTTGAAGAAACATTGTGGGAACTCGAGATTAAAATGAAGAAAAATTTTCCTCAATGTTGTAGGTATTATTAGCTAGATTCTGGGGACAGAATCCTTATAAGGGGGGAAGAATTTAACGCCCAAGAAAATTTGATTTTTAGGAGAATTAAAATTTTATTTAATTATGTGGATTACATGAATTTAATTAATTATTTATGGGAGCAAGCTAACTTAAGGTCGTTCTATGACCTAAACATATCGGAACATTGTAGTATTTTGGCTACGTGATAGAATTAAAGTGTTTGAATTTTCAAGACGAAAATAAAAGCTTTCTGAGAAATTTTTCGAAAAATACTATTCACGCATTTCTGCTCGGGAATTATTTTTGAACTTCCGAGAAATACGTAATGATATAATATTAAGGTGAGATGGAATATCCAATAATATTTCAGTTATGGCAAACGTAGTTTTTCGCCTGCGGACTTAAAACCTAACGTTTAAGAAAAATGATTTACGAGAATGAAATGTAATGCGATTAATGAATTAAACAATGATCGTATAATACGTATGTATTATACGAAGTAAATAATACGAGTATGATATGAGGTATTATATGAGTATGTATGAATGATGGTATATCATATATCATGAATTAGTATACGAGTTAGAATACGAGAATTATACGTAAATTATACGTTATGAGGCTTTAAGCCAAAAGAAATAGAATTTGTAGGATTGTGTAGGAAATATTAAAGTCCAATGGGAATTGATAAGGCCCAAAAGTAAGAATGGTTAAGTCCAATGTAAATTAATAAACAAGCCCAAGTGTTTGTTTAATTACAAGCCCAAAGTAATTTAATGTGCAAGCCCAAATGATTAAGCTAAGTTAATTAAGCTAAAGCCCAAAGAAAATATCCAATGGGTTAGGGGATGGGTTAAACCCATGGGGCAAACCATGGATAATACAAAGTGAGGAGCAAGTAAAGGAAACTTAATGGCTAAGTGTTGTGGCAATCAAGTATACTTAATGGCTAAGATAAGTGGTGAGCAAGTATTGTGATGGCCAAGTAAGAGTTGTGGAGAGCAAGTAATGGATAAGTATTGTGCTTAGCAAGTAATGAGTAGTAAGGAGGTGGATTAAGGAGGTGGGATGGCTTGTTGACCATTATGCCCTCATCTAGGATTTCTTATAAATAGGAAGCTTGCTAGCTCATTTGTTCCTTGTTCAAAACACCAACAACTTATAGCTTATTTGCTTAAGAGAATAAACACATTTAAAGTTAGACTTCCTTTGTTAGATATTCAAGAAGCAAGAAGAAGATTAAGGATAAGCAAGTGTTATTCAAGAATAAGTAATATTGAACCATGTTTCTTTTTTCTTCCATTGTTAGAGAAGTGGGTAATGGTAGGATTTGTATGTTAAGAAATGAAGAGAATGAAAAACTTAATGAACTTAAGTCGTGTAGTCACGAATGAATAATTTGAACCTAAATGAGTTATGAACTTATGAAGAACAATGATGAACTTGTCACATGTTTACATTAATGGATTTGGTATGATAAGATGAAGCAAGAATGATGGTTAAAAGATTTAAGCCATAAGAAGTCATGAGAAATGGAATCATTGTAATTTACATTTTTATAAGTTATAAATTCATGAAGAACATGTAATGACGTAACATGAAAATAAGATGTTGTAATATATATGTCAAGATGTTAGTATGAGGAACTGAATCCATTTGAAACGAAGAACAAATCTTGAGTTACGAAGTTTTACCGGAATTAACACGATTGGACGATAATCGTCGAATTCGTAAAATTCTCGGAATGAAAGTCGAATTTTGATATTGAGCTTGGAAACGTTGGTTTTCAATGAGACAAGACGTATTTGGCATTATAGAGTTGCAGACTCAAAAATGGCCGGATTCCGACATAGAACGAAGAAACGAGTGTTGAACGTTCACGAACGTTTACTGGTTTAGTTAAAAATGGACTAATAGGTGAATTTTTAGCAAACAAAGTCGAATAGATAAAATTCTTGCATGAACACGTAGAGTACGTAATTTTTTAACCGTAGGATCTTGAACAAGCCAATTCGGACTTATAACGAAGAAGTTACGAGGCCGGGAATCTCACTAAAAGAAAAATCTGTCAAAATTTTTTGAGGCACAGAGTCCAGGCATGCCATGCACATGACTCGAAGCATAAAAAGTCCGGCGCCACAATGGGAAACCGGATATAGTCCCTTTAAGCTGGCCATGTATACATGCCAATGCACTATGCATGGCGCCTTGATCTTGAGACCGGATTTTTGGAACCAAGAGTGCCACGCCGCAACGCGAGGTACGTTTCTAATAAAAATAATAATTTTCTAATTTAGAAATTAAATTTTGTAATTAGATTATTATTTTCTAATTACTTATAACTTTAAAATTAGGATTAATATTTCGTAATTAACATTAAAATTATTTAATGGTTTTTCCCTATTTATAAATTAGGGTTTCAAATCCATAATTAGGGTTTCAAATTTTGAAATTAGGGTTTTCTAACCAATTTGTTAAGATTAACCCTAATTAATCTTATAATTACTTACACTTATGCCATTAGGTTCCCAATTTAGGGTTTTATGCACCGAATTAGGGTTTCGGATTCCCGGAACCGATATTAGGGTTTCAGAACCGGTTTTAGGGTTTCTTGTTAATCGCTAGGGTTTTCTAACCGAACGTTGACATTCTTAATATATACTTAATCCTGAATAATTCACCTAAAACCTTCACAGAATTTTGAAAACCTCAAAATTCGATCTTAAAAATATCAAACGCATACACTTATTTTCTGTCTAGGTTCTAATTTTGAACCTTAAATCAATTAATAAAATTTTTAAATATATTCAAAATTCTGGGGTTGTCACAGAAGTCGTAGGGTCTGCACAGTGAAAGCTAAATTGTAGAGTGCAGAACCACGACCTCAACAGTTGTGCTCACAATGCCAAGGCAGGATCGTAGAGCTAATACGATTCTCAACGAATGAGCACTCCCAAAATATCCAAAGGAACCAAGCCTCTGGTTCAAGATGCAATGTTACATCCAACTTGAAGGGAACTACAGAAGATCTAAGCACCAACCTAATCAGCATCAAGATTGAGTTGTGAAGCCATTCGAGATGAAGTCTTCCACAAAGGAGATCAGAAGAAGACTTCAGTAACTGACGAAGGAAAGTTAGCATTGCAGTAGCTGTCAAGTAGACAGAAGACAACGATCTTGGAAGCAACCAGGATCGTTGTGTTTGCCAAACAAAGAAAGAACTGAAAGTGTATACAGAGACATTGGACAGCTTCTGAAGAATAAGGCTAAAGTGATTAAGCATTGGGTCAGTCCAATGATGATAAGTGAACGGGAGATCTCAAGGTGAGAGAGAGCTGGACACGCCAAAAATCTGAAGTGTCTTGTTATTCAGAAGGGGCCAGAACAAAGAAGTCAAGCCATCAGTATCTGAGAGCTGTTGAAGCAAACAGAAGTGTTGAAGCACTACACAAGAGAAGGAAGAGGGGTTCTGCATTGAAGATCCAATCAACACTCTTCAAGATCGTAGTGTTGTCTCTACCAGTCAACATGACACTACGATCAGGTCCTTGAAGACGTGCATCAGAATCGTAGAGTTCGAATAGCTGAAGATTGAAGCATTGGCAACGGTTCAATCTGAAGGGTAATATTCGGACAAGTGCTTATTGAGAGCATCGATGCAAAAGGACAACCTCTGATCAAGAAATCAGAAGGAGGAAATAAAGTCTTAGACCTGCCCAAGACATCAATGTGACATCTCTGACGGGGTAAGTAAAACAGTAGACTATAGTGTCAGAAAAGTATGTCATGTCACATCTGCAGTCCGCACAAAGTAACTCGAGATCTGTGAAGCATTTCAAAGAGCTTTCAACGGCTACTCTCCAATGGGAAGATTGGGAAGGAGTATAAATCTGCTAGAGCTTCAAAGATCAAAAGCTGCTGGAGTTGCCGAGTTTGGAGTAACGGTGGACTATTCTAAACCATGTGAGATAGTGAGTCCAAAGGCTCACTCTACGATCCACCAAGAACACTCAGAGACATACAAAGAAAGAAATGGAAGTGAGAGTTCTATAATGTAGAAGTGAGAGTTCTACTACATGAAAAGTGTTCTGAACTGCCGAGAGAAAGAAGAGCATTAATGACATCTTGATGTCCATCATGGGAAGACTCTAAACACCATATAAAAGAGCTCACAGTCTTCTTAGCAAGTCCATCATGAGAAGGCATCAAGTATCAAGAAGGGAGATCACAAACATGATCATAGTGGCAAGCATGAGAAGGTTTCTAAGTACCTAGCAGAAGAACTTAAAGTCATCTTAGAAACCCATCATGTGCAGCCATCACGTATCAAGAAGAAAGATCTTCAAGGTAGTTCATCAAGGGATCATCAGAGGAGGTTGAGTAACTGAAGAAGCTGAGCATCATGCAACACTCAAATGCACTTCAAGGATGATCACACCAAGCTGCTAAGTATAGAAGATGTTCAAAGCATAAAGACATCTTAACAGCTCAGCATCAACTCCAACAAATAAACAAACAACTCAACAGAAGCCAGGGCCTGAGGGGTCCTTGTCCGGAGGGACTAAATGAAGTTCCAAGCCTGCTGGGCTTAAAGAGTTCCTAAGGAACTAGAGGAGTTCCAAGGCTGCTGGCCTTGAAGAGTTCTTAGTGAACTGAAGTCCTAAGGTTGCTGGCCTTGAAGGAATCTTAGTGATTCAGGGTGCTACCATTCCTTAGCGGAAATCCTGCTAGTTAAAAGCAGAAGAGTGGATTAGGAGCTTGAGTCTCTAAACCACTTAAAACCCCTTGTGTCTTTTACTTTATGTCATTTACATTATGTCTATTAACTGCTATAACTGCTATGTATGTATTAACTGCTTAACAATGAACTAACTCTACGAACAATGTACGTATGATTATGAATATATCAATGAAGGGTATCTGTTACTTATTCCGCTATGCTTGAAAAGATTCTTATGTTTGTCATATGCTAAATTATGAGTAATACAAAATAAACCAGAAAATTATTTGAAATTAAAAAGGATCTATTCAAACCCCCTCCCCCCTTACAGATCTATTGTACCTTCTAAGAACTAACAAACTTGAAAGATGAAGTATGGGTTTAGATTTGATCTTGCACTACAAGAAAAAGGCCTAACAGCGACCAATAGTATTAGCGACCGCATGTTCGGTCGCTGCTAATACTAATAGCGACCAACATCAGCGACCGTAACGTGGTGATGGAATGTATGATTCGTGCTTAGGATAGACATATACCGAGCCATCGCTCGTAGTCAATTGAGAATTTGGGCTTAAACCCTAATTATTTGTAAATCACATAGACATATAGTGGTTTAGGTAATGTGGATGTTCATGTGTATTCTATCAATTGTGGATTATATGTGATATGGGAATGGTACATTGCGATATGGTTGTACTTTACTTTCTTGTTCTCGACTAGCAATCCAGTGCAAGTATTTTGTCTTAACAGGGAGTGCGTTGATTTAAATGATTCAATAGATGAAATTGTAATCTCAAGTCTTCATTATCTAGTCTCACTCTAAGAATAGTTAGGTTTATTTAATTTTATAGTTTAAATATAAAATATCAAATCAATCGTTTAAATAAGACTGAAATGGTTATGGACTAGTGCTTGGTGAACGTTATTAGTTAATTCTCCATGGGAACGATACTTTACTTACTATTTATTACTTGTTGACCGTGTATACTTGCACGCATATAATGATCGGTAAAACGACCAACAAGTTTTTGGCGCCGTTGGCAGGGAATTAGCTTAATAAATTTTTTCCAAAATTAATTTCAATCAAATTGGTCTTAATTTAAACATTTTTATTTTTTTAATTATCTTCTTATATTTCTCTCTTTTTAGGTACCATGGATGACTTTGCTTATCAATGGCCTTATGCAAATATGACTCAACCAAGGAATACAAGAACTGAAGGACTCAATGTATTTTCTACATTGTCAGCACAAATTGCAACACTTTCGGAGAGGTTGGATGTTCTGGCAGCCCAACGCACTCGAGAGATGGAAGTTACATGTGAATATTGTGCTGGCGAGAATCTGAGTTATCAGTGCAACATCAGTGTTGGACAAGTACAGTTTGGGGGTGATTACCTCAACAACTATGTTTATCCTAGTTATCATTAAGGTTAGGGGTATCACCCAGATTATTAATGGAATTATAACTATCAAGACCAAGACTGCGTTCCAAGTCCAACATATCCGTCAGAATTCTCATATTCACCTCCAATGCAACAAGAAGAAAATTCAAAGTTGAAGGAATTTATGTCAAAAAGCATAGAAGACCATGAAGAGATGATGATGAGTCAGGAGTTATCAAGATAAAATCTTAACAGACAAATGAAACAACTCATTAACTCCTCAATGAATGGTCCTCAATACATGGATTTCGAAACTGAACAAGATAATTTAAGATTGGAGGATTTGTGGTTCAAATTTGTAGCATCAACTAAAGAGAAGATGATTGAGCAAGAGAGGTCAATTCAAAATCTTCAGAATCAGATGGATCAAATGTTTGAAGCCTTGAACAATCGCCCTCCAAACAATTGGTGTTATGACAAGGACGATGAAACTGATGGAGATCCAGAAGTTTATATGCCACTAAATGAACTAAAAGGAATGGACATTGAGGAGACAACTGGGGGTATGGAAAATGAAGATCATGAGCTGACTTGTATAATACCCCAAGTGCCTTCTCAGTTAGAGTTAAAAAATTCGGTGAACTTTGCACACCCATGTCCCCTTAGTAGTCACATCCAAAGCAAGAATTTCTGCGATTATGAGGCCTCTTACAAACCATGGTGGGCTGAGGAAGAGATAATAGAAGAAGAAAAGCCCATTGTATTTGTCATTCCTCAATGCAAAAATCTACTCACAGATACAACGGATGAAGCACATAGCTGTACAATAGAACTGGGGGCATCATGTACAGGAAATATGCTAGGTGGCTTCAATCCGAAGACTCTCATGATGGGGAACCTACCAAAGCACATAGCGGTTCTAATGGATGGAGGGTTCCTAGCTTTTCGTAGAGGAATTGGATAGCGGTGTCAAGAACAGAGTCCAGCTAACGGACTATAAACTGAGCGCTAGATGGGAGGCACCCCATCCAATCTTTCTCCCTCCTTGTTTAATTCTTATTTATATTTCCATTTACTTCTTCTGCTATGTTTAATTCTTCATACTTTCCATATTTAGTAGATGTTTGATAGTTATAAGTCTTAATAATAGTTTGATTGTTTCTCCTCTTAGGTTCAATCCAATTGCTATAAGCATTCAGGGTCAAACAGAAGTCAAAAATTTAAGCTGCCAAGGTACAGGGTAGCGCGGTCGCGCCCAACTACAAACCAAACACAGCACGGTCGTGCCATATCTCAGTCATAGAAAATAAACACTGCTCAATTTTTAGAATTTCTGACTCAAGCATTCAGATAGTTAGAAGCTCACACTCAGTTTCCAACTATAGAATATCTCAAACTTATACATCGCCTGATATACCATCGGATCATGAGGAGGCGAAAGGAGATGACATTGCCACTTAGGGGAGTATTCTTTCACTTTTAATTACAATGAGGGCATTGTTAATTTTAAGTTTGGGGGTATTGGGTTGTAATGAGTATTTATTGCATATAGTTAGTTTCATATAGTTTTATTACATGTTTAAGTTGCATAGTAGGGGTATTTTAGTATCTTTGTAGTTAAATTCTACATAAATTTTTATTTTATTTTTTTCAAATTTCTTTTCTATTGTTTACTTAGTATGTGTTTAGTTGCATTACATAGCATATTCCCATTTTTTTAGTCGGTTGAATTCCAAATGGCCATTGATGATATAGAAATTTGATAGATTTTTGAACGTGGTTGATAACTTAAGCTTAGTTGTAATTTTATACATGATGTGATCTATGTTTGTTGTTTAGATGCTACCGGTTAGCACGTAAGTGTTCACGTTTGTTTGTTGGTTAAAGATTAACTTATTTGTCTGCTGAGATGAAAACACTGTTATTAAAGATAAAATTGTGTAGGAAGTGAGCATTGACTATGAAAACACTGAAATTCAAACTTTGGGAATGCATGGGTATACTTGCTATATTAACAAAAAAAAGAGAAAAAATAATGAAAAAAAAATACCGTGGCTGGTCTTGTTTCAGGGCCTTTGTTACTTGAGTAAGTACGCCCGAGGGGATTCTCTCTACACCTAGTGCCCTAAGGTCTTTTATGGTCTTGTAGTCGTTGGTTGAAAGCTCGCTAAGGGGTAGCACTGTTAGCCTAATGGAATGAGACATTGCACAGTCATGGGAAATAAAAAAATCAATAAACACCGCGGGAAAGTGCAAAAATCGCCCTCGTGAGTAAAAATAAAGCACAATAAACCCTTTGAGAACTTTAGCTTATACTGATGTGTTGGAGTAGTTGGTGTACATTTATATGTATTGTTCTTGATTTGAACCTCAGTTTTCTTTCTTAAGTAGTATAGTATGTGAAATCTTCACCTTTTTTAAGCTTATCTGTGAACACAACACACACACAAAACATCTTTATAGCAAGTTAGGATTATCTGATTGTATGTCATTATGCATGTAGCTTAGATTGATGCTTTGTTCTTGGATCTTGATATTTCTCGGAGGCATATCTTATTGGAATTCTTAACATGGCTGGAAATCTGGGGATTCATTGTCATAGTAGCGTAGCTTGCATAGCTTGTAGATTGCATTATATTGTGTTGCTTAAGGACAAACAACGGTTTAAGTGTGGGGTATTTGATAAGTAGATTTTATACCTACTTATCCGGTATCTATTACTTGAATTAGTTGCTTATACTCAGGTTTCTTAGTTACTTTTATGCATTTTGTGTTCATTTTGTAGATTTTATGCTTGGGAGTTGTGTGAGCAAATATTGGTATGAAAACGCAAGGATAAACAATCCGTACATCATTTGGGCTTTCATGTTCATTTCATTTTCTTGGCTTGGCACTTGGATTATGTTATAGAGCTTCTTCTTAGCTTTCCGAAACATCTTGAATCATTCCAATCGGAGTTCGGATGCAAGATTTATGACATTTGTACTAATGGACGTTGAACGTCACTGTTTTGGGTGGCCATTTGCATAACTGTCCCTTCCAACACGATTTTAGCCTTAATCCATCCATTATTTTTCACTTATCAAAGAATACAAGTTGTAGAGCCTGTCGAGAGCTTCGATTTGATAGGTGGAAGGCCTCGTAACTCCTCCCGGATCAAAAGTTATAACCGTTTTACCAGAGGACACTGCAACAGAAAACCAACAACGCGGGCGCACGAATTTGTAGTGTATTTTAGGCACGGCCGCGCCATTCCCTGGACCAAAAAAATGCGATTTGGTAATTGAGCGTGGGCGTGCCTAACTCCAGGCCATTCCCAGAGCGGCCGCGCCACTTCTGATGTTGACCAGAGCTGACTTTTTTATTAAACAGTAGAATTGGAGCGTAACTTGGGGGGGGGGGGGGTTCAACTAGGGCTTAATCTCAAGTCTTCATTATCTAGTCTCACTCAAGGAATAGATAGGTTTACTTAATTTCATAGTTTAAATATAAAATATCAAATCAATCGTTTAAATAAGACTGAAATGGTTATGGGCTAGTGCTTCGTGAACTTTATTAGTTAATTCTCCGTGAGAACTATACTTTACTTACTCTTTATTACTTGTTTGCCGTGTATACTTGCACGCATATATTGATCGGTAAATGACCAATAAGTTTTTGGAATCTGTTATACAAATCTTCATCAAACAAAAGATCATTCCCCCAGAGTCTCTTGTATATGAAAAGAACATCTAAGGTAGAAGGTCTGCACTGAGGGTTTTGAACCTTGGTGATAACCCCAATGTCAACATCCTCCGGTCTTATTTCATGGAGTAGCCTCCATTTCATGCATTCAGCATACATTGGCATTATGATGCAATACATTGCATCATGATTATCCTGTCACATTTCAAGTGTCTAGTATTCTTTATCATATCAATGCCATTACATTACATGAATATGATAAAGAGGGGCATCTGTAGACACTCAAATTTTTTCATTTCCTATTACTAACCTTGCAAGAGGGCAAAATTATCTTTCATAAATCCCTGGAAGTCAAATCAGTTAAATCCCGAAGACAACCCTGGGATACTTAGTTTTCCATTTCGAAGACAACCACGAGATACTCAATTCCCACCCCAGAGATAACCCCGGGAGATACAGTTCCAACCTCAGAGATAACCCCAAGGGATGCAGTTTCAGTTTTAGAGAAGTCCGTTCTAATCCCCAGAAGTCAACTTCAACCTCATAGATAACCTCAAGGAGCTCATTTCAAACCCCAGAGATAACCCCGGGAGGTCAGGCACACCTCAGAGATAACCCTGAGGACATTCAGTACCTACAGCAGCCCAATCTCAGAGATAACCCTGAGCAACGTCTGCTAAATCAGTCCAGAACTAGAGATAACCCTGGTGACGGGGAAAATCATCATTTTACCACCTCGATTTCATATTCACTCCGTCTCAGCATCATTTCATACCACATTATACACAGAAGTGTTCCATAAGAACCATAGCTCAAATCCCTAGTCACAAGACAGTACACCGAATAAAATTTGAAGACTTGAAGATCTAGTCATGGATCCATCTTCCCGGTTTTGTAAAACCACTTATCCCATGTCATTGTGTAGCTTCGACAACTTCATTCTGGAAAGATATTATACGCCTTAATCGGATTCCCGGATTGAAAGTTATGAAAGTTCAAGCGGACAAACACGTTGTAAGTATGCACGTACTTCGAGATGACGGGGCCCACAGAGCCCGGGGCACCCCGGGTAGCTACAGGTACACATGCGGCTCCCCTGTCTATAAAAAAGGGTTTGGGTGGCAATTTTAAGGAGAGAAAAGGCAAGGAAGTGTTGTCCAATTTACTATGTACACACTTTAAACTGAGAGCTTTCTTTATACAAACACATGTGAGCTTGTACTTTGCTATATTTTACTAGTGGAAACCGACTATTCAATTATTTAAAGCTATCTAAAGTCTTCTTGGCAGCCCACTATAAGACATCTCAAATTTATTTCAGCCTTTTTCCACTTCCATCACACATACTAATTCACGTTGAGAGTCGTGTTGCGTGTGTATACCCAGATAGTCGTCTGTGGCCTTTATTTATATATATATATATATATATATATATATATATATATATATATATATATATATATATATATATATATATTACCTCAATGAACTTACCCCGGTGAAATACCTCAACAACCAGTTAAAAATAATCTTTTAAATGTTGAAAACATTAGACAATTCTCTGATGGTACGGTTAAAATAAGCTTTGAATGTACTAGAAGACAAGTCATCATAGAAGATTTCACGAGTTCTTCAGACCTTCTATTCATACTAGAAGAGATACTGAAATACTTAGTAATCTTTCTATTCGTGATATAAAGATGAAAGGTATTTTAAATCAAGGTCAAGCTAGTCCCCCTTGTTATACTTCAAATGATAATGTAGAAGAAGAAGACTCTTCTCCTATGCCTTCTGAATTTCCTACACAGTCAGATTTTGAAGCCCCTATTAATAATCAGTTAAGGGTCATTAAAAAAGAATTTATTCTTGATTGGGATCGTTATTGAAGATTTCAATTCAAAAGCTAACAAAGATAAGAGACACTTATTTCATTCCAATCATCTAATTGGTAATGATCGAGATAAAATAATAAATAGATGGAAAAGATTTATAAAAAATTAACAGATAAACATTACTTTCTACGATTGGTATTAAAAATATCATGGTAAATGTAATGTTATAACTAAGACACAATGGATTAAAGAAGATAAGTCAAAAGTTTCTAGTAGTCATCCCCCTCTCGAAACTGTCCTCCTTCCAGTTAAAAATACATTTGTTATTGCCAATCCTTTCAAAATTTTAGATAATAATAAAGATGATAAGTAAATCATTGAAAAGAATAATTTCACAAATCAATATCTAGCCACAATAGGAAAACAGCTACATAAGATTGAAGAAAAGTTTGATAATGTTATTATTAAGAAGCCCGATTCTAAAATTGAGCAGCCTTTGTTAAAATTGCCTGAAAATAGGAGTCAATTAGGATATTTACAACATCAATTTAATAATGACGGTGAAATTATAAAAGTTATTGATAAGTTTATTAAAAAACTAAAAATTGAAAATTTAGCTGGAACAAATGGTACTATTGCTATCATTGATCAAGTCGAATCTGACAATGAGAGTGATACCCTATCAGATCAGTCTGATATTGTTTCAATTCCCAACCTTAATGATCAGTTAAAGAAACTAACTTTTAGTAACACTAGCTTAACACGAAATTGGTATTCTAGACCTAATCCTCTGGATCTACAGTTCGAAGAGAGAAATCTAGATAAACAATTTTCTGTTTCTTCAAATAAAATTTATGAATGGAATATTGATGGTTTTAGTGAGCAAGAAATTCTTAACAAGTTAAATCACATGTCCATGGTAGCTAATAGCTATATTACTATATTTAATAATCTTTCTCAACCAGATATTGTTGAATTAATAGCCAGTGGATTCACTGGTATTCTTAGATCTTGGTGGGAAAAATATCTCACAGAAGATACTAGAGTATCCATAATCCATGTTGTCCAAGTGGATGACGACGGTAACCCCATATTTGATGAAGATGTTGGTATTGGGCCGCCGGATGGTGTTAATACTTTGGTACTCCCAGCAATATCACTGATGTAAAATCCCAAATTTTACGAATAAAATTAAAATTTTCTCGAAATATTTTTTCAAAATTATGGTGTGGATTTGAGATAATGTTATAGTTGTGGGTAATATTTATAAATTTTGAAAAGTATACAAGTTGTTGTATAATATTCGATTGGTCGGGGAATATTCTTGTTGTCGGGGAATATCCGTACGACGGTACAATCATTGGTGGACCCCACAACGGAATTATTATCAGATTGAAAAAATGACAAAAATATTTTTATGAAAATAACAACGGAAGTTTTACCGTTAAAACTATTGAACTACTCGGTAGTAAAAAAGAACGATGTCTGGCGTGGTTGCATAGTAGCACACGGTATTGATTATTGATGCTTACGTGAGAAGTCACTCAGTTATGTTCAATTTTTGCTACAGTAATTATTGCATAGTATCTCACGTTAATGATTAAATTATTGTCGATATTTTATATATTATTAAATCAATAATTGAGATGACAGAGTTATTAATATTATTATTTGTAATATTGACGATGTCTAGAAGTTCTGTTAAGGAGAGGTTTGGTCACCTAATTGCGCGCCAATAGGGAGAAATCCTTATTAGGAAGCCCCATCTTTCCTGGGAACGACCTGGTCGATTAATATTGTTAATTATAATAATGGTGATAAATGTTGTTGTATTATTATTATAAATTTAATAAAACATAATACTTTTTATAAAGTTTTGTTTTATTTGATTATAAATAGAATATATTATATTTTATTATGCATAGTATTTGCATAGTGCCTGCATAGTATTTGCATAGTAAAAACTTTTTATATAAAACAGAATACTTTTTAAAAAGTTTTGTTTTATTTAATTATAAATAAAATATATTATATTTTATTATGCATAATGTTTGCATAGTAAAAACTTTTTATATAAAACAGAATACTTTTTATAAAGTTTTGTTTTATTTGATTATAAATAGAATATATTATATTTTATTTCATAGTGCAGCATAGTATCCTTTATATTCTCCTATAAATAGGATGCTTAGTTAAAATTGAAAATCACACCAGAAGTTCAGAGAATTCTTCTTCTATAATCTTGAGCGAATTTCTTTAGAGTTTAAGAAAACTTTGAGCATAGAAAATAGTGCAAATTTTCTTCAAATATATCCCCGCCCTACCGTCGGAATACTCTTCTTTTTAAGGTAAGTGATATTATTTGTTGTACTCGTAATTGATATTATTTGTTCTACTTGTAAGGGATATTATTTGTTGTACTCGTAAAGGGTATTATTCTTTCTTATTCATGAAGATAGTTATTTTCTTTTAATACTCGTAAGGGTTGTTATTCCATTCTTTATTAGTATGTTGGAATAACTGCATACATCTGAAATCGCATACATGGTGAAATTTTTACATTATTCCATTCTTTATTATTACATTGGAATAACACATGCATCGATTCTATCGCATTCCTGGTGAATTCTATTATTATTCTATTCTTTATTATTATGTTGGAATATCCTGTCTGTGCGGATTACGGTTCCATTCTTTATTATTACATTTGAATATATCTTGTATGTATGTGAGTTACGTATGACCTAGTTCATTCTTTATTATTCTATTTGAATATCACATGCATGCAGTTACGCATTTGATTCGGTTGTGACAACCCGAGAATTTTGAATATTTTAAAAATTTTATTAATTGATTTAAGGTTCAATATTAGAACCTAGACAGAAAATAAGTGTATGCGTTTGATATTTTTGAGAAGGAATTTTGAGAATTTCAAAATTCTATGAAGGATTTAAGTGAATTATTCAGTATTAAGGGAATAAGCATTTATGTTCGGTGTATATGTGTGCATGATGTGGTTAAGGGTCAAGGGTTGACCAGATAAATGATATATGTAACAAACTCTAAGAATATATTAAGAACGTCAACTTCGGTTAGAAAACCCTAGCGATTAACAAGAAATCCTAAACCGGTTCTGGAAACCCTAATTTCAGTTCCGGAAATTCGAAACCATAATTCGGTATACGGAAACTCTAAATTGGGGATTTAAGTACAACGTATATGGTTTTTGTATTAATTACAAACTTAATTAGGGATAACACTAATTCATTAATTAGAAATTCTAATAATTAGAAACCCTAATTATTAGGAACCCTAATTTGTAAATTTGAAACCCTAATTTGTAAATAGGTAATTTTAATTCTTAATTAGGAAATATTAATCCTAATTTTCAAGTTAAGTAATTAGGATACCCTAATCTAATTACGAAATCTAATTTTAACATTAGAAAATTATTTTTCTATTAGAAACCTTAATTTTAGGGTTATAAACCCTAATGACCACTTTGACCCTAATTGCTAAATTAGCAATTTTAATTAAGAAATGCTAATCCTAATTAGTAAGATTTAAAATTATGATTAATAAATTTTAATATAATTAGAAAATACTAATTATAATTTAGAAATATTAATTTTTTATTTTTAAAATCTAAATTGGAAATTTTAGAAAATTAAATTGCAAATCCTAAGGATTTCAAACCCTAAACCCTAAGGTTTTCTAAACCCTAAACCCTAAGGGTTTGGTCAAATGTCCAAAATGTCATTAAAATTAAATGTGAAATAACTAAAAAGCCCTTTGTTGCATTATTGGAAATAATTTGTAGATCTCGTAATAATTGAGTGGTTGAACCACTCCACCAACTCCATGTGGCCTAAATACTCCAGCTCCCAGCCAAAATCAGCACATAATATCAACATTTGTATCAATTTATATGATTAAAGAAAGAGAAAGGACTACTTTCATTTTTCATTTTCACCAAGACTCTCTCTCTCTAAAATTCGGGAAGGTAGAGTGAGAAAGTGAGAAAAGTTAAGCTATGTTCAACCCTTAGCTTTCCAAGAACAAGATCATAGATCAAAAATCAAAAATCAAGCTTCAAGGAGGTATAAACCCTAATTTCGAAAATCTTATGATTTGTTGTTAAATGTTGTTAGCGATTGGTTAAAGTTGTGTATTAGGGTGTCTATAAGTGATCTGGGTTGATAGATAATGGATCTATAACACTTAGATGCACGAATCAAGCATTTTTAGAAATCTAGAAAAATAATGAAAAGTGGCCTGACAGTCGAATGTCAGGCCCTCTAGATCTTTATGTGTTTGATATTTTGTGTGTTTTATGCTTTAGATCTGTTCTATGATATGTAGGATTTGATTTGAAACTGGGAACAGGGCTGGATCATGTCTCGATCTCTTGTTATAGGCAGTCAAACGACGTTGACCAAGAACGAAAAAGGGTTTCTATGCAACCTAGAAACCCAGTTGTTTCCTGACAACCTTTTTGTGGCCTCAGATCTTGTTGTTTATTAATGTTTAGGCTAAGTGGTTTCTTGAAACTTGTAGCCTGACATGTCAACTGCATATTAAAGTCAGTATCTAACTTAGATCGATAACAGAATTAAATCAGTGGCCAGTCAAACAACCGTTGACCATCAGCCGGATGAACTTTTCTGGAAAACCTAGAAAGTTCAAGAACAACTTCTGACCCCTACTTTGACTGGCTTGAATCTTGTAGATCTGTTGTTATTAGGATGATATAATGTTATTATATTGTACACTGACATTAGTGATACATGTTTAGACCTTAAGAACACTTATTTAATCCCAAGAACGTATATCCAATCGAGTTTGAAAATAGGCACTCGAGACTGCCTGGGTTTCTAGGTTACCCAGAAAACCCAGGACGTTCTGACAGCTAATTTGGATGGACAGATCTTCGTGTTGTCGAATGATATGACCAAGCTGATGGTTTAATATTGTAGTGATACATCTTTACTACAATATCACGGTCTTGGATGTCCCATAATCATTAAGATCAAAACATTATAAGTGGTCAAACTTGGCACCTCGGTGACTGACCTAAAGACTCAAGAACACTCAAGAACAGGACAAGAACACCTATAGCGACGGGTCTGTCGCTATAGGGCCCTTTTAGCGACAGTTTAATTAAGAAATTAATTATTAATTTCCAAAAATGATTTATTTTAATAAATAAATAAAAATAAATGGTTTTTAATTATTAAAAATACAAAATAAATTTCGAAAAATTATTTAAAGTCCGAAAAATAGTTTATAATTATTTTAAGTATATTTCATAAATATTTAATACTTTTGGAATATAAATGGTATTTAATTTATTTAATTACAATATTAAATAAATTATTTAAAATGATTTTAATACATGAAAAATCATGAAAAATAATATTATGGTATAAGAAAATATTTTAAGATATTTTTAGTGACTTTTAATATTTTGTGATGAATTTCATTAATTAATTAATATTAATGATAATTAGTTTATTTAATAAATATATTAAATAAATTATAGAAAAATAGAATTAATGATTTAAAATCATATAAAAATGATTTAAGTATTAGAAAAAATATTTTAAGTTATAAAATATAACTTTTGATATTTTGTCATGAAAATAGTAATATTTTAATATTTATAGCAATTATCGGATAATGAATTTAACATTTTAAAAATCGTATAAAGGTGATTTTAAAGTATTAAAATACTTTGTGATATTATAAATATATTATAATATTTAGACATGTGTTTCATTAATATTTGATAATAAATAATTATTAATGATAAAAAGAATTATGTGGTATTTAATTTATAAAAATACGATATTAATGATTGAAAAATCAAGATAAATAGTAATAATTATTTAAAAATTATTATGAGCTTATGAAAATTATTTTGACTGTTAATAAATTTTCTTAGATAATGGTTAAGCGTTTATACAGAGTTTAATTAAACTTAAACTCGTGAATTGTCCAACTAGTCCGTCGGGATGTTAGAATTGTGTCGGGTTCAACTCAGACTGCAAAAGTTTGACTTAATACCGAGTTTTATATGTGTTATAGATTGACAGGGTTATGTGTTTAGGTTATTCTGTGTATATATATATATATATTATAGTATTATATTGTGATGATATTATTCTAATATTGTAGATCTATATTACTAATATTAGGTCTTCGGATAAAGCGATATAAAATGCGTAGTGATAATCAACGGTTCAGGCAAGTTTGTTTTTACTTAACTCTACTAAGAGTTGTTTTATTCATATATATATGCTTATGGATAATCATTGCTGATTGCCATAGTAGAATTGTACTCTGTACATATTGCATGTATAAGTCAGGTATGAAAGGCTGATCACCTTCATTACCCTTCGGTTCAGATATATTTGTTCATGTTATATACTTGTTCAGTCAAAAGTTTGTTCCTGCTAGTTCACAATTATATTGTTGAATTATAGCCAGCCAATTCTTCAAATCTTTCAATCAGGATATATCGTTATATTATTAAATTTAAAGTTGTTGGGCAATCTTATGTTCACCCTTGCTATATCATGATAAACATTGCAGATTAAGACGAACGCGTCGGATACAGGAAAGGTTAAAGACAGTTCCAACATAAAGTTAATGTACGCGATTAGTTTTGTAATAGTATAGTTTGATAATCATGTTATGTGTTAGATAGTTATGAATTGTGTATAAGTTAAGGTTACTCGACCTTGGGGAAAAGTGTGTAAGTTTATTGTATAAACAATGTATGTTTATATCTTCCGCAAATATAGTAATAGTGATAGAATGATCGAGGCAGGGATCATGATGATTCGGGACCTCGGATTCCGGGCCCTCACGGTTGGTATCAAAGTCATGAGGTTATGAACCTTAGGTAGGAATACGAGACTAATAACCATGATGATTAGGATAAGTACTAACTCAAATAGAGTTAGTTGGTCGGTAAGATTCAAAGAAGAATCTCAGCGAGTTAAAAGATACAGAGTTCCCTAACTCTGATAATAAAGTTGAATAGTAATGGTGAATAGATAGAGTCTAAAAGACTAAAAGCACAGTGATAGGAGATCGTAAAACAACACGATCAAGATATAGAAATGAATCGTAATATATACGATGAGATCACTCCGTGATCGGATAAGGTTATAGTATGGGATAAGAATCAATCTGATGATTGGAAAGTTTACAGCAAGATTGATGTGTGAATTGGTACAAATTCAAGAAAGGATTATGAATGCGAGTTAAATGAAATTCGTATTGAGAAGGGTGTTAGTGTTAGGTGGGGATTCAATTGAGGACTCGTGTCAGCAGCTGAGTTGTATGATTCCTTCTGTGGGCGGAGAATTGTACTTGGTGTAACAACAACTTAGTTCTGACAATGATAATCATTAAAATTTTTGTGTCATGCTATTTCTATATGCATGTTAAGAGGGTGATTCCTTTCTCATGTGTAGAACAAAAAGATAGGTCATAGGTAGATGATATAAGGTTAAGTATGAGTTCTTAAAACTCATACTTATGAGACATTCTTGACACATAGTTATATGAAATGTTTATGAACCCCTCAACGAATGGACGCCAAAGGTCTGTCTAGGAAAGTTCTTAAACTCATATGATTGTGGCAATTTATGGACTCATAAGTGTGGTTTTACGAACTGGATATAGTTGTGTGTAAATGGAGTATTAAGGATAATAAGAATAGATAGATTGTTAAGCAAATGATTATTAGTGGAGACATAAGTTTACCAAAACTCCTAGCTATGCTAGACTTTGAAATTTTGACATCAAGCTAAATTCGCACTATGTGCTTTTTTAAAAAAAATTATATGTAGACTCGTAATCATTTTTGAAACAGTTTAAAGTATAGCATATGCTACTTATTTCAGCTAGACGCAAACGATTTGAAATATCAAAATATATTTTATTTATTACTCATGTACCATGTAACCTGGTGCAGAGATGATAAAAAGTTGATGGAGTTGTAAATATAGAAATACTTAGTGTGAATTTGATCTAAAGTCGATGTTCCACTATTGTATGATGTGTTATGACAAAGTCATATAATGACGACATCCTCAAACAGATTGTTAATATAATACGGCATCATGACGTCATTCTCGAAAATATTTTCAAAAATTTTAATTTGCCAACGGGGTTCGGCTACACTTAAATAATTCGATTGAATTGAATTATTGATATGAGTTTACGCTATTCGATTCAGCTAGACTAATGTAACGAAAACTCTAAGTGTTCATTGAAACAAATTTCCCGACCCAAATTGATTTGGGCGGAATCCTATGATAAGACTGAGGTGGACTATGTTGTTTGGATAAATAATAAAATCAAGTAGGGTAAATATTCGCTATACATGATTAATACGTTATGCATGACATAAGAGTACGATAGGCTAATCACTTAAAGTACTAGCAACGGTAGTTTACCTTCTTCGTGATTATAAACATACCAAGTAATGTATTGTTTTGTGGTATGAATACTGTTAAAACTATATGTTCATGGTCTATATGACCCCTCAGCATGATTTGAAAAATTGTACTCTTGTGAGTGGTGTATTGGGTAGCATGTGATAATGTGTGTGAATGGTGTAAGCAATATGGTGTAAGGTGTAAGGTAAATTTCGGGGACGAAATTTTTAGAAGAAGGGGTGAATGTGACAACCCCAGAATTTTGAATATTTTTAAAAATTTTATTAATTGATTTAAGGTTCAATATTAGAACCTAGACAGAAAATAAGTGTATGCGTTTGATATTTTTGAGAATGAATTTTGAGGATTTCAAAATTCTATGACGGATTTAAGTGAATTATTCAGTATTAAGGGAATAAGCATTTATGTTTGGTGTATATGTGTGCATGATGTGGTTAAGTGTCAAGGGTTGACCAGATAAACGATGTCTGTAACAAACCCTAAGAATATATTAAAAACGTCAACGTTCGGTTAGAAAACCCTAGCGATTAACAAGAAACCCTAAAACCAGTTCTGGAAACCCTAATTTCAGTTCCGGGAATTCGAAACCCTAATTCGGTATATGGAAACTCTAAATTGGGGATTTAAGTACAACGTATATGGTTTTTGTATTGATTACAAACTTAATTAGGGATAACACTAATTCATTAATTAGAAATTCTAATAATTAGAAACCCTAATTATTAGGAACCCTAATTTATAATTAGGTAATTTTAACTCTTAATTAGGAAATACTAATACTAATTTTCAAGCTAAGTAATTAGGATGCTCTAATCTAATTACGAAATCTAATTTTTAAATTAGAAAATTATTTTTCTGTTAGAAACCCTAATTTTAGGGTTATAAACCGTAATGACCATTCTGACCCTAATTGCTAAATTAGCAATTTTAATTAGGAAATACTAATCCTAATTAGTAAGATTTAAAATTATGATTAATAAATTTTAATATAATTAGAAAATACTAATTATAATTTAGAAATATTAATTTTCTATTTTTTAAAACCTAAATTGGAAATTTTAGAAAATTAAATTGCAAACACTAAGAGTTTCAAACCCTAAACCCTAAGGTTTTCCAAACCCAAACCCAAACCCAAACCCTAAACACTAAGGGTTTGGTCAAATGTCCAAAATGCCATTAAAATTAAATGCGAAATGACTAAAAAGCCCTTTGTTCATTATTGGAAATAATTTGTAGATCTTGCAATAATTGAGTGGTTGAACCACTCCACCAACTCCGCGTGGCCTAAATACTCCAGCTCCCAGCCGAAATCAGCAGATCATAGCAACATTTGTATCAATTTATAAGATTAAAGATAGAGAAATGACTACTTTCATTTTTCATTTTCACCAAGACTCTCTCTCTCTAAAAAATTCGGGAAGGTAGAGTGAGAAAGTGAGAAAAGTTAAGCTATGATCAACCCTTAGCTTTCCAAGAACAAGATAATAGATCAGAAATCAAAAATCAAGCTTCAAGGATGTATACACCCTAATTTTGAAACTCTTATGATTTGTTGTTAAATGTTGTTAGTGATTGGTTAAAGTTGTGTATTATGGTGTCTATAAGTGATCTGGGTTGATAGATCATGGATCTATAACACTTAGATGCACGAACCAAGCATTTTTAGAAATCTAAAAAAATAATGAAAAGTGGCCTGACAGTCGAATGTTAGGCCCTCTAGATCTTTATGTGTTTGATATTTTGTGTGTTTTATGCTTTAGATCTGTTTTATGATATGTAGGCTTTGATCTGAAACTGGGAACAGGGTTGGATCATGTCTCGATCTCTTTTTATAGGCAGTCAAATTTCGTTGACCAAGAACGAAAAAGGGTTTCTGGGCAACCCAGAAACCCAGTTGTTTCCTGACAACCTTTTTATGGCCTCAGATCTTGTGCTTTATTAATGTTTAGGCTAAGTGGTTGCTTGATCCTTGTAGACTGACATGTTGACTGCATATTAAAGTCAGTATCTAACTTAGATCCATAACATAATTGAATCAGTGGCCAGTCAAACAACCGTTGACCATCAGCCGGATGAACTTTTCTAGAAAACCCAGAAAGTTCAAGAACAACTTTTGACCCCTTTGACCGGCTTGAATCTTGTAGATCTGTTGTTATTAGGATGATATAATGTTATTATATTGTACACTGACATTAGTGATACATGTTTAGACCTTAAGAACACTTATTTAATCCCCAGAACATATATACAATCGAGTTTGAAAATAGGCACTCGAGACTGCCTGGGTTTGTAGGTTACCCAGAAAACCTAGGATGCTCTGACAGCTAATTTGGATGGACAGATCTTCGTGTTGTGGAATGATATGACAAAACTAATGGTTTAATATTGTAGTGATACATCTCCACTACAATATCACGGTCTTGGATGTCCCATAATCATTAAGATCAAAACACTATAAGTGGTCAAACGTGGCACCTCGGTGACTGACCTGAAGACTCAAGAACACCTATAGCGACGGGTCTGTCGCTATAGGGCCCTTTTAGCGACAGTTTAATTAAGAAATTAATTATTAATTTCCTAAAATGATTTATTTTAATAAATAAATGGTTTTTAATTATTAAAAATACAAAATAAATTCTGAAAAATTATTTTAAAGTCTGAAAAATAGTTTTTAATTATTTTGAGTATATTTCATAAATATTTAATATTTTTGGAATATTAATGGTATTTAATTTATTTAATTATAATATTAAATAAATTATTTAAAAATGATTTTAATACATGAAAAATCATGAAAAATAATATTATGGTATAAGAAAATATTTTTAGATATTTTCGGTGACTTTTAATATTTTGTGATAAATTTCATTAATTAATTAATATTAATGATAATTAGTTTATTTAATAAGTATATTAAATAAATTATAGAAAAATAGAATTAATGATTTAAAATCATATAAAAATGATTTAAGTATTAGAAAAATATTTGAAGTTATAAAATATAATTTTTGATATTTTGTCATGAAAATAGTAATATTTTAATATTAATAGCAATTATCGGATAATGAATTAAGCGGTTTAAAAATTATATAAAGGTGATTTTAAAGTATTAAAAATACTTTGTGATATTATAAATATATTATAATATTTAGACATCTCTGTTTCATTAATATTTGATAATAAATAAATATTAATGATAAAAAGAATTATGTGGCATTTAATTTATAAAAATACGATATTAATGATTGAAAAATCAAGATAAATAGTAATAATTATTTAAAAATTATTATGAGCTTATAAAATATATTTTGACTGTTAATAAATTATCTTAGATAATGGTTAATCGTTTATATAGAGTTTAATTGAACTTAAACTCGTGAATTGTCCGACTAGTCCGTCAGAATGTTAGAATTATGTCGGGTTCAACTCAGACTGCAAAAGTTTGACATGATACCGAGTCTTATATGTGTTATAGACTGATAGGGTTATGTTTTTAGGTTATTCTGTGTGTGTGTATATATATATATATATATATTATAGTATTATATTGTGATGATATTATTCTAATATTGGATATCTATATTACTAATATTAGGTCTTCGGATAAAGCGATGTAAATTGTGTAGCGGTAATCAACGGTTTAGGTAAGTTTGTTTTTACTTAACTCTAGTAAGAGTTGTTTTATTCATATATGTTTATGGATAATCATTGTTGATTGCCATTGTAGAATTGTACTCTGTACATATTGCATGTATAAGTCAGGTATGAAAGGCTGATCACCTTCAGTACCCTTCAGTTAAGATATATTTGTTCATGTTATATACTTGTTCAGTCAAAAGTTTGTTCCTACTAGTTCACAATTATATTGTTGAATTATAGCCAACCAATTATTCACATCTTTCAATCATGATATATCGTTATATTATTGAACTTAAACTTGTTGGGCAATCTTATGCTCACCCTTGCTATATCATGATAAACATTGCAGATTAAGACGAACGCATCGAGATCTGTGAAAGGTTAAAGCGGCCCGACTTAAAGTTAATGTCTTGCGATTAGTTTTGTAATAGTATAGTTTGATAATGATGTTATGTGTTAGATAGTTATAAATTGTGTATAAGTTAAGGTTACTCGACCTTAGGGAAAAGTGTGTGAGTTTATTGTATAAACAATGTATGTTTATATTTTCCGAAAATATAGTAATACTGATAGAATGATCGAACCTGATCCGCGGTGATTCGGGACCTCGGATTCGGGGCCCTCACACTTGTTCCATTCTTTATTATTCTGTTGGAATAACATGTCTGTGCAGATTACGAACGCCTGGTGAATTCATCTATTCTTCAATTCTTTATTATTCTGTTGGAATAATCTGTCTGCGTGGATTATCTCATAGCGGCAAAAATCCTTTTACGGTTTCATATATTCTATTATACTCAGTTGGTTAAAGTTTTGGTTTCTATACTACATGAAATTAGTGGAATATCCTTGATATTTGCGCTTCATCCAGTATCTTTTCATGGAAATATTCTTCTTAGAATTCTTGAATTTTACTCCACAAAGCAGTATCATGTTGACAATTTGGACGTTATTGAGTTTAGGATAAATTAACATATAAATCTATAAAATTTATTCTTGAACTTGTTTTATTAAATTGCCACCATCCTCATGTTTATATTATGTTGAAAGTTATCAGTGGCCTTTAGTGCATAGATAGACTTGGTATGATTATCACTAGGGATTATTCGGTATAATCATGACTGTAATATTATAAATGATGTGCAAAAAGTCCTCATTGACCCGTAGTGCATTGATGAACAGTTTTGGTATGATTATGGCTATAGATTATCTTCGGCCAAGGGTGCAAAGATGAATTATTTTATGGCATGATCAAAACCGTTGATGAAAACACTATTATCTTTGGCCCGTAGTGCATGGATAATTCGTGGTCGTGATACTAAAGAATATCCTTGGCCTGTAGTGCATGGATGATTTAATGATGTGGATTATTTATTAAGATGAGTCTCAGCGATGAAAGTGATGAAAATCCTTTTAAATCATAGAAGATAGTAGATTTTATTCTCTACTTGACTCTTCTAATGGATTTCTTATTCTGCTGCAGTTAAACTTGATGTTTGTTATATTTTATCAGTTTAACACTGTTGAATGCTAATGATAATTTATTCTGCAGTATCTTAGTCATAATATTTCTTACTGGGCTAGTTGAGCTCACCCTCTTGATTTCATTATTCTCTTCAGGAAATGAGAACGTGGCAGGGACTAGTCGGGGAACGGAGTGACGGTCAAGATGATAACATTAGTAGTTCTCACTATTCTATGAAATAGTGTAATAAATAAAGGTATTGATGACTTATTTTTAGTTTGAATACTGTCTAGAAGACAATATTTGTATTAAAACTCACAGCTCATGTTGTATATTTAAGGTTGTATTTGTATTCTGTACCATGTATTTGACGACTCAGAATAGGTGATGTATACCTATTTGTGGGGCGTCACAGTTGGTATCAAGGCTTAGGGATATGATCCCCGACTAAGATGTGAGACAAAAACTAGGAGGGGAGAGACGGGGAATTCCTTCGCTAGTATGACCTACCTAAGTTTATTTTGTATTTAATTGGTCGGTCTGAGTATAGGGATAATATGTGATATGATAACTAACCCTTGTTTTGTGGCAGTGTTTGAAAATGGCAGCTGAAAATGTTAATAATGGAGTGAATGAGACCGTTGAGACACCTTTAATCACTAACCAGGTTAATGTGATGTCAGACGAAGAAGAAATTAGAGATATCTATGGGGTGAGTGAAGAACTATAGTTGCACCCAAGCTAGTTGCAGAGGTAGCAGCTGAGAGCGAGAAAGAAGAGGAACCTGAGGAGAATTTATTAGAAGAATTTTATGATCGAAATTTAGAATTACAAAATTGTATTCATGAGTTAGAAGAGCAGGCTGTAGAATGGCAGGCAGTCGTGGAGCAAAGAGATGTAACAATTCAAAATTGTGTTACCCTGTGCAGAGCGGTCAACCTCAATTCGATATGGATCGGAGAGTAATGATTCGAATCATGGATCAGGAATGTGACGAAGCAATTAAGGATGGAATGTACTCTATAGCAAAGTCAAATCCAATAGTTTAAGTGAGAGCGTTTGTCGAGAAACCCGAACAAAGTTATTACGGGTAAATTAATCATAAGCTCTTGCGAAATCTATACCTTATTCGATACCGGTTCTACCTACCCTTTTATTTCTCTTATTTGAGCTCAATGTTTAAATTTGACTTCGAAGAATTTAGACTTTGACTTATCTGTTGAAACTCTGTTTGGAGAAACCTTCTTTACATCCACTGTTTATAAATCTTGTTGATTCAAATCGACACTTTCACGTTACCTGTCGATCTTATCTCTTTGAAAATACTTGCCTTTGATGTGATTTTAGGAACCGATTGGTTAACTACTCATCATACTTTTCGTAAGGTTGTTAGCTTTCATATTCTTAACCAACCTATCATCGGAATTCAAGCAACCAAACAACTAAAGTTAATCAATGTTATATCAAGCTATAAGTAAAGAGCCTCGATCCTTTCGTTGTTGACTTCCTTATGTGGAATGCACCGAAGCCAGACTTTTCGTAGGAGATGTCGTGAATAACGGTGGCAAGTTGATAGGTATCAATGTGACGTGCTATCCAAGTCTTGGATGAGGGTCACAGTTTTGAATGATATTTCTATTGTTAATAAATTTCCTGGCGTATTCTTGAAGACTTAGCCTACCCCTAGAATGTGAAATCGAATTTTGTATTGACCCTAGTATAAAACCCATTTCTAAAACCCTCAAATATTTCTTTACCTAAAACAATCGTATAATGTGCCAAAGATGTTGGCTCGAGCTGTTGAAGATTATGATCGTACCATTCAATATCATTGTGGAAGAGCGAATGTGGTAGCTAATGCGTTGAATAGAAGATCGTATGCGTTTAAAAGTGCGATGTTATTAACACAAAAACCCATTTCGTATAACTTACAAATGATGAAGATATAGTTAAAAACTCTAGGGACCCATTAAAGATAACTAAAATACGATTAGAATCGACTTTAATCGATAAAGTTAAAGTCGCTCAAACTACACACCTGGAGCTGATGAATACGAAGAAGAAGGTTTAAGAAGGCGTTATACTAGAAGCAAGAGTCGATGAAGAGAGGAAATCTCAACCCTCGATTTAATTTGCCCATTTGAAATCCTTGATCGAGTAGGAACTGTGGCCTATAGACTCGTTTTACCGCCAAGTATGTCGCGTGTTCATAAAAAAAAAATTTCGTATCGATGTTACGTAAATATGTGGACGACCCGAACCACGTTATTAAATTAGAACTAGACGAGATAGCAGAAGATTTAACGTATGAGGAGATACGTGTTAAAATCTTGGATAAGAGGGATCGTATTCAACACTCAAAGGTTATACCTCAAGATTTAGAATTTGGCAAAGTGTCCTCATTTGTTCGGCATACCAGGTAAGTACGTAAATTGAGAGGGTGAAATTTTATAAGGAGGGGAGATTGTAAAATCCCAAATTTTACGAATAAAGATTTAATTTTCTCGAAATATTATTTCAAAATTATGGTGTGGATTTGAGATAATGTTATAGTTGTGGGTAATATTTATATATTTTGAAAAGTATTCAAGTTGTTGTATAATATTCGATTGGTCGGAGAATATTCTTTTTGTCGGAGAATATTTGTACGACGGTACAATCATTGGTGGACCCCACAACGGAATTATTGTCGGATTGAAAAAATGATAAAAATATTTTTATGAAAATAACGACAGAAGTTTTATAATTAAAACTGTTGAACTACTCGATAGTAAAAGTACAGTAATACGCGTGATTGCATAGTAGCACACGATATTGATTATTGATGTTTACGTGAGAAGTCACTCAGTTTTGTTCAATTATTGCTACAGTAATTATTGCATAATATCTCACGTTATTTGATTCAATTATTATCGATATTTTATATATTATTAAATCAATAATTAAGATGACAGAGTTATTAATATTATTATTTTGTAATATTGACGATGTCTAGAAGTTCTGTCAAGGAGAGGGTTGGTCACCTAATTGTGCGCCAATATAGAGAAATCTTACTGGAAAGCCCCATCTTTCCTGGGAACAACCTGGTCGATTAATATTGTGAATTATAATAATGGTGATAAATGTTGTTTTTTTATTATTATAAATGTAATAAAATAGAAAACTTTTTATATAAAAAAATAGTTTTTATAAAGTTTTGTTTTATTTGATTATAAATAGAATATATTATATTTTATTATGTATAGTGTTTGTATAGTGCCTGCATAGTATTTGCATAGTAAAAACTTTTTATATAAAACATAATACTTTTTATAAAGTTTTGTTTTATTTAATTATAAATAGAATATATTATATTTTATTATGCATATTGTTTATATAGTACTTGTATAGTGTTTGCATAGTAAAAACTTTTTATATAAAACATAATACTTTTTATAAAGTTTTGTTTTATTTGATTATAAATAGACTATATTATATTTTATTACATAGTGCATCATAGTATCCTTTCCATTCTCCTATAAATAGGATGCTTAATTAGAATTGAAAATCACACCAGAAGTTCAGAAAATTCTTCTTCTATAATCTTGAGCGAATTTCTTTAGAGTTTAAGAAAGCTTTGAGCATAGAAAATAGTGCAAGTTTTCTTCAAATATATCTCCGCCCTACCGTCGGAATACTATTCTTTTTAAGGTAAGGGATATTATTTGTTGTATTCATAAGTGATATTATTTGTTGTACTCATAAGGGATATTATTTGTTGTACTCTTAAGGGATATTATTTATTGTACTCGTAAGGGATATTATTTGTTGTACTCGTAAGAGATATTATTTGTTGTACTCATAAGGGGTATTTGTGAGACCCCAGATTTTATGAATAAAGATTTAATTTTCTCGATATATATATTTTTTAATATTATGGTGTGGATTTGAGATAATGTTATAGTTATGGGTAGTATTTATAAATTTTGAAAAGTACGCAAGTTGTTATATAATATTCGATTGGTCGGGGAATATTCTTTTTGTCGGGGAATATCCGTACGACGGTACAATCATTGGTGGACCCCACAACGGAATTATTGTCAGATTGAGAAAACGACAAAAATACTTTATGAAAATAACTGCGGAAGTTTTATCGTTAATACTGTTGAACTACTCGGTAGTAAAAGTACAGTAATACGCGTGGTTGCATAGTAGCAAATGGTATTAATTATTGATGCTTATGTGATAAGTCACTCAGTTTTGTTGGTATTATTAATGTAATAATTCATAAAAGCTTTTTATATAAAACAGAATACTTTTATAAAGTTATTCTATAAATAGAATATATTATATTTTATTATGCATAGTGTTTGCATAGTGCCTGCATAGTGTTTGCATAGTAAAATCTTTTATAAAGTTATTCGTTTTATTAGATTATAAATAGAATATATTATATTTTATTTAAAAGATTTTGCTTTAAATATGGACCGTCGATTAAAGCAAATCAATCTGGACCGTTCATGAGAGTTAATTACTATCACGGTCCATTTTTCTATAAATAGAAGCTCATTCATTCATTATTTCTTACTTAATTCATGAAACTCTAGAGAGAGAAACTATAGAGAGAAAGAAGAAAAGTGTTCTGCTACTTCACTACTTCTATATCTAGTACTCTTCTTTCTATGGTAGGGAATATTATTTGTTGTACTCGTAGGGAGTATTATTTCTTTTGTATTCATGAAGAGAACATCTGTTATTCCATTCTTTATTATTCTGTTGGAATAACCTGTATACGCGAGCTACCCTATACTTGGTGTCATTCTTTTATAATTTCATCTTTATTATTACATTTGGAATATCCACATTCGTGTGTTTTATGCCGCACTGATTTCGCATCTTTATTATTCTGTTGGAATATTTCATTCATGCATGCTTTTCTGTGGGACCTAGTTCTCGCATCTTTATTATTATTCATTGGAATATCCTGCATGCATGCGTTTTACGCCGGACTGATTTAAATCTTATTAGTATTCTATTGGAATAACTTTGTCTATGTGAAATACCGCATGCATGGTGATTTCTGTTGCTATTCCGTCTGTATTATTATTCTGCTTTGAACATCCCGTCGGTGTAATTTACCGACACTGGTTCCGTTATTTAGTATTCATTGGAATAACACTATGCTAAGCAATCTTTGCATGCATGGTGATTTCTTTTGTTATTCCATTCTTTATTATACTCAGTTGGTTAAAGTTTTGACTTCTATACTCCATGAAATTAGTGGAATATCCTTGATATTTGCGCTTCATCCAGTATCTTTTCATCGAAATATTCTTCTGAGCATTCTTGAATTTTACTCTACAAAACAGTATCATGTTGACAATTTAGACATTATTAGTTCATGGATAAATTAATTCTTGAACTTGTTTTATGAATCCTTATATCATTGTCATCATCCTCATATTTATATTTTTTGAAAGTCATCTGTGGCATGTAGTGCATAGATGGACTTGGTATGATTATGACCAGGGATTATCCGGTGTAATCATGACCGTAATATTACAAATGATGTGGTAAAAGTCCTCATTGGCCCGTAGTGCATTGGTGGACAGTTGTTGGCATAATCATGACCATGAATGAATACACAAATATTCTTAGCCCGTAGTGCATGGATAATTGTGGTCGTGATACTAAATAATATCCTTAGCCGTAGTGCAGGGGTGATTCGATAATGTGGATTATTTATTAAGCTGAGTCCTAGCGATAAAAGTGATGAAAAACCTTTTAAATCATAAAAGATAGTAGATTTTATTCTCTACTTGACTCTTTTAATGGATTGCTTGTTCCGCTGCAGTTAAACTTGATGTTTGTTATATTATATCAGTTTAACACTATTTAAGGCTAATGATAATTTATTCTGCATTATCTTAGTCATAATATTTCTTACTGGGCTAGTTGAGCTCACCCTTTCTTTCACTGTTCTCTTTAGGAAATGAGAATATAGCTGGAACGAATCGGGGAACAGAGTGATGGTCCTAGATTGTGCATTAGTAGTCCTCACTATTCTATGAAATAGTGTGATAATAATTGTAATAAGGACTCCTTTTGAGTTTGTATACTCTCTAGTAGACAATATTTGTATTCAAACTCACAATTTATGTTTTGTCGTATTGTACACGACAGTTGTATTGTCAAATTATATTTGAATTATGTACCATGTATCTGGTGACTCAGAATAGGTGATGTATACCTATTTTGGGGGCGTCACAGTTAGTATCAAAGCTTAGGGATATGATCCCTGGCTGAGATGTGAGACAAGAACTAGGAGGGGATAGACAGGGAATTCTTTCACTAGTATGACCTACCTAAGTTTATTTGATATTTAATTGGTCGGTCAGAGTATATGGATAATGTGTTACATGTCAATTAACCTTTGTTTTGTGGCAGTATTTGCAAATGGCATCCGAAAATGTTGAGATAAGCAATGAAGCACATGAGACCGTTGAGACACCTTTAATCACTAACCAGGTTAATGTGATGTCAGACGAAGAAGAAATTAGAGATATCTACGTGGTGCGTGAAGAACTATTAGTTTCACCCGAGCTAGTTGCAGAGGTAGCAGCTGAGAGTGAGGAAGAAGTGGAAGAAGAGTAACCTGAGGAGAATTTATTAGAAGAATTTTATGATCAAAATTTTGCATTACAAAATCGAATTTGTGACGCCCCCAAATCCGGGTCTCTTTCAATCCGACATATGGTGCTCCACGGTGCTACAGTTCACACAAACATTCAATTGAAATGCCTCAAAAGAATGAATATGTCTTATATATATTCCAAAACAATACTACCATTCCCGTGTTCTTTATAACGAATTACATTTGTTCTTGTCATAATATCAAATATTATCATTACAAACCTATACTATTACATAGGCAATCTACACGTTCACTTTAGCCTTCTCTTTATCCTTGTCGAATCCTTGGTCCATTTGGCCTAAGTCGCATTCATATGGTTCAAGCAAGAGTGAGCATAACAAGCTCAAAGAAGTACAACAATTTCATTTCAAAAGCATGCTTGAAACATAGGAATCGTATATCTTCAATAACTGGATGATAGTTACGAAGTACTATCCATAATTCAAAATAGCTTTCCTTTTTCCTTCAAAACATTTTACAATAACAATATTCATCAATTCATCAATTACGGTTCAAGACGTGAACGCGTCTTATAGTTTCTTTGAAAGGACAACCCGGCACGAAGTTAAAGTAAGTCCGACATATCTTACGAGAGTACATCTAGGTGATCAAATTTATAGTACCTATGTTGATCAACACTACATCCATTAAACGTGTGTACGTTTAAGTTGTGGCAACCTCACGTGCCCATCGAATACTCGATGAAAATACATTTCTTTATACATATTCAGGCTTACATTGAATTCTTACCAAAGAGTTGGCATAGGATAGCGTTAGCAATTCTATATTGAAAGACTTGTAAATAAATCAATCACTCTATCAAGATTAGTCTAGCCGAGCTAAAACTGGCATCGACTCTTTCTTTAAAACCATACATGCATCTCATAACTTGAATCATTTGAAAACCTGGCTAACACGAAGGTTAGCCAAGCGTTTAAGAAAAACTTTCCTTCAGCGTCTGCTACAGTACAATTACGTTTCCTTTGAGCCTTTATAGTTTCTACAACACATAAGCACATACCATACCACATTAGGTCATGAATGAACATACTTAGTTCCTAAATAATCTTACCCTTCTTCTCAATCTAATCCCGTATTAGTTTTGTTATTTATTGGTTCCGGCTTTCCGTCATTCTTTTACATCATTCTTACTAACTTCGTTCTCTTATACTTAAGTGAAATTATTTCATTAACACAACTCGGTTCGAGTTAATTATCTTTCCTCACGGCTTACTAGCGTCCGTACGTTATTAATCGAAACTCGATCGTCATTGGTGAAGTATTAACATTGAATATCATTTGCCTTCATCTTCAATTGACTTTCTTTTAACCCTAAGTGATCATATTTGGGGTTCAATTATGACTTGATAATGTTTAATTAAGTTCATTAGTTCGTTACTCAACAATTTCCCTTCATCTTCTACTTGTAAACATTTCTTTATTGTCTAGCTTTTTAAGACCGAAATTGCTGGCTGATGATCCTTTATTCGTCATGTCATGTACTGGCCGCCTATAGGGCTTGGAGACCGGACTTCATTGCCATGGCATGAGTCCCTTTGTTAACTATCGTATTGCGCGACGTGAGTTTGCGGTGGTCTAAAGCTCACTTTTTAGCCATGGCTACCGACCATTTAAGATTGGAGAGTAAATGGTGCGCCGGACTCTGAGCCACATATAGTTTTGATAGATTTTCAACTTTGCGAGATTCCCGGACTCGTAACTTCTTCGTTATAAGTCCGAATTGGCTCATTCAAGAGCCTACGGTTCAAAAATTACGTACTCTATGCGTTCATGCAAGAATTTTATCTATTCGACTTTGTTTGCTAAAATTTCACCTATTAGTCCCTTTTTAACGAAAACGATAAACGTTCGTGAACGTTCAACACTCGTTTCTTCGTTCTAAGTCGGAATTCGGCCATTTTCGAGTCCGCAACTCTATAATGACAAATACGACTTGTCTCCATTGAAAACCAATGTTTCCAAGCTCAATATCAAAATTCGACTTCCATTCCGAGAATTTCACGAATTTGACGATTGTCGTCTAATCGTGTGAATTCTAGTGAAACTTCGTTACTTGAGATTTTTAAACCGTTCCAATTGGATTCAATCCATCATACTAATATCTTAACATATATATTTCATTAACTTATATTCATGATAAGTTATTACCTATTCTTGATGATTTTGCAACTTATTAAAGTATAAAATACTTAGATTTCCATTTCATGACTTATGTCTTATTTTCATATGACTTATTATCCTTCCATCTTATTAATCATACTAATTTTATTAATGTAAACATGTTACAAATTCTAACAAATTCTTATACTTCCATTATAAGTTCATAACTTATTTACGAATGGATTTCTTATTCATGACTTATTCGGCTTATTAAGACTTAAGCCCTTTGATTCATTATTCCAACCTCTTCTTAGCATGCTTGTTCTACCAATACCCCCTTCTCTATCAATGGAAGAGAGAAAGAAACATGGTTTAAGATCACTTACTTTTGAATAACACTTGGTAAATCATTAATCTCCTTCTTGATTCTTGAACTTCAAAGGTTAACTTGCTAGCTTATTCTCACTTACTCTCTCTAACCAATAAGCTATAAGTTATTGGTGGAAAATCTAATAATAGAAGTCTAACTTTATAAGTGCTTATTCTCACAACCAAATAAGCTCTCAACTTATGTGTTTATTAGATGAAAAACTAACAACCAACAACTGAAAACAAAGCTTGCTATTTATAGGATTTCTAAGGTTAGGGTAGTTTGGTCATTAGGCCATTCCACCTCCTTAATCACCTCCATACTATTCCTAACTTATGGCTTAAGTAAACTTGGCCACTAAGTCTACTTGGTCACCACAACACTTGGTCACCACACTTACTTAATCATTAAGTATACTTGATTATCACATTAATCACTTTGTGTGCTCACCACACTTACTTAGCCTCTAAGTTTGCTTGATCATCACCTTGGATCATCCATGGGTTGCTCCATGGTTCTTGCCCATTGGATATTTACTTTGGGCCTTAGCTTAATTAACTTACTTAATCATTGGGCTTGCACATTAAATTACCTAGGGCTTGTAATTAAACAAACATTGGGCTTACATTAATAAATTCACATTGGACTTAACCATTCAATACTTGGGCTCACATAATACTTAACAAATCCTACCAATTCTACAAATTCAATACATTGAGCTTAAAGCCTTATAACGTATAATCACGTATTCATCTCGTATTCCCCTCGTCTATTTATTCAATATATACGATATACCATCATTCATACGTACTCGTATAATACCTCGTATCATACTCGTATTCTCTACCTCGTATAATACCTACGTATTATACAATCATTGTTTAATTCATTAATCGCATTACATTTCTTTCTCATAAATCATTTTCCTTAAACGTTAGGTTTTAAGTCCACAGGCGAAATATTACGTTTTCCATAACTGAAATATTATTGGATATTCCATCTCACATCGATATTCTATCGTTACATATTTCTCGGAAGTTCAAAAATAATTTCCGAGCAGAAATGCGTGAATAGTGTTTTTCAAAAAATTTCCCGGAAAGCTTTTATTTTCATCTTGGAAATTCAAACACTTTAATTCTACCACGTAGCCAAAATACTACGACGTTCTGATATGTTTAGGTCATAGAACGACCTTCAATTAGCTTGCTCCATAAATAATCCATTAAATTCATTTAATAAAAATAAAAATTTAATTCTCAAAAATCTGATTTTCTCAAAGGCGTTAAAGATTCATGACTTAGAAGACCGAAAGTCAAGAACGGCGGTGATCGTGGAGCAAAGAGATGCAACCATTCAAAATTGTGTTACCCGATGTGCGATGCTTGAATGTAAGCACTCTTTGGCGAGTATAAGATATTAGAGTGGAATCGAGAATGCTATGATCAAAGTTCTGATGAAAGCAGAAACAAATGAACGAAGGAGAATAGATGACGCATGGGTAAAAGCCGCACGACGTGTAGATATTGTAGAAAAAGACGCTCGATCCAATAAATCCAAAATAGATGAAATAGATTTTTCTTTTTGGACAACAATTGGGAGAATCCAACATCGAATTTGGAATTACCCTGTGCATAGCGGTCAACCCCAATTCGATATGGATCGGAGAATAATGATTCAAATCATGGATCAGGAATGGGACGAAGAAGTTAAGGGTGGAATGTACCCTATAGCAAAGTCAAATCAAGTAGTTTAAGTGAGAGCGTTTGTCGAGGAACCCGAACAAAGTTATTACGGGTAAGTTAATGATAAACTCTTGCAAAGTTTATACCTTATTAGATACCAGTTCTATCCACTCTTTTATTTCACCTAGTTGTGTTCAATGTTTGAATTTAACTCTGGAGAAGTTAGATTTTGATTTATCTGTTGAAACTCAGTTGGGAGAAACCTTCGTTATGTCCACTATTTATAAATCTTGTTTAATTCAAGTTGTCACTTTCACGTTACCTGTCAATCTTATCTCTTTGAAAATACTTGCCTTTGATGCGATTTTAGGAATCGATTGGTTAACTACTCATCATGCTTTTCGTAAGGTTGTTAGCTTTCATATTCCTAACCAACCTGTTATGCGAATTCAAGAAACCAAACCACTAAAGTCAATCATTGTCATATCAAGCCATAAGTAAAGAGCCCCAGTCCTTTCGTTGTTGACTTTCTTGTGTGGAATGCACCGAAGCCAAACTTTCTGTAGGCGATGTCATGAATGACGATGACAAGTTGATAGGTATCAATGTGACGTACTATCCAAGTCTTGGATGAGGGTCACAGTTTGAATGATATTTCTATTGTTAATAAATTTCATGACGTATTCTTGAAGACTTCTTAGTCTACACCTAGAGCGTAAAATAAAATTTTGTATTGACCCCAGTAAAAAACCCATTTCTAAAACCCTCAAATATTTTCTTCACCTAAAACAAACGTAACATGTGCCAAAGATGTTGGCTCGAGCTGTTGAAGATTATGATCATATAATGCAATACCATCGTAGGAAAATCGAACATGGTAGCTAATGCGTTGAGTAGAAGATCGTATGCGGTTACAAGTGCAATATACGAACCCACGTGAAAATAACGAATATACGAGTAGAATCGACTTTAATCGATAAAGTTAAAGCCGCTCAAGATACACACCCGGAGCTGATGAATGTGAAGAAGAAGGTTCAAGAGTGCGTTATTCTAGAAGCAAGAATCGACGAAGAGAGGAAATCTCAACCCTCGATTTAATTAACCCATTTTAAATCCTCGATCAAGTAGGAACTGTGGCTTATAGACTCGTTTTACCGCCAAGTATGTCCCATGTTCATAACGTTTTTAACGTATCGATGTTACGTAAATATTTGGATGACCCGTACCACATTATTAATTTAGAACCAGACGAGATAGTAGAAGATTTAACGTATGAGGAGATACGTGTAAACATCTTGGATAAGAAGGATCATATTCGACGCTCAAAGGTTATACCTCAAGAGTTAGAATTTGAAGTGAAGTCAAGGTATCCTCACCTGTTCGGCATACCAGGTACATACATAAATTTCGAGGGCGAAATTTCATAAGGAGGGGAGATTGTGAGACCCCAGATTTTATGAATAAAGATTTTATTTTCTCGATATATATTTTTTTTAATATTATGGTGTGGATTTGAGATAATGTTATAGTTATGGGTAGTATTTATAAATTTTGAAAAGTACGCAAGTTGTTATATAATATTCGATTGGTCGGGGAATATTCTTTTTGTCGGGGAATATCCGTACGACGGTACAATAATTGGTGGACCCCACAACGGAATTATTGTCAGATTGAGAAAATGACAAAAATACTTTATGAAAATAATGCTTACGTGATAAGTCACTCAGTTTTGTTGGTATTATTAATGTAATAATATAGAAAACATTTTATATAAAATAAAACAGAATACTTTTATAAAGTTATTCTATAAATAGAACATATTATATTTTATTATGCATAGTATTTGCATAGTAAAATCTTTTATAAAGTTATTCATTTTATTAGATTATAAATAGAATATATTTTATTTTATTTAAAAGATTTTGCTTTAAATATGGACCATTAGATTAAAGTAAATCAATCTGGCCCGTTCATGAGTTAGTTACTATGCAGTCTATTTTTCTATAAATAGAAGCTCATTCATTCATTATTTCTTACGAATTCACTAAAACTCAAAGAGAGAAACTATAGAGAGAAAGAAGAAAAGTATTCTGCTACTTCACTACTTCTATATCTAGTACTCTTCTTTCTATAGTTGGGAATATTATTTGTTGTACTCGTAGGGAGTATTATTTCTTTTGTATTCATGAAGAGAACTTCTGTTATTCCATTCTTTATTATTCTGTTGGAATAACCTGTATACGCGGGCTACCCTATACTTGGTGACATTCTTCTATTATTCTGTCTTTATTATTCTGTTGGAATATCATGTTTGTGCGTTTACGCGGATATGGTTCCGTCTTTATTATTATTCTGTTGGAATATTTTGTCTATTCATTTTACGCCAGACTTGATTCCGTCCTTATTAGTATTCTGTTGGAATAACCTGTCTATGCGAAGTACCGCAAGCATGGTGATTTTTGTTGCTATTTCGTCTTTATTATTATTCTGTTGGAACATCATGTCGGTGCGAATTTCGCCTGACCTGGTTCCGTTATTTAGTATTCTGTTGGAATAACCTGTCCATGCGAAGTACCGCATGCATGGTGACTTCTTTTGTTATTCCATTCTTTATTATACTCAGTTGGTTAAAGTTTTGACTTCTATACTCCATGAAATTAGTGGAATATCCTTGATATTTGCGCTTCATCCAGTATCTTTTCATGGAAATATTCTTCTGAGCATTCTTGAATTTTACTCTACAAAGCAGTATCATGTTGACAGTTTGGACATTATTAGTTCATGGATAAATTAATTCTTGAACTTGTTTTATTGAATCCTTATATCATTGTTATCATCCTCATATTTATATTTTTTGAAAGTCATCTGTGGCCTGTAGTGCATAGATGGACTTGGTATGATTATGACCAGGGATTATTCGGTGTAATCATGACCGTAATGTTACAAATGATGTGGTAAAAGTCCTCATTGGCACGTAGTGCATTGATGGATAGTTGTTGGCATGATCATGACCATTAATGAATACACAAATATTCTTAGCCCGTAGTGTATGGATAATTGTGGTCGTGATACTAAAGAATATCCTTGGCCATAGTGCAGGGGTGATTCGATAATGTGGATTATTTATTAAGCTGAGTCCTAGTGATAAAAGTGATGAAAAACCTTTTAAATCATAAAAGATAGTAGATTTTATTCTCTACTTGACTCTTTTAATGGATTGCTTGTTCCGCTGCAGTTAAACTTGATGTTTGTTATATTATATCAGTTTAACACTGTTTAAGGCTAATGATAATTTATTCTGCATTATCTTAGTCATAATATGTCTTATTGGGCTAGTTGAGCTCACCCTTTCTTTCCCTGTTCTCTTCAGGAAATGAGAATATAGCTGGAACGAGTCGGGGAATGGAGTGATGGTCCTATATGGTGCATTAGTAGTCCTCACTATTCTGTGAAATAGTGTGATAATAATTGTAATAAGGACTCCTTTTGAGTTTGTATACTCTCTAGTAGACAATATTTGTATTCAAACTCACAGTTTATGTTTTGTTGTATTGTACACGACATTTCTATTGTCAAGTTGTATTTGAATTATGTACCATGTATCTGGCGACTCAGAATAGGTGATGTATACCTATTTTGGGGGCATCACAGTTAGTATCAAAGCTTAGGGATATGATCCCTGGCTGAGATGTGAGACAAGAACTAGGAGGGGAGAGAAGGTGAATTCCTTCGCTAGTATGACCTACCTAAGTTTATTTGATATTTAATTGGTCGGTCAGAGTATATGGATAATGTGTTACATATCAATTAACCTTTGATTTGTGGCAGTATTTGCAAATGGCATTCGAAAATGTTGAGATAAGCAATGAAGCACATTAGACCGTTGAGACCCCTTTAATAACTAACCAGGTTAATGTGATGTCAGACGAAGAAGAAATTAGAGATATCTACGTGGTGCGTGAAGAACTAATAGTTGCACCCGAGCTAGTTGCAGAGGTAGCAGCTGAGAGTGAAGAAGAAGAGGAAGAGGAACCTGAGGAGAATTTATTAGAGGAATTTTATGACCAAATTTAGCATTACAAAATCGTATTCATGAGTTAGAAGAAGCGAGGGCAAGAAAGAACACAATGCGTTGAGCAAAGAGATGCAACCATTCAAAATTGTGTTGCCGATAATGCGATGCTTGAATGAAGCACTCTTTGGTAGAGTATAAGATATTAGAGCTGGAATATGAGAATGTTATGATCAAAGTTCTGATGAAAGCAGAAACAAATGAACGAAGGAGAATAGATGACACATGGGTAAAAGCCGCACGATGTGTAGATATTGTAGAAAAAGACGTCCGATCCAATAAAGCCAAAATAGATGAAATGGATTTTTCTTTTTGGACAACAATTGGGAGAATCCAACATCGAATTTGGAATTTCCCTGTGCATAGCAGTAACCCCAATTCGATATGGATCGGAGAATAATGATTCAAATCATGGATCAGAAATGGGACGAAGCACTTAAGGGTGGAATGTACCCTATATCAAAGTCAAATCCAGTAGTTTAAGTGAGAGCGTTTGTCGAGGAACCCGAACGAACTTATTACAGGTAAGTTAATGATAAACTCTTGCGAAGTTTATACCTTATTAGATACCAGTTCTATCCACTCTTTTATTTCTCCTAGTTGTGTTCAGTGTTTGAATTTAACTCTGGAAAAGTTAGATTTTGATTTATCTGTTGAAACTCAGTTGGGAAACCTTCGTTACGTCCACTATTTATAAATCTTGTTTAATTCAAATTGTCACTTTCACGTTACCTGTCAATCTTATCTCTTTGAAAATACTTGCCTTTGATGCGATTTTAGGAAACGATTGGTTAACTACTCATCCTGCTTTTCGTAAGGTTGTTAGCTTTCATATTCCTAACCAACCTGTTATGCGAATTCAAGAAACCAAACCACTAAAGTCAATCATTGTCATATCAAGCCATAAGTAAAGAGCCCGGTCCTTTCGTTGTTTACTTTCTTGTGTGGAATGCAAAGCGGACTTTTCAGAGGTGATGTCGTGAATGACGATGAAAAGTTAATAGGTATCAATGTGACGTACTATCCAAGTCTTGGATGAGGGTCACAGTTTGAATGATATTTCTATTGTTAATAAATTTCATGACGTATTTTGTATTGACCCCAGTAAAAAACCCATTTCTAAAACCCTCAAATATTTTCTTCACCTAAAACGAACGTAACATGTGCCAAAGACGTTGGCTTGAGCTGTTGAAGATTACAATAATATCATGCAATACCATCGTAGGAAAATTGAACATGGTAGCTAACGCGTTGAGTAGAAGATCGTATGCGGTTACAAGTGCGAATATACGAACCCACGTGAGGATAACGAATATCTGAGTAGAATCGACTTTAATCGATAAAGTTAAAAAGCAGCACACACACCCAGAGGTGATGAATGTGAAGAAGAAGGTTCAAGAGAGGCGTTATTCTAGAAGCAAGAATCGACGAAGAGAGAAATCTCAACCCTCGATTTAATTGACCCATTTTAAATCCTCGATCAAGTAGGAGGCGTGGCTTATAGACTCGTTTTACCGCCAAGTATGTCGCGTGTTCATAACGTTTTTAACGTATCGATGTTACATAAATATGTGGACGACCCGAACCACATTATTAATTTAGAACCAGACGAGATAGCTGAAGATTTAACGTATGAGGAGATACGTGTAAACATCTTGGATAAGAAGGATCATATTCGACGCAAAGGTTATACCTCAAGAGTTAGAATTTGAAGTGACGTCAAGGTATCCTTACCTGTTCGGCATACCAGGTACATACGTAAATTTCGAGGGCGAAATTTCATAAGGAGGGGAGATTGTGTGACCCCAGATTTTATGAATAAAGATTTAATTTTCACGATATATATATTTTTTAATATTATGGTGTGGATTTGAGATAATGTTATAGTTATGGGTAGTATTTATAAATTTTGAAAAGTACGCAAGTTGTTATATAATATTCGATTGGTCGGGGAATATTCTTTTTATCGGGGAATATCCGTACGACGGTACAATCATTGGTGGACCCCATAACGGAATTATTATCGGATTGAGAAAACGACAAAAATACTTTATGAAAATAACGACGGAAGTTTTACCATTAATACTGTTGAACTACTCGGTAGTAAAAGAACAGTAATACGCGTGGTTGCATAGTAGCACACGGTATTAATTATTGATGCATACGTGATAAGTCACTCAGTTTTGTTGGTATTATTAATGTAATAATACAGAAAAACATTTTATATAAAACAGAATACTTTTATAAAGTTATTCTATAAATAGAACATATTATATTTTATTATGCATAGTGTTTGCATAGTGCCTGCATAGTGTTTGCATAGTAAAATCTTTTAAAAAGTTATTCATTTTATTAGATTATAAATAGAATATATTATATTTTATTTAAAAAATTTTGCTTTAAATATGGACCATCAGATTAAAGTAAATCAATCTGGGCCGTTCATGAGTTAGTTACTATGAAGTCCATTTTTCTATAAATAGAAGCTCATTCATTCATTATTTCTTACGAATTCACTGAAACTCAAAGAGAGAAACTATAGAGAGAAAGAAGAAAAGTATTCTGCTACTTCACTACTTCTATATCCAGTACTCTTCTTTCTATAGTAGGGAATATTATTTGTTGTACTCGTAGGGAGTATTATTTCTTTTGTATTCATGAAGAGAACTTCTGTTATTCCAATCTTTATTATTCCGTTGGAAAAACCTGTATACGCGGGCTACCCTATACTTGGTGACATTCTTCTATTATTCCGTCTTTATTATTACATTTGGAATATCATATGCATGCGCGTTTTCTGTGGGACTGATTTAAATCTTTATTATTCTGTTGGAATATCACGTCTATGCGTTTTCTGGTGGGACATGGTTAAAATCTTTATTATTATTACTGTTGGAATATTTTTTGTCATTCATTTCACGCCGGACCTTATTAAAGTCCTTATTAGTATACATTGGAATAACTTTGTCATCACAAGTACCGCATGCATGGTGATTGCATTGCTATTCCATCTTTATTATTATTACATTGGAACATCCTGTCGGTGCTTAATTTCTTTGACGACCGGTTCCGTTATTTAGTATTCTGTTGGAATAACCTGTCTATGCGAAGTACCGCATGCATGGTGATTTCTTTTGTTATTCCATTCTTTATTATACTCAGTTGGTTAAAGTTTTGACTTCTATACCCCATGAAATTAGTGGAATATCCTTGATATTTGCGCTTCATCCAGTATCTTTTCATGGAAATATTCTTCTGAGCATTCTTGAATTTTACTCTACAAAGAAGTATCATGTTGACAATTTGGACATTATTATTTCATGGATAAATTAATTCTTGAACTTGTTTTATTGAATCCTTATATCATCGTCATCATCTTCATATTTATATTTTTTAAAAGTCATCTGTGGCCTGTAGTGCATAGATGGACTTGGTATGATTATGACTAGGGATTATTCGGTGTAATCATGACCGTAATGTTACAAATGATGTGGTAAAAGTCCTTATTCGCCCGTTGTACATTAATGGACAATTATTGGCATGATCATGACCATTAATTAATACACAAATATTTGTGGCCCGTAGTGCATGGATAATTGTGGTCGTGATATTAAATAATATCCTTGGCCATAGTGCAGGGGTGATTCGATAATGTGGATTATTTATTAAGCTGAGTCCTAGCGATAAAAGTGATGAAAAACCTTTTAAATCATAAAAGATAGTAGATTTTATTCTCTACTTGACTCTTTTAATGGATTGCTTGTTCATTGCAGATTAAACTTGATGTTTGTTATATTATATCGGTTTAACCTTTGTTTTAAGGCTAATGATAATTTATTACGCATTATCTTAGTCATAATATTTCTTCTTGGGCTATTTGAGCTCACCCTTTCTTTCTTTGTTTTCTTCTTGAAATGAGAATATAATTTGGAGCGAGTCGGGGAACGGAGTGATGGTCCTAGATGGTGCATTAGTAGTCCTCACTATTCTGTGAAATAGTGTGATAATAATTGTAATAAAGACGCCTTTTGAGTTTGTATACTCTCTAGTAGACAATATTTGTATTCAAACTCACAGTTTATGTTTTGTCGTATTGTACACGACATTTGTATTGTCAAGTTGTATTTGAATTATGTACCATGTATCTGGCGACTCAGAATACGTGATGTATACCTATTTTGGGGGCGTCACAGTTAGTATTAAAGCTTAGGGATATGATCCCTGGCTGAGATGTGAGACAAGAACTAGGAGGGGAGAGACTGGAAATTCCTTCGCTAGTATGACCTACCTAAGTTTATTTGATATTTAATTGGTCGGTCAGAGTATATGGATAATGTGTTATATGTTAATTAACCTTTATTTTGTGGCAGTATTTGCAAATGGCATCCGAAAATGTTGAGATAAGCAATGAAGCACATTAGACCGTTGAGACACCTTTAATAACTAACCAGGTTGATGTGATGTCAGATGAAGAAGAAATTAGAGATATCTACGTGGTGCGTGAAGAACTTATAGTTGCACCCGAGCTAGTTAAAGAGGTAGCAGCTGAGAGTGAGGAAGAAGAGGAAGAAGTGGAACCTGAGGAGAATTTATTAGAGGAATTTTATGATCAAAATTTAGCATTACAAAATCGTATTCACGAGTTAGAAGAGCAGGTTGAAGAGCGACAGGTGGTCATGGAGCAAAGAGATGCAACCATTCAAAATTGTGTTACCCGATGTGTGATGCTTGAACAGAAGCACTCTTTGGTAGAGTATAAGATATTAGAGCTGGAATCTAAGAATGCTATGATCAAAGTTCTGATGAAAGCAGAAACAAATGAACGAAGGAGAATAGATGACACATGGGTAAAAGCCGCACGACGTGTAGATATTGTAGAAAAGACGTCCGATCCAATAAAGCCAAAATAGATGAAATGGATTTTTCTTTTTGGACAACAATTGGGAGAATCCAACATCGAATTCGGAATTACCCTGTTCATAGCGGTAACCCCAATTCGATATGGATCGAAGAATAATGATTCAAATCATGGATCAGGAATGGGACGAAGCACTTAAGGGTGGAATGTACCCTATATCAAAGTCAAATCCAGTAGTTTAAGTGAGAGCATTTGTCGAGGAACCCGAACGAAGTTATTACGAGTAAGTTAATGATAAACTCTTGCGAAGTTTATACCTTATTAGATACCAGTTCTATCCACTCTTTTATTTCAACTAGTTGTGTTCAATGTTTGAATTTAACTCTTGAAAAGTTAGATTTTGATTTATCTGTTGAAACTTAGTTGGGAGAAACCTTCGTTACGTCCACTATTTATAAATCTTGTTTAATTCAAATTGTCACTTTCACGTTACCTGTCAATCTTATCTCTTTTTTAAAATACTTGCCTTTGATGCGATTTTAGGAATCGATTGGTTAACTACTCATCATGCTTTTCGTAAGGTTGTTAGCTTTCATATTCCTAACCAACCTGTTATGCGAATTCAAGAAACCAAACCACTAAAGTCAATCATTGTCATATCAAGCCATAAGTAAAGAGCCCCGGTCCTTTCGTTGTTGACTTTCTTGTGTGGAATGCACCGAAGCCAGACTTTCTGTAGGTGATGTCGTGAATGACGATGACAAGTTGATAGGTATCAATGTGACGTACAATCCAAGTCTTTGATGAGAGTCACATTTTGAATGATATTTCTATTATTAATAAATTTCCTGACGTATTCTTGAAGACTTATTAGTCTACCCCTCGAGCGTAAAATAAAATTTTGTATTGACCCCAGTAAAAAACCCATTTCTAAAACCGTCAAATATTTTCTTCACCTAAAACGAATGTAACATGTGCCAAAGACGTTGGCTCAAGCTGTTGAAGATTACGATCATATCATGCAATACCATCGTAGAAAAATTGAACATGGTAGCTAACGCGTTGAGTAGAAGATCGTATGCGGTTACAAGTGCGAATATACGAACCCACGTGAAGATAACGAATATACGAGTAAAATCGACTTTAATCGATAAAGTTAAAGCAGCTCAAGCTACACACCCAGAGCTGATGAATGTGAAGAAGAAGGTTCAAGAGGGCGTTATTCTAGAAGCAAGAATCGACGAAGAGAGGAAATCTCAACCCTCGATTTATTTGACCCATTTCAAATCCTCGACCAAGTAGGAACTGTGGCTTATAGACTCGTTTTACCGCCAAGTATGTTGCGTGTTCATAACGTTTTTAACGTATCGATGTTACATAAATATGTGGACGACCCGAACCACATATTTAATTTAGAACCGGACGAGATAGCTGAAGATTTAACGTATGAGGAGATACGTGTAAACATCTTGGATAAGAAGGATCATATTCGACGCTCAAAGGTTATACCTCAAGAGTTAGAATTTGAAGTGAAGTCAAGGTATCCTCACATGTTCGGCATACCAGGTACATACGTAAATTTCGAGGGCGAAATTTCATAAGGAGGGGAGATTGTGAGACCCCAGATTTTATGAATAAAGATTTAATTTTCTCGATATATATATTTTTTAAAATTATGGTGTGGATTTGAAATAATGTTATAGTTATGGGTAGTATTTATAAATTTTGAAAAGTACGCAAGTTGTTATATAATATTCGATTGGTTGGGGAATATTCTTTTTGTCGGGGAATATCCAAATGCGACGATTACTGACAATCAGTGGACACCACAACAGAATTATTGTCGGATTGAGAAAACGACAAAAATACTTTATGAAAATAATGACGGAAGTTTTACCGTTAATACTGTTGAACTACTCGGTAGTAAAAGTACAGTAATGCGCGTGGTTGCATAGTAGCCCATGGTATTAATTATTGATGCATACGTGATAAGTCACTCAGTTTTGTTGGTATTATTAATGTAATAATACAGAAAAACATTTTATATAAAATAAAACAGAATACTTTTATAAAGTTATTCTATAAATAGAACATATTATATTTTATTATGCATAGTGTTTGCATAATGCCTGCATAGTATTTGCATAGTAAAATCTTTTATAAAGTTATTCATTTTATTAGATTATAAATAGAATATATTATATTTTATTAAAAAGATTTTGCTTTAAATATGGACCGTCAGATTAAAGTAAATCAATCTGGGCCGTTCATGAGTTAGTTACTATGCAGTCCATTTTTCTATAAATAGAAGCTCATTCATACATTATTTCTTACAAATTCACTGAAACTCAAAGAGAGAAACTATAGAGAGAAAGAAGAAAAGTATTCTGCTACTTTACTACTTCTATATCCAATACTCTTCTTTCTATAGTAGGGAATATTATTTGTTGTACTCGTAGGGAGTATTATTTCTTTTGTATTCATGAAGAGAACTTCTGTTATTCCATTCTTTATTATTACATTGGAATAACTTTTGATATCTGTGGGCTACCCTATACTTGGTGACATTCTTCTATTATTAAAAGTCTTTATTATTACATTTGGAATATCATGTCTATGCATTTTTGTGGGACCGATTCCGCTTTTTATTATTACATTGGAATATCACATGCACATGCGTTTTACGTGGGACATGGTTAAAATCTTTATTACTATTCTGTTGGAATATCTTGTACATTCATTTTACGCTTGCACTGATTAGTCCTTATTAGTATTATTCGTTGGAATAACACGCCTCATGCGCGGCACCGCATGCATGGTGATTTCTGTTGCTATTTCGTCTTTATTATTATTACATTGGAACATCCCGCAGCCGGATGCGAATTTACTTTGACACAGTTCAGATTATTTAGTATTCGTTTGAATAACTTTGTCATCTGAAGTACCACATGCATGGTGATTTCTTTTGTTATTCCATTCTTTATTATACTCAGTTGGTTAAAGTTTTGACTTCTATACCCCATGAAATTAGTGGAATATCCTTGATATTTACGCTTCATCCAGTATCTTTTCATGGAAATATTCTTCTGAGCATTCTTGAATTTTACTCTACAAAGCAGTATCATGTTGACAGTTTGGACATTATTGGTTTCTGGATAAATTAATTCTTGAACTTATTTTATTGAATTCTTATATCATTGTCATCATCCTCATGTTTATATTTTGTTGAAAGTCATCTGTGGCCTGTAGTGCATAGATGGACTTGGTATGATTATGACCAGTGATTATTCGGTGTAATCATGACCGTAATGTTACAAATGATGTGGTAAAAGTCCTCATTCGCCCGTTGTGCATTAATGGACAATTATTGGCATGATCATGACCATTAATGAATACACAAATATTTGTGGCCCGTAGTGCATAAATAATTGTGGTCGTGATACTGAAGAATATCCTTGGCCGTAGTGCAGGGGTGATTCGATGATGTGGATTATTTATTAAGCTGTGTCCCAGCGATAAAAGTGATGAAAAACCTTTTAAATCATAAAAGATAGTAGATTTTATTCTCTACTTGACTCTTTTAATGGATTGCTTGTTCATTGCAGATTAAACTTGATGTTTGTTATATTGTATCGGTTTAACATTGTTTAAGGCTAATGATAATTTATTCTGCATTATCTTAGTCATAATATTTCTTACTGGGCTAGTTGAGCTCACCCTTTCTTTCACAGTTCTCTTCAGGAAATGAGAATATAGCTAGAACGAGTTAGGGAACGGAGTGATGGTCCTAGATGATGCATTAGTAGTCCTCACTATTCTGTGAAATAGTGTGATAATAATTGTAATAAGGACTCCTTTTGAGTTTGTATACTCTCTAGTAGACAATATTTGTATTTAAACTCATAATTTAAGTTTTGTCGTATTGTACACGACAGTTGTATTGTCAAGTTGTATTTGAATTCTGTACCATGTATCTGGCGACTCAGAATACGTGATGTATACCTATTTTGGGGGCGTCATAGTATTATTATTTCGTATTCATGAAGAGAGTTATTTTCTTTCAATACTAGTAAGGGTTGTTATTCCATTCTTTATTATTATGTTGGAATAACCTGTCTATGCGAAGTACCGCATGCCTGGTGAATTATGTTGTTATTCCATTCTTTATTATTCTGTTGGAATATCCTGTGTGTGCGGATTACGCATGACCTAGTTCCATTCTTTATTATTCTGTTGGAATATCAGTGCATCTTGCAAGTGTTACGCATGACTCAGTTCCATTCTTTATTATTACATTGGAATATCACATGCATGCAGATTCTTACGCATGACCTGGTTCTATTCTTTATTAATCTGTTGGAATAACCTATCTGTGCGGATTACGCACGCCTAGTGAATTCTTTTGTTATTCCATTCTTTATTATTCTGTTGGAATAATCTGTCTACGTGGATTACCGCATGGAAATATTCTTTTGAGCATTCTTGAATTTTACTCCACAAAGCAGTATCATGTTGACAATTTGGACGTTATTGAATTCAGGATAAATTAACTTATAAATATTTAAAATTTAATCTTGAACTTGTTTTATTGAATTGTCATTATCCTCATGCTTATATTATGTTGAAAGTCATATGTGGCCTGTAGTGCATAGATGGACTTGGTATGATTATGACAGGGATTATTCGATATAATCATGACCGTAATGTTACAAATGATGTGGAAAAAGTCCTCATTGGCCCGTAGTGCATTGATGGACAGTTTTTGGTATGATTATGGCTATGGATTCTCTTCGGCCAAAGGTGCAAAGATGAATTATTTTATGTCATGATCAAAACCGTTGATGAAAACACGATTATCTTTGGCCCGTAGTGCATGGATAATTCGTGGTCGTGATACTAAAGAATATCATTGGCATGTAGTGCAGGGATAATTTAATGATGTGGATTATTTATTAAGATGAGTCTCAGCGATGAAAGTGATGAAAAACCTTTTAAATCATAGAAGATAATAGATTTTATTCTCTACTTGACTCTTCTAATGGATTGCTTGTTCCGCTACAGTTAAACTTGATGTTTGTTATATTTTATCAGTTTAACACTATTGAAGGCTAAGGATAATTTATTATGCATTATCTTAGTCATAATATTTCTTACTGGGCAAGTTGAGCTCACCCTTTTGCTTTCATTGTTCTCTTCAGGAAATGAGAACGTAGTAGGGACTAGTCGGGGAACGGAGTGACGGTCTAGATGATAGCATGAGTAGTCCTCACTATTCTATGAAATAGTGTGATAATAAATGTATTGAGGACTTATTTTGAGTTTGAATACTGTCTAGAAGAAAATATTTGTATTAAAACTCACAGCTCATGTTGTATATTTAAGGTTGTATTTGTATTATGTACCATGTATTTGATGACTCAGAATAGGTGATGTATACCTATTTCCAGACCAATTAAATGGAGTCACATATTGGGCCATATTGTGAAAACCTTTCAAAATTCGATTGAGTTGGCACAACCATTTAAACTCATACCAAATCGTCGACATTTATGTCGTTTTTTCTAAAATCTCACCTTTAAGAAAGATAAAATCAAATATAACAAAAATCTAAAGGGTAGAGAATGCGGTATGAAAAATTCCCAGCGTCAACACTGTTGTTTCAAGGCCATATCATAGAGTAAAATTGAACTCAAAAGAAGATACAACTAAGCTTGAGGAGGGACCTGAGAGCTTGCCGTCCAAATTAGTTAGTTGAGAATAGTTTGAAGTTTATCTATAAAACTTTGTAAAGGCTTCTCCGCCTGTTAAAGGAGTTTTTATTATAAGAAGTAATATGATCTCAAGTCATGGAGAGGAGCTTGAGATTGGACGTAGCAACATACCCAGGATGTATGTTGTGAACCAGAAAAATTTATGTGCATTGTGTGATTGAATTTTATTATCTTGAATATTAATTTCAAACATTGCAAATTAATTATCTAAAAATTCGAAATGGCCTAAGATAATTTTTTAAATTTGTAATAATCTATTCAACCCTCCTAGATTATTATTGGACTTAAATTGGTATCAAATCGGTGCTCTTTAACTTGTTTGTTAAGTGAATACATCTTTATCTAAGAGTAGATCCATTTATAGCCTATAATGCTACCGGTTGCGGAGAATGAGTATCAATGCCCAGACCTCCACTATTTGATGATACAACTTTTTCCACCTAAAAGAATAGATTCAAAATATATGCCAAATCACAAGGAATCAAAGTTTGGATGATAATAGAATGAGGACTGAAAGTTCCCACAAAAATTGAAAACAAAAAGATCGTTTAGAAAGATATTGACGAGTTCAACATCGAAGATGAAGAGGCTATGAATAGCTTCTAAAGCCAAACAAGTGCTTACTAGTGCTTTGAAAAATGTACAAAAGAGTTAGCAATTGCAAGAATGGAAAAGATATCTGAAAAAATAGATTATAAACTATTACAGAACCAATTATATCAAAGAAACCAGAAAATATGCTCCAATCCAAGAGTATGAAAGCTTCAAGCTGGAAGATGGTCAAAAAATCATTGATATGGAGACACGTTTCTCCAGAATCATTAATGAGCTAAAACAACTAGGGAAGACATATATAACGAATTAGAAAAATAGAAGAATTCTCAAAGCCCTTCCATCTGTATGGAAAATAAAAGTTACAACTATCAAAGAAATTCAAGATCTAACTACCTATCCTCTTGATTTTCTCATTGGAAATCTTCTAGCTCATGAAGTCGACATGTTAGTCAAAAAAGTAGGATCCAATACAGACCTAAAGAAGAAAGGAATTACCTTCAAAGCACTACTGGTAGATCAAGAAAGTGATGTTAAGGAACTAAATGAAGAACTCCTAAGTTTGGATAATAATGAAATTGCATTATTATCAAGACAACTCAGGAGAGTTATTCAAAGCAAAGCCAAAACATATGGCAAATGCTTTCTAAAGAAAAACAACAATTTCAACACTTAAAAAGGAAAACAAGTCTTCAAGACTAAAGAACAGGGAGGAAACTTCAAAACAAATAACAATAACAACTTCAGAAATGCTGGCTCAAATGAAAATTCAAATACATGTTTTAAATACAATCAACCTAGACATTTCAAAAGGATTGTCCAAAACTAGCCAATAACAAAGTACTAGTAGCAGAGAATGCGTAAAACAAAATTTGTAGAGGAAAGATAGAATATCCAAAAATATCTGGACTCCGAATCGCTGCTTCTCGGACTGTTGGACGAATTTCGCAAGACAAAACCATAAAGCTTCTAAGAGAAGCTTCGGGAATAGTAAGGAGGTTGGTTAAGGAGGTTGGAATAGTAACTTTAGGGGTGAAATGACTATTTTGCCCCAAGCCTTGGTTTTCTATAAAAGGAGAGCCTTAGCTCATTTGTTGGTGATTTAAAAAATATCTAACACTTGAGAGAGAGAGAGAAGTCGATGAGGAGGGAAATGAAGAGGAAAAGCTAGCCCGAGTGCAAACTTTGTCTAACATAAGAAGATTAAAGAAGAAAGGTATTAAAACCTTACTTTGAACTAATTTTTTTTAGGTTTTATATGGAAATCATATATTTTAATGAGAATATAAGTAACAGATGTTAAGAATGATTTTCCTATGGTTGAAATCATGAGAAATGAAGAAATAAGAATTAGAAGTTTAGTTTATAAATTTCTTAAAATCTTTCTTAAGGAAATATGAATTACTTAATGAATTTGAACGATCCGAATGAATTGTATGAATGATTTGGTGAAATAAGTAAGGAATTGTGTTTTATAACACCAAATTCAAGGAAAAAGTGAAATCATAATCGAAGTATCGAGTAAAAATGAAGAATGAGTGAAGAACATGCGAAGAAGACGAAGAAAGTTGTTGATGGACAAATTTAAAACCATCGTAGTTAAAACTTGTTTTGGATGAACAAATTTAAAACCATCATAGTTAAAACTTATTGTTTATGGACAAGTTTAAAACTATTGTGTATAAGGTAGATGGTTATTGCTTGGTTAGGAATGATAGAAACGTTCATGAAGAACGAATTGAACTTAGCTATAACGAAGTTATGGCACAATTTTGTACAATATGAGCAAAAAATAGAAAGTATGTAAATGAACCCGAATGATTAGGGTTTTATAAGAATGTAAGAAAACATAGAAAACATGAGTCGTGGACTCAAGAATGAATGAATTCCGAGTTCGGATGACCGAATTACAGAAGAATGAACGAAGAACATTAATAACATAAAATGAACGAATGATGAAATTTAAGCCAATCGAAGGGCATGTTAACAGATTCAAAATTAAATTCGGTCTGAGGAAAGTTGAAGTACGTAATGAGAGTATGAAAATTTCTTTGGTATGACCTCGTTCTAAGTTATAACGAAGAAGTTATGAGATTTCAAAAGTAGGCATCTCAAACATGTTCAACACTTAGAAAATTTTCTGAGTTTTAATATTGGCGCCGCAGCTCAAGTTATTCCTTGAGAGGTTGCGCCGTAGCTCCAGCCTGGGGAGTCAGGTACTGCTAACCCACACCATAGTGCCAACTTTTATACATAGAGTGCCGCCACATCGCCCTTAAGGGAATTTTTCCTGACTTGAGATTTTTATTATCCAAATTTTTGGATGGCAATTAAGGGGCAAGCATGAATGTATTATTCATGAAGAAAAATATCTAGAATGATGATATAAACCTTGGGTTTGACGATGAAACGTTGAATAAAGGTTATAAAATGGCAAACGCGAATTACGTAACTGATATCCAAGGACCGTAGTCGTGATAAAACGACCGTGTAGGATTGATATGATTATGATTCCTTATATGTTGTAGGGAGATGGTGACTTATAACATTTCAATGTTATAAGGTCGTAATGAATGTTAGATGTAAAGTGCATAAATGTTTTAAACGCAACGTAGTTGCGATGAACGATCGATCTTAGCATACAACAAACCGTATGGCTTCGACATTAATAAAGGATGATGAACATAGTGTTCATGTAATGGATCACAAAGGAGAGTGATTAAAACCTTAAGTAAAAGTTTATTGAAGGTTTTAACGATGAACAACGTGAACATATAATATATAAATGATCCTCGTGAATCGTATTCGCACCGTGCGAACGTTCTAAGCATACACTGATTGTATGACTAAGATGTCGATGAAGGTAGCAAATAAGATATGAATTATCAAGAAAGCCGTAATGAACGGTAATAAGTTTAACAAAAGTCATAGTGTGAGTCAGATAGAGAATATTAGAATGAACGTAAGCGTTAAACACTTTAACCGACGTAAGGGTTGAGTGTACGAGAATATTAAATGGGCAGAACCTACACACCGTGTATGGTTTGACCGTAAGGTAATGAATAATAACGATTAAACATGTGATCGGTGAAGAAACTGAATTAATTACAATGACGTATAACGTTAAGAAGCCGAGTTAATGATTATAACTTGGATGGCGTTCCGAGTCGAATGAATCGGACGTTATAAAATATGAATAAGGTAATGTAAAATGTTTAAAGCTATGAATGCATAATATTAACATTGAATGATCATTCTAAGTAAACAAAAGACTGTATGACTTAGACGATAAGGAATAAATCATGAGGTATGACATTTAGTTGCCAGAAAGCCATAAGGAATGAGAAATCAACTTAACGAACATTATAGTTTTAATGGTTCAAAAAACTTAAGTTTACGTTGTGGTAAAATCTTAATCTTTAATGGTTGACATATGGGAGTTGGGCTAAACAATTCCTTTAGAGAGCAATGGTTAATATGAACTAGCAACCTATCTAACTCGATGTGAAAGACAGTGTAGATGAGACAGAAAACTAGATTATTGGTTATTTGTGGGAAAACACTCAAAGTACCATATGGAATATTAGTAGAGACTCGATGTGTGCTAAGTCCTACATAAGTTATAAAAAGAAGATAAGAACGTAAATGAAATTTAACTAGGCACACTTAGAAGGGGGGGAGGGTTGAATAAGTGTAGGAGCAATCTATGATCAACTTTTAAAACTATTAATTTTAGGCCACTATAATGATCGAAATAAGCTTACTGAATTAATATAGCCTATTAAATAAAATACTTGTTGTTAAAGAATTATATAAATATAATACAAGTAGTCAAATTAAGATAATTAAGTAACTTAGGTGATTTTAAAGTAAAACAAATAATAAAATCAACACCAAGATTTTTTACTTGGTTCAGCTATTACCCTCTTTAATAATAGTCTAGTCCACGTCCAATACCAACTAGTATTAGAGACTCAATTTATTTATTTTCTTATAAATAAATACAGATTACAAAACATATTCTAACAAAAATTAATTAACAATTAATTTCCCTTGAGCTCTCTTGCTCCTTGTGCACCTATGCACTCTTCAAGCACCTTTGCTTCCTTGAACCTGTTTGTAAGCTTTTTCTCTAATCCCCTAGGATTAACACCTTTATCCTACACTTAGTCTAAAACAAAAAATTCAATACAGATATAGAGTTCTATGATCAATGCAAGAATAATCAACTTAACAATTAAAGGCTCAACTATATGCAATGATCAATTAGAACGCAAAGATAAACAATTAATTTCTTACCAAATATCAGCTCAAATAATATCAAAAATTAAATTGCTTAGCTGCTCAAAAGTTTGCACTGATAAAATTGCTCGACTAATAATCAGTAATTAGTGGAAGTATATTTTCGTGAGTTGTGTAATTTTATAAATGAGAAGCATCATTTATATAGCCCTTACACAAGTTACCGTTAATAAAAGATATGTTCAAATTTAATCTAACGGCAGGATAATATTAACCAAGAGAATAAACATTATATGAGTCCACAAAATCTAGTTTACTTAGAAACTTTCTTCAACGGAAATATATTAAAACAGTCCACAATTATCAAGTTTTATCCAAAAACAAATCCCTGTTAGTTTGAATAAAACCAAAAGACCATACAAAAAGGTAACTACTTAAACAACATACTTTCTCTCTCCAGGCATTAAGTACATGGCGTATAGAAATGGAATACTCAACAGTTAATTATCTTTCCAAGATTTAAAATCTTTAGAAGTCCAAGATAATCATAATAGGTTTTTCTTAAAAAAAATAGATATCAAATCACCAAGAGATCACCAAGAGAAAACTTGTAACTCATATCCACGTGTAACTAGTATGTAGGTTGAATGATTACTAAGGAAACCTACTCATGCAACAACTCATAAACCGTTTAGCTACTGTTATGTATATCCACGTGTACCAGTAACTAAAATGTCCAAGATATATCAATAAGTTTCTAGACATATGAGATACATATAAATATTATATCAAATCTCTTTTTAATCAGATCACTTTTTATTTTTTAGAAAAACCTTTTATTTTTAAAAACATTTTTCATTTAAGACAAATAACAATATATAATGCAATAAAATGTCCTAGAGCCTTTAAATGAAAAATCAATTATTATGCAATTGATCTTATATTTGTTTTCCTAGAAAAGAGAAATTCCTCCAAATTCTTGAATATCCAATCAAAGCTCCTTATCACCAAAATACCTGAAATGCATCATAAAACAATTTAGTACTTTGAACATTTCATCATCAAAATATTAGGATGGAATATGACAAAGTCAACATTCTCCCCCTTTTTGATGATGACAACCCAAAATTGTTTTAACTCTCAAAAACTCCCCCTGAATATATGCATAACATAATTAGCTCCCCCTAAATCCTTGCAACAACATTATTTCAGGATACTGAAATCTGAAATTCAATTTTCAGTAAATTTGTTACCTGCAGTAATTGTTAGTTAATCGAATATCAAAATATTTACTGCAAATATATCAAATATTTAAAATCCCAAATTAAACATAAGTCTTTTGGTGAAACATACCAAACAAAAACCAACATAAAATTTTTAAAAAACTTGTCCATAGGCAACCTAAAACTCTCCCCCTTTGTCATTAATCAAAAAAGGAGAGCAGGTCATTCTTCGAGATCTACCACAACTGCTTGCTGAGCGGCCCTTGCTATGAAGTAGGGTCGGTGATTAGCACGATGAATCTTCTCAGCAAAGCTGAGGTCAGTAGCGAATTGAGGTGGTATTGCGATGAAAGTTCCAGCAGGTAAGGGCATGTCAAGAAATTCACCAATGTATTCAGCAAGCCAGTTGCAATGAACCCATTCTGTGACAGTAGAATGTTTACGCTGCATATATAGTTTAGAGCCCACATCATTGAAATGCTCATAAATGAACTCAGCCAACTCCCCTATTTGATTGCTAATAAACTTCATCTCTTGACTCAATTGACAGGAATTACGATTTAGCCTTTTCTGCATAACCTCTGCCAAAGCAGTGGTTTGCAGTTCAAATCCTGCCTGTAAGTCAATGAACTCATCTTCAATCCTATTGAACATTTTGTTAATTTCAGGGGCACCCAAAGGCAATTTGCCTTTTTCCAACACATTCATTCGTGTGTGAAGGCCAGTCATTTCAGCCTGCATTTTTTCTTGATTACTAATCACTAGTTTCAACATGTCAATGATTTCAGAAGAATATTGATTCGGGGGCTGAACAGGAGAGGATGGAATTGAAATTGGAGGATTCTCAGAATTAACACAGACAAATTACCATCAATCAAAGTGATACGAGACAATTTTAAAGTACTGAAACTTAGTGAATCATTCACAACAATAGAAAGTTCATTTTCAAAAGAAATTTTGAAGTGATTGAAGAAAGTTGTGAGAGTAGCACTATACGACAAACAAGTTTTGGTTTTTCGCAGACAACTTGTCATTTGATGAAGCAACATTTGGGCTAAATTAAAAGACAAACCTTTTAAAATCATGGCAACAATGATCAAATCATGATAAGTAAAATCAATACTACCACCTAAACGAGGCAAAAGATTAAACCTAACAAGATGATGAACCACACAAGCAAGGGGAGAAACATCGACAGTTTTGGGAGTAAAAACATCACACAACAGAGGATTATCCATAACAATTTTTAATTGTTCGAAAGGAGAAAAAGGAGAATTAACAGCCCCTTTTCGAGTGAATGGACAATCACCAGTGAATGGAATGTTTAAAATGCTACCGAAATCCATAACCGTGAAGTACAAAGATTTTCCTTTAACAAATGAAGTATAAAACTCCCCATGACATTCCAGATTAGTATAGAACTGTTGAACTAATCTGGGATATGCAATAGAAGGAGGAAAGAGCATGGAAGAGTTACGACAAGACTAGTATGTAGGTTGAATGATTACTAAGGAAACATACTCATGCAACAACTCATAAATTGTTTAGCTACTGTTATATATATCCACGTGTACCAGTAACTAAAATGTCCAAGATATATCAATAAGTTTCTAGGCATATGAGATACATATAAATATTATATCAAGTCTCTTTTTAATCAGATCTCTTTTTATTTTTTAGAAAAACATTTTATTTTTAAAAACATTTTTCATTTAAGATAAATAACAATATATAATGCAATAAAATGTCCTAGAGCCTTTAAATGAAAAATCAATTATTATGCAATTGATCTTACATTTGTTTTCCTAGAAAAGAGAAATTCCTCCAAATTCTTGAATATCCAATCAAAGCTCCTTATCACCAAAATACCTAAAATGCATCATAAAACAATTTAGTACTTTGAACATTTCATCATCAAAATATTAGGATGGAATATGACAAAGTTAACAATAAATCATCAAAGATGATGATCGTATAGGTTAAGACATCTTAATACGTCATAACTTCGTAAAACAGTAAAGAAGGATGGTTGTGTGAACTTAGGTTATAAACACAAACCTTAAGGAGTAAAGTTAAGCTTAAACCAATGCGTAAGTCTGTTAGGTTTGTAAGATTCAAGAACATAATCAAATTGCATCAAAGTAAAGTGGAAGCATAAAAAACAGATTCTCAAATTTTATAAACCATATACCCGGATCATTCTTAATGCATAATTATTAATTAAATGAAAAGATGAAGAATAAGAATTATACCATTGAAGATTCGAGATTCCTCAGGTACAAGTTCTCCTCCAATCCTTTTCGTTTTCAACTTGAATCCATCGGGTTTGATTCCTTCATTTGATCAATGTTAGCCACCCAAGTGTTTGGCCTCTAGAGGTGATCCACCAAGAAAGAAGAATTATTCAAAAAGATGGGTGTTTAGCTAAACCCTAGTTTTTCTATCTCTATAGAAAAACTGTACTCTCCAAACTACTGGAATAAGTTATTCACATGTCTTGTAAAAGCGTCAACCTTTTCCCATAATAAGATTCCTCTTATTTATAGATGTAGGCAACCCTCCTTAACAATTAAGGAATTATGTTTTATTTTAATTAATTAAACTCCTTTAATTTAATTAGGCTCCTAATCTTATTAGGAATAATTAATTAAACTCTTTTAATTAATTAGCCTCCTAATCCTATTAGAAATATATGAGAGTAATTTAATTAATTAATAATAATAATAATAATAATACTCCTCTTATTAATTTATATTTAATATTTCCAAAATATTAAATAATAAATATTAAGCTATTTAATTTATTCTATCACCATAGATTAAATTAAATACACTTAATTATTATTACAATTATGCAATTTTCTTCTTAAATAAATATTTTTCTTTTTACAGTGTGACCCTTTAGGTTATCCATATTAAACCGGTTGTGAAAAAATCAATTAGAACAATTCTAATCTTATTTAAATAAATAAATTAAACTATTAATTTATTTAAATAAATTATATTTATTCTACAATAGGGATAAGCCTCCCTAGCTATTAACGACTTTCTAGATAATATAGATTTCAACATTAATCATAAAAGAACCTTTGAGTAAATAGTTATCGTACAATTCAATCCTTCCACCATACAATGTCCCAATTAAATATAAAACATTAAAATATTGTCAAGTCTTATTTTATTTAATTATATGTTTTTCTATTCTTAAATGCACAACACCAAATAATGCGAAATTAGAAACTCCTTTCTAATTTCATTCTGCCTTGGCCAATGACTACTGGGTTGTCATTTATCGAATCACATAGGACATTTATCTTCTTTTACTAGAAGCGGTACATTTTTTATTGATCATACATTATCTTCATATACAACTTATTATACCCAAGCATACCCTTTGATATACCCTAAGGGTCTTAAGGAATAAGTCAAAGTATAAATCATCATACACAATATACTATAATGATCTGAAGTCCAAGAATCACTTGTACTACTATCACTACAGGAATTCCTATTGACACGTAAGTAAAACTCCATTAGGTATTCCTTAGCGAGCCACATTTAGTGAACTTATTTTCTAATAAGCACCTACATACTTACTTTAGTGTCTCCACACAAATGATCATGAGATCAATCGTCTCCATCCAATGAGCAGGCAACATATGTACTAATCTATCCGGATTCACTAATACCCTTTTTAGTAATCCATCGATTGAGAATATTTTAGTTTTTTAAGCTATCTTAGAATTTAGATCTTATTAGCATGATCTCATCATTATTCTAAAAGCATTGCTTAAAACTATGGGTTTATCATATATTATTAAAACAACACCATGTAGATAAATTAAAGCCTTTAGTAAATGAATATTTTTTTATAAATGAATAAGATTGTTACAAAGTATATGCTTTATCATCAACATGATTGGCTTCTGTGCATACTACTTTCAATCTCCCACTTGCACTAAAGTCAATCGTTATGGTATCTCATACCCTTATTCTCTAAGTGACGATCATTCTGTTGTTGGATAAGCTTCAGTAAATAAATATGTAATGCTATTATTAAGAGTCCACTATCTCTATAGTGATTTCCAATGTTTCAATGATTCCTCTAATCAAATGAAAGTGTCACAATCACATGTTTAGATCCAAGATGAGACTTAGGAACTATTCCTAGTTATGTAATGAAACTTTCATCTAAACAATTAACTTGTAGCTTCATTTACAGCTATATAATTTATCTTTATCACAAAATCAACAACTCTTTGTTGTTTGGAACCTTTCCAATTCACTGTACCACCGTTTAAGGTAACAACTTACCCTAAAGTGGATTTGTTGTCGTCTTGGTCAGTCTGAAAAACTTCAGTTTGTTAAGCCCTCTAGTTTTAATTCAGGCCCACCATGAATTTTAATCACATCCTTAGTACTAGTTAAGTACTTTAAGATGTTTTTCACTATCTCACAGTTATCTTCTCCTGAATATAACTAATCAACATCAGGTCTCATATATTTCATTGCATACATGATAGTTATTCATGCGATCTCTCTTTTAGGAGTCTATGGGGACTATTAAGAGAGATACACTCCATGACTCATCATCATGAGACATCTCTTGGAGTTTTCCATGCTAAACAACTTTAGCATCAAATGAATATACGTTCCTTGGGTTAAGTCGAGCATCCTTTTAAATCTATCTATAAAGATTTGTATCCCCAATTAAGATACTATTCCCAAATCATTAATAGTCGAATGTTTAGATAACTTAATCTTTACTTATTGTAGCATTGGTATGTGTTGCCTCCTTTTTAGTCTTAACAAAAGGACTCTAACTCATTCAAGCATACATTGGTCAACAAGTAGTACAGAGTAAGAATAGTATCGATCCATGGAGAAAGATTTTAAAATTAAACTATCATACACCAATTGTATCACTATTTTCATATGCTTAAACGAATAATTCACAATTGTGCTTAACCTATATTTAATTACTGAATATATCACGACACTAACTTAATGAGATCAAATTTGGAAATAATGGGATTCTAACTTCATTTCATATTTCATCTAAACATTGCCATCATGCTCAATCATTCATTTATCATGGAAAGTTAGCCAAGAGCACAAATGTAGACATAATCATTTTTCAATGATTTATGACCTGCTTACATAACATCCACATTGCGATAGAAATCATATAATCGACAATAATGCCAAAGTCACTATATTCCTATGTGAAATTGCAGCAACATTGAATTGAAGTACAAGCTCTTATCTTACTACACACAATGAAACAGTATATTTCTATTTGGTTCACGAAATAAGAAGCTAAACATTCAGCCTCATAAATGCATGCTATCATGATTACAACCATGTTCACATGACATTTTTCAATTCAATATAAGCATATAAGATGACTGATGATCAAACATTCATGCAATCTAATCAATCATAACAGAAATCCCAATGATAAATGAGCGATCAAGCAATCAGGCAATTCGTTATAGATTACATATTAAAATCCGTTAGAATCCCATAATGGAGTTTAGTTCATTTCTAAACCTAAAACTATTATGGGATATAGTAACACATTGAGATAAATATCATAAGAGAGAGAGAAAATATAATTGATCAAACCCAATTATAGAATTCGTTTCAGAATGTTATCCAAATTTCCAGTAATTTCCAGCAAACTAAAATGAATACGTATATAATAACTGAATTCAAGAGAAGATGTAGAAAATATAGAGTTTTATGCTCAAATCCTCCCTAGGTTTAATTCTATGCTTGGAACCCTAGTTCCTTATGAAAAACTGATAAAAATGTACTTCATGATAGTCTGGTACCAACTAGGATAGTTTTTAATAAGACCACCTTCAAATTTCAAATTCAAAAATAAAAGTCAAATAACAGCTCCAGACAACGCGCGCGGCCGCGCGTGATCACAATACAAAATGGGTGTGGTTTATTTATTGCGGTAGCGGAGTGCGATTCAATTTGTCTTTGTTGCGCGATGTGTATCTTCCTTTATACATATGCACTTTGTCGTGAAAGTGCACGAGAACTTCTTTGTTAAGTAGCGTGGCCGCGCTGCTTCTGTCTGCTGCATACTGTTATCTTTATGTGGCTTATAGTTTGTCCTTCATCAACACTCAGTTCCTTATCAACACACCTTCGATTTGCCATGCCTTTGTTATCTCCATACCACAGTGCCAACGCCCAATCATGTCATTTCTTGCATTTCTATACCAGAGGAGTTCTACTTAAGTAATGCAAAATAAACACAAAATGCAATTAAAAACATACTAAAATCCACTTGATATGAGCATAATTCTCGTGAATTGATATTCAATAAGTAGGTATAAAACCTACTTATCAAATACCCCCAAACTTGAACTATTATTTGCCCTCAAGCAATGCATACGACATTAAACACGAAAAATGCAACTACATGCTATTCAACTAGATTACGATGCAAATGAGTCCCACATTTTTCCAGCCAACATAGAATTCCAATCCAATATGCCTTAGCGAATTATCCAGATTCAAGAATACAACTTCAAACTAAGATATAGACATAATATCATACACTCAAATTACAAATACATGCTATAAAGCTGATGTGTGTGTGTGTTGTGTTCACTAAAACTTGATTAAAGCACATAATATATATGTTAAACTGCTCAAAACAAAAAATTACAGTCTAAATCAAGATTCATGTATACTAATGCAACAAAGACTACTCTAACATATCTATACAAACTAAGGTTCAACAATGGGTTTAAACTGCTTTATTTTTACTCACGAGGGCGATTTTCGCTCTTTCCCGTGGTGTTTTTTGCTATATATTTTTTAATATATCACATGGTTGTGCAATGCCTCATTCCATTAGACTGCAATGTAACCCATTAGCGAGCTTTCAACAAATGACTCCCTGACCATAAAAGACCTTAGGGCCCTAGGTGTAAAGACAATCCCCTCGGGAGTACTTGCTCAAGTAACAACGACCCCGAAATAAGACTAACCATGGTAGTTTTATTTTATTTTATTTATTTATTTTTTCAAATATAATAATAATAAGCATACCCATGTTTTCCCAAAGCTTGATTATCAATGTTTTCATAGTTTAAGTCCATTTTCTACACAATTCTAATTTTAAAACTATATTTCCTATCCAACAATAAAACACATAACCCTTATGACTACAAGTATTAGTGAACACTTCAGTGCAAACTGAAAGCATCTAAATAGCACTATGGATTACATCATGTAGAATGTTATATCTAAGCTGGTGTTATCCATTAATCTCAATAATCCTTCAATATTCAAATTCATCATTGGCTAGATATAGATTCCACATAGCTAGAAATGCGAGACATGCAACTCAACATATAATGCAACTAACATACTAACACATATCATCATGACTAAAAAAAAATGCAACATTCAAAATTAAAATTTAAACTAAAATGCAAACACTACATGCAACTACCTACTACCCAATACCCCCAAAATTTAAATATTCAGTGTCCCAATGAATGAAGGTATAGGGTTAGAAGAACTCCCCTACTGATCAGCTGCACCACCCTCTTCGAGTGGTGAATCCGGTGGTGGAAATGGCATGGCTGTCCCAAATTGTGGCCACTCAAGTGTAGTACCCTGCTGTTCAAACGCTTCCCGCTAGCGACCTTGTCAACATCGTAAAGAACGCTGCAAAGTTACATACATAGCATCGACCTTCCGCTCCAACCTTCAGATATGACGGTCATCATGGACAACAGTGGTTTGAGTGGTTTGTGTTGATATTCCTGCTTCAGTTTCCTTCGTAGACTGTTAGAGGCATTGAGGATGTGGGTTGAATGATGAAACCTTTTCCCATCGGGTGTGGTGCACCTCCTACCCAATCCTCGAATTTGGTAATCATCGCATGAGTTATATCTTGGCTAGGCATTTGCATCTCTTCATCATCCCACTGGACTCCTTGCTTCGCACACAGACTCGCAATCACAGACGCATGTGGAATACTCCCCGTAGTGCTCCCCCTCATGTAACGTAACAAGTTCTGATTAATGAGATAGCCCACATTGATGTATTTGCTTGTGGTTATTCCCCACAATATGATAGCTCTCTCAGTTGTGATTTTATGCTGATGCTTAAAAGGTACAAGCTTCGAACATATGATCAAATTCCAAGCCTTTGCATAGCGATTCAGGGTTGAGGCTGGGAAAGTGCGAGGCTAATTCGTTCCTGCTCTACAAGTCCATTTCGTTCCTAGAATTCATAAGTCAGTGATAACATTATCCAAATCTGTCTCAAAATAGACAGACTCGACCCAATTATCATTCCCAGTCGGTGGATTGTCGAGAATTCTAAAAGGTGCCCTGATTGATTGAGGGCGGTAATCAACTTGAACTCCTCGCAACATTGACAAACCACTCATAGTATCTTCAGCATTAGCATAAAATTCTCTGACAATACCCATAGGAGCAGCCATGGGGGTTGCACAAAATCCTCCCCATCCTCTTTCTCGAATCATATTCCACAGTTGCCCATCCTGCTTCCCAGGCTTGAAGCCTCGCTCCTTCACAAAGGCCTTTGACACTATTCTATAGTACTTCGTTTGTGCCTCTAGACTGAAAAATTTCGTATGATCCAAAATATCCTCGTCTTGACTACTGGAAGAATAGGATGATGATGGAGCGATAGAACGTGCACGTTTCGGACCCATTTGAGATTTGTTGAAGAAGAAGAAAACATGTTTGATACAAATATGAGTGATGTAATCACTACACAGAGAACACCCAAACTTATGTTACACAAACCCCTTGAAACCCTAGTTTTATAAATGTAGATGTTGAATGTGGGTAGGAGAACCGATGCGATAATCAAGTAGTGGAGATGAGAAGTTACGCCTTCAATTTGGAACAGTTTTGGAAAGGAAGAGTCATGCGTGTCTTGGAGAAGAATAAAATACGCTCTCTCTGTGATTTGAAATAATGGCAGATATGGGGTAAGACACGTATTTTAAATTTAAAATTTTTTCCAAGTCTGGTGTCGAGCGCTGCCACACGGTGTCTTAATAAGGAAATGGCGCGGACGCGCTACTCCAGCGTGGGCGCACGGTTTCTCAATGCTTTTTTGGCGCGACCGCGCGACCTTGTATTCTTCACTGTCATCCTGAATACATCAAAGCAGCAATGAATCAATTCCAATACACTTATTCAATCAGCAACTATTCTTATTAGATATCATGCTTCCAAAATCAAAACATGAATTGATGAATATGCATACATGACTCTCCTAACATAATACTTTCTCTACTACTCCTACGTCTCATCATACGCTTAGTCAGCTCTCATAATACAAATTTAACACAAATTATACCATGACTACTAATAGGAACATGAAACTAAACATACTCTAACATAATTAAACAAGATTTAAGGATAGAACTAATGGGTTGCCTCCCATCAAGCGCTTAGTTATAGTCAATTATCTTGACTATCTTTGACTTTTCATGTTGAAGAAAGAATTGAGGTTACTTTTTGTCTTTCAACCTCGCCACTAAAATAATGCTTCAGCCGTTGTACATTTACTTTAAACGGCTTGTCCGGGAACTTATCGAACACTTCTATTGCACCATGTGGGAAAACTGTTTTCACTATGAATGGCCCTGACCACCTCGATTTGAGCTTCCCAGTAAAAAGTTTAAGTCTGGAGTTAAACAACAAAACTCTTTGTCCCCGCTCAAATACTCTATCTATGATCTTGCGATCATGCCATTTCTTCAGCTTTTCCTTGTATAGCTTCGAGTTTTCATATGCCTGTAGTCTGAATTCATCCAACTCATTGAGTTAGATTAGGCGTTTCTCTCCTACAGCCTTCAAATCAAAATTGAGCTTCCGAATTGCCCAATATGCCTTATGCTCAAGCTCCATAGGAAGGTGACATGATTGGCCATAAACCAGCTGAAAAGGTGACATGCCCAACGAAGTTTTATACGCAGTCCTATATTCCCAAACAGTGTCATCAAGTTTCAAGGATCAATCATTTCTTGACGGTTTAACAACTTTCTTCAAAATTCTTTTGACCTCACGATTGGAAACTTCGGCTTGGCCATTGGTTTGCGGATGATAAGTTGTAGCAATGCGATGATTCACCCCATAGTTAGCCAACAAAGTTGTGAACTGCCTATTACAAAAATGATTGCCCTCATCACTAATGATAGCTTTTGGAGTCCCGAATCTTGTGAAAATACTCCTCTGTAAAAACCTTAGGACCACTTTGGCATCATTCATTAGAAGAGCTGCCAACTCCACCCACTTTGACACATAATCAACTGCTAACAGAATGTACAGATTTCCACATGAAGAAACGAAAGGGCCCATGTAACGATCGAGAAATCCGGATCTTATTGTAAAATGATTTTATTAAATTAAATAATAATAAAATCATATTCTACGTGTTATCAAGATGGTTGTCATATTTGAGCTACGTGGATGAATTAAAGTGTTTGAATTTCCAAGACGAAAAATAAAAGTTTTCCGAGAAATTTTTCAAAAAACACTATTCATCAGTATTTGCTCGGGATATATTTTTGAGTTTCCGAGAAATACGTAATGATGAAATAACAAGGTAAGATGGATTATGCAATAAAAATCTAGTTATGGAAAATGTAATATTTCGCTTGCGGACTTAATATATAAACGTTAAGGAAGGCGAAGTGGTAATGAATAAGTGATAATGGTATGATACCTTGGTATTATACAAAGTAAATGAAAATGAGTATAATACGATGTATTATTCGAGTTTCTATGAAGGATGAAATATCGTATATAAATCCTATATGAATTAGAATACGAAAATAATACATAAACTATATGTATTAATTAATGCTAATGGACTTGCAAATATTGATTGAATTAATACAAGTCCAAGTGAATTAAAGGGACAGGCCCAATTATTAGTTAATGAACCAACTAGTGTTTATTAATGCAAAGCCCAAAGGTTGATTTAATGTAAGCCCAAACTAGAATCCATGAGTTGTATGACCCATGGGGCAAACCATATCAATATAGTTAATATGTGGTGACCAAGTTAATGTAATGACCAAGACTTAAGAGTAATGACCAAGTTAAATGAGTAATAACCAAGCATAGGATAAGTGTTGTGATTAGCAAGTAATGAATAGTAAGGAGGTAGCTTAAAGGAGGTGTGATGATTTAAAGACTAAACTACCCTAGCTTTGCAACTTCTATAAATATAGGAGGCTTACAAGCTATTTAACACTTGTTCAAATAATCCAACATATTTCAAAGTGCTTATGTAATAACCCGAGAATTTCTATATAAAATAAATAAGAAATTTTGCGTATAATTTTTTTTTTTTATTTAATGACGAGACTAAGTGTCAAGTAAAGTGAACGATAAATGAGAATACATTTATTACTTGAAAAACTAGAAATAATTTTGGAATTATTAATTACCACAAATTATATGGTAATAAATTTCTGTAAGCCGAAATGTTTTTATTAATTATTTTCCATGAAAACATGATTGGAAATAATATATAAAGTGATAATTAGATTTATATAATAAATATTTTATTATATGAATTGTTCAGAATATTTAAGTTAATTATTTTAACTTGATTATTGATGTCGTGTACTGAAGAATAAGTCGGATATGAGATCCAAACCACGGATTGGGATTGTGATCAAGAGATGAGAATAATAATATTATATTATTTTACAGTACCATAATTATGTACTGGGTATGTGCGGACAGATAATATTGAGCAATGACGGTCAATTAGGTCATAGCATATTATCGTCTTTGTGAAACCCTAATTATTAAACTCGGTTATTGGATATTTACGAGTAGTAGTTTGTGTATATGAAAATTCTTTGTGAATAAGAATATTGGTAATTAGAAGAAACCCTAATTATTGTTATACGTCGATAATTAGGACAAACCCTAATTATTATAACCCTAACCAGAGTTGAAATTAGAAAAATAAATTTAATCGTGTTAGTAACATACATGAGATAATTAAAGAACCACTAATGGTCAATTAGAAACCCTAATTGATGACATTGAGAAACCCTAATTTTAATTACCGGGTTTAATTTCGATGTTATTGTATAAGTGTTTTAATTTACCAAAGGATAGAAGTTAATTGGTAAATTATAAGAATTAAATCTAGTGATTAAATATTACATTTAATTGCCTTGTACAAGATTGCCAATACACTCTTAAACAAAACCCAACCATCACTCATAACAAATCAGAAGCAAGAATCAAGAATTTTTGGCAAAAAGGGTATAAGAACACTAAACCTAGAAATCCTTTGATTCGATGTTATTTGATGCAATTGATTATTTAAAGTTGTGTAATAGAATGTTAATTGATGATATGGGTTGATAAATCAAAAACCCATAACATCAAAGTGCACGAATTTGAAAATTTAAGCAAGTTGGAAAAACCGAATTCTGTTATTTTTTCATCAAATGTCAGAGGCCATAAATCTTTGCTCGATCATGAGTTTTGTTCTTCAAAAGTTGTTATGTGTAGCCTGATATGTGGTCTTTAATCGCATAAAAAGAATCAAGTCCATATCATGTATAGATTAGAAGTTATAGATGGTCAAACATGGTTGATCGATAATGATAAACTGTTTTTGGGCGATCAGTAATGGAGGCATTCTCGTCCACTTTTGTGCTTTAAAAGGTCTGGGCTTTTGATATGTTGTAGTGCATTGAGTTAGGAAGCCATAGGCTTTGGAATGACCTCATTCAGACCTCGGATGAGGGAATTACGGTGATTGGAAGGAAATGTGTCAAATTTCTCAAAAGCTGAAAGTCAGCAGACGGGATGTGCTATTCGGGATCTTTATTTCGATCAGTTAATGTTTCCAAAACCTTCTAGGCTTTTGGTATGTTATATTACACCGAATAAGCTTTCCATAGACTCCAAAATGGAGTAAATCCGATATCGTAGGAGAGAGTTATGACATTTCAAAGTAGTAGTGTCAAAACTTCCCAACAAGTGCGGTGTAGTCCATTTGAACGGAATTTCTGGGCTGATGTGTTCGGAATTTGGAAATGGTCAAAGATTAAAAGTTGTAGCCCCAGAAGTTAGCTTCGCGTGGGCTCAAGAATCGCTCAAAATGTTTTAAAATGAAAGAGTTATGATTTGTTTTAGCGGAAGAGGGTAAAACTGAAACGAGATTGAAAACTGTTATGAACGTCCCTTTTGACGCCTTTGTTTGGGCTACCTAATGAACCCGAATTGGGTAATTAGTATTTTTAAAAATAGTCTTACATACCATGTATAACATATCCAAAAATCAGATTAATCGGAGTTATGAGCAATGCGTTAGAAAATCGTAAAGTGAGCTATTGAAAAATTAGTATAAACCAAGTCCCACATCGACTAAATTGAGAACTTCACCATTTTCTAAACCTATAAATAGAAGGGCTTGACCTTTTGTTTCATTCACCAACAATAAGGCCTCCAATTTTTGAGAAATGCTTTGTTGTGGGAGAACTTTTATAAAGATCTCCTTAGTTAAATTTTGGCGTGGAAGCAGCGTATTCAAATTCTGTGGAATTCAGTATTTAGGGTATATTTCTTATTTAATTTTGTAATGTTATTATTTTTAATTATTAGTTAAAGTTTGAATTTTTGAAGTTTAGTTAGTGTTGTTAGTAAACTAGTTAGTTTACTATGTTTATTTTGGCTTGGAATTGATTATGTAAATGAGTTATTTGTGATGACTTTTAATATTTTGTGATGAATTTCATTAATTAATAATTATTAATGATATTAAAGTTATTTAATGATTATATTAAATAATTTAGTTTAAAAATAATTTTAATATTATAAAAATTATTTTAAATGAAAATAAGGTATTTAAAAATATTTGAAGTTATAAAATATAACTTTTAATATTTAAATGATAATTTAATTAATAATTAAATATTAATGATATTAAGATAATATTAATGATATTTAGTTTATTTAATGAATAATATTAAATAAATAGTTTAAAATGGTTTTACTTATTTAAAAACCATTTAAAGAGGATATTAAGGATTTAAAAATAATTTAAGTTATAATTAATTACTTTTAATATTTTGATAAATAGTACATTAATATTTAAATATTAATGGTAATTATTTGGGTAATATAAATGTTTTAAAAATAGTTTGAGTTATTATAAATAACTTTTATATTTTAGCAATGGTTTCATTAATAGTTTAGTATTAATTAAACTATTAATGATAATGGAATTGTTTAATGTTTAAATCATTTAATTATGATTAGATATTTGAAAGTTATAATGGCCAAACTAGTGACTTGAGAACCGATTATGAAGTTCTTAATTTGAAGAAGAACACCTATAGTAATGTGATTATATCACTATAGGCCCTTTAGTGATGATTTGAATTATTTTAAAATTTTCAATTTCGGAAATTGCGAAAATGATTAAAAATAAAATGTCCGATATTTACGAGATGTTGAGGTATAGAATAAGAGTCTTAGACTCAAGATTATTTGCCCGATAAAAAGTTTGTCGATCTGGCAAACAAATATAGGACCTTATAAAAGAAAGAAAAGACTATCGTAAGAGCATGAATGAGATATTTGAAAAATGTATAAAAATATTTCAAGTATAGAATAGGAACTAAAAGTATGATCACTTTGTGATTATGTGATTGGACTATGTCAATTGTAATAAATGCGATTACTATGTGTTAAGATATATTGTTCTAATCGAACGAATGATCGATTATTGATAGGTTGTGATAAAGAGATAAAACCTAAGTTGAGATTTGTAATCGTGAATCGGCAAAAGTATCCTACCTTTGCACTTCCTTTATGCAATGGACATGAGTAAGAAGTTTGAATTATTCTATCCCCTGCATATGATTATGTACTCTTTGATTATCGACATGTTAGCTCGGATATATATTACATTCATTGATTTCTATAAATGGTTATACAAGTGTCCCCACTTGGATAATCATGGCATTTATTCACATGTTGATACACCTTTGTCAATTACCCGTATATATATGTTGAATTACATATTATTGTTGAGCAAGATTAAAAACCTTCGGGTTTGGAACCAGGCATGTATGAACATCCCTATATGGGAAGATTTTTGCACAAGGCGGATAGAGTGAGCGATGAATTTCGTTCAAGTTATGTAGTATTGATCAATACAGGGTACAACGGGGATGATCACCCTCCGTGCCCGTAAGTTATGACGGTTTGAGGATAGAATTCCGCTAAACCTTTTCTAAAATGAAAAGAATGTTCATAATATGTTTCTTAAACCCTATTCAAGGGTAGAGCCAGAGCCAAATTTAAAGAATTTGAAAGAGAGTTGTTATGTGAATTTTTTATCAGTACAAATTACTTCACAACTTTCAATTCGTTGTAGAAGTGTTATGTAAAGAGAATACTTATATTCTTTCAGCTTATATATAATTGCTATTACTTGCTGGGCACTTAAATGCTCATCCTTGCTTAAATTAAATGTTTTCAATTATGTATGAGCAACCTGAAGGTTCAGGCACAAACAAAGGAAAAGGAAAGCTGATCGAATAAGTGTGTATTATGAGTTAATGGTTATAGTTGTATTGGTATCTATTCAAGTATTGTAAGGAATGTATTTGAAGGTCACGTACCTGGGGAAGTAAACTTTGATGTATGTAAATTAAGTTCGAATGTATTATTATTTAGTATTATTCAGTTTAAAGAAATGGTATCGTGGAGAACCGAGTTCGGGTTTCAAGTACCTGGATTTGGGGTCGTCACAGCTTAAGTGTTAGAGAGAATAAGCTACAAATAAGTCATTTCATTTGTAAGAAGAAGAAGAAAGCTAACTTACCAAGAATTCAAAAGTAAGACTTCTTCTCTAAATTATCTTCTATCTCTACCATGATAGGTTGATAAGAAAAGATGGATTATGAAACATGAATGATAATAAGCAAGAAGAATGTGTAAGTCATGAACTTAAGCCATATAAGTTGGCAATAAGTCATTTGAACTTATAAAAGTTATAAACTTATTATAAGTTAACTTTGAATGTTAGTATTAAAATTATGAACTTGTAAGGAGTTTATTAAGAGAAGTGAATTAAGAACTTATATAATCATATGTATCATGAATACATAAGTAAGGTTATATGTTATGAACATATAAAGTATGATGATTAAGAAACTTTAATTGTCATAAGTCATGAACAATGAAATCTTAAGTAGTTTATAATTTGATAAGTTATAAGCTCATGAAGAAATAAGTCAAAAATCCAACAATAAGTATGAGTTGTTGTAATAAGTATGTTAAGATGTTCACATGATGAATGAAGTTCATTAGTAATTTTGAATAAATCATAAGAAAGAAGATTTGCCGGAAATTGTACGATTGGACGATAATCGTCGAATTCGTAAAATTCTCGGAATAGAAGTCAAATTTTGTGTTTGAACTCAGAACCATTGTTTTCCAATGGAGACAAGTCATATTTGGTAGTAAAGAGTTGTGGACTCGAAAATGACCGGATTCCGATTTAGAACGAAGAAACAAGTGTTGAACGTTCACGAACGTTTATCGTTTTAGTTAAAAATGAACCAATAGGTGAAGCTTTAGCAAACGAAGTCAAATAGATAAAATTCTTGCATGAACATGTAGATTACGTAATTTTTGAATCGTAGGCTTTTGAACGAGCCAATTCGGACTTATAACGAAGAAGTTATGCGTTCGGGAAGTTCACAAAATTCAAAAACTGAAATTGTTTTCTGGTGCACAGAGTTGGCGCCGTGGCTCCAACCCTTGGTTAAATGAGTCGCGCCGTAGCGCGTAACAGTGTTCGAGCTCACTGCAAGAGTTCACCGCAGTGCGAATTATGAATTAAATTCGTATAGAGAGTGGGGTTAGTGTTAGATGGGGATTCAATTGAGGACTCATGTCGGCAGCTGAGTTGTATGATTCTTCGTATGGGAGCTGAATTGTACTTGGTGTAAAAACAACTTAGTTTCTGGCACTGATAATCATTGAAATGTCTGTGTCGCGCTATTTCCTGAACCAAATTGTTTGGTGCGGAATCCTATGATAAGACTGAGGTGAACAATGTTGTTTGGATAAATGATCCAATCTAAAGGCGTAAATATTCGCTAGGTATGATTAATACGTTATGCATGACGTAGGGGTACAATAGGCTAATCACCTAAAGTACTATTAATGGTAGTTTACCTTCGTTGTGATTGTAAACATACGGGTAATGTTTGTTTTTCTTGGTATGAATACCGTTAAAACTATGTGTTCTGGTCTATATGACCCCAAAGACAATTTGAAAACTTTTACTCTTGTGAGAGGTGTATTGGGTAGTATGTGATGATGTGTGAATGTTGTAAGCACGAGATAGAGTTAACCAAAGTTATGAGGGAGGTTGGAGCGAGAGGAGATATTCAGATAAAGGCAGTTGAAGGTTGAAATAGAAGCCAAAGACACCAAATATATACCTTGGACGAGCTTTAGTCATCACCTTCATGCGATTCGATGCGAGTGGATGGAGCTGCCTTTCGGCAGAGAGATAGGTGTTGATGAGAATTGAATAAATTTATCGTCAATCAAAATAAGAGACAACGTATATAGAACTCTTGATTGATGTGTATATATACTATATGTTAATCAGGGTAACTTATGTATGTAGATGTCTGGTGAGAAAGATATGTAGAATAAGAAGGATCATATTCACACCTAGAGAGCTAATATCGAGGCCAACAGATGAAATAGAAGCTCACTAGGAACCCAAATCGGATGAGGTGGCTATCGTGGAAAAACGTAGCATCGGATCCGAAATGTTGGATTTGATGAGATAGTGATTCGGACACTAAAGTTGAAAGCCGCTCGCTCAAGCATTAACGGAGGTCCGAGGATTTGGAGAACAAGGTTTCTTCATTGGAAAGGTTGTGGGAGATAGAAAAGTTGATGCTTGAGGCGTTAATGGAAACAATGGAAGAGCAGGATAAGCTCAAAATCCAAATTGACCAGATGGAGCCTCAAGCGACACATCCGTGAAGGACACACCTCTCCTCGTTGCCCCGACTATAAAAAAGGTGGATGTTTTAATTGTGGGATGGAAGGACATCGAGCGAATGAATGTCCGAGAAAAAGGCTTGGTAAATAAGTAGTATGGGTTATGTATATAATATGTGTGATAAGTAATGAACTATTTTTAACTTTTATGTTGGTTAAGATTTTAAATCCCGACTTTCGTTGTCACAAAGGGATAGTTGTTGATTAAAGCAGGATGTGCTGTGTAAATATTCGATAAATGAATATGAATCTAAGTTTGAGAAATGAAACGAGTTTAATACATTAATCTTATGCAATAAGGTTTAAAATGTAAGGGTATAATTTATGGTTTTATTTAACGAGATAATGCCGCCATGACGTCAAACTCGAAACCAAAGGATAGAAGAATCTACTAATCTTTGAGAACAGCAATACCAAAATCGATGCAAAACTTTGTAAACATGGTAGCTCAAAGTTATGCGGTGAGAACACCGATTCTGTGAAACCGGCCGGACAATCGTTTGACAAAATTCAAAGACTTCAAAGCCATAGGACCACGAATTGAGGAGGATGGTGACCTATAGAAGCCCGGACTTGGGTGAACGAGATAGAGAAGGCGTTCAGTAATCGCTAAAAGTAGATGAGGGCAAAAGACCGCTTTTGCCACTTATATGATGAAAGGGAAGCAAACTTTTGGTGGGAGGCAAATAAGACTCGAGGCAGGAGGAGAAGAAATTACTTGGGATAGGTTTAAGGATTTATTTTTGAAAACTATCTCTCTGTTAGTATCACGATCTAGAATGGAGGTGAGATTCTGGAGTTAAAGCGGGATAACATGATGCATGTGAGTATGCCGCAATATTTAATGAGTTAGCTAGGTTTGCTCCACATCAAGTGGATCTGAGGGCTAGGAAGGCAAGGAGATTTGAGTGGGCTTAAAACCACGACTCTACAATAAGGTGTCGATCTTGCAAATCAATACTTTTACAAAGACTCATGGAGAAGGCTATCATTCTTTGAGCAGGAAGTGAGGCCATGAGCCTCTACCATAAGGAGAAGAAGAACAAAAGCAAGTCAGGAGGAGCAGTAAAGATAGAAAGTAGTAGTGGGAATAGGGGTGAGAAAAGAATGAGGAATTTTTCTGAGAAAATGCAAGTAAAGCAGGAAGGTATAAAGAAGCAGGTAGTGCAGTGCAAGAACTGCAGGAAGAATCACTCTGGCGAGTGTCTGAAGGGCAAGTTTGTATGCTACAAGTGCGGGCAAGAGGGTCATATCTCTCCCAACCGGCCCCAACTCAAGGATGATCAGTGGATGCTTCATATGTGGATCGACTGAGCATAAGGTGAGGAACTGTCACGAGAGGGAATGGAGGCGAGGAACGTAACCACGGGGGAGAAGTAGTGGGGACGTTAGCAATTTGAGGACCAAACTCAACCAAGAACTCCAACGAAAGCAACTCGAGGGTTTACAACATGACGGTCCGGGATACGGTGGCATTTTGAAAGCAGAACTCCCAGTGCTATTTTAATAACTTATATATCTTATATTTACGCTTAATCGGATGAGACAAGTGTTATCTTTGAATAATTAAAGATCGATTCGATCAAGTATGATCGAGATCTCATCTACAATGATTATATGCTATGTACCCTTACTGCATATGAGTTTTTAAAGCGGTGATTAGGGACGGAATCCTTATAAAGGAGAGTGAATGTAATAACCTTTGAGAATTTCTATATAAAATAAATAAGAAATTTTGCGTATAATTTTTTTTTTTTTTAATTTAATGGCGAGACTAAGTGTGTCAAGTAAAGTGAGCGATAAATGCGAATACATTTATTACTTGAAAAATTAGAAATAATTTTGGAATTATTAATTACCACAAATTATATGGTAATAAATTTACGTAAGTCGAAATGTTTTTATTAATTATTTTCCATGAAAACATGATTGGAAATAATATATGAAGTGATAATTAGATTTATATAATAAATATTTTATTATATGAATTGTTCGAGAATATTTAAGTTAATTATTTTAACTTGATTATTGATCTTTGTGTATGAAGAATAAGTCGGACATGAGATCCGAACCCTGGATTGGGATTGTGATCAAGAGATGAGAATAATAATATTATATTATTTTACTGCATTACCATAATTATGTCTTTGGTTTATGTGAGATGAGATAATATTGAGCAATGACGGTCAATTAGGTCATAGCATATTATCGTGCTGTGAAACCCTAATTATTAAACTCAGTTATTGGATATTTATGAGTAGTGATTTGTGTATATGGAAATTCTTGTGAATAAGAATATCGGTAATTAGAAGAAACCCTAATTACTGTTGTACGTCGATAATTAGGACAAACCCTAATTATTATAACCCTAACCGATTGAAATTAGAAATCGTAACAACTGTGTTAGTAACATACACAGATAATTAAAGAACCACTAATGGTCAATTAGAAACCCTAATTGATGACGTTGAGAAACCCTAATTTTAATTACGGGGTTTAATTTTGATGTTATTGTATAAGTGTTTTAATTTACCAAAGGGTAGAAGTTAATTGGTAAATTATAAGAATTAAATCTAGTGATTAAATATTACATTTAATTGCCTTGTACAATATTGCCCATACACTCTTAAACAAAGCCCAACCATCACCCATAACAAATCAGAAGCAAGAATCAAGAATTTTTGGCAAAAAGGGTATAAGAACACTAAACCTAGAAATCCTTTGATTCAATGTTATTTGATGCAATTGATTGTTTAAAGTTGTGTAATAGAATGTTAATTGATGATATGGGTTGATAAATCAAAGACCCATAACATCAAAGTGCACGAATTTGAAGATTTAAGCAAGTTGGAAAAACCGAATTACATTATTTTTTCATCAAATGTCGAGGCCATAACTCTTTTGCTCGATCATGAGTTTTGTTCTTCAAAAGTTGTTATGTGTAGCGATGATGTGGTCTTTAATCTTAAAAAAGAATCAAGTCCATATCATGTATAGATTAGAAGTTATAGATGGTCAAACATGGTTAACCGATCATGATAAACTGTTTTTGGGCAGTCTGTAATGGGGGAATTTTCGTCCACTTTTTGTGCTTTAAAAGGTTTGGGCTTTTGATATGTTGTAGTGCACTGAGTTAGGAAGCCATAGGCTTTGGAATGACCTCATTCCGACCTCGGATGAGGTGCTATTTTGAATTATCAATAGTACTTCATAACTATTGTTCAGTTATTGAAGGTATACAATGCGTATGTGTCAAGCATGTTGTTATTAAATTGTTATACTTGCTGAGCTAGTTATGCTCACTCTTGCTTGAACCATATGAATGCAGCTAAAATTAAACGTCCCGATGGATCGAAAAGGGATAAAGGAAAAGCTAAGGCAGATTGTTAAGCTGTCTTGTAATAGTATTGGTCTATTGTTTTAATGTAACTGATATTATGATAAAGAACCTTTGTAATGGGAATAGAACCTGTGAAATGTAAATATTACTTTAAATATATAGAAGTTATGTTCGTTCTTTGAGACTTTTCAATTGAATGAAGGTATGAATGTTGTACAGTATAGCACCATCGGTCGGGTTAGAAGATACCCGGATTTGGGGGCGCTACAAGTTGGTATCAAAGCCTAGGTTATAAAACTTAAGGGGGGAAGTAGAACCTTAAGTCATAACCTTAAGAAAGAATAAAGAAGTAAAAGATGGAAAGTAACCCTATAAAAATGCATTATATTATGTTATGTTTTTCTATTATTTTACTGACGTGTACTAATCAAACTATATTGTTTTATTGTAGATGTCAGGAGAAAATGATATGTATAGAGATATACATGTAGTGAGCGAGGATTCGGTTAATCGGGTAGAGATACTACCAAATCCCGTAGCAGTAGAACCAGAGTTGGTGACAATCGAGTCTAGAGAATCAGACGATTTAGACTAAATGTCGATATTTGATGGCATGCTAGAGGAGGAAGTGGACGTAATGTCCTTTGACTAGGTTCCACCTACAGAGGAGTTGTCTACGGGGGAATCAATGAAGGCACTGTTTATGTCGGTATTGGATAGGAATGTCCATTACTGCCAAGAGGTTAAGGAGTTAAAAGAGGAACTTCAAGCTGTCCGTGAGGACAAGGCTAGCATGGAGGGAATGTGGGAAGAGGAGCATGATGATAGAGTTCTAGCTAAGGACAAGGTCAGAGAGTTGAAATGTGAAGTCTTTGAGCTCAAGCGGGAGCTAAAGACTAAACAAATGGAAGTTGGAGAGGATGTCCTATATACATAGGAGTTCTCATGTGGATTTCAATGACAGCAAGTAGGTGGGTATCGAGATAGAAGCGGAGACGGACAGAGACACCTTTATCAAGAGAGATGTTATTGCGATGGTCCGCCAACAAAGATTTTGAGAATGCCCAGGCGTCAGATGTAATCTAGCAATAGCTAGAGTAGATTAGATATGTAATATTATGTATCTAGTAGTGCCGTAAAACCCTCTTTTGTATAACAAAGGGTAGTCTTTTGTAAATCCCAATTTTTGGAAAGTAATTACGGGATGGTAATGTAATCAGCTAAGGCTGAGTAATGTAAACAATGTAGTGTTATACTACAAGTTATGAATCAATATAAGTCTTTTTATTGAATATGTTGAGTAATGAGTATGAGTTGTTGTTTTATTACAAATAATAACAAACCAACAAGAATAAAGTAATAATGATGTGTTGTTTTCTTAACAGCGAAATGCCGCCAAGAAGGAGACAACGAAATCAGGGCGCAAATGTTAACAAACCGGAGGGTGGTCCAGTTAATCCAATGCAGGAGTTCATTAATCTTTTAACGGCTGCATTCAATAGAACGGGGGCTAATGTATTCGTGATTCTTGGAGTAGAACGAGTTACTACTTTTAAGAATTTTAAAAGTGTAGGTCTGCTAGAGTTCAAAGGAACTACGGACCCTATAGAAGCCCAGACTTGGGTAAAAGAAATCGAGAAAGCATTTGTAATATCAAATTTTATGGAGGGTCAAAAGGTTGCCTTTGCAACCTATTTGATGAAAGGAGAGGCCAACTTCTGGTGGGAGGCAAACCAGGCTAGGGCCGATATAGGAAACCTAATGTGGGAGAGGTTCAAGGAGATTTTCTTCAAGAACTATTTTCCCAAGAGTATGCAAGGGAGGATGGAAATGAGGTTTCTTGAATTGAAACAAGGGGAGATGACAGTTCCCCAGTATGTTACCAAGTTTAATGAATTGGCACGAATCGCTCCACACCAAGTGGACACTGAAGTGAGAAAGGCTAGAAGATTCGAGCAGGGCTTGAAACCCTGGCTCTATAGTCGAATCTCTGTGTTCCAAAGTATTTCTTTTGGAACCATACTAGAAAAGGTAATAATTTCCGAAGGTGGGAATGAGGCTCTTAGCCAGTACCACAAGGATAAGAAAAACAAGGGCAAGGTTGATGGAGGAACCAAGACCGAGGGAGCCAGTGGAAGTGGCAATGGTCAGAAGAGGAAGGGCTTAAACTCGAATACCGGAGTAAAACAAGGGGACTCTAAGAGGAGGATGGAGGCCTGTAAAACCTGCGGGAAGACTCACTTGGGAGTCTGTCTCAAAGGAAAGGTGGTTTGTTATAATTGTGGACAGGAAGGGCACATTTCTCCCAACTGTCCAAATCCAAAGAAAAATCACGGATGTTTTGTATGTGGATCAACTGACCACATAGCAAAGAACTGCCCGAAGAAGGGGAAAAAAGGAAATAAGGGAACTAATAGAGGGAAGTTAGCTATTAGTGGTCCAGCTCAGCTGGGGAAATCAATGGCCCACACTTTTAATATGACGGTCCAAGATGCGGTGGCATCAGGGGATGTAGTTGCAGGTATTATTCCGATCAACATTATAAATGCATACGTGCTATTTGATTCAAGTGCTACTTGTTCGTTTATAGAATGCGATTTTGCTAGACGACTAGAATTATTTCCCGAAAAATTGCCTATACCTTTGAACATTAAGGTAGCAAACGAAGAGATAATTCATGTTGAAGATATTTATAGGAGTTGTTGTGTAGATGTACGTGGTCGTAAGTTATCGGTAGATTTAATACCGATAAGGTTAGGAGAATTCGATGTAATTCTCGGAATGGATTGGTTGATTAACCATGGAGCAATTATAGATTGCCAAAAGAAATGTGTGAGTATCAGGACGTTGAAGCAACCTCCTATAGTATTTTACGGTAGTAAATTGCCAGGACGTCTGTGTTTCCTTACGATGACACAAACTAGAAAACTTTTAAGGAAGAGTTGTGTAGGTTACCTATGCCATGTTGTTGATACCCAGAGAGTGGGAGCAACCATGGAACAAATACCTATAGTAAACGAGTTCATGGATGTATTTCCAAGTGAGTTACCGGGTCTACCGCCGGATAGGGAGATCGAATTTGTGATAGACATTGTGCCAGGAGCGGCACTAGTCTCAAGGGAACCGTAACGTATGGAGCCTGTGGAAATGAAAGAACTAATGGTTCAGTTACAGGAACTATTGGACAGAAAATACATTCAACCAAGTGTTTCTCCGTGGGGGGCACCGGTGTTGTTTGTCAAGAAGAAAGACGGCTCGTTAAGGCTTTGTATCGACTATTAGGAGTTGAACAAGTTAACGATAAAGAATAAATACCCATTGCCCAGGATCGATGATCTATTTGATCAATTAAAAGGGGTAAAGTATTTTTCTAAAATAGATTTGCGGACGGGGTATCATCAGTTGAAGGTTAGGAAGGAAGATGTACCAAAGACTGCATTCAGGACTTGTTATGGTCATTACGAGTTTCTGGTGATGTCATTTGGGTTGACGAATGCACCTGCTGCATTTATGGATATGATGAACAGAGTGTTCAAACTATATTTAGACAAGTTCATCGTGGTGTTTATCGATGATATTCTAGTCTATTCTAAGACGCCAGAAGATCATGCTGAACACTTAAGATTAGTGTTAGAGACACTAAGGAAGGAGAAGTTATATGCGAAATTAACCAAATGTGACTTTTGGCTAGAAAAGGTGCAGTTTTTAGGTCATATCATTGACCAAGAGGGGATTTCAGTAGATTCAGCAAAGGTGGAAGCAGTAATGAATTGGGAACAACCGAAAGCGCCGACTGAGGTGCGGAGTTTCCTAGGGTTAGCAGGGCACTATCTAATATTTATCCAAGATTTTTCGAAGATAGCTACCTCGTTAACTAATTTAACAAGGAAGACGGTGAAATACGTATGGATGGATAAATGTGAAGACAGTTTTCAAGAACTGAAGAAACGAGTAAGTGAAGCGCCTGTTTTTTCATTGCCAGATGACACAAGAAATTTTGTAGTGTATAGTGATGCTTCGCATAGAGGACTTGGTTGTGTTCTTATGCAGCATGGCAAAGTCATTACGTATGCATCTCGGCAGTTGAAGGATTATGAGAAAGTTTATCCTACTCATGATCTGGAACTGGCCGCATTAGTGTTCTCCCTAAAGATATGGAGACATTATCTTTATGGAGAAAAATGTGAGATATATATGGACCATAAAAGTCTAAAGTATATCTTCACTCAGAAGGAGTTGAATATGAGACAGAGAAGATGGCTAAAGTTGATAAAGGATTATGATTGTGAAATTCTGTATCACCCTGGAAAGGCCAATGTAGTTGCCTACGACTTAAGTAGGAAGGGTCGGGAAAAGTTGTCTATGTTAACGGCTCAAAATGAGTTAATAACAGAGATGGCTAGGATGGAAATAGAAGTAAAGATGTTGAGTGATTCGGGGCTGTTACTCTTTGCGACGGAGATGCAATCTACCATCGTAGACAGAGTCAGCGAGGTACAACTCAAGACTGACGAGTGTAACAAAATGAAGAAGCGGTTAAACGAGAAGGAAGATGCTAAGTATAGTCTTGATAATGAGGGATTATTAAGATTTGAAGGAAGAATTTGGGTTCCGAATGAGTCGGAATTAAAGGAGCAAGTGTTATAAGAAGCTCATAGTTCGAGGTACTCGATACATCCTGGTAGCACAAAGATGTATCACGACCTTCGATAGAGTTTTTGGTGGCCAAACATGAAGAGAGAAATAGCCGAGTATGTGAGTATGTGCTTGACTTGTCAAAAAGTTAAGGCCGAACATCAACGACCCAGTGGCTTATTACAATCATTGGAGATCCCAGAATTGAAGTGAGAGCATATCACGATGGACTTCGTGGTGGGACTTCCGACGACAAATAAAGGGTACGATTCAATTTGGGTAATAGTGGACCGGTTGACGAAGTCGGCTCACTTTTTGCTAATTAGGGTCAAGTATAACTTAGACCAGTTAGATAAACTTTATGTTAAGAAAACATTTCCAGACATGGAATACCAGTATCGATTGTGTCAGATCGTGATCCACGATTCACATGGAACTTTTTGGAGGAGTTTGCAAGAACAGTTGGGAACACAGCTGAAGTTAAGTACATCTTATCATCCAAAAACCGATGGGCAGAACGAGAGAACAATTCAGACGTTAGAAGACATGTTAAGGTCTTGCGTCATGAATTTCAAGGGTAGTTGGGATGATCACCTACCACTAGTAGAGTTTGCGTATAACAACAGTTATCATGCAAGCATAGGCATGCCGCCGAATGAAGCTTTGTATGGAAGAAAATACAGAACACCATTTTGTTGGGATGAGGTGGGAGAAGCAGCAGGATGCTAGGACCGTAATTGGTGCAAAGCAGGCGGCGGATGTGGTAAAGTTAATCTGGATGCTCTCTCACATTTCGGAGACCAGACGAGAAGAAGTTTGCAGACTCATATAGACTAAGTTAAGAGTTTGAAGTGGGTTCATATGTGTTTCTAAAGGTATCTCCCTAGAAAGGAAAGATACACTTTGGAAAGAAAGGAAAGTTAAGTCCAAGGTTTATAGGACCTTTTGAAGTATTAAAACGGATGAGAGAGGTAGCTTATGTGATTGCATTACCTCCAGACCTAGAACGAATACATAACGTGTTTCACGTATCTGTATTACGTCCATATAAGCTGGAAAATAAACATGTAATCGAGTATAAGCCGATTTATATCGAGAAAGACTTAGCATATGAAGCATCGCCGATACAGATCATTGATAGAAAGGAATGAGGAACAAGGTAATACCATCAGTAAAGATAGTATGGAAGAACCACGATGCTGAGGAAGCAACGTGGGAATTAGAAGAAAAGATGAAGAAAAATTTTCCCCATCTATTTAATTAGAAGTAAGACGAGATTCTGGGGACAGAATCTTTATAAGGGGGGAAGAATGTAACGACCGAGAAATTCGGATCTTATTGTAAAATGATTTTATTAAATTAAATAATAATAAAATCATATTCTATGTGTTATCAAGATGGTTGTCATTGTATAACCTATTGATGTTAGAATGTTGTAGTATTTGAGCTACGTGGATGAATTAAAGTGTTTGAATTTCCAAGACGAAAATAAAAGTTTTCCGAGAAATTTTTCAAAAAACACTATTCATCGGTATTTGCTCGGGATATATTTTTGAGTTTCCGAGAAATACGTAATGATGAAATAACAAGGTAAGATGGATTATGCAATAAAAATCTAGTTATGAAAAATGTAATATTTCGCTTGCGGACTTAATTTATAAACGTTAAGGAAGGCAAAGTGATAATGAATAAGTGATAATTGTATGATACCTTGGTATTATACAAAGTAAATGAAAATGAGTATAATACGAGTTTATATGAATGATGAAATATCGTATATAAATCCTATATGAATTAGAATACAAAAATAATACATAAACTATATGTATTAAGTAATGCTAATGGACTTGCAAAGGTTGATTGAATTAATACAAGTCCAAGTGAATTAAAGGGAGAGGCCCAATTATTAGTTAATGAACCAACTAGTGTTTATTAATGAAAAGCCTGAAGGTTGATTTAATGTAAGCCCAAACTAGAATCCATGAGTTGTATAACTCATGGGGCAAACCATATCAATATGGTGAATATGTGGTGACCAAGTTAATGTAATGACCAAGACTTAAGAGTAATGACCAAGTTAAATGAGTAATAACCAAGCATAGGATAAGTGTTGTGATTAGCAAGTAATGAATAGCAAGGAGGTGGCTTAAAGGAGGTGGAATGATTTAAAGACTAAACTACCCTAGCTTTGCAACTTCTATAAATATAGGAGGCTTACAAGCCATTTAACACTTGTTGAAATAATCCAACATATTGCAAAGTGTTTAAGTGTTAGAGAGAATAAGCTACAAATAAGTCATTTCATTTGTAAGAAGAATAAGAAAGCTACCTTACCAAGAATTCAAAAGTAAGACTTCTTCTCTAAATTATCTTCTATCTCTACCATGATAGGTTGATAAGAAAAGATGGATTGAGAAACATGAATGATAAGAAGCAAGAAGAATGTGTAAGTCATGAACTTAAGCCACATAAGTTGGCAATAAGTCATTTGAACTTATAAAAGTTATAAACTTATTATAAGTTAACTTTGAATGTTAGTATGAAAATTACGAACTTGTAAGGAGTTTATTAAGAGAAGTGAATTAAGAACTTATATGATCATATGTATCGTGAATACATAAGTAAAGTTATATGTTATGAACATATAAAGTATGATGATTAAGAAACTTTAATTGTCATAAGTCATGAACAATGAAATCTTAAGTAGTTTATAATTTGATAAGTTATAAGCTCATGAAGAAATAAGTCAAAAATCCAACAATAAGTATGAGTTGTTGTAATAAGTATGTTAAGATGTTCACATGATGAAAGAAGTTCAGTAGTAATGTTGAAAAAATCATAAGAATAAAGATTTGCCAGAAATTGTACGATTGGACGATAATCGTCGAATTCGTAAAATTCTCGGAATAGAAGTCAAATTTTGTATTTGAACTCGGAACCATTGTTTTCCAATGGAGACAAGTCATATTTGGTAGTTAAGAGTTGTGGACTCGAAAATGACCAGATTTCGACTTAGAACGAAGAAACGAGCGTTGAACGTTCACGAACGTTTATCATTTTCGTTAAAAATGAACCAATAGGTGAATTATTAGCAAACAAAGTTAAATAGATAAAATTCTTGCATGAACATGTAGATTACGTAATTTGTGAACCGTAGGCTTTTGAACGAGCCAATTCGGACTTATAACAAAGAAGTTATGCATCCGGGAAGTTCACAAAATTTAAAAACTGAAATTGTTTTCTGGTGCACAGAGTTGGTGCCGCGACGCCAACCCTAGGCTAAATGAGTCCATTGCATGCGGTAGCATAACTTGGTGTCAAAGACACCTTTACGCAATGAGTTCTCCGCAAAGACGAACCATAGTACAATTTGTGAAATAGCATGGCCATGTACATTACAAAAATCTTACGGAGAGTAGATAGCAGCATACCCATTAAGTAAGGACTTCATGGCATGATAGCTAGTCTTAGAACAAGGATGGTAATGAATGTTTCTAAGTACAAAGAAAAGAAAGCTAATTGGTTTAAAAGTAAACACAACTTAAGGAATGTAATGTAACATTGTTAAACTTTGTTAAACCTTAAGGATGTTGTATAAAGGTTGAGATAACCTAGTCGAATATAAATGCAAGGATAATGAGAAACCAGAACAGATAATAACTGAATCTAATACACGATTAGATTGAGATGAGGGTATGATATAGTCTTATACATACTTGATTATATGTGACCTAATGTAAAACATTATGTGATCATGTATTGTAGAGACTTGAACGACTTGAACATACAGTTAATATACCGAAGCAGACGCTAAATGCAAGTATTCTAACTCTTGTCTCAGTTCAATCTGAACGAGTTTTGAAGTTCATGTATTCTTTCGCATGAATTAAAGTATGTTAAAGTTAAAGCCAATTCCTTTGGCTAGACTTGATGTATTGATAATCTAATCATTTATTATCAAATGTTGCTATCTTTTGTCAATTACTTGATATAGTTTTCAAAAGAAGACTGAAATGTTAAACAAATGTTTTGTCGGTAAAACGATAGGCACGTGAGTTTGCCAAATGCTTAAACATGCATACATTTAATGGATGTAGTGTTGATCAACATAGAGTACAATAGGCTAATCACCTAGAAGTGCTCGTAAGTAATATCGGGCTTACGGACTTGCTTCCGGGTTGTCCTTTTCCAATAAAGAATGAATACTCGAGGTCTTTGACCGGAGTTAATATTTTACTAAATATTGTTATTATTGTAAAGCATTTTGAAAGAAAAGATGAGGTGCTATTTTGAATTATCAATAGTACTTCATAACTATTGTTCAGTTATTGAAGATATACGATTCGTATATGTCAAGCATGTTGTTATTAAATTGTTATACTTGCTGAGCTAGTTATGCTCACTCTTGCTTGAACCATACGAATGCAGCTAAAACTGAACGTCCCAAAGGATCGAAAAGGGATAAATGAAAAGCTAAGGCAGATTGTTAAGTTGTCTTGTAATAGTATAGGTCTATTGTTTTAATGTAACTGATATTTTGACAAAGAACCTTTATAATGGGAATAGAACCTGGGAAATCTAAATATTACTTTAAATATATAGAAGTTATGTTCGTTCTTTGAGACTTTTCAATTGAATGAAGGTATGAATGTTGTACAGTATAGAACCATCTGTCGGGTTGGAAGATACCCGAATTTGGGGGCACTATAGCCCATGAAGTCTATCCCCCAAACATCAAAAATTTCCACCTCCATGATAATGTTCAATGGCATTTCATTTCTTTTCGAAATGTTCCCGACTCTTTGAGATCTGTCACATCTTTGTACGAAACTGTAAACATCCTTGAAAATTGTCGGCCAGTAAAATCCTGCTCGTAACACTCTAGTTGATGTTCGCTCTCCGCCAGAGTGACCACCATATAAAGAAGCATGACAATCTTGTAAAATCCCCTTTGTCTCACTATATGGTATACATCTCCTTATTATCTGATCAGAACATTGCTTGAACAAATATGGTTCATCCCATATCAACCACTTCACATCATGCAAGAATTTCTTCTTTTGATAGCCAACAAAGTCAGAAGGTAACATCTTACTCACCAAGTATTTCGCATAATCTGCAAACCATGGCACTTCCCCTTTCATCACAAACAACTGCTCATCTGGAAAGGATTCATTAATCATCACCTTGTTATCTGCCTCCCTTCCCGGATTCTCCAGTCGAGAAAAGTGGTCCACCACTTGGTTCTCAGTTCCCTTTCTGTCCTTGATTTCCAAATCAAATTCTTGCAATAGTAGTATCCATCTGATCAACCGAGGCTTTGCATCCTTCTTTGCAACTAAATGTCGAATTGTCGCATGATCCGTGTACATTATCACCCTTGTACCAATCAGATATGATCTAAACTTGTCAAAAGCATACACAACTGCCAGTAATTCTTTCTATGTGGTGGTGTAGTTCAACTGTGCATTAGTAAGGGTCTTGTTCGCATAATATATCACATGAAAAATCATTTCCTTCCGCTAACTCAAAATAGCCCCCGTGGCATAATCACTAGCATCAGACATCAATTCGAATGGTATGTCCCAATCCGGTGATGTAATTATTGGTGCTGAAGTTCACCTCCTCTTCAAATGTTCAAATGAAGACATGCAATCCTCGTCAAACTTGAATTGTGCATCCTACTCTAATAAATTGCAAAGTGGTTTAGTTATCACGAATAATAAGCTTACTATGCATTCAAGAATTCAATCCACATGCAATTATGTTATTTACATGATAAACATCTATTTTATCATCTCATTATACTTCTAACATATTTCTATGTTCTTTAAATTAAGTTTATATCACATTGCTAGACTTGAACATTTAAAAATAATTCATTTTTGAACATTCTGGAGAGTGGCGCTGCGGCACCACTTTTGTACTTGGTCTTGGCATTACTGGCTGGTAGCTCTTGACTTGAGACACTGGTTATATGGGGAATTAAGGCGGACGGAAAATTATGGCGTGGGATACCGATTCTGAAATTCTGATTTTTGTTTCATCTTTCGTTTCCTTTTCGTTTGTTTCGAGAAATATATCGATCAATTCCGATTCTTTCTTTTTCTCTTGATTCTTTTGCGAAAAATCGCAGAACATGCCAATTTCTAGTGATGGAGGTAGGACTACCTTATACGTAACTTCTCCGATTCTTCGAAGTACTTCAAATGGTCCAATGAATCTTGGGCTTAATTTTCCTTTCTTTCCGAACCTGATCTTTCCCTTCCATGGAGAGACCTTTAAGAACACAAAACTACCCGATTCAAACTCAACGTTTTTTATGGTGTGGATCGGCGTATTTCTTCTGTCTATCTTGAGCTGCTACCAGTCGTGCTCGGATCACTTTGACTATTTCTGCTATCTGTTGTACCAATTCTGGCCTAGCAACTGTCTTTCGCCAATTTCATCCCAGTAAAGCGGAGTTCTGCACTTTCTGCCATATAATGCTTCATAAGGCGGCATGTCAATACTAGCGTGGTAACTGTTGTTGTAGTCGAACTCTACTAACGGTAGGTGATCATCCCAATTTCCTTTAAAGTCCATCACACAGGCTCTTAGCATATCTTCTAAGGTCTGAATCGTTCTTTCACTCTGTCCATCTATCTGAGGGTGATATGCTATACTCATTCGCAATTGCGTTCCCATGCATTCCTGTAGACGTTTCCAGAAATTCGATGTAAAGCGCGGATCTCTATCAGAAACAATTGACAACGGCACTCCGTGCCTCGAAACAATCTCTTTTACGTATAGTCTCGCCAACTGATCTAAATTGAATCTGAATTTGATAGGAAGGAAGTGTTCGGATTTCGTCAGTCGGTCAACGATAACCCATACTGGGTCGTAGCCTTTCTGAGTCGTCGGAAGGCTAACCACGAAGTCCATTGTAATATGTTCCCATTTCCATTCTGGGATCTCCAACGGTTGTAGCAATCCACTTGGTCTCTGATGTTCTGCTTTCACTTTCTGACAGGTCAGACACTTGGCAACACATTCTGCAACATCATGTTTTAAATTTGGCCACCAGAAATGTTGTCAAAGATCTTGATACATCTTGGTACTACCAGGGTGAATCGAATATCATGAGTTATGAGCCTCGCTCAAAATGTCTTCCTTAATCTCTTGTACTGGCAGACCCAAATTCTGCTTTTAAATCTCAGTATTCCTTCCTCATCCATCTTAAATCTCTGTTCAGTTCCTTCAGATATCTTCTTTGTCACCTTTTTACATTCTTCTTCCTGAAGTTGAGCCTCCTTTACTTTATCTAGTAGAGTTGTACCAAATTGCATCTGAAATAGCTTTTCATCAATCTCCATAGGATACTTAACTTCCAGTTCCAGTTTCTCCATTTCTACAATTAGTTCCTCCTAAGTAGTCAACATCATCAATTTCTCACGACCCTTTCTACTTAAGGTGTCGGCAACCACATTTGCCTTACCCGGATGGTATAAAATCTCACAGTCATAATCCTTGATTAATTCCAACCATCTTCTTTGACTCATATTTAAGTCATACGTGTAAAATATATTTAGGACTCTTGTAGTGTCGTATATATTTCACACTTCTCCCCGTAGAGATAGTGCCTCCAAATTTTCAAAGCAAAAACAACTGCATCTAAATCCAAGTCGTGGGTCGGGTATCCCTTCTCGTAATCCTTCAATTTTCGTGATGCATACGCAATGACTCTATTGTTTTGCATAAGCACACAACCAAGTCCTTTATGCGATGCATCACTAAAAACAACAAAGTTTCATGTATCATCCAGGAGAGATAACACAGGTGCCATACTCAACCTCTTCTTTAATTCTTGAAAGCTTTCCTCACACTTCTCCGTCCAAAAAAATTTCACAGTTTTCTGAGTTAAATTCGTTAGCAGAGTTACGATCTTGGAAAAGTCTTGTATGAATCTTCTATAATATCCTACCAATCCAAGAAAACTTCTTATTTTCGTTGGCGTTCTCGGCTCATCCCAGTTAATCACGGCTTCGACTTTTGATGGATCTACCAAAATTCTGTTTTTATAGATCACATGACCAAGAAATTGTACTCGCCCGATCCAAAATTCACATTTCAAAAACTTATCATACAACTTCTCCCTTCTCAATACGTCCAACGTTAATCTCAAATGCTCTTCATGTTCTTCTTTGGTTTTCGAATATACCAAAATGTCGTCTATAAATACCACTACGAATTTGTCCAAAAACGGCTTGAACACCCCATTCATTAGTCCCATAAATGCTGCAGGAGCATTCGTTAGACCAAATGACATTACCAAAAATTCGTAGTGACCATATCGCGTTCTGAACGCTGTCTTCGGTATATCCTCTGGCCTCACCTTCAGTTGATGATAACCTCTTCTCAAGTCTATCTTCGAAAAATATCTCACTCCCTTCAATTGATCAAACAAGTTGTCGATCCTCGGTAATGGATATATGTTCTTAATTGTGACCTTAATCAGTTCTCTGTAGTCAATGTAGAGCCGCATCGATCCATCCTTCTTTTTCACAAACAACACCAGCGCTCCCCACGGCGATACGCTCGGTTGAATGTACTTCTTGTCCAGCAATTCTTGTAGTTGTACCATTAATTCTTTCATCTCTACTGGTGCCATTCGGTATGGTGCCTTCGATATTGGAGCAGGTCCAGGCGCCAAATCGATCACGAAATCTACCTCTCTATCTGGTGGAAGTCCTAGCAAATCATCTGGAAATACGTCGACGAAGTCCCTAACAATCGGTATTTCTTCTACCTTCGGATTCTCTTTTCGACTGTCGACTGTGTAAGCTAAGTATCCTACACAGCCTTGTCTTAATAACTTCCTAGCCTGCATCATCGTCAGACAACTCGCTTGTCTAGGCGACTTTCTACCATAAAACACAACCTTTGATGGAGTCATAAGGTTAATACTCTTCTTTTGGAAATCAATTACAGCCCCGTAATTGAATAACCAGTTCATTCCCAATATAATGTCAAATTCCCAAAGTTGAATAGGGATAAGATCTACGTTCATGATATTACCCTTAATATCCACTCTATAGTTCTTGTACACGTACTTAACAGGGATTATCTCTCTATTCGCAATTTCTATGTTCATAGGATATTCCAACTCATCCTTAAGCAAATATAAACTATTAGCAAAGTCATCGGTTATAAAGGAACAAGTAGCACCCGAATTAAATAAAACATAAGCATTAATTTTATTGATCGGAATGATACCTGACACAACATCACGAGACTGAACTGCATCCTACATCATCATGTTGAAAGTCCTGGCGGTCGGTCTGTTGGTTGCGATTGGTCCGGTGATAGTCAAAGCATTTCCACTATTGTTTCCCTGGTTTCCTCCTGGTCCTGCCCCTCCCGATCCCTTCTTAGGACAATCTCTTGCCAGGTGGTCCTTTGAACCATAAGTGAAGCAAGCACCCTTCTTTGGGTTAGGACAGTTAGGTGTTATGTGGTCTTCCTGACCACAATTGTAGCACACTCTTTTTCCCTTCATGCAAACTCCCAGATAAGCTTTCCCGCAGGTCAGGCATGCCTCGATTCTTTTCTTCTGATTTCCTTATTGATTCCCCGATGATGAGTTGTCATTTCACCTTTTCTTCTGATTAAAATTTCCACTTTCTGTGCCACTTCCATTAACCTTGTTATTTCCTTCACCTTCACTCTTCTTCTTCTTCTGATCTTGATTGTACTTGGTCACCGCATCGCTTCCACCTTCAGCGAGGATGGCCTTTTCCAGTACTTCGGCAAATGTGTTTATCTGAAACATTAACACTTTACTATATACCTAGGGCTTTAGTCCTTGTTCAAATCTTCTGGCTTTTCTCTCGTCCGTGTGTACTTGGTACGGGGCGAACCTTGCCAACTCGTTGAATCTAGTCGCATAATCAGGTACGCTCATATTTCCCTACTTCAATTCCAAAAATTGAACCTCCATCTGGTTCTACGAGCTGGTCGGGAAATACATCTCGAAGAACATCTCTTTAAATCTCTCCCAAGTAATTACACCTTCACATCCACGAACTTTGTTTGCTTGCCACCAATAGCTAGCTTCAGACTTCAGCATAAACGTTGCAAAAGCGGTCTTCTAGTCTTCTCTAACCCAAGCAACATCGAAAACCTTCTCCATCTCCATAACCCACGTTTGAGCCTCAATCGAGTTCATGGAACCTCTAAACTCTGGTGGTCCCACCGCCTTGAAATCTTTAAACGTAGTATTTGGTGGAGATTGAGGTTGATTAGTCATTGCTCCAGTCAGTAAGTTAACCAACTGCTGAACGGGATTAGCATTGGCGTTATTGTTGTTATTCGTTGACTCTTCATGAGCTGGTTGACGTTGTTGTCTTCTTCTTGGCGGCATATTTCTGTTAAAATATATGCTTATTAAATCTATATTAAATTCTCTAAATAGTTAAGACTTAACTCAACAATTTAATATAATTAATTAACACATTATCTCAAATAACTTGATATATATTCATTCAAATCAAAAGTTTTAACATCAGACGATAGCATCACTGCTATTTACATCAACTATCCTGAGATAAAGAATCCACATGATTTAAATATTAAAATATTCCTTTGTTCATAACTACATTGGAATTTACATCTATATAATAGACAAGTTTATCACATAAATAAACAAATTCTATCACTGTCTGTCAAGGCACTGAATAGCCTTGCTACGCTCCTCTTCCATGATGCGAGACATCGTCCTGCGATCCAACATGTATGATGGAAGTCCTTCGAACTGGATGGGGTACCTCAAAACTCGATCCTGGGCCTCATCCATTGCATGATTAAGTGTAGAGTATGTCTCCCCAGGCTTCGACTTCTTTGCACGACCATCCTCTTCTGCAAGATCAGCACGACGTGACTCTCTTACCCAGCCTTCCTCTGCTATAATCAGCCTTTCAGAGCTTTCCTTCAGTTCCTTCTTCAACTTCTCTATCTCCTCGGTCTTATCTTCGGTTTGACCCTTCTCGTGGACCAAATCCCATTCTACATTTCCGACCATGAGTGAAGAGTGAAATCTCCTCTCCTTACGCTTTCTAGAGTAATCATTTGAATAATAGCCCGTTCAGTCAGATCATGCACCTCATCTCGTAACTCCACGTTACGGTCGTATAATGTCTCGTACATCTCAGCATCAATGGAGTGCTATGGAAACTCCTCTTCTTCTTCTTCCTCTTCCTCGTCAAATTCCTCCTCAGGATCCTCCTCAGGATCAGTCTCAGGGTCATGCTCCTGACCAACAACGCTGATCAATGGAGATGACTCCCTCTGTACCAACTGTTCTCTAACGACATGAATGTTTCGTGGTTCCTCCTCCCCAGCTCGATAAGTTCCTCCAACAACCGACATCCTGACAAAAAAAATTTCAAGTTTTAGTTACTAAGTCGTACTAGTGAGCACATAATTTAACACATAAGCACATAAAGTCTTTTATTATCTTCAATGAATTACAAAAATTCATTTCCTAGAACTCGATAAGAGTTTTCCATCTCTATGTTCTTCCTATAAGGCTACTAACTAAGGTTGTTCCCCCACCTAAGGTTCATAACCTACAGCTTTGATACCAACTTGTGACACCCCCAAATCCAGGTACTTTAATTCCACGGGATTTGGTGTTCACTGTACAAATATCATCTATCTATCTACCCATAATAAATGCAAACCATGCAATAGATAGAAATAAATCTTCCCCTTATGGGGTTACAACATCTGAATAATAAACATAATCCTAGGTTAAACTAACCTTAAACATCTGTGCGGAAACATAAACAACTAATAAGTCTTAACAACATTAAGTCTTAACACATAAATTCAACATCTCATAAATACAAGTCTTCAACATTTGTTAACCTTGCCCTTGCCTTTACTAGAAGAAGGCTCGTCGTACTTTTCGTTCTTAACTACAATGTTATTATGAAGTAAGAGTGAGCATGATTGCCCACAAATAAAATAATGAAATAACAATGTATAATAACATGCGAGGGAATCAAAGACTTCTGAAATAAAAGCTCAACTTTTGAATCAAGAATGAATAACAAGAATCAAAAGATTTCTGAGGGTCATAAGACCTTGAACTATGTCCTAGGTTAGCAAGGGTTATACTTGAAACCTTTAACAGTAACAAGACTATAAACCTTTCTACTCGTACTTAGGGGGATCAGCCCTTAGTACCATACTGTGCACAATATCTTAACGCTAACGCATAAGTAAATCCCTTTTGCAGGGTTGTTCATCTCAGTTTGACATTAGAGTCCTCACCAAAGGAAGTTTGGTTTGGATAAATCAATAAGGGTTCTGAATTTAGAACGTTCATCAACTATGGACTAGTTGAATCAATAAGGATTCGCTAGTATAACAAGGTTCAACAATAAATTATATTTATAATGAATAACAATCTCAATAGGTATACAATAGAACAATTATTGTATAATAGAATCATACTTTGAAAAGATAGTAAATCTTTAACATAACAACGAACATGATTTATAAACTTGAATAATGATAACAAGTAGGGTTAGGAAACTTGCCTCGTGCGTAGATTACTCGATAATTAAACTTGTTCCTTGATTTAAATCTTACATATCATTTACGTTCACAATACCAGTCAATTATAACGTAATTAATCATAGCAACTTCATTCTTTTTGTCTAACTTTGGTTATGACTATACTTAGTCAAATTGTCACACTTATTGTCACATAATAAGCACTTCACGAATAATAAGCTAAATATGCATTCAATAATTCAATCCACATGCAATTATATTATTTACATGCTAAACATCTATTTTATCATCTCATTATACTTCTAACATATTTCTATGTTCTTTAAATTAAGTCGCTATCACATTGCTAGAATTGAACATTTAAAAATAATTCATTTCTGAACATTCTGGAGAGTGGCTCATGAGAACCTTTGTTGTACTTTAGTCTTCTTTGATCATGACATAGTGGCACTCGACTTGAGACCTAGCTATTTGCATGGCTACATGTACGTCAGTTAATAGAATTTACTGATTCATGAAAAATCGCAGAACATGCCAATTTCTACCAATTTCTTATTTTCTACACGAATTTAAACATACCCACGTGATATAATTCATACATAATCATTACCCAAGATTTATATAATGATTTAAACCATTTAAAACACATAATTACAGAATTAAAATATGTAAATTTCACTGTTTTTGATGTTCTTGTAGGTTTTGAACATAATTCGTAAAAATTAACACTATGGATTCGTTATAACACCGAATTCGTTCAATTAAAGTTTGGTCTCTTCGTATCAACATGCATAATCAAATAAGAGTGGAAATTTTACAAAAACATTTATGTTTGACATATTAAAATCACGTATAAGGCCATATGGCCATAATCCATACTCTGTAAGTTTTGAGCAGCATATACGACATGTTTTATGATACTGATGATATGGTTTACATATATATATATATATATATATATATATATATATAATCAAATATGATATGGTAACATTTAACACATATACAAACCCATAATCATACCCTTTTCCAATTACAGAGACTTTACAAAACTTTGAAAGCCATATTTATGAAACTTAAACAACGTAAAATAGAAATTGGGTTTGAAGAGATTACCCAAAGTGTAGATTAGAAGAGATGATCAATGATAAACCTTTCACGAATATTTGTTTGATTACACATTCACAATTTCCTTCAGACTTCTCAATTTCTCTCTGTGATTGTTTTGTTCTTAGACTTACAAATAAAGAAATAATAAGAATATGTATATAATGAAAGGAACTGACGCACTGAGTGGTTAGTTAACCCAATAATGGTTAACTGCTTCCAACCTCTACTAGGGCCTTGTTCGGCAAGCCTTAATTGATTCAAAATCATTTAATTTAATAAATCTCTTATACTATAGTTTAAATCGTGTCACACCTAATTATACAATAACTCAAATATATTATTTAATTTAAATTAAATAAAATATAATAATTTGTCATTAATTCACATAATTAATTTTCTCATTAATTATAAAATAATATTAGGCTTATTAAATATTTCATTTAATTTAATAAACTCACATAATTACATACTTTGAATAATAAAATTCTCTACATTAATTCAATAATTATAACTCATATAATTAAATTAATCTATCACAATTGCATCAATTAATTATTTAATCTAATAATTAAATCATCAAAAATATTTATTTACTTCAATAAATATTAAAGTTAAATTACAAAAATCTCGTTCGTCACAATAACAATCTGATTGTAGCCTGAATACCCGTCCATAAGACAATAGAACTCATGCCCCGCTAGTATATCCAACATTTAATCGATAAACGATAGTGGAAAGTGATATTTCCTTGTAGCTTTGTTAAGCATGCGGTAATCCATGCAGACTCTCCACCCCATAACTGTTCTTGTCTGAATCAACTCATTGTTCTCATTGGAAATCACGGTCATACCACCTTTCTTCGGTACACACTGTACCGAGCTAACCCATGGACTATCTGAAATTGGATATATAATGCCTGCATCGAGCCATTTCAACACTTCATTCTTTACCACTTCCATCATGATCGGATTAAGTCTTCTTTGATGTTCCACTGAAGGCTTGCTCTCATCTTCCAGCAGGATCTTATGCATACAAAAAGATGGGATTATCCCTTTTATATCTGTTATAGTCCATCCAATAGCTGACTTGAACTCTCTAAGGACTCTTAGCAATTTTTCTTCCTGAAAAGATGTTAGTGCAGAATAAATAATCACAGGTAATTTTGAATTTTCATTTAAAAATGCATACCTCAAATGATCAGGAAGTGGTTTCAATTCAAGTTCTGGAGGTGTTTCAAGAGATGGTTTCAATTTTACTGACGACTCTCCAGCTTCTTTAATGGCTCAACAGGAATCTTGAATTTTCTGAATTATGGAGTGGTATCAAGAAAATGCACAAGTTCTTCAAATTCCTCATCATCTAATTCTGAATTTCTAGCAATAGCACTTCTCAATGGTTCATAATCCACAAAACTCTCTACTTCATCATTTAGCACCTTGTCCACCAAATCAACCTTAAAACATTCCTCTTCATCTGTTGAAAATTTCATTGCCTTGAATACGTTGAAAGTAATTTCCAGATCATGAACACGCATTGTGAGTTCCCCTTTCTGAACGTCTATCAAGGTTCTTCCTGTTGCTACGAAAGGTCTTCCAAGTATGATTGATATACTCCTATCTTCCTCATAATCTAGAATGATGAAATCAGCTGGAAAAATGAATTTATCCACTGTTATCAAAACATCTTCATCAATTCCCCGTGGATAAGTGATCGACCTGTCAGCTAACTGTAACAAAATATTTGTCGGCCTTGGAATCGAAAATCCCAACTGATTAAATACTGACAAGGGCATCAAATTGATACTAGCTCCAAGATCACACAAACATTTACTGAAGCTCATCTTTCCAATTGTGCATGGTATTGTGAAACTGCCCAGATCCTTCAGCTTTGGAGGTAAGGTAATTCAATTTACATGTTACATGGCTTGTGTTTATGGAGTTAGCTAATAGTAAGATAATTAGCAATTTATTTGGGGATAATTAGTTTAGGTAATATAATTGATTTTTTTATCAACTGAAATTTGGTATATGAAAGCATGGTTAACTGGGTTGTGTATGGGAATCATATTAATTCATATAACATACATTAAAATCAAGAAATAAAAGCCTAAAGGTTAGTAAGGTATATATAGTATGAAAATTTGTTGATTTCTTATATATATAGTTGTGTATGGACTGCTATTGACTGCTATGGCTGTGATACTAATCTCCATTTTTATAAAATGATTGTTATGATACGGTCATGCTACTACTATGTATGAAAATTAGGCACAAGGAGATAGGTTGGGTTGTGGAGTAATAAGGAAGATAATAAGGATGTATAGTATAAACCTATGGCTATGAATCTGGTAAATCAAAATTTTGCACACCATGTGCTTTCTAAGAGTCCCAAGTGATTTGTAGTGACTAGAAGTTTGATAATAGGCATAACCAAAGTTGGAAAAAGACTGAATAATCTATGTATATTAATAAATATAGAGTTTAAAGATACGAAAGGAAAATGAAAACTCAATTTTAAGCCAAAGATGGCATGAAGAAGTTAGTACAGGCAGCAGCTGCCTGGCATAGCAACCATAAGGCTTTCTTTGAGTTTGGTTAAGCACAATTAGACTTTTAAATCTGCTTAGTTGTGGTGCTTAAGTAACCAATGAGTGTATTAATAGTATATATTAAAAGCTTGGAGTAACTTCATGATAGCGTACAATAAACAAGGTTTCCGCCTAGAAGGCAACACTAGACTGGATGGGGCAATAAATATGTGTTTTATGTGGATAGGTAAGATGAGTAAATCAATCCAAGTGATTATAAAAGCAAGTTATGAACACTGAATGTGAAATGAATCTGTGGAAATAGTGATGATATGAGCCTCTGAAACCATGTATTAAAGAACCAAATTTGGGTTGGTATTCTTTTTATAAATACTATGTAAAGACATTGTTCATATTATTTGTCAAAGTTGGAAAGTTATTATTAACCACTGTTTTCAGCAGCTTAAAGATTCCAAAATGGAAAGTTTATAACTTTTAAATACAGTCTCATATACGATATATAACATATTTAAAATTTGTTCTAATTTGGTATATGAGCTAGAAGTAATAAGGTCGCGAAATAAACATGTTAGAAACCCAAAAATTTTGAATTGCTAACCCTAAGGAAAACTTTGGGGCTAGCTAGAATTTCTAAAAACTTTTGGGCTTTTGGGGTATTATATTACATGGAATAAGCTTTCCATAGACTCCAGAATGGACTAATTCCGACTTCGGAGTAAAGAGTTATGACCGTTCAAAATAAACGCGTCAAAACTGTCTAACCAACTTAGGGCAGTCACTCTGCACGAATTTTCTGGAATTATGTGTTTTGAATTTGGAAATGGTCAAAGAATGAAAGTTGTAGCCCCAGAAGTTAGCTTCGCGTGGGCTCTAGAACCTCTCAAAAATATTTTGAAACGAAAACGTTATGACTGTTTTAGCAAGATAGGGTAAAGTTGAGAAAACATTAAAAACTGTTATGATTGGGCATTTTTAAGTTCTGTTTTGGGCTGCCTATGATGTCTAAAATGGGTGGCTTATGTTTTCTAAATATATTCTCTTATTATTTTTATATCATATCCAAAATTTGGGGCAAACTAACTTACAAATTAAAAACTACAAAATCGCAAAGTGGCCTCATCGCGAAGAGGGCTGCTGCAAAGCAACAGCAGTGTCTAGCAGCAACCCTCTGCAACAGTTGACTGGGACTCCTTTGAAGCTCTCAATTGACGTGTTTAAAGTACCCAAAATGTTTAGCTAATAATTTAATTAAATAGGTTGATATACCACCCATATTATATCCAAAACTTGACGTATAAAGGATCAATGTCATGGGAGATATAGAATGGCAGAGCATGGGGTGAGTAAAACTAGGAGCGCTGCTCATTGACAATAAGCAAGTTTGGTTCGCTTAGTTTAAGTAATTGCTACAATTGTTGTTGTATTTTAATATGTAGCTGCACCACCTCTAGCCTACACAAAAGTTTAGGATGATTAAACTAATAAACTAGAAAATGAGGTTGCATAAAGTAGAGAATAGAGGAAGGGTTACTGCATAATAGCAAGCAGCAGATAACAGTAGATAATTGATATTCTAGTTTGGTGAACCAATTTTGGCTTCATTATGCAGTTTGAAGATCTAACCATAATGTTTGGTTTAATATTTCCTAGTTAGCCAAAGAGGGGGCAGTTTTGATATTACTTTGAGATGTTAAAATATTTTAACGCATTAGTATATGAAAATAAAATTATAAAGTATTATGGGTATTATAAGTTACCCAAACAAGTTGTAATTATCCCAAAATATGAAATACATTATAAACTTCCCTTATACATTTGGATTGTGTACAAAGAACATGGAATGTCATGTATTAAGCTTCGAGTGACTTATAAGTTAGAATTTTAATGTATTCATATACTACGATCATACCAAACTCTATTAAAGAGAAGAATGGTTATTGTAAATAAAGGATGAAGTATTTGAAAGCTATAATTTATTCATGTATATAATTTAATGAAGAACAATATATGGAATATATTTCGTATTCACTTTGAATACTTAAGTGAGATATAAGAGAGATGAAAAACTCATGTTTTAAGCTCTGTGTGGGTTATAAATTGTAGTTGTGTTGTATTCATGTACTAAAACCACATCAAAGTTTATCAAAACTAAATGATTATAAAAGGATGAAAAATTTGGGAAGTATGCTAAAGTTTTTCAAAAACAAAAATGGAAGCTATTGATGTGATCAATAGGGATATGTAATATATATAACTATACAAGTTATATAAGACTATAATTGTGTAGAATTCGTGAAAGAAAGTTGAGCTATAAGCACACAAAGGAAGTCATGGACGCATTATGTAACTATAAGTTTTAAGCTTGTAAATACCTTGTAGAAGGTTTAAAAATTTGTAAATGCACTATATTCTCATTTTAAAAGACTTATTGAAACTTTTTGCAAGCTTATGACTATATTAAGTCAAAGTCTCAAAAAAAATCTAAAGGAATGTAAAAGTTTTTTGTAAACTAATATAGAGAGGTGTTGTTATTAAACTATCTTTATTTGAGTATGAAGTATAGTTATTTTTGCTTATCTTGGTTTCAATGAAATACAGACAAAAGATTCATATATAAGCATGGATGAGGTATTTGAAAATGTCAAGACACAATCCGTTCATTCTAGAAGAAAAAGAAATATTGGATGTGAATAAAATAGATAATGAACCATGAACCAGGCAAGTTTCTCGATTTATTTACGTGGACTTATAATTGCTATAGATAAATGTTAGCATGATTTATGTTTATAAGTATGTAATACATATGAACTGCATTATTTGCTTTGTGAATGATGAATGTCAAATTATGACTAATCATAGAATTGAGTCGGGGAACTCAATATATATGTGCAATGAATCACATGTACATGACATGTGTAGTATGTTATGGTATTTATGTTGCTACCAGCAGGATATAAATGTGATAATGCATTTGTAATATGCTTGAACACTAAGAATATAAATGCATGAACTGAATGTGAAACCTATATGCTATGTGATGCATGATAGACTGTTAGACTTAGTAGGCCGTCGTGCTCAGTCTTGCTTAATTTGTAGGTTAAAGCTATGATGCGATCTATCGTGATTAGGAGCGCATGAAAAGAAGACTAGGGATTTAATTGAGATTGTGTTGAATCTTTTGATTGTATTTACATGTGTAAACCACAGAGAAGTAAATCTTTGAATGATTCAAAAGATGAAAATCATTTGTTCTGAATTAGGAATATGTTTGAAATAATGAATTGTACATATATTCATATCTATTCAGATTAAATAAATCATGTAATAAATATGATTCTAGTATAAAGAATAATTGTAAAGGTTACGATTCATGGAATGAATGAATGGAAAGAATGAAAAAAAAAATCATTCCGCATTTTTAGCTATTTTAATATTAAAAAATGTTTTAAAGCTAGAATAGGATAATATTAACGCACAAGATCGGGAACGAAAATAGTCCTGATTTTGGGGGCGTTACAAGATCTATTATCCTCCCATTAGCTCCTTCAATGGTAAACACATATATCTAAGAAGGCAACATGTTTTGTAATAAACACCTTTTACTTAGTAGGATTATAGAACATATGTACCATAAACTTACTTTAGGATGTCCCATAAATATGCACTTGTCAAATTTTGTCCGGCCAAAGGTTCAAAAATGCCCCTGATGTTTAAACAGATGTCCCACTTCTACCCTAAACTAATTTGTTTTCCAAAAGTACCCTTAACGTTTCAAAAAGCAGGTCACCTGTTCCCCTGCCGTTAACAGAAGACAAACGGGGTTAAAATGTGATGACGTGGCAGGCTTAAATATAAAATATATTCTAAATAAAACAAACAATATATATATATAAATATAAATATATATATATATATATAAATATATATATATATATGTTAGGTTTGTAATATTCATGAACGCAATCAAATTGCACAAAATAAGCGGAAGCATGGAAAATCATAGTTTTAAAATTTTACAAACCATATACCTGGATCACCCTTTATGCACAATTATTAATTAAACGAAAATATGAAGAACAAGAATCATACCCTTGAAGATTCGAGTTTCCTCAGGTACAAGTTCACATCCAATCTTTTTCGTGTTTAACTTGAATCCACCGAGTTTGGTTCCTTCCTTTGATCAACGTTAGCCACCCAAGTGTTTGACCTCTAGAGGTGATCCACCAAGGAAGAAGTAAGATTCCAGAAGATGGGTATTTGGCAAAACCCTATTTTTTTTCTATATCTCATAAAAAAGGAGCGTACTCTCCAACTATTGGAATTGCGTATATCTGATATATGATATAAGACTCCTCTTATAAAGATATAAGGTAACCCTATTTAATTAAAAATAAGGTATTATTTATTTAATTAAACTCTTTTAATTAAATGGGCTTCCTAATCTTATTGGGGATAATTAATTAAACCCCTTTAACTAATTTTCCCTCCTAATTTTATTAGGAATAAATGAGATAACTTATATTAAATTAATTCCTTAACTCTTTTAGAAATTAAAATAATAATAATTATATTAATATTAATAAGACTCCTCTTATTAATTTATATTTAATATTTCTAAAATATTAAATAATAAATATTAAGCTATTGAATTTATTCTATCACCATAGATTAAATTAAATATACTTAACACATTATTACGATTATGCCCCTTTATGTTCTCCATATTAAACCTGTTGTGAATAAATTAATTAGAACAATTCTAATCTTATTTAAATAAATAAATTAAACAATTAATTAATTTAAATATATAATATTTATTCTACAATAGGGATAAGCCTCCCTAGCGATCAACGACTTTCCAGATAATATAGCTTTCAACATTAATCATAAAAGAACCTTTGAGTAAATAGTTACCGTACAATTCAATTCTTCCACCATACAATGTCCCAATTAAATATAAGACATGGAATTACTGTCAAGTCTTATTTTATTTAATTATATGTATTTCGACTCTTAAATGCACAACTCCAAATAATGCAAATTAGAAACTTCTTTCTAATTTCATTCTGCCTTGGCAAAGGACTACTAGGTTGTCATTTATCGAATCACATAGGATATTTCTCTTCTTTTACTAGAAGCGATAGATTCTTTATTGATCATACATTATCTCCATGTACAACTTATTATACCCAAGCATACCCTATGATATACCCTAAGGGTCTTAAGGAATAAGTCAAAGTATAACTCATCATACACAAGATACCATGATGATCTTAAGTCCAAGGATCACTTGTACTACTATCACTACAGGAATTCCTATTGACATGTAAGTAAAACTCCTTTAGGTATTCCTTAGCGAGCCACGTTTAGTGAACTTATTCTCTAATAAGCACCTACATACTTGCTTTAGTGTCTCCACACAAATGATCATGAGATCAATCATCCTCATCCAATGAGCAAGCAACGTATGTACCAATCTATCCGGATTCACTAATCCCTAATTTAGTAATTTAACGATTGGGAACTATTTTAGTTTTAAGCTTTCTAACAATTTAGATCTCATTAGAATGATCATCATCATTATTCTAAAAGCATTTCTTAAAACTATGGGTTTATCACATATTATAAAACAGCATCATGTAGATAATTAAAAGCATTTAATAAATTAACACTTTTTATTAATAAATGAATAAGATTGTTACAAAGTATATGTTTTATCATCAAACATGTTTGGCTTCTGTGCATACTACTTTCAATCTCCCACTTGCACTAAAGCCAATAGCCATGGTATCTCATACACTTCTTCTCCAAGTGACGATCATCCTGCTGTTGGATAAGATTTAGTTAATGGATATGTAATGTTGTTCTTGAGAATCCACTATCTCTATAGTAATTTCCCATCTTTCAATGATTCGTATAATCAAATGAAAGTGCCACAACACATGTTTAGATCCAAGATGAGACTTAGGAACTATTCCTAGTTCTGTAATGAACTTTTCATCTAAACAATCAACTTGTAGCTTCATTTATAGCTATATAATTTGTCTTTATCACTAAACTAGCAAATGTTTGCTGTTTGGAACCTTTCCAATTCACTGCACCACCGTTCAAGATAACACTTTAACTTAAAGTGTATTTTCTGTCGTCTTGGTCTATCTGAAAAAAACTCAAGTCTGTTAAGCCCTCTAGTTTTAATTCAGACCCACCATGTATATGATCACATCCTTAGTGCCGGTTAAGTACTTTAAGATGTTTTTCGCTGACTCATAGTGAACTTCTCCAAAATATGACTGATCAACATCAGGTCTCGTATATTTCATTGCATACATGATAGTTACTCATGCGATCTCTCTTTTATGAGTCTTTGGAGACTATTAAGAGAGATACACTCCATGCCTCAACAAAATGAGACAACTCTTGGAGTTTGCCATGCTAAACAACTTTAGCATCAAATGAATATATGTTCCTTGGGTTAAGTCGAGTATCCTATTAAATCTATCTATATAGATTTGAATCCCCAATAATGATACTCTTCCCAAATCATTCGTGGAGAAATGTTTAGACAACTTTATCTTTACTAATTGTAGCATTGATATGTCATTCCTTATCCGTAGTATATCAACATATAATACTAGGAATATCACGACGCTCCCACTTACCCTTTTGTACACACTAAGTTCATTCTTATTTTTGATAAAATCAAACTCTTTTGATTGTCTCATCAAAATGAATGTTCCATATTTGAGAAGTTTGCTTCAATCCATTTCTCTGAGTTTCTACAACTCTTGCCTCATCGTATATAACTGGATCATCATCTTCCATGATTTGTACCTCATCATCATCATCATCATCTATGATGAATCCATACCTCCTAGGTATCTTTGGCACTATTCTAGATTTACGATTCAGTTGTGGTACAATAGGTCTATCTACAGGTTCCTCTTATTTGACTTATAGTGTTTTGTGGTTCTTGAACTCTTCAAGATTCTATTATCCTCCCACTAGCCCCTTCAATGATAAACACCTTTATCTTAGAAGGCATCGTGTTTCGCAACAAACACCTTTTGGTAAGTAGGATTATAGAACATATACCCTAAACATACTTTAGGATGTCCCACAAATCGACACTGGTCAAATCTTGTCCCAAGTTTATCCTTTGAAACATTTTCACATAAGTTGGACAACCCCTTATCTTAATATACTTAAGATTAGGAATCATCCCTGTCCATAACTTTTATAGAGTCTTGGGGCTGGATTTTGAGGTTACCTTTTTCATAGATATGCAACCATTTCTAGGGCATAACCCCAGAAGGATACTGGAATGTTAGTAAAATCATTATAGACTGTACCATCTCCAACAAGGTACAATTTTTCTTTTCAGATACATCAATCAATTATTGCGTATCATGAGGCATCCATTGTGAGAAAACCATATGAGATGATCTAGAAACTCATTGCACAAGTATTTATTCCTGAATCTAATCAAGGGATCTTAATACTTTGTCAATTTGTTTCACTTCTGAATTCTTTGAACCTTTCAAATAATTCACACTTGTATTTCAGCAAATACACACATTCAACTCTTTGAATGATCATCTCATTTTTTTTATACTAGTTTTTTTCAATTTACAAAATATTTTTTCACGTAAGTCAAGTATACAAAATCCATTAAGTAATATTTCAGTTCTATACAAAACATTATTATTATAAATAGAACAACAATTGTTCTTAAATATAATACCAAAGATTTCATTGTCCAACAATAAAATGAATATAATGTTTCTAACAAGAACTGGAATACAATAACAACTTATTAGCTTAATAGACTTGCCCGTATGCATTGCTAAATTATAAGTTTATATGGCTAATGTAGCAACCTTTGCTTCATTTACTAAACATAGGATTACTTATCCTTTGTTTAGCTTTCTACTTCTGCTTGGTCCTTTCATAAATCTATATTTATGATAACCAAAGTTGGTATCCAATACCCAAGTAGAACCTTGACTTAAAGAAAAATTTATTTCAATCATGAATAAAATTGTATTTGTAATCGAAACTTCACTAAGCTTCTCCTTGTTAGCCTCTACAAGATACTTCTCGTAGTTTCTTTTCCAGTGTTGAGGCTTATTGCAGTGGAAGCAAACTCCTTTGATATCCGTATCAGTTTTGTTCTTATTATCCTTTGTTTTTGCCTTTCTATTTACCTTCTTTGAATCGTTCTTCCGTTTAGAAGATCCTTTGGCCCCTACCAGTAAGACTTGGTCTTTCTTGGTTGGAAAGTGAGTCAACATTTTTCAACATGTTAAGCAAATTAGAGAGGCTGATATCTAGCTTGTTCATATGAAAAATTCACAACAATTATGAAAGGAGTCTGGGAGTGAGTGCAAGATCAAATTTTGGCTCAACTCTCCATCCATAACAAAACCCGTTGTCCTAATTGATAAATCAAATTGATTATGTTAAGGACTTTTATCTGTACTGTTGTGTGATCGGTCATTCTAGATCGGAAGAGCTCCTTAGATATCTAATATTTATCAATCCTACTTTCCTCACCATCAACTACTTGATGTGCAGGAATATAGTAGGAACATACATAGTTTCATGCTGACGCTGAAGCTCGTTACTCATGGATGTGAGCATGATGCATTGAGCGAACTGTGCATCATCTTGCCACTTTCTAAAAATAACAATCTCTTCCCCAGAGGCATTATCTGCAACCATTAAAAGAATAGGCGTATTAAGGACATAAGATAGCTTTTTAGCCATGAGAACTATTCTCAAATTCCTTAACCAATCCATTTAATTCGGTCCAATTAAATAGCATCTAATATGCTTCGCAGTGATAGTAATATAGACATTGTAAAATTCTATAAATGAATTTGTAATTAACAACATTTTAGCATATATTCTTTTATTAATTACCAAAATAAATTAGGTCTTGTTTTAAATTGGTATCTCCCACTATTTTCATCAAACTATATTACCCTCACTTATATATATTAGTTCCTAGTAGGCACAATAGTTATCTAGAAGGGGGGGTTGAATAGATATTTAAAAATCTTTTCTTTTTAAACTAGTTCTTTGATAGTGATTAAAACTTAGCGGAATTAATATTTGTTTTAATCTTCTTTACCAATCACTGGAGTAATGAGGGTGAGGCGCGTTATGGCGGTTATAATTGATTATAGCGATTATGATGTGAAATGTAAATGACACGATCGTTTTAAGTGGTTCGAGAGCACTTAAAGCTCCTAGTCCACTCTTCTACTCAACGAGTAGGATATCCACTAAGGATGTCTGTTACAACTTCTGAATCACACAGATTTCTTCTAGACCAATAGTCTACGAACTTCTTTTTTCACTCTTGAACTCTTCAAGTCTAGCAGACTTGGCTTTTTTACAGTTCACTACGAACTCTTCAAGTCCAGCAGACTTGGTACTCTTCTTTAGTTGGTTGATAATGTTGTGTTCTTGATTGTTTGCTACTCAGTCGCTGTGTAAGCACTTGTTATAAAGAACTGAGTAGCTGAGCAAGATTTATAATATCTCAGATCGAATATGCTTCTCTGACTAGAGATCAAGCAAATCCATGGATGATGAGGATTTGTTCCATGCAGAGATAGTCTTCTCCAGATCCTCAATTTTAGAGGTTAGCTTAGACTCTCTTTGTGCATTGAGTGTGTTTGTTTGTTTTAAAGTTTCATTCTCAGCCTCAAGCTTGGACATAAGATTGGTACTTAGAACGGCTATTTCAAGCTCTTCTTGAACTCTCTTTTTTTCCTCTTGAAGAAGTGAATGATCTTTAGAAAAGACTCTGAACCACTTCATGTATTGATGTAGATCAGTGGTTATGCCATGCAAAGCAGTTCTTAAGACACTTATATCTATATCAGGAGAATTAAAATCAAATACCTCATCGAGACTTAAATCATGTATGTTTAGGTTTTGTTTGTCCTTTACATGTTTGGCCATTAAGCAAAGATTGTCCATGTGTGGTTCTTCCTCATCTCCTAAGTCTGCATTTGAGTCATTATCTGAATCACTCCACGATCCTCCGGCAACCAGGCCTTTGTCTCTTTTCTGAGGCCTCTTGGTTCCTTTGTATTCTTTCTTTGCATGAGATTTCTTCTTTAGTTCTTCTTTGATAGGCTTGTTGCAGTTGGCAATGAAATGACAAGGTTTCTTGCAGTTGTAGCATAAATAATTTATTTGTTCCTGGCTGACGTAGTTGCTGACTTTCTTTGGCTTGCCGGTTCTTCCTTGTCGCATGAAACTTCTTAGTCTCTTTACCAGCATAGCAAAGTCATCATCATCGTCTTCATCATCATCAAAGTCAATCTCAGTGATGACTTTTGATACACCTTCATTTGCCTTGAGGGCAACACCTTTATCCTTTCTTCTTCCTTATGATAAGGTTTCGGCGCGTTGGGTCAGCTCCAGTTCGTAGGTCAGGAGATTTCCATACAGTTGTTGAACTGTCATCTCATTAAGATTCTTTGATTCTCTTATTGCTGTGGTCTTTTCATCCCACCTGCTCGGTAGGGCTCTCATGAACTTTATGGTTAGATCTTTGTTAGGATAGATCTTCCCATACGCTCATAGAGAGTTGAGCAGAACGTTGAATCTTTCATAGGTTGCAGTCACATTTTCTCCTTGCACATGAGCGAACATTTCATACTGTTGTGTCAAGAGAGACTTTTTGTTCTCTCTGACTTCTTCAGTTCCTTCGTGCATGATCAACAGTGCTTCCCAAACCTCCTTAGCTGTTTTGCTGTTTACAACATTTTCAAATAGATCGTCCTCTAAGGATTAGAACAGGATGTTCTAAGCCTTCTTATCAAGTTGGACAACTCTCTTCTCGTTGTCTGTCCACTCTTCTTTAATATGTATATGGTTTGGATCGTCAGTGGTTGGTTCAAGCCAGGTTGGAATGTAGGGCCCATCTTGAACGGTCTCAAATAGATCTTCATCTATTGAGTCCATGTATGCTTGCATCCTGACTTTCCAGTTAGCAAATTTATCCTTGTTGCACATTGGTGGCTTCACGCCTCCCAGTCTGGATTCACTTTAATGAAAGTGCCATTGGATCTACTAAAGCTTGTAAGTCAGTAAAATAGAACCTTCTTTGATACCAATTGTTAGTTCCTAGTTGGCACAATAGTTATCTAGAAGGGGGGGGGGGGGGGTTGAATAGATATTTAAAAATCTTTTCTTTTGAAACTAGTTCTTTGATAGTGATTAAAATTTAGCAGAATTAATATTAATTTTAATCTTCTTTACCAAGCACTGGAGTAATGAGGGTGAGGCAGTTATGGCAGTTATAACAGTTATAGCAGTTATGATGTGATATAAATGACACAGTCGTTTTAAGTGGTTCAGAGCACTTAAAGCTCCTAGTCCACTCTTATACTCAACGAGTAGGATATCCACTAAGGATTTCTATTACAACTTATGAATATCACAGATTCCTTCTAGACCAGCAGTCTAGGAACTTCTTAGTTCACTCTTGAACTCTTCAAGTCCAGCAGACTTGGCTTTCTTACAGTTCAGTACGAACTCTTCAAGTCCAGCAAACTTGGTACTATTCTTTAGTTGGTTGATAATGTTGTGTTCTTGGTGGTTGCTACTCAGTCGCTATGTAAGCACTTGTTCTAAAGAACTGAGTAGCTGAGCAAGCTTTGCAATATCTCAGATCGTAGAATTGAGCTTGAGAGAGATGTTAACGTTGTTTGTTTAATGCTTGCTGTTTTTTTTCTCTCTCATCTGTCTGATCTGTATATATATGATGTTGAAAACTATCCGTTGGATCCATCCGTTGTGGCATTAAATGCATCTGAACTTTCTGTACTGTGATGGAGACATTTCTGCACATCTTCTGAATTCTGCATTCTGGCCCATTGACACTGCAGGCTGCTTTTTCACCTACCACCTGAAAAGGTGTTTTGTCCCTCTTACCCATGGTACTATCCTTAGCTTCTTCAATACGCTTCTTTGTTGCATACTAAGGATATTTCATATATTCTGGGACTGATGAGCACTGCAGCATCTGGGATCCATTCCTCACTTGTTGAAAACACAGATCATGAGGCTCGCCGTTTTTTGACATGAGACAGATGATGCTCTACGATTTGGATCGTTGTGTTCTACAATTTTAGATCGTAGCGTCTTTGACATCTTTGCACACTACGATGCTATCAGTCAAGAGCACTACGATTTCCCTTAAACCCTTGCACATTACGATCTTCACTTGGTCGTGTTGTTGACTCTACGTTCCCGAGAGCACACTACGATCGTTGACTTGTAAACTTCATATTCCTTCAGCATACTGCGATCGTGGAGTTGGCTCGGCAAACGTTGGGACCACTGTACGATTTTCGAAGAGTCCCCTTCAAGGCAGACACACTACGATCTTCAGGCTCTATGTTTTCTGCCTTTACTCCTGCAATGTTGATCAGATTGATGCACTACAATTTCTTCAAGACTGATCTATTACATCTTAAGATCAACCTAACAGTTTTGATCTTTCTATGTATACATTCTTTATCAGAATGGTACATGTTGAAAGATTAGATCAACCTAACAACTTTGATCTATCACTAAGTCCTTGTACATATATTCATTAAAGGACCTTACAAATAATCATGAACATATACATTAAAACATCAAATCATAATATGCATTCTCCCAACAATCTCCCCCTATTTGATGTCGACATAACCAAGGAGATTTGTTGTCATGATTATTAGTGACTAGATGTATTTGCACAAAATTTAAACATGACTTAGTATTTCAGTGAGCAGCTGAAATTTCTAGAGAATAAGCATGAATTTATTGATGATCAGAAGATATTACAATTCAGCATTACATCAATAGGAAATTTAAGTTTTAACTTATCTCTATTTCCTTGACCTCTTTAGTGGAGGTGGGTTGGCGTACTCCTCAGCCCTTCTTTTTCTTTGAGCTTCCTCGTTTCTGGCTAACTCTTCCAGCTCGCTTAGACTTAGTATTGGATTCTCCTCATGCCTGTGCATGAATGCAGGATCTCCAGTTGGCATTCTTATGCATACAGTAGACACATCTTGTGAGCTGGGAGTTGACTCCTGATGGCTTAATGGTATAGCAATTATAATTGTCTGTTGATCAGATCATTGAGTCTGACTATGGAATTGTCTTGCAGGAGGGCTTTATGATGCTTGAGCTTGATATTGTCCTCTTCCCCTTTCTTGAGTTCCATGACCTCCTCCGCCTCTGCCTTGTCCCCCCTGAACTCCTTTCCCTTTATTCTCCCCCTTTATGTCAGTATCAAGGGTTCGAATATCGGCAGACAGTTGATTAACACCTTGGACAAGCTCATTCAGTTGGCTTTGTGTCTGATCAATGTCCTCTCTATTTTCCTTGATCTGTTTTTAAGATCTTGCTTAATTGTTTTGGAGAACTGAAAGAATCATATCATTATGTTTGTCCTGATTTGCATAAGATTGTTGGAAGTCGTAGACAGAAGCTTTCAAGTTGAGTATGTTGTCCAACATAATTTTATGTTGAAGGTCTTGGTGTTTCTGCATTTCGAGTACAACCTCTCTTTCCTGGGCAGCTCTCTGGAAGTGGATCTCATCTCTGTCCGACATACTCTTCAGAATCTCTTTGATAATTTCTCTTAGTCTCTTTGTAAGCTCAGTATTCATAGTGCCAGGGAAATTATTTGCAGCTGTGATCATTTGATTCAGCCGGATATTGATGAGATCAGAGTGAGTTTCCAAACTGGCTTCTATAGACTTGGCAATTTTCTCAAAGGTGTCTTTCAAGTCATCCTTGGTAGGCAGGCTTGGGAGAGTATCATTTGCTTGAGGATTGTTCATTGGAGGGGTTCTCAGTTGAGATTGATCTTGCAAATTGTAAAGAGCGAGATCAAGACTGAAGTAGTCATGTGATGAGGAGGATGGTATATCAGCTGGAGGGGCTTGGGTTTGGATGTTTGAGATATGTGACTCTACGATTTCAATGTTGGATTCTACGATGTGGCTGGAGTCTTGAATCGTAGAGTTGGTGATTTGTGGAAGCAGGGTAAGGTTGACTTCTTTTGGTTCTTCAGTTAAAGAATTTTGAGATTCTGTAACTGGAAACTGATTGAGTGGCTGAAGAATCACTTCCATCCATCAAGGAAATTCATAGAATTGACTGAATGAAGATGATGGCAAGTGATTAACTTTAAAGAGATCAGGAATAGTGAATACCTCAAGTTTATCCTTGGATGAGGAATGGTCGGTAAGCAGCTTCTTGGCAAAGATAACTTTCCCTGGAAATCCATTAGCCAGAAATGAGATTGCTGGATATTCCTTGAAGCCCCAGAACATGTGATCCCATGAGTTCAGGATTTGAGCTTGATGGTATGCCATCATGGGTAGGTAGGAAAATAGTTGAGTGTACAGATAGCTCCTAAATCCATCTTTCCCTACACTAGTGATTTCAAGCTCATCATCATCATTTTCTTCCTATTCTTTGGTCTCTTCTAAAGATTACATTATCTCAATGGTCTCTGGAAAGTTTGGCATTGATTCAACTTTATCTTGGGCAGGAACCTCTTCTTCTGCCATTAGGATATCATGAGGCTCCCCCTCAGCATGGTCATCCTCTTGTAGATTCAGAAAGTCCCCCTCAGCTATAACATCTTCTTGAGAGATCAGAAACTCCCCCTCAGCTGGAACATCTTCTTGAGCTGTAGACTTCTCCCCCTCAGCCGGTGTGTACTCAATCATGAGAATTTCAGGGATCTCCCCCTTAGCTGGAGCACTGTCCTCTTTATTTTCTTGGGGTTGTTCCTCTTTTGCAGCAACACTCTTGGCTTCCTTTTTCAGCACCTTTTCATTCTCAAGAATATACTTCTTGACAAACTTTCTTTTTGCTTTGCTGGGTTTAGCCACAACTTCTAGACTCTCTTGAGTCTTAGCTTTGTCATGTTGAACAGCCACTCTTCTTGAAGCAACTTCTTCCATTTCTGCCACACTTGGCCTGGTTTTAGAGAACAGCAGAGACTCTACGATTGAAGAAACTGTTGGTCTTTTGGACATATGACCAGTTTTGTTCTTCTTTAGGATCTGTGATATGGTGGCTTGATCGTCTTCAACTTCTTCTTGTTATTTTTTCTTTCTTAGCCTACTTAGAGTCTCTATATCAGAGGACTCTACAAGAATGTCAGTTGTAGATCCTTGAGGCTCTTTGATTTGTCTTGCCCTTAGCTTTCTCTTGCCCTTACTTTTTCTGGCAAGAGTAGAGGGTTCTCCCTTGTCTGCTTCTCCTTCTTCTTCAACTTCCCTGACAACAGACATGTCTCCTAGAAAGCCTGCCTCCTTTAGTTCCCCAGTTCTCCCACTGGACTCTGTCATCATTCAAACATACTCAGCAGGGTTTCTCTTCCAGTTCTCAAACAACTGTTGGGTTGTTCTTCGATTTGGGTTGATGGCTTCTCCTTCATCATCCCCAATTTTGTCACCCAGTGAAGATTGCAGAATGATGCTTATGAATCTCCCATACAGCATCTTTGGAGTTCTCTTTGATTTCTTCGAGTTGAAAATCCACTTGCCGATCCACTCGAGCAATACAGCCCCATAGTTGAGTTGTGTAACATAAATCATGGCCGTTATGAACTTAAGCTGAGTCTCATTTATCGAGTCATGACCTGAGCTCTTGCAGTAGATGCATTTCCCAATAATGTCAGCCAAAAATTCGTACCTTTGAGGGAACTCCTTCTTTTTGTAGCCTTTCACAGAGGGATTCTTCTTGTGGTGCATTTTCTTCAATCCCTCTTGGAAGCTTATGCTGTCTAGAAATGGGTGCCCTTCACTCTTGAAACCTAGGGCCAGATTGAAGTCCTCTTCCCTTAGTCTCATTTCTACTCTCTTTACTCGAGTAGTGATGGTGTTGTGTTCGAACACACCATTCTTATAAAAATCCTTCACTAGCTTGGGATAGATGAGTGTATCGGTGCTCAACGCCTCTTCGAGACCCGCCTTCTTAAGTAAGGCCAGCGTCTTGTGAAATTTTGGTGGAGCATTCTAGAACTCGTCAAAGCAGAGTCTGTAGCCTGGAATTACATTTGAAGCAGCCATTGATTCTGTAGTTGAGAAGTGAGATACGACTGAGCTTTCTACTGATTTAGGGTTTTTCTTTGAGAGAGAGAGAGAATAGGAGAGATAATCTTTTGAACTTCATATTTCAAAAACACGGTTTCAATTTGTACTTGTAACTTCCCTCTCTCTTTTTGAATTAGTGGGATAGGTGTCGCCTTTTGTTTGGCTCTACGATTTTGACTGAGTAGGAATGTACTGATTTGTCCTTTGTGTCTTCAGAGCTGAGGTGACTTTGGGATGATTACGATAATAGAGGTAGTCTTCTGTTCGTTGAGTCTGTCCTGCGATCTTCAAGTTTGTCTGGCAGTCGTTGAGTCTGATCAGCATTCGTTGAGTCTATCCTACGATCGTCGAGTCTGTCCTACGATCGTGGAGTCTATCCGAATCCCTGTGATGAGTTTTTGATAAAGCATTCTTTTAAGGCAGCTCGGGAAGGGCCAACCTCTTGGAGAGATTCAAGGGTTAGGTTTGTTCCTGAGCCACCTCTTAGAGAGATTGCCTTGTTATGAAGCTTGTCATCACATGATGAGTTTTGTCATCGTTGAGTCCGCACTAGGATGGTTGAGTTCTTTTGCTACAATCATTGAGGTAGTTATGCATTTCACTTCACGATCGTGAACTTCCCTTAATCATGTCTACAATTTTGAGTTCAACCTTTTGTATACATCATGGTTAGCACAATCTAGAGCATATATTTCATGGTTGTAGATTTAGCATTCCTAGCTCACTTATTAACTTATTAAATCTTGATTCATCTAGTGGTTTTGTGAAAATATCAGCAAGTTGATTTTCAGTAGGGATATATTATAAAGATATAGTTCCATTTTGCACATGATCCCTAATGAAGTGATGCCTTATTTCTATATGCTTGGTCCTAGAATGCATGACAAGATTATGAGTTATTGTTATGGCTTGTGTTATCACAGTGTATGGGAATAGATTTGAAATCGAACCCATAGTCAGCTAGCTGATTTCTCATCCATAGGATCTCGAGCACGAGAGTCTGCCGGTGACAATATATTAAACCTGCGGTTGAAGTAGACCTTCGAGTTTTGTTTTTTGCTAAACCAGGACACAAGTCTATTTCCAAGAAGTTGACAGGTGCCACTGGTACTTTTTTCTATCTATTTTGTTTCCTGCAAAATCAGCATCTTTGTATCCTATTAGTTCAAATGAGGATTCCTTGGGATACCACAGCCCTAAGTAGGGTGCACCCTTGAGATACCTGAAGATCCTCTTTACAGCAGACAAGTGTGACTCTTTAGGGTTAGCCTGAAATCTAGCACATATGCATGTTGTAAACATTATATCTGGTCTACTGGCAGTTAGGTATAAAAGAGATCCTATCATACCTCTGTATTAAGTGATATCAATACTTTTACCTTTCTCATCCTTGTCAAGCTTGGTTGCAGGAAAAATTGGTGTTTTCATGGGAGAGGCTGATTCTATGCCATACTTCTTTAGTAGGTCTTTGATGTACTTGGCTTGGTTTATGAAAATTCCTTCTTCAGTCTGATTTACTTACAGTCCAAGGAAGAAGTTCAGCTCACCCATCATGCTCTTTTCAAACTTTCTCTGCATTAGCTTAGAGAATCTCTTGCATAACTTTTCGTCAGTAGAACCAAAGATAATGTCATCAACATAGATTTGAACTAGTAAGACTTTGTCTTTATGCTTTCTAAGAAACAGTGTGGTATCTACTCTACCTCTAGTGAACCCATTTTCAATTAAGAAGTTAGTAAGTGTTTCATACCATGCTCTAGGTGCTTGTTTAAGACCATGTAAGGCTTTATCTAATCTATAGACATAATTGGAAAGAGATGGATTGATGAAACCTGGAGGTTGCTCTACATAGACTTCTTCTTGGAGTTCTCCATTTAGAAATGCACTCTTGACATTCATCTAGAAGACTTTGAACTTCATGTGAGCCGCAAAGGCAAGAAAGATTTTGATGGCTTCTAGTCTGGCAATAGGTGCAAATGTCTCATTGTAGTCGATACCTTCTTCTTGAGAACAACCTTTTGCCACTAATCGTGCCTTATTTCTGGTTATGACCACATCTTCATCCATTTTGTTTCTGAAGACCCACTTAGTTCCTATCACAGGATGGCTCTTTGGTCTTGGTACCAATCTCCATACTTTACTTCGTTCAAATTGGTTGAGCTCTTCTTGCATTGCTTCTATCCAGCTGGAGTCTTCCATAGCATCCTCTATCTTCTTTGGCTCTATTTATGATAGGAAGCTTAGATAAAAACATTCATTCTGAGTAGCAGCTCTTGTTTTGACTCTGGCACTCGGATCTACAATGATTAGATCCTGAGTGTGATCTCTTGCCCATCTGTTACCAGTTGGGACATCTGTCCTGATGCCTTCTTGTCTTAAATCTTCAAGGTCTATTTCTTCTTCTTGGAGTGGAGGCTCACTGTCTTGGATGGACCTCTCTACGATTTCATTATCATGTTCTACGATTTCACTATCTAGCACTACGATCGTAGTGTTGAGCTCGACGATTTCATTCGTAGTGTCTACACTATCGGTCGTAGTGTCTTGAGGCACTGCTTTGTCTAAGTCAGTTTCATTAAAGATGATGTGTATTGAGACTTCGACATTCAATGTCTTCTTGTTAAACACCCTGTAAGCTTTGTTGTCTATGGCATATCCAAGAAAAATCCCTTCGTCTGACTTGGGCTTGAATTTTGTCAGATACTGCTTTCCATTGTTGAGAATATAGCATGCACAGCCAAAGACATGGAAATAGCTGACACTCGGCTTCCTTCCTTTCCACAATTAAGTAGGGTGTCTTCTTGATCAGAGAGTGAATTAATGATCCGTTTCTATGTGTAGCATGCATTGTTGTGACTTACCGCCTTGTATAGTATTGAGCGAGAGCATTTAGTCTTCGCTAGTAGAGTCCTTCCAGCCTCTATTAGTGTTCTATTCTTTCTTTCAGCAACTCTATTTTGTTGAGGAGTTCATGGAGCTGAGAAGTTATGACTGATGCCATTGTCTGAGCAGAACTTGTCTATTTCTGAGAAATCTAATTCTCTTCCATGATCACACCTTGTGGCCTTGATTTTCTCTCCTTTCTCGTTCATCACCAGTCTGAACATCTTGATTAATTCGGAGCTTGTCTCATCCTTTGAGGTTAAGAAAAATACACATGTGAATCTGGTGTAGTCGTCGACTATGACTAGAGAGTATCGTTTTCCTCCAAGACTAGTTGTTGGGATTGGCCCAAAGAGATCCATGTGGAGCAGATGCAGGGGTTTGTCAATGGAGTTAGCAGTCTTGCTCTTGAATGAGGTTCTGGTTTAATTTCTAAGCTGGCAGGCATTGCATGGCCTTTCCTTCACAAAGTTGAACTTGGGTAGACCAGATACGAGGTCTTTTGATGCAAGTTTGGACATGCTTTTGAATTTTAAGTGAGACAGCCTTCTATGCCATAGCCAGCTCATTTCCTCGGATGCTTTTGCCAGAAAACATATTGTCTCATCAGAGCTTAGGTGACCAAGATTTACTATGTAGACATTTCCTTCTCTTGTTCCGGTCAGCTTTATGGCAGATGTCTTCAAATCTCTGACTAGACATTGGTTGTTGAGAAATGTTACTTGGTGACCCTTGTCGCAGAGTTTGCTTATATTTAGAAGGTTGTGTTGGAGTCCTTCCACATAAGCTACTTTGCTGAAAGATACTGCACCATTTCCAGCAGAGCCAAATCCTCTTGTCTTGTCCGAGCCGTTATCTCCAAAGATGACTGAGGGACCCTCTTTTTCTACATAGTTAGATAGTAGGGCTTTGTTCCCTGTCATATGCCTTGAGCATCCACTGTCCAGATACCATGTTGAGGTCGTGGAGCTCTTTTCCTGTCAAAACATTTGATCCTTCATTTTGGTACCCATATTTGCATGGGTCCTTCATTGTTAGTGCCTTTGGGGACCCAAAATTTTCTAATCTTGGGTCTCACATGCATGGAGTTATAATAAAACTTTGTATCCCTATGACTATATTTATTGCATATGAAACATCTATTATGATGCATTCCTGTGTGTGTGTGGTGATTCATCTTCCACTTGGACTTGTGTGGTTCCTTAGTTAACCTTCTGTTAAACTGATTCTCTTTCTTCCACGTGTCATTAGGTTTCATAAATAGTGATGAGTGTGGCTTACCTCTACTGTACCTTCCCAGTTGATTCGTAGAGTTGGTTTTGCATGACTCTACGATTCTTCGAGGTTGGTGAGTAGAGGTTGGGTTACTTTTCTCCTTTATGAAACCCAGACCAGCGTGAGATCCTTTACTTCTCTGAATATAACTAGAAATAGTAGAACAAGGTTGAACTGGCTCTTCCAACTATGAGGATTTCACAAACGTAATGCCTCTACCAAAACTTGAGGCATTATTAGTGCTAGTTTCCATTGTCTTTTCCACACAAGGTTCTAATGAATTCCCCAAAGCCTAGACCTGTTCTGTCGAATATGCTTCTCTGACTAGAGAGTGGGAAATCCATGGATGATGAGGATTTGTTCCATGCAGAGATAGTCTTCTCTAGATCCTCAATTTTAGAGGTTAGCTTAGACTCTCTTTGTGCATTGAGTGTGTTTGTCTGTTTTAAAGTTTCATTCTCACCTCAAGCTTGGATAGAAGATTGGTACTTAGAAGAAATTTGTTTCAAGCTCTTCTTGAACTCTCTTCTTTTCCTCTTGAAGAAGTGAATGATCTTTAGACAAGACTCTGAACCACTTCATGTATTGATGTAGATCAGTGGTTATGCCAATCAAAGCAGTTCTTAAGTTACTTATATCTACATCAGGAGAATTAAAATCAAATACCTCATCAAGACTTATATCATGTATGTTTAGGCTTTGTTTGTCCTTTGCATGTTTGGCCATTAAGCACAGATTGGCCATGTGTGGTTCTTCCTCATCTCTGGAGTCTTTATTTGAGTCATTATCTGAATCACTCCACGATCCTCCAGCAACCAGGCCTTTGCCTCTTTTCTGAGGCCTCTTGGTTCGTTTGTATTCTTTCTTTGCATGAGATTTCTTCTTTAGTTCTTCTTTGATAGGCTTATTACAGTTGGCAATGAAATGACCAGGTTTCTTGCAGTTGTAGCATAAATCATTCATTTGTTCCTAGCTGGCGTAGTTGCTAACTTTGTTTGGCTTGGCGGTTCTGCCTTGTCGTATGAACCTTCTTAGTCTCTTTACCAGCATAGCAAAGTCATCGTCATCGTCTTCATCATCATCAGAGTCAATCTCAGTGATGACTTTTGATACACCTTCATTTGCCTTGAGAGCAACACCCTTATCCTTTCTTCTTCCTTCTGATAGGGTTTGACACGTTGGGGTGACTCCGGTTCAGAGGTCGAGATTTCGATCTGATTGTTGAACTGTAATCTCATTAAGATTCTTTGATTCTCTTATTGCTATGGTCTTTGCATCCCACCTGCTCGGTAGGGCTCTCATGAACTTTATGGTTAGATCCTTGTTACGATAGATCTTCCCATACGCTCGTAGAGAGTTGAGCAGAACGATGAATCTTTCATAGGTTGCAGTCACGTTTTCTCCTTGCACATGAGCGAACATTTCATACTGTTGTGTCAGGAGAGACTGTTTGTTCTCTTTGACTTCTTCAGTTACTTCGTGCATGATCAGCAGTGCTTCCCAAACTTACTTAGCTGTTTTGCTGTTTACAACATTTTTAAACAGATCGTCCTCTAAGGATTGGAACAGGATGTTCTTAACCTTCTTATCAAGTTGGACAGCTCTCTTCTCGTTGTATGTCCACTCTTCTTTAACTTTGATCAGATCTGATTTGGATCGTCAGTGGTTGGTGCAAGCTTGGTTGGAATGTAGGGCCCATTTTGAACGGTCTCAAATAGATCTTCATCTATTGAGTCCATGTATGCTTGCATCCTGACTTCCAGTTAGCAAATTTATCCTTATTGCACATTGGTGGCTTGCTGCCTCCCCCGGTCCTGGATTCGCTTGGTACGAGTGCCATTGGATCTACTAAAGCTTGTAAGCTGTAAAATAGAACCTGCTTTGATACCAATTATTAGTTCCTAGTTGCCACAATAGTTATTTAGAAGGGGGGGGGGTTGAATAGATATTTAAAAATCTTTTCTTTTTAAACTAGTTCTTTGATAGTGATTAAAACTTAGCGGAATTAATATTAGTTTTAATCCTCTTTACCAAGCACTGGAGTAATGAGGGTGAGGCAGTTATGGCAGTTATAATAGTTATAGCAGTTATGATGTGAATGTAAATGACACAGTCGTTTTAAGTGGTTCAGAGCACTTAAAGCTCCTAGTCCACTCTTCTACTCAACGAGTAGGATATCCACTAAGGATGTCTGTTATAACTTCTGAATCACACAGATTCCTTCTATACCAGCAGTCTAGGAACTTCTTAGTTCACTCTTGAACTCTTCAAGTCCAACAGACTTGGCTTTCTTACAGTTCATTACGAACTCTTCAAGTCCAGCAGACTTGGTACTCTTCTTCAGTTGGTTGATAATGTTGTGTTCATGATGGTTGCTACTCAGTCGCTGTGTAAGCACTTGTTCTAAAGAAATGAGTAGCTGAGCAAGCTTTGCAATATCTCAGATCGTAGAGTTGAGCTTGAGAGAGATGTTCACGTTGTTTGTTTAATGCTTGCTATTTTTTTTCTCTCTCATCTGTCTGATCTGTATATATATGATGTTGAAAACTATCCGTTGGATCCATCCGTTGTGGCATTAAATGCATCTGAACTTTATGTACTGTGATGGAGACATTTCTTCACATCTTCTGAATTTTGCATTCTGGGCCATTGACACTGCAGGCTGCTTTTTCACCTACCACCTGAAAAGGTGTTTTGTCCCTCTTACCCATGGTACTATCCTTAGCTTCTTCAATACGCTTCTTTGTTGCATACTAAGGATATTTCATATATTTTGGGACTGATGAGCACTGCAACATTTGGGATCCATTCCTCACTTGTTGAAAACACAGATCATGAGGCTCGATGTTTTCTGACATGAGACAGATGATGCTCTACGATTTGGATCGTGGTGTTCTACAATTTTAGATCGTAGCGTCTTTGACATCTTTGCACACTACGATGCTATCAGTCGAGAGCACTACGATTTCCCTTAAACCCTTGCACACTACGATCTTCACTTGCTCGTGTTGTTGACTCTACGTTCCCATAGAGCACACTACGATCGTTGACTTGTAAACTTCATGTTTCCTTCAGCATACTGCGATCGTGGAGTTGGCTCGGCAAACGTTGGGACCACTCTACGATTTCCGAAGAGTCCCCTTCAAGGAAGGCACACTACGATCTTCAAGCTCTACGTTTTCTGCCTTGACTCCTGCAATGTTGATCAGATTGATGCACTACAATTTCTACAAGACTAATCTATTACATCTTAAGATCAACCTAACAGTTTTGATCTTTCTATCTATACATTCTTTATCAGAATGGTACATGTTGAAAGATTAGATCAACCTAACAACTTTGATCTATCACTAAGTCCTTGTACATATATTCACTAAAGGACCTTACAAATAATCATGAACATATACATTAAAACATCAAATCATAATATGCATTCTCCCAACAATATAGTTCGGCAAAATCTAATTAAAGATTTGCTAGTGAGAATAAGGATCTCATTTCAAATGTATATAGCCTTGTAGTGACACAACAAACTATATATAAATAAATAGGTAGACAACTCTTGTCAATTACATCAACTATGCAACTCCTTGTATTTTGCCTCTTAGATCATAATGGTCAAGTGTGTGCACATCCGAACTAAAATGATTTAAGTTAAGTCCAACCTAGCACTCCATATATTCAAAAAAGAAAAATATTGTCCTTATGGTGACACAAAAAAACAATATTGTTCAATTTTCTTTATAAGCATCAAATGTGATAAAATTAACATCTCAAAGAATTAAGATAAGCATTGTGGTGACAAAACAAACTTATAATAATTAATTGATACTCTATTATTTTTATCATGCTAGAAGGCGACGTTCGATATTTCAAATATATTTGAACGCTTAGGACTTAATATATAAAAAATTGAGGGGTTTGTTATTAATTTGTCTCATCTTGTTTAGCGCGCATGCACACACACACACACACACATATATATAAATATATATATATAACAAATATGCGTTATATTAATTAACATGTGAAGCATGTTTGCATAATGTATAATATATATAGTATAATCATGCACATATAGAATACTATATTTTACCCGGATTGATCATGGACTTTTATTCTAGTTTGGTTCACTAGAGCCACCAAGTGAACCAAAAGGTCAAACCATAGGGGGGCAATAATTAATATTTAAATATAACTATTACATTTAAACCCGGGCTCCATTACAAACGGGTCTTCAAGCGCTCCTTGCTCCTTGATCTCCAATTCTTCAAAATAATTCTAATTATTCCTATTACAAAACTATTTAAAATAAATAGAAACATTGATCAGTAGTCAAGGGGAAGTACATATAAGGGAGTTAAAATTTACATTAAGAAAAAATTAGAGAAGATGAGGTACGCATACCCCATTTAATAAAACACATACATTCATGCATCCAACTAAAATAAAATCCAATCACATTGGTCAATAGTCCATAATCAATCCCATTTATTATCATACACATCATCATATGCATCAATAAATAATATTCATCTCATGAATAATAAACATTCAATATATATATATATATATATATATATATATATATATATTGATATCATTTAATGGGAAAATTTAGTTAGCATAAAATCTAATTTTATATCAAAATAAACTCGTTTATTTTAATCCAAATTTAAATTAAAATAAACCTCTTTTATTTTAATTCAACCTATTTTGAATAAAATAAACTATTTTATTTTAATCAAAATCTTTAATCAAGATAAACTCATTTATTTTAATTAATTATGGAATCTAATTCCAAGTAAAAAAAACTCCTTTATTTAAAGAAATACGGATTCTCCGTCCTATTCACAAATAAACTCTTTTATTTTGAATAATATGGAATCTTATTCCATATTAAGATACTCTTTTATTTAAGGAAATATGGATTCATTTTCCTATTCACAAATAAACTCGTTTATTTTAAGAAACATAGAATCCAAATTCAACTCCAATTAGTTAGTTATCATGGAATTCAATTCCAACGCATGAAATCTAATTTTAAAATTAAAATAAACCTTTTATTTTAATTATAAAATTATTGAGAATATTATATATATATATATATAATAAAATACAAATGATTTTAAATTTCTCGCTCACTCAATAAATCATCTAAGTCGTCCAAAGTTTGGGATAAATCTCACCATCCATCTATCTATATATTATATCTATTAAAGTACAAATGATTTTAAATTTTCCGTTCAGTCAATAAATCATCTGGACCGTCCAAAGTTTGGGATAAATCTCACCGTCCATACAGTGCCGGAGGCACGGGACACATCTAGTATATATACAAAATGCAATTGATTTTGAAAACACTAAATTTCTCCCTTGCCTATTAAAAGATTTGGACCATCAAAACTTTGAGATAAATCTAACCGTCGATTCAAATAAGGTAGCTTCACTAATACTATTAGTTTCCAAAATTGAAGGATACACAACGAGGAAGAGAGAGGATACACAACGAGGAAGAAAAAGAGAGACCGCTAGAAAGAACGGAGAAATCAATCACAAAGCTTTGTCAGGTAAATAACTTTAGAGTATTTCCAATCCTTTTCCTATTCATCTTCATCGTTAACCCTAGATCCTGCCTGGCGGTCATGAAGCCATCGGATCTGCTCCACTGCCAAACGGTGGAGGTTACGGAGGTGGAGGCGGAGGTTACGAAGGTGGAGACGGAGGTGGAGACGGTGGTGGATATGGTGCCAGCGATGGAGGCTATTGCGCAAGTGACAGTGGATATGGTGGAAGCGGCGGCCGTGATGGTGGAGGCAGAGGAGGTAACTAATATTCTGCTCCTTTTCTTCTTTAAGTTAATAGCGAATTTCTCCTACTAAAATTGTATATACTTGCAGCATTTGTGCTTGAATTCTTCTTTCCTTTTTTCCCCTTTCATTATAAATTTTACCATAGCTTTAATAGTGGTGTGAGAAATTAGAAAGAAATTTAGAACTAATTAAAGTTTATTTTAAAATTTATAAAATAAACTGTTATTATGAAACATAGCCTAACTTTTTTTTTAATATTTGTTATTATTGGTGCTTGAACTTTTGGTTTGTTTGACTTAGATATGAACTAGGGTTGCTCTAATCAATTGGAATTTGAATAGGATGTTATGGAATTGGTTCTGTTGATTGTGTTATTTGCTCCTATAGATAGTTTGGTCTTGGTCAAATTGACTGAATATGAAATCAAGCTAAGTTTTCCTTAGCTTATTGGGTTTCTTGATGATTGTTAATTGATTTTGTTGATAAATAAATAGTTGTTTCATTTTTGTAGAATTATTTATAATTAGCATGAAGTAAAAGGATTTCTGACATTCCCCATATGTTTGTTGCAAAGTGGTTGGTGTAAAGTGTATATCTTTCTTTTGATAAAAACTCTTGATATAAGTTAAACAGAAAGATGTTTCGATTATCGCTACTATTGAGGCCACACTTTGATCTTTGGTTTCTATAGGGTGAATATTGACATACTTAAAAAGAAAATGTTAATGCAACATTGTATTTCGTACTCTCTCCTTACCTTTAGCTTTTTTTGATAAGAAATCTTTGGAAGAAATCTCTCATAATTTCCCATCACACAATGAGAGCACGAAGTTGTTGCATTTTTTACTATATTAACAGGCAAAGTATTGGAGTTGATAACTTTCTTCTAAATTTATCTTTTGGGCACACAAATTACTCATAAATTTTAATTGTATCTTATATTTTTGTAATAATTAATGTATTTTTTTGGTTAATTATTGGACTCCAGGCTAGGTTGCTTTCTTTATTTCCCTTAGCACCCCCTCCCTACTCCCTACACAAAAGAATGTTCTTCTAATTTCTTTGTATGAATATCAAAGCTAGAGAAATGACAGTTCAGCAGAAAAAAGATGTCATTATTCTTTATATTTTGTATTTAAAACAAGATGTAAAAATATACAACACCACACGCAAGACTACTGATTATTTTTAGTAATTTTCTTTTTGTCAGCATCAAACTTGAGACTAAAATTTATTGGATGGAAATTGGAATATGTTCGATGCTGACCTTTATATTTGTTTAAGAAAACAAAAATAAAATAAAATAGAATAGAACATAAGACTCATTTTTCTTCATTTTTCATTTCTGCTATTTATGGTTTTAATTGTAGTTTTGATATTGACATTGCGTGTAATTCGATTTATCATACCGCTAGGTAGATTCATTTTAGATTTATCTATATTGATAACTCAAAGTAGATTTCTAAAATAAAAAAGACTTGAAAAGGGGTTCAGTTTCCACTTGAGTTTTCTGAGCTTGGGCATTTTGGGGTTAATGGCGCTTGAAAAATACTAAAGAGAAGTAAAAGGGTGAAAGAGATAGCACAAACCATGCAAGCTTTTGCCAAGGAAACAACAAGAACACCATGAACAATACCAACAGAAAAGAAGAAGAAAATCCCAATTCTCCTGCTTTAAGCCTGGATTCCAGATTCCAAATTCCACCTAAAGGGTAAAGTTGATTCCCTTCAGTTATCCTTAGATCCAACCACAATTTTCTTGCAAACCCATAATTTCAATACCCAAGAAATTATTGTTCCGACCCATTACTCATAACTTGATGCTTCTTTTTTTTTCATCAGATTTGTGTATACCCATGTGGGCAATTGTCTCTGATCTTTGAAATACAGGGAAATTTGAAGAGGACAATGATTTGTTTGATTTTGAAAATGTTGGTTGAAATTTTGCGATCTCTTTCATGGTTAGCTGAGAATTGATGGGTTAATTTTACTTAATTGGGTTTTACTAGTATGAAAAATGTATGTATTTTAATAGAGGTGTTTAGATTTGTAAATATGTCTGTATTTTGGTAATACAGTTATATATTTGCGTGCTTATTAAGATAATTCTGTTCTTATTAGTAGTTATTCTCCCTCAAATTGACGTGAGACTGTTAGAATCCTGAAGGATTTTTGTTTTGCAGCTTACTTTAGCGGTAGTGGATAGTTAGTTGCTTTAGCAGTCAACTTAACATCTTCCTGATAAGTAAATCAATGTAGTTGTTAGATGTATACAATCAATTTGTATAGAGGATGCTTTTTAAGCCCTTTATCGTATCATTTTTAAATGATAATTTACGAAATCTTTTTCTCTTTAAATTTATGTGAAATTGTAGAATTTTTTTTTTTGCTTTGTTTGACTGTCTTTCGTATCAGCTTAATAAAGTAGATTTCAAGCTAAGGTTTTTGCTTGCTTGCTTTCTTTCACATAAGCTCTGCTGATTGTACTCTCGATCGTATACGATTAATGATATGTATTTTTTCATACGAACCTAATTTTAATAAATTTTGAATTTTAAGTTCCCGTTGTTAACTAGGGCCTTATTATATGAGTTTTATTAATCTACTTTATTATCTGCTCGGCATTTAAGTTTTTTTTTGTTTTTTGTTTTTGGTATTTATGCTTCTCCTTTATTTTCTTTTTCTAAACTCTAAATTTTGTATTTTGAATAAAAGCTTTTTTTCTTCTCTGTTCTGAATAGATTTAGTAATTAATAAATGGGGATGTAACTAGACTTGATGAAAGGATTTTGAGAATGTATAAAATACGAATATTACATTGTTATGATTTATTTTATATGTTGATATATTTTTTTCCTTTGTATGAATATTGAAGGAGGAGAAGATTGTCTCATAGGAAGTTTGAGCATCCCTGGCATGGCTCCCTTGGATTTCTCCCAAGGAAGCGCGTTGGTCGCCACAGAGGAAAAGGTGAACTGCTCGAATTACTTAAAATTTTATTTTTTTTCCTCTTTTTAATGTTGGATGTGTTCCTGTTTTATTTTGAGTAAGGCATCGCACTGATGTCATTGTTTTTATATATCCTAAGAAACATTGAAATATTTAAGTTAGTGCATTGTGAAGTATGCTGAATTACGATTTGAAGGGATGGAATTTGGAACTTTTAGGGATTTAATGTCGGTGTTGAGTTTCAAGTTATATTGGGTATTTAGTCATGTTTAGTTTCTATTCTTTTGACTCATAACATAAATTTTAGTTTTAATGAGTCATAAATTCATTAGAAGCCCCAAAAAGGGGCCAAGCAGAGTACATACAGAATATAAACATAGACAATTTTTTTTCCTATAGCAAATTCACTCAAAAAAGTCCAAAAATGTTAAGTAAAAAGTGTGTTATAGCTGGTAAATTACTAAATTCATAACATCTCTGTAGATTGGGGAGACTGAGACGTGTTATTGTTAAATAGAAGACACACTTTCATCAGTGTGGAGGTTAATTAATTTTATGATGTTTTGTATATTATTTTTGGTCAACTTCATATAAATCTAACCCTTGAAATCAGTTAGCGTCACTAATACCTTAGTTTCCAAAATCGTAGTATACACAGTGAGGAAGAGAAAGAGAGTCCGCTGAAAAGAAGGGAGAAAGAGAGGCCAAACACAAAGCAAAACCAATCACTAAGCTAGCCAGGAAAATAACTTTACTTTTTCCAATCCTTTTCCACTTCATCGTTAATTACAAACTGGGTGGTAATTGGCTGGATAACTTGGAAATTATATGGACTGCTAAGTTGATTTTTAGTTGCTATGATTAACTATTATACATTTCCTGTTAACTTCATTTAAACTCCAATTTCTCTCCACTCTTTGTGCATCTTCCATAGCAATGGCGGGTTTATATTCTTACTCCGCCAGACCCCAACCTTCATCCGCCCACCAATCCTTCACCTCCAAACTCCTCCTCACTCTCCTCCCTCTAACACTTGCGATCCAATCACGCGAGGGTCACCTAAAGAGTCCCACAAATTTCCTATCAAGGACAATACCTCTCCCCTAGCCACCATTGGCCACACATCTTCTTCTCAATCATCTGATTACTCTCTTCTTGCTTATGGTTCTTCCCCTTCTTTCCCTTACTATCATGATTCGAAGTTCAATTTTGAGTCTGATCTCAAACCCAAGGTTTGGCTTCAATTTTTTTTATGTTGATCTGGTTATGGGTTTTTTTAATTATGATTTTTATTGGGTGGTGTTAACACCAAGTTTCGCCTGCGCGTCCAATCATATAATCCACGCCCTAAAACCTGGACAATAAGAGATCACACAGAAGCTTGACGGCCATGCCGCCGGGGGATAGCTCCGGTGTGAGAATATGTACAGGTCGTTCACAAGATTTAACAATGGAGGTTTAAGTGTTTAGTGCTCAAAGATGTATTACCTATTAATTGTAACCTTGTCCTTGTATTTATAATGCTCTCACTACCTTAGAATCCTTCTCCGAGTTGGAATAGGACTCCTAAATATGGTAGTTACCTATATTTGGATCCAACACAATATCCTCAAAAGGTGCAAGTAGAATCCCTTTCCAATACTACCTTTGGAGTTGCCTTATCAACACATGATTAAGGTTAGGACCCTTAACCATACAATCCCCTTATTATGCCCAACTTTGCATGTGAGTTGTTCAACCGCATAGGCCCAACCCATCAGGCATCACAAGCGCCGATCTGGGCCTTGGTCCAAAGGACGCGAAGACCCGACCCTGACCTCCATGATCAGAATCAGATCCCGGCCTACTGGGCTCGGGTATCCGAACCCGAACATCCTCAACCTCCTGTATGTCTTCGGCCATATCGGCCCAACCTCCTTGATTCCAGCCCAGGCTTACAGCCAATACTGAGGATCGGTAAAACACTCTCGAACATTGCCCCCCAGTCTCTTGTTATAAGATATTTATGACATGTGACTCGAAAGGACATGAATTTGAATAGTCACGCCCGGAAATGATGAGCTGTCTTAGGAACCCAAGCGAATTTTCTTCGATCCGCGAGACGGTACACGTTTTTCCAAGGTTGGGCTCCACCTGCCATAAATAGCCCCCTTAGGAAGCCGTGCCAGACGTGCTATATAAGTCCCTTAACACCCATCACTGTCACTTTTTCGAGCCTTTATCCATTTCAGATAACGTCAAGGCTGCTTGACCTTCGTTGATATGTGTGTCAACGTCTTGAATGTACGTTGTAATCCCCTGCTGGGGACATACGTTGTAACCCTCGTCGGGGACTCACGTTGTAACCCCCGTCGGGGATTCAAATAGGGTAACGACCTGGAGTTGGCGGCATCAGACCTGTATAAGGTATTGCCGTATGTGATTTGTGACAACTGAGATCATTGGTAGGGTATACCTTAGGTTCAGGTGACTACCAATGAGTGATGTACAAATTCAAAGTCTCATCTGAGAAGACCATGATTGTATGCTGTTTTGCTCAATCGCGTGGCATTTTTATTCCTGATTTGACCTTTCTAGTCTGCAAGAACTCCTTTCCAACTCGAACTGGACCAACCCGGAGGGGTGGGACCCACATAAGGGTGTCGCAGATAGTTGTTGGGCAGTTATGCCCCATTTCCCTGCATTTGTAGCTGTACATAGATGATGTATTAGATGATGATATACTTAGGAATGGATGCACAGTTTTTCCATTCCCTATATCATATTGCCATCTATTATCTGCTATGCATATATAATGTTATGCATATGTGTGTATGTCCAGAGATATTCAGCATTGACCCCTGGATGGTCTTATGACACGGCCCGTACAGATGTCTTCTTCGACAGTTACCCATATAGATCATACCCCACTGTCAGTGGTGGTATTGGGTATGCGATCGTGGTATGATAGCATGTCACCACCAGACAGGGTGACTGTAGATCAGTTGCTGCAACATACCATGACTTTATTGATGTTTTAGTTTCCCGTAGGGTTTGTAGATGGGATGCTAGAGCATTGGCTACCAGATAGGCAGGTATTCCAATTTGGTACCCATGAGTTGACTCTTACTTTGGAGGAGTATACACGTTTTACGATGCTGCCTTTAGACAGACCTTGCGTGTATCTAGATTTTAGGAGACATGAGTAGAAGATTCATGACTCTCACAAAATTGCGCGGCAGAGTAGTGCAGGACGAGCTGACATGTAGCCACGTGATATCCCAACATTTTATGTACGACAAATTTGGCTCAGAGGATAGCTATTCACGACATTCCAGGGATTTCACCGCACCGGAGGATCACTGGCGTTTGGCCAGAGTTGATGTATTGTTGCTGTGCGTACTGTCGTATGTCTATATGCCATGATATATGGACGAGATAGATATTGGTGTCATCATGGATGTGAGAGCTCTTATAGAGGGTCGTACCATTGTACCTATGATTGTAGTAGAGACCCTGCGGTTAGCGTCCTATTGTTGCACTTATCCTACAGGAGTGTTCACTGGGAGTTTGGTCATGTTGTATGTGTGGTCTATGTCACACTTGAGACCGGTTGGTACCCGTAGACGACATGGGTATTGATTCACCCATGATGTAGCAATGTCATACTCCTTTCAGCCGTTGGAGTGTAAAGATGCTCTGTCTTGGTCCGCATTTTTGGTAGATATTAGAGATCCATTTAGCATATTGACGTGCTCGGGGCTTTGCTCACAATACAACTTCATTACTCACGCTCCGGGCATGGTCTTCCTCCCTCTGGCTGGCTTGAGGGGCGTGACTACTTATCACCCACTAGCCGTGATGTCGCAGTTCGACCAGTTCCAGGATTTTAATCCTTTTGAGGGGGCGATAGGTCAGCGTTCACCTTCCCGATATCTCTCAGCAGAGGACTGATCCCGTGTGTATGCTTGATGGGATCAACGTGAGATAGCTTCTTTTTCTGTCAGTCATCCAGGTTGTTCTGCAGAGTATTCCGCATGGATGGAGACAGAGATTTTGTCGGCTGCAGCAGTATTTGCAGTACCGGATAGTGAGTCAGATGATGTAGACCCCATGGAGGACATCGATACCTACATCGAGGAGGAGCCCGCTGCTGGGTTGCCAGCATTTCTCCCAGATTCTCCGGTGCAAGATTATTGTTGTGATTCAATTTTCAAAGACGATTACCTAGAGGAGTCTTCATCTGATGACCTTTGAGAGAGATAAGGCTCGATCTATGATGTTGACTGCCCTTGATGGGAGAGACGCGGCTCTATTAGAGAGAGACGAGGCATTAGATCGCAGAGATACCGCTGTTGTTGAGCGGGATGAGGCCAGATCTGCCAGAGATGCAGTGATAGTTGAGCCGGATAGTGCCATATCTGCCCGGGATGTAGCTGTCACAGATAGTACTGCCGTGAGATCCCTTACCACTAGCATGATTGCAGAGATGAACGCATGTATATTTATGATCATATGGTCACCATGCAGATGGTTGTAGATCTGTTGGGTCGTGTGGATATTCTCGTACAGGAGACCATAGCTTCGCCTCCTTCTTCTGAGAGGGACGCCATGTTGGGCTTGTTAGCTTGCATATACCCTGACTTGTAGATGAGCTTGTATTTACCTGCACAGACTAGCTTAGCCATTTTGTCATGTACAGTTTACATTGTATATATCAAACAACATTATATATATGATAGGGAAATATATTTTTGGATCACAGATGGTCGTCAGTACTTCTATTTAGGAGAAGCCTAGTTAATTCCATCTCTTATGGATTGGTGTTGCTCTTCAAGGTATGACCGCAGCTTAAATGGTCACCGAATCTCCTATTTGGGAGTAGTTCAGGTAATTCCATCCCTTTGGTCTGAAGCCAAATGAAATGTAGTGGATTGAAGGATGATCCCAGTACCAGGTAACAATGGTTTATGTTTTGGTAGGGGGTGAGACCGCACCATGAATGGCTTCCGACGTACTCCTATTGAAGAGGAGATTAGGTCTACGTAGTTCGAACCTGGTGTAAGAGGTTCAAGCTGTGTATGGCAGAAATGGTGTAGGAATGGTTTTGGTTGTTTTTGTTTTTATAAGGGTAGAAATGTTTTTGTTTTATTGCGACCGGGCCATATGACATGGTTGCCTTTGTACTCCTATTGAAGAGGAGATCAGGTCAATGTAGTTCGCCCCTCAGGGTGAGAAGAAAAGTGAAATCCCATGTGCAAGTTAGAGTGCAGGGAGGAGAAAGTTTAATCCTGGGTTGAGGATAAACTGCAGGTATGAGAAGTTTTATCCCATGTATGGGTAGCCAAACTGCAAGTGCGAGAGGTTCAATCCACGGTGGGATGAGCTAAGTCGTAGGAACACAAAGGAGAGCCAGGCTGTTGGCTTGAAATGTATGTTTCCCTGAGGGGCAAAGTGTAGGAAAGTTGTTGGTGGTAAAGGGTTAAAGAACCAGAATGACTGGTGATCTGATGGTCTGACACTAGGGTGTTTGCGAATTACTTCAGACATAGTACCGTTTCACGGCGTCCGAGTTGATGAGTTATGGAAATTCATCGCCGTCCATTTCTTGCAATCTGAGAGCGCCTCCTGTCAATACTTCCTTGACAATAAACGGGCCTTCCCAATTAGGAGTGAATTTTCTTTTAGCCTGATCTTGGTTGTCAAGAATCTTCTTCAAAACCAAGTCATGTTGTTTAAACTGCCGTAGCCGGACCTTTTTGTTGTAGGATCGGGCGATCCTTTGCTGATATAACTGACCATGGAAGATAGCTGTGGTTCTCCTTTTGTCTATTAGAGACAATTGGTGATACCTGTCTTGTACCCATTGGTCTTCATCCAGCTGAGTGTCTATCAACACTCTGAGGGATTCCATTTCAACTTCTATGGGGAGTACTGCTTCCATCCCATAGGTTAAAGTGTAGGGGGTTGCCCCAGTGGAAGTACGCATTGAGGTTCTATAGGTTAACAGAGTCTGAGGCAATAGGTCAGGCCAATCTTTGTAGTTGGCGGACATCTTGTGCATAATCTTCTTGATGTTTTTGTTAGCCGCTTCAAACGCACCATTCATCTTTGGACGATAGATGACAGAGTTGAGATGTTTGATGTGGATTTTACTGTATAATTCCTCCATCATTTTGCTGTTGAGGTTCTTGGCATTGTCTGACACAATCACCTCTTGTTGTCCGTATCGACAAACGACATTGTTTCTGATGAAAGCAATGATGACATCTTTAGTAACCCTGGTGAAGGAGGCTGCTTCTACCCACTTGGTGAAGTAGTCGATCATGCTGAAGATAAATCGGTGACCATTACTGGCTTTAGGTTCGATGGGCCCAATCATGTCCATTCCCCATACTGCGAAGGGCCAAGGCAAACTCATATTGTGGAGTTCCCGTGGAGGGGCGTGTATAGCATTCCCATGAATCTGGCACTGATAGCATCTCCTGACGTGGTCATTGCAATCAACTTTGAGAGATAACCAATAATGTCACGTCCTGAGGACTTTTTTGACAAGGAGGGAGCCACTCATGTGGGGGCCATAGACTCCACCATGGATTTCATCCATAACCCTTTGGGCTTGATCTTTGTCTAAACATGTGAGGAGACCTAGTCCTGTATCTATTTTGTAAAACGCATCTCCACTAAGGTAGAATTTCATAACAAGTCTATGGATCCGCCTTTTCTCAGTCTGGCTCGCCTTAGCGGGTGTAGATCCATCTCGTAGATATTCCTTGATATGCTAATACCAAAGATGTTAGATGGGAGGTAGCTCATCAGATACTTCTCCAATGTAATTCCCATAGACTGATGCCTTGTGCAGGGAAATTGTGATGCTCGGCAAGTGTTCCCTGTCTGATATGCGAATCAAGGAGTCCAAAGTTGCTAATACGTCCGCAAAGTCATTCCTATTATGAGGAATGTGTAGAAAGGAGATTTCTTCGAACTCCAAAGCCATCTTCAAAACCTGCCGATGGTAAGGCAGCAAATGTAGTTCCTTAGTTTGATAGATTCCAGTGGATTGTCTGATTACCAACTCCGAATCTCCAAAGACAGTTAACCGCCTGATGCCCATTGAACGGGAAAGTTTTAGCCCCATGAGACAACCTTCATACTAAGCCGTATTGTTGGTGCTGACAAACTATAATTTGATGGAAACATGATATCGCTCCCCGCACGAGATACTACTAGAATTGCGACTAGCCCAGAACCTTCTATATTAACAGCTCCATCAAAATACATCTTCCATGATTGGCGCGTATCGTACTGATGGTGTTGCTGCACTATCATTACTCCTTCATCGGGGAAATATGTTTCCAAGGGTTTGAAATCCCATGAAGGTGCAGCGGCCAGTTGATCCGCAATTCCTTGACCTTTAAAGGAGTTATGAGTCACATATACGATGTCAAATTGTTGTAGGATCAACTGCCATCTGGACAGCCGACAATTTAACATGGGTTTATTGAACACGTACTTGAGAGGATCCATGTGGGATATGTGATGGGTTGTGTAACCATGGAGGTAATGATGTAAACTCATGGAAGCCCATGCTAAAACACAACACATCTTTTCGATCAGAGTGTACTTGTGTTCACTGCAGCTGAACCTTTTGCTGAGGTAATAGATAGCTCGTTCTTGGCCTCTATCGTCTTTCTGTCCCATCATGCAGCCCATGGCATTGTCACTTACGGACAGGTACATGAACATGGGAACATTATCCCTGGGTGGTACCAAAACGGGAGCTTTGATTAGATGTTTCTTGATTATGAGGAAGGCATTTTGACACTCATCATTCCATTTCATGGAGGAGTTCTTCCTTAATAGCTTGAAGATTAGCTCACATGTTGCTGTGAGTTGGGAGATAAACCTGCTAATGAAGTTGATTCTTCCCAAAAATCCCCGTATTTCCTTTTCTGTCTGAGGAATGGGCATTTTAGTGATGGCTTGGATTTTGGCAGGATCCAGCTCAATCCCTTTGTGGCTGACTAGAAATCCTAGCAACTTGCCTGATTTAACGCTAAAGGCGCACTTAGCTGGATTCAACTTCAAGTTGTACTTACGCAATCTGTTGAACAACTTTTTGAGACGGTCTATATGGTCATCCTTCTTCCGGGACTTGACAATGATGTCATCCACGTAGATCTCGATCTCTTTATGCATTAAGTCATGGAAAAGAGCCATCATAGCTCGTTGATAGGTGGCTCCGGCATTGATGAGGCCGAATGACAACCGTCTATACCAAAAGGTTCCCCAAGGCGTGATGAAAGCAGTTTTCTCATGATCTTCCTCAAAGAACCATGATCCGATGATACCCCATAAAGCAATCAAAGAAAGGAGTACATGTCGTATTGCAAAGATTGTCAATGAGAATGTGGATAAATGGCACGGGAAAGCTATCTTTTAAGCAAGCTTTCTTCAAGTCCCGGTAATCCACGTAAACTCGCACCTTCCCTCCAGGTTTAGGCAGGGGCACAATGTTGGATATCCATTCAGGATATGTAGACACCATTATGATGCCAGCTTGAAATTGTTTCACAATTTCTTCTTTCACCTTTAAACTCCATTCAGGTTTTAATCGCCTGAGCTTTTGCTTGACTGGCTTAAATCCCTCTTTAATGGGAAGGCGACGAAGGACAATGTTAGTGGACAAACCCACCATGTCTTCATGAGACCATGCAAACACATCCTGAAATTGGGTTAATAGCGTAACCATGTCATTCCGTTGGTTTGGGGTAAGGTCTGAACCAATCTGGATTAACTTAGGGCTTTCTAAGGTTTCGAGATTGAAAGAAGTGGTTTGATCAAGGTTAGGTTTAGGTTTGTCTTTGACCCATTCTTGAATTTCTGGAGGCACCTCAATGTCATCCGGTATATCCATCAAGGCTAAATTCATCTCTACATCAAAGGTACAATTCTTGTGGAGAAGAGGCACCGTATCAGCAAGTACATGCACATCTAAATTCAGAGTCCTGAAACAAAATATGTTTTCACTTAGTATATATGAAATGTTTTGATCATACACAGTGTTAGCATATACTGGCAAAATAAACTACTAATATTGTACAAAAAAGTAAGTAGTTATTATATCTACAGGGCATAAAGAGTTTTTGACCGCTTTACCCTTGATGACCAATGCAAGGAATGTTGTTCCAATTGGCAAGGGAAAAGTCTGGGTGGACCGCAGTGATGGAGGGATTGTCATCATCCTCCCTGTCCCGAATAATGGCCATTACGTCTGGGCAATCATCGTCTGGGGTGTATCTGTTGGTATGTTCGTCATGAACGATGATGCGTATACTGGATATCATCTGTATGACGTCTTGCTTGATTCTTCGTTCCTCTTCTTCCACTGTGGGATTTGGAACAATGATTTCTTTCTCTTTCACCAGTACCGGCTTGGGAAATAACATAGCCATTACATTGGCTGGCACCTTTATAGGAGGTTGTGCGGACTCAGAGTTTGAAGGCGAAGATGAACGCCGCATAGTTGAAGCTGAAGGAATCTGCTGATGCTTATGAGGATTCCTGTGACTAGAACTGGCAGAATAGCCTAGCCTAGCTGTTCCAATTTGCTTGGTTAATCGAATTGGGTATTTGATACCCTGGCAATCTTTACCCAACCCTTGTCCCGGTTTATGACCCAACGACATCATTTCTTGATTAGCCGACATTACTTCAGCAGAAATCTTGGGTTCGGGCAATGGCGCTCCAATAGCATGGTATTGGGTATTGCTTATTTCCAAAGCATGAAAACTGACTGGTTCAACATTCGCATTGGCATTGATGAACGGTATATCCACGTGTTGAGGATACTCTGGTTCAGCGTTGACCGTGACTAGGTTATTGTTGATAATGTATTTCAATTGTTGATGAAGGGTGGAGGGGACTGCCCCAGCCATGTGAATCCATGGTCGTCCCAAGAGCAGGTTGTATCCCGAATCTATCTTGAGCACATGGAAAGATATGCAGAATGTGTGACGACCAATTTCGATTGGCAGCTCAATTACTCCGACCGAATTTCGCCGGGCTAAATCAAAAGCATTGATGATAGTATGGCTACTCCGAATTCGGTTGAGATTGATATTCATCTTCACCAAGGTAGCGTATGGGCAGATATTCAGAGAGGAACCTCCATCTATTAAGACTCCAGCTACCATATATCCAGAGGACAAGACCACAATGTGCAACGACTTGCAATGACCGGTCCCTTCAGGAGGTATGTCATCATCAGTGAAGGATATCACATTGTTGTTGAAAATGTGATCAACCAGATGTTGAAACTTTTTTCCGTATCCAGCGATGTCGGAGATAGGCTTCTTCTAAAACTTTAACAAGACCTTGGGTGATTCTCGGAAGTTAGGACCAACTCAAAATTGATATTTGTTGTGGAGCTTCTTTCAAGCTTAAAACCACCGTAGTAGCTTCATTATGACCCATGGTAGCGGATGAATTTTTCAATCTTCTCCATGGGTATTTTCCCTTTGATTTGGTGGTGGGCTTCATCACCGGTGGGGAAGATACGGTGGATTTTCCTTCGACATTGTAGCGGTTGTATGTGAGGTGGATCCTTCATCTTCTCCATAATTCCATTTAAAAGCTGCAAGCTAACAATAGGATATTGTGCTCGCATGACAAGTTGATTTGCTCGGGAGTGACCACTTTCAAAGGATTGTTGCCTACCTTGAGTTGAATTGTTGGCATTGTGAGTAATGTATTAATCCCATCAGTTTCAGTGGATATGACTGCTACCACACTTTTCCACTTAGTAGGGCCTGCATTCTCACTTGCACGTAACACAAGATATCGTCGTCACAGTAGCGCAGGACACCATTGTCGATTAGATTTTGAATAAGGTGGCGGAGTGCCCGGCATTCTTCATCTTTGTGTGGTGAGGAGATGGAATGATATTGACACACTCCATCGAGTTGTACGAGTCACGAGCAGGGGTTAATTGGAGGTAGAAGGGAACTGATCCTTCCTTCATTGATTAACATATGAAGGATTTCCTCCATAGGTTGGCCCAGATAGGTGAATTCCCTTTTGTTGGCGAAATCCCGACGGGCTTTGGCATTTGCTCTCTTTGTCACTTTGTCTTCCAGCATTTCATTTTCTAAAAGTGATGAGGGAATATTCATGACAATAGGTAGGACACTAGCATGCTCCTGGCTGATTAACTGACGAGTCATTTGATGCTGATAAGTCACCAGTTCCGCCAATTGCTCAATTTTCTTGCAGAGAGCTTTCATCTTTCATTCCATTATGAACTAGAACTTTGCATAATCCCATTTGTCATCATCATCTTTGAGGGTCTGGGAAGATTCATAGCTGAAATTGGAACTCTATCCATTGCTCTAATTAATCATGTTGACCTCTTCTTCTTTGTGTTGAGGAAGAGGGTTGTCTTGAACATGAGGCTAATCTAGTTTGGTGACCACGATCTCTACGTTGTCTATCAGGTCCTGGATCTTGTGTTTCAAGACCCAACAATCCTGAGTATCATGTCCAAGTGCCCCGACATGATAAGCACATTTCCTAGCAGCATTGAAACCCTGTCCATTAGGGTTGGCTGGTGGAAGAAGATGCGTAATTTTCTTCTGTGTTGTCAGAAGATTTAAAATGTTCTCGAGGGTATCCCCTAAGGGTGTAAACACTCGAGGGCGTTTGACTTCTCCACCTTTTAGTATTGGAGGGTTTACAGACTGTGCTTGAAAGGGAGTGTAGTTTCTCTTTCGAATAGGCATGTTCTGATTGCCTTTTTTGCCCCTGTAGTATCAGGAAAACATCTTCTTCTTTCTTTTTATGGACCCTCCGGGTTGTTCCCATAATTTCAGTTGGATGTGATCATCAATGACTTTGGCTTGACTAGGTCTTGAATCTTTAGGACTTCAATCCCATCTCAAACCATCTCCACATTTTGACCATTTGAGAAAATGGTTTTGCCGATCTTGGCTAAAACTCTCTCATAGAAGGGAGCTTCTTGTATGTCTATGAAAGTCATGACCATTTCTGATTTTGTAATGGAAGGACTAACTTGGGCAGCCAGGCGTCTCCACCTTTGAGCATACTCTATGAAAGACTCGTTAGATTATTTCTTGATCTTGGTAATTTGATACCGATCAGGAGCCATCTTAGACTGAAAGCTGTATTGAGTAAGGAAAACATGTGCTAGCTCTTCCCAGCTATGGATCTTTGAATTGTATAATCTTGTGTACCACGACCGGGCTTCTCCATTTAGACTTTTCTGGAACAATCGCATTCTAAGATTTTCGTCCTCTGCATAAGATCCAAGTTCTCCACTAAACACCTTTAAATGTGTGTAAGGATCTCCTAACCCATCATATTTTTTAAAGTCAGGAGTTTTAAATTTTTCTGGATAATGAACACCAGGAAAAATACACAGATCAGCATATAAAACACTCCCGTGTGTTCTAATTCCTTTGATAGCGCGAATGGTTTCTTCCATTTGGAGGACTTTTTTTTTTATGTCACCAGTGTCTAGATCTCCAGTGGGATGGGCAGCATCATGGGTTTTGTTGGTCGTATCCAACTGTAGTTCAGGTATGGTAATGACCGGGATTCCTCCTTGTGTGGAGGATTCAACATGTACGGGTATTTTTGGACCCTGATTAAACTGGTGTAATTCTTTGAGTAGAACAGCCAAATCTGTAATTTATTTGCTTAATCCGTCGAATTCTTTGCAAGAAACTAGATTAAGTTCACAGTGGGATGATGACATGATGATCGATTGTAGGCTGTTGCCTTTTTGGACTTTGAACGGGTAGTAGGTCCAATTGAATCCCTGCGAAAGACTTGCATAGTTTAGTCTTTAGGGAATGTGTATAATAACATGCTATGTGATGTGTCTATTTTAGGAATTTTATCCTGCAAAACGGATTTTAGTTGTTTGTAGCATGTTTTAAAATATGTATGTGTACACATTTCTTCATATTTCTCATTACATGGAGATATATATATGGAATGTAATTACAAGTAATTGTGTTTACAAGTAATTTGAAATGAGAGCATGAAGAGACTTTTCTCCGTTTTGGGTTTATCAGAGGCTAACCTATCTTACATTACTCTCACGGCTTTTTGGCAAGAAGGTTCCCCAATCATCGCAATCTACTTGACGGGAAGTTAATCTGGTCTTTCAACTGGAGCGAATTTGGGTGGTGCATTTTTTGAGCCTCGGAGAATTAGTCTTCTCACGAGTTCAGTAATCAAACACCGACGGGATAGCCTCCTGGTGGAGGGACCACACAACATACATTCACATACATCGCGTCTCACCGTATGAAAATGATGACATATGTGAAGCACTAATATCACAAGCAGATATGGTGCGAAGAACTAATATCACAAGCAGTTATGGTGCGAAGCACTAAGTTCAATAAGGAAATGCATTCGTACACATTCATCAAAATTAAATGCAACATCCACACACAAGCATATAACAATTTTGAAAAGATTGTAATAGCAGCTTAAGTCCTCTTACTGGAGTCCCCAGCGGAGTCGCCACCTGTCGACGTCGGGATTTTTAGATGTCCCTTTCCGTTACTTGTTCTTTGGTGTTCTCATTTTAGGTGAGATTTGTTTGAAAAAACAAGTGAAAAAGGTCCGAACATGTATAATGTCGACGATGGACTATTAAGAGTCGCCATTGGTTTTTTAAATGGTTGTACCAACACAACCGAGAAAAGGTTTGCACATTGACCCAGTGATGTGACACTGCTAAACGGGTCGGTGAAACCGAGATTCATTAGGGCCCGGGACTTGGTTATGCGTAGGGAAGGTGTTAGGCACCCCCCGACATCCTTGTTACCATGGTGACCGCCTCTTTTCAAGAAACTATTATCTGAATGTGTGTGTGTGTGGGTCAATGTGTTGTTTATTTGGAAGTAGTGTGAGGCCTCGTTCGCACCTATATACACAAGATTTGAATTTATGTAAAAATTCAGTTTTTAGCAAGATATAGCAATGATGTTTTATAAAAAAGGTTTTTCAAACCCTGATGCTCAATAGTAATTTAGACCTTTTACACTCCCATTTTATTAAGTGTTCGGCTTGGTTGATTTTATTTGACAGATGCGAGGCATCCGTACGAAAATAATGTACAAAATAATGCCGACTTCCTCGTGGGTATGGAAACCATCTGAGGAAATTCAGACACCGCATAATAATTTAAAAAGCTGCTTACAGCTGAAAATGTCCATCACAGGAACCGAATCTAGATTCAATGGGATGAATCTGTGATCACATGATTCCTAAAGCATACGTGAATCATCGCAATTTATATGAAAGCGAAAGCAGTATATATATAAAAGCTGTAAATATATATATATATACAGACATGATCACCAACCACGAAGCACCTACATGGGGGATCAGAAAATGTAAATAAAGCTGTTAAAAGCTATCAACCGCCACGGAGGAAACTCCAAAGGGACAAAAAATAAATAAATAAAGTCAGAATATTTCGGCCAACCGCCATGAAGGGAACTCTAGGCGGGACAAAATGTAAATAAAGCTGTAAATACGGTCAATCTCCACGAAGGGAACTCCAGGCGGGACAAAATGTAAATAAAGCTGTAAAAGCGATCAACTTCCACGAAGGAAACTCCAGGCAGGACGAATATATATATATATATATATATATATATATATATATATATATTCGAAAAAGCAATAAACGCACCGGGTGTAAAATTCAGGCTCGTCGAACAGAGTTCGACAATAGTTCATATATATAAATATATATATATATATATAAATATATATATATATATATAATATATATATATATATATATATATATATATATATATATACAAAAGTGAGTAAACGCACAGATGTAAAATCTGGGCTCATCGAGCAGTCAGCCACAGTTCATATATATATATATATATATATATATATATACAAAAGCGAGTAAACGCATAGGATGTAAAATTAGGGCTCATCTAATGAGCAGTCAGACCACAATTATATATATATATATATATATATATATATATATATAAAAAACGAGTAAACGCTTCAGGGCATCAAGTTCAGCTCAATCGAGGCATAACTCGATAATGTTAGTCAATATATATTTAATATATATATATATATACTATATATATATATATATATAAACTAAAATGAAACCACGGACCGAAGTCCGGGCAAAAGCAAGCAACACGACTCTCAACGTATAGAAGGGTGTGTGCAGAGATGAAGAGAAAGACTCTAAAGTGTGTGGGAAGACTTACAGCTGACTGCCAAAGAAGACTTCTATATCTTTAGAGTGGGTAAACACTGACTTTTGTAGATACAAAAGGGCTATATATGAGCTCACAGGTGTTTAAAAGGGGAAAATACACTGCATGGGGTGAGTGCAGAGCAAATTGGGCAGGGCTTCCTCGCCTTTTTCTCTTGTAAAATGGGCAGCCCAAGCCCTCTATTTATAGGCAATTTAGTCACAGGTGTACCTACGGCTGAGCTGCAGGTGTACCAGAGGCAACCCGGGTGGGCCCGGGTTTTTAGGGTCAAGTCGTCTCGCAGTACGTGCACTCAGGCACTATAATGTCCACTCGAAATTTTAAAAGTGCAATCCGGGCATCCGTTTGAGGTATACAGGACCTATTTTGGACCGCCGTTGTCAAGAGTTGTACGATGGCATGGGATTAGAGTTTGTACGAAGTCATTGAAGATGGGACGATGCCCTCCGGTCTTCAAGCTTCACCTTTCATCCGTTACCCCGCACAATAGTCACTCGGGATTGGTTAGTCTTGTGGGACATTGTTGCATAGAGATGTTGAGATGACGTGATGTGGCATCGCATTGACGAGATGACGATGTTGCCCCTCATCGGTGTTATCGCCGGATTAGGCCGATAAAGAAGACGTTGCTCAGACTTCGCTGAGATTGGGCTGCTACAATTGTTGAAGGTCCTCATTGTCACCTTTGAGGTGTGCCTGTCTTCCGATGTTATTCTTAGGGTCAGTACAAGTGCATCTCGTTATGAGCGCCGAGATTGAAGCTGGTCGCATTTGAAAAAAGCATTTTCGGGGTTATCGCCTAAACTGCATTCCTTGGGGTTATCACCAAGGTTGGTGGCTATTCCCATGGTTGGGACTGAGACTGGGTACCTCGGGGTTATCTCCGAGATTAATCGGTCTTCTCCGGTGTGTGTTCCGGTATTGGATCTGCATGCCTCGGTGTTACATCCGAGGTTGGAATTGTTACTCCCAAAATGCGATCCGGGGTTGATGTTGAACTTCCGGTAGTATCCTGTATGGATTTGGATTGTCTTTCAGGGTTTTCTCTTAAAAGACGAATCTGTCCTCCTGCAATGTTAGTGACAGTAGTACAGAAAATTTTGAGTGTCTACAGTAATAAACTATGTTCTTAAAAATACATGTATATATCAACATTTTCCTTGTAGATCTTTCAAGCTCTACCATGTCTTCGGTATATAAACCTTTGAAAAGAAAGACTATCCATCAGCAACGTCCACAGCCAACAAATATTGTTTATAATAAAAATCTGTTATTTATAAGAGAAAGCAAAATGTTAGTAGTATCACAAAAAAGAAACAATTGACACGTGATTACTTGAATATGATTTAAGAATTATAAAATACACATAACTGTGTAAATTTTCTCCATCCTTGGCTTCTTGTTGAATGAACACATTTCCATTCAATAATAATATCATCCCAAGACTGCAAAAATTGAAATGAATCGTTTAGTTATAATTTTCTAGGTGCTACATTTAAGCAGAAGAATAAAGTTATGGAGCTATATAAATTGTTTAAAGGGAAAGGCTCCAATGAGGTGAACTTTGTCGAGTATTGGTAGTAAGACTGTAATTTCCTGTCGAGTACTGGTAGTTAGGCTGTAATAAATTAGGCATCACAAAGTATTCAGTCTTGGTAGCAAGGCTGTAATTTCCTGTAAAATAAACTTAACAGTTCGGGTTTGATTTGTACTTGATCGACTAAAAGTTCGATTCTAAATATGAACAATTCGAATAATAATAATGTTTTGAAAAATTATAAAACCCTAATGGTGTTGGCCTCTCAGCCCATTTTCTGGTAATAATAAATATATTAAATTTAAATTTGGATATCAAGGCTCTCTCTTTTCATTGTCTTTTTAATATAGTCTTGCTACACATCACTACAAATTTATGTTAATACCAATTTAACAGATTTTTAATGTATGTATGCATATAAATCATTAAGAATACGTCTTTCATTTGTAAAATTACTTGCAGCGTTCTTCTTAAATATGTTTATTTTACTTGTATTTGTGTTTGATCTGTTCCCCTTAATTTACCTACAGGAAAAAGTTCCTCCATAGAATTACAACTAATACACTAAATAAAATGGCCTTTATAATAGAATTATCTTTTTTGCATAGTACGGTCTGTATTAGTGCATTTACCTATAAATTTGGGTTAAAAGTAACTAATACACAATTCTCCTCTAGGTTAATGAGTTTTATTCATATCCATTTAAAATTACCCACCCATCTAAAATTATTACATATTATCGGTCTAATCAATCCATTTGTCACCTCTAGTCACATTCATAAGAAAAGTTTATAAACTTACAATATTATTAAATTGTACTCTTTCGGAATTTACCTTTATTATCCTATGTGATTTTGCATATAAAAAGAGAGCTATGATTACCGGCCAGTCACCTTTAGTCTTTGGTTTAATAGAATAGGACCTTGCTTGTATACTATATATATCCAAAGATATGTAAATGGTTTCAATCAAACCGTAGCAAATAAGTTTGTACTATAAGGCAGGGGTAGTCGAGATTACCATTTCTTGAGAATGAGACAAAAAACATAATGCTCTAAATTTCTATCAACATACAGGATTTCGGTATCCCATAAAATATATACTCCAAGGCACCACTACAAATTAAAATAAAATAGTAGTAATAAATAAATACACTAAAGAATAGCTTATATCACCCATAGTAAAAAAACACCTGAGATTTATAATAAATAATAATAATCTGAAAATGAAATTGAACCTCTAAATTAAAACCAATAATAGTAGCATTGGCAACCCACCAAATCTCAAAGAGCAAAAACCCAACAAAGTGATAGGATATCCACTACTTCTATCTGAAAATAAGGTGTTATGTCCATACGAAATTCGTATAATAAATTTGTATAATATAAAGCTGACTATTGAATTAATAAGATAGTTCCAAAAAAAAATGAATTTGCCACTATACCTAACAAAGCAGAAATACCCATTACCAAGAACCCAAAGATCCATGAGGAAAAGTTTCAATTCCAAAATAGATCAGCAATATAAAGTCCTCAAAACTAAAAACATAAATTTTCAATTAGATTCAAGCAAGTAATCCACAACCTCACAACAAACCATCACTTCAAAAAACAAAATCAAACAAAAAGTAACCCAATAAAAATTATACTAAATTAACAACCACAAATGCACATTAAAATCAAATTTTCCCATACCAAAATAACCCAAAAAAGATTAAGTGTGACTGAACCCAGATGACAACCCAGATGATTTATTAGTATGAACGGGAAATTCAAAATCAGTTAGACGGCCAAACATGTGTGTTCCTCTCTATCCCATTCTAAATCACATAAGCTTGTAAGGTTTTACCATTTCTCAAACCGTTGGCTAACTCTGCACATAAAGGATCTTACATTCCACTCTTACTATACATATTCATTAATGCATTTACTGTGAACAAATCTTTGCAAAAGTCAAACTTTATAGCCATTTAATGAACTTGCTAAATAGATATATTTCTATATTCCCAACTCGGTAGATCTTACTGTGTACTTGGAACCAACTTCATAACCCATGCACAAATAAAAGAAGCTCATATAAAACGTAGAAGCTCAAGTCTCGTCCTTAACATTCTAAACCATTGTTAACCTAAACGATTAGACCACATCATTAATTGTGAATCTAACAACTTTTTTGTCTCTGTTAAGTGCAACACTTATTCAAAATGGGTGATGCACTTTGCACACACCATTTTCCCATCACTTTAACCAATCAAACAGGAAAAAAGTGTTATATAACCAAATTGCATGCAGATGCTGACATTTTTGGAGAACCACGTGAACTAATCATTGACTAATCTTAAGTGTACTATTGTCCCTCATTTTCACAAAGCTTTCTTTAAGCTTAAAAGAAAAACAACATGACGCATAAAGATCCGACTAAAAGGCTTTAAACTGCAAGTAGTCAACTAAAAGGCTTTAAACTAATCTCTAATCATTGGCTAATCTCTCTAGCCTTTTACTGATTCTCGTGATCTCATCAACTAAAAGGCTTTAAACTGCAAGTAGTCATCTGAAGCACCTTCAGTCACCAAATCTCTAAAAACCCAGAAAGAATAACGAAGATAAACAAAGCCCAGAAGCATATCAACATGAACAATAATATTTTTTAAGGATGATCAAGTTTCTTAGACAAAACCAATTAATTTAAAGAAAAACAGAAACCCCAAAATCAGACAAAACATGAAATTTTATTCCATACCCATCATGTTCTAATCAAGACTCATAAATGCTACTAACTTTCTGAAACACCTAGAATAAGTAAATCAAGCAATACCAGACAACTAAAATTCAAAAAGCAATTTCATCTCAATCTCTCGACATCGTTTTCTCATCGACGAAACATGACTTTAAAATGCATGTAAGCCTAGTAAACACCCCAAATCATCAAATCAAGTAATACCCACCCAATAAAAATCAGAACAAAAAAAACCCATAACTAGATCAACATAAAAAAATAGAAGCCAAACCTTGGGTTTGAGATCAGACTCAAAATTGAACTTCCAATCATGATAGTAAGGGAAAGAAGGGGAAGAACCATTTGCAATAAGAGACCAATCAGACGATTGAGAAGAAGAATAGTGGCCAATGGTGGCTAGGGGAGAGGTATTGTCCATGACAGGAAATTTGTGGGACTCTTTAGGTGACCATCGCGTGATTGGATCGCAAGTGTTAGAGGGAGGAGAGTGAGGAGGAGGAGTTTGGAGGTGAAGGATTGGTGGGCGGATGAAGGTTGGGGTCTGGCGAAATAAGAATAAAAACCCGCCATTGCTATGGAAGATGCACAAAGAGTGGAGAGAAATTGGAGTTTAAATGAAGTTAACAAGAAATGTATAACAGTTAATCATAACAACTAAAAATCAACTTAGCAGTCCATATAATTTCCAAGTTATCCAGCCAATTACCACCCAGTTTGTTATTAACGATGAAGAGGAAAAGGATTGGAAAGAGTAAAGTTATTTTCCTGGCTAGCTTAGTGATTGGTTTAACTTTGTGTTTGGCCTCTCTTTGTCCCTTCTTTCCAGCGGACTCTCTTTCTCTTCCTCACTGTGTATGCTACGATTTTGGAAACTAAGGTATTAGTGAAGCTAACTGATTTCAAGGGTTAGATTTATATGAAGTTGACTAAAAATAATATACAAAACATCATAAAATTAATTAACCTCCACACTGGTGAAAGTGTTTCTTCTATTTAACAATAACACGTCTCAGTCTCTCCAATCTATAGAGATGTTATGAATTTAGTAATTTACCAACTATAACACACTTTTACTTAACATTTTTTGGACATTTTTGAGTGAATTTGCTATAGGAAAAAAAATATTTGTCTATGTTTATATCCTGTATGTACTCTGCTTGGCCCCTTTTTGGGGCTTCTAATGAATTTATGACTCATTAAAACTAAAATTTATGTTATGACTCAAAAGAAAAGAAACTAAACTTGACCAAATACCCAATATAACTTGAAACTCAACACCGACATTAAATCTCTAAAAGTTCCAAATTCCACCCCTTCAAATCGTAATTCAACATACTTCACAATGCACTAACTTTAATATTTCAATGTTTCTTGGGATATATAAAAACTATAAATAAAAAACTATCAAAAACACAAAAAAGATGTGAAGGGTACATGAATGTTAATACCATAGCTTCAATCTCTGCGAGCTGACGAATGACAATCCAGAACAATGACATAAGTGCGATGCCTTACTCAAAATGAAACAGGAACACATCCAACATTAAAAAGAGCAAAAAAATAAAATTTAAGTAATTTGAGCAGTTCACCTTTTCCTCTGTGGCGAGCAGTGCGCTTCCTTGGGAGAAATCCGAGGGAGCCATGCCAGGGATGCTCAAACTTCCTGTGAGACAGTCTTTTCCTCCTTCAATATTCATACAAAGGAAAAAAATATATCAACATATAAAATAAATCATAACAATGTAATATTCTTATTTTATACATTCTCAAAATCCTTTCATCAAGTCTAGTTACATCCCCATTTACTAATTACCAAATCTATTCAGAACATAGAAGAAAAAAAGGTTTTATTCAAAATACAAAATTCAGAGTTTAGAAAAAGAAAATAAAGGAGAAGCATAAATACCAAAAACAAAAAATAAAAAAAAATTAAATACCGAGCAGATAATAAATTAGATTAATAAAACTCATATAATAAGGCCCCAGTTAACAACGGAAACTTAAAATTTAAAATTTATTAAAATCAGGTTCGTATTAAAAAATACATATCATTAATCGTATACGATCGAGAGTACAATCAGCAAAGCTTATGTGAAAAGAAAGAAAGCAAGAAAAAACCTTAGCTTGAAATCTACTTTATTAAGCTGATATAAAAGACAGTCAAACAGAGGCCAAAAAGAAATTCTACAATTTCACATAAATTTAAAGAGAAAAAGATTTCGTAAATTATCATTTAAAAATGATACGATAAAGGGCTTAAAAAGCATCCTCTATACAACTTGATTGTATATATCTAACAACTACATTGATTTACTTATCAGGAAGATGTTAAGTTGACTGCTAAAGCAACCAACTATCCACTACCGCTAAAGTAAGCTGCAAAACAAAAATCCATCAGGATTCTAACAGTCTCACGTCAATTTGAGGGAGAATGACTACTAATAAGAAAGGAATTATCTTAATAAGCAAGCAAATATATAACTGTATTACCAAAATACAGACATATTTACAAATCTAAACACCTCTATTAAAATACATACATTTTTCATACCAGTAAAACCCAATTAAGTAAAATTAACCCATCAATTCTTAGCTAACCATGAAAGAGATTGCAAAATTTCAACCAACATTTTCAAAATCAAACAAATCATTGTCCACTTCAAATTTCCCTGTATTTCAAAGATCAAAGACAATTGCCCACATAGGTATAAACAAATCTGATGGGAAAAAAAAAAGAAGTATCAAGTTATGAGTAATGGGTCGGAACAATAATTTCTTGGGGATTGAAATTATGGGTTTGCAAGAAAATTGTGGTTGGATCTAAGGATAACTGAAGGGAATCAACTTTACCCTTTAGGTGGAATCTGGAATCCAGGCTTGAAGCAGGATAATTGGGATTTCTTCTTCTTTTCTGTTGGTATTGTTCATGGTGCTCTTGTTGTTTCCTTGGCAAAAGCTTGCATGGTTTGTGCTATCTCTTTCACCCTTTTACTTCTCTTTAGTATTTTTCAAGTGCCATTAACCCAAAAATGCCCAAGCTCAGAAAACTCAAGTGGAAACTGAACCCGTTTTCAAGTCTTTTTTATTTTAGAAATCTACTTTGAGTTATCAATATAGATAAATCTAAAATGAATCTACCTAGCTGCATGATAAATCGAATTACACGTAATGTCAATATCAAAACTACAATTAAAACCATAAATAGCAGAAATAAAATATGAAGAAAAATGAGTCTTATGTTCTATTTTATTTTATTTTATTTTTTGTTTTCTTAAACAAGTATAAAGGTCAGCATCGAACATATTCCAATTTCCAATAAATTTTAGTCTCAAGTTTAATGCTGAAAAAAGAAAATTACTAAAAATAATCAGTAGTCTTGCTTGTGGTGTTGTATATTTTTACATCTTGTTTTAAATACAAAATATAAAGAATAGTGACTTCTTTTTTCTGCTGAACTGCCATTTCTCTAACTTTGATATTCATACAAATAAATTAGCAGAACATTCTTTTGTGTAGGGAGTAGGGAGGGGGTGCTAAGGGAAAAAAAGAAAGCAACATATCCTGGAGTCCAACAATTAACCAAAAAATACATTAATTGTTACAAAAATATAAAATACAATAAAAATTTATGAGTAATTTGTGTGCCCAAAAGACAAGTTTAGAAGAAAGTTATCAACTCCAGTACTTTTGCCTGCTTATACAGTAAAAAATGCAGCAACTTCGTGCTCTCATTGTGTGATCGAAAATTATTAGAGATTTCTTCCATTACTCTCTTATCAAAAAAAGCTAAAGGTAAGGAGAGTCTTTTGATTCCCATAACCCCCAACTCCCATAACCCCCAACTCTAATGATTAGTTACTCACAATACTTAATACTACAATAATATAGTTAATTAATAGGAAGAATGTGGGAGTTAGAGAAAATGAATGTGGGAGTTCGAAAAATAAAAAGAATTTTGATTTTAAGGAATAAAATAAATTACTTCCACCTTAGCTATTATGTAATATACGTATACTCGCTCCCTTGTCCCAATTTAATAGTCTCATGGGTCCATCAGTTCTGATTTCTATTAAAAAAAAATTTACATATATTATTTTAATCAATTAATCAATTAATTAGCTATTGACTATTTTACCCTTCGGAACCAAACTTTGCGAACCATATATCGGTTCCTACTAAAGTCGACGTTCCGGACGTCAAGGGACTATCCGTTTAGTCAAATTCATCTTTGAAATTCGTAGTTGACTTTTTCCTCAAAAAAGTCAACAGGTTGACTTTGACCAAAAAATCAACTGTGATACTTTTTCGTGATTACAGTCTATCTTGACTAATTTTGACGTTCCGGACTCGAATACACAGTCCGCATCTCTAAATTATGCTCCTAACTCTAGCTCATGATTTAATACCATCCCACGTAATAAAATAGAATAATTCCCTACTTCATTTTATTTAAATAGTTAAATAAAACTAAACCAACCATTTAAATACATCTCATCACATATCTTGAAATAACACATATATGTACCACACACATACATCTAATAAATAAAATCACCCAAAAGTTTCATATAAATTCGTTTATTAACAATTCTTAAATTACATAAAAAAAATATTAAAAAAATTTAAAAATAAAACTCGGATATTACAACCGTCTCCACCTCCGTCTCCACCTCCGTAACCTCCGTAACCTCTGCCGCTTGGCAGTGGAGCAGATTCGATGGCTTCGTGACCGCCAGGCATGATCTAGGGTTAATGATGAAGATGAAGAGGAAAAGGATTGGAAAGACTCTAAAGTTATTTACCTGACAAAGCTTTGTGATTGATTTCTCCATTCTTTCTAGCGGTCTCTCTTTTTCTTCCTCGCTGTGTATCCTCTCTCTTCCTCGCTGTGTATCCTTCGATTTTGGAAACTAATAGTATTAGTGAAGCTACCTTATTTGAATCGACGGTTAGATTTATCTCAAAGTTTTGATGGTCCAGATCTTTTAATAGGCAAGCAGGAAATTTAGTGTTTTCAAAATCAATTGCATTTTGTATAGATAGATATAATAGGAACCGTTGTCACCAAATCACGGAATTTACGAAATAACAGATATCGCGAATTTTGATAACGGTTTTTTTTTAATAAATTTTATACAACAAAATTATGCCCAATTAAATTGTTCTAAACACATATCAAATCTAAACAATTAATAATTTGCATAAAGGTTTGGCTCTGATACCACTGTTAGGTTTGTAATATTCATGAACGCAATCAAATTGCATAAAATAAGCGGAAGCATGGAAAATCAGAGTTTTAAAATTTTACAAACCATATACCCGGATCACCTTTTATGCACAATTATTAATTAAACGAAAATATGAAGAACAAGAATCATACCCTTAAAGATTCGAGCTTTCTCGGGTACAAGTTCACCTCCAATCTTTTTCATGTTTAACTTAAATCCACCGGATTTGGTTCCTTCCATTGATCAACGTTAGCCACCCAAGTGTTTGGCCTCTAAAGGTGATCCACCAAGGAATAAGTAAGATTCAAGAAGATGGGTATTTGACAAAATCCTATTTTTTTTTCTATCTCTCATAGAAAAGGAGCGTACTCTCCAACTATTAGAATTGCGTATCTCTGATATATGATATAAGACTCCTCTTATAAAGATATCAGGTAACCCTATTTAATTAAAAATAAGGTATTATTTATTTAATTAAATTCTTTTAATTAAATGGGCTCCTTAATCTTATTAGGGATAATTAATTAAACTCCTTTAACTAATTTTCCCTTCTAATCCTATTAAGAATAAATAAGAGTACTTATATTAAATTAATTCCTAAACTCTTTTAGAAATTAAAATAATTATAATTATAATAATATTAATAATACTCCTCTTATTAATTTATATTTAATATTTCTAAAATATTAAATAATAAATATTAAGCTTTTGAATTTATTCTATCACCATGGATTAAATTAAATATACTTAACATATTATTACGATTATGCCATTAATTTCTTAAATAATTATTCTTCCTTTTATGGTGTGACCCTTTAGGTTCTCCATATTAAACCGGTTGTGAATAAATCAATTAGAACAATTCTAATCTTATTTAAATAAATAAATTAAACAATTAATTTATTTAAATAAATAAAATTTATTCTATAATAGGGATAAGCCTCCTTAGCGGTCAACGACTTTCTAGATAATATAGATTTCAACATTAATTATAAAAGAACCTTTGAGTAAATAGTTACCGTTCAATTCAATCCCTCCACCATACAATGTCTCAATTAAATATAAGACATGGAATTACTGTTAAGTCTTATTTTATTTAATTATATGTATTTCGACTCTTAAATGCACAACTCCAAATAATGCAAATTAGAAACTCCTTTCTAATTTCATTCTGCCTTGGCTAAGGACTACTGGGTTGTCATTTATCTAATCACATAGGACATTTCTCTTCTTTTACTAGAAGCGATAGATTCTTTATTGATCATACATTATCTCTATGTACAACTTATTATACCCAAGCATACCATTTGATATACCCTAAGGGTCTTAAAGAATAAGTCAAAGTATAACTCATCATACACAAGATACTATGATTATCTCAAGTCCAAGGATCACTTGTACTACTATCACTACAGGAATTCCTATTGACATGCAAGTAAAACTCCATTATCCTTAGCGAGCCACGTTCAGTAAACTCATGAGATCAATCATCCTCATCCAATGAGCAAGCAACGTATGTAGCAATCTATTTGGATTCACTAATCCCCAATTTAGTAATCCAATGATTGGAAACTATTTTAGTTTTAAGCTTTCTAAGAATTTAGATCTCATTAGAATGATCATCATCATTATTCTAAAAGCATTGCTTAAAACTATGGGTTTATCACATATTATAAAACAACATCATGTAAATAATTAAAAGTCTTTAATAAATTAATATTTTTTATTAATAAATGAATAAGATTGTTACAAAGTATATGCTTTATCATCAAACATGATTGGCTTACATGCATACTACTTTTTATATATATATATATATATATATATATATATATATATATATATCATTTAATCAAAACAAAAAATACGAGTTATTAGTGGAAAGAATTTTGTAACCCGAACAAACTGTGGGACCCGAATTTTAAGAAATTATTAAAATAAGAATTTTGTAAATAAAATTCATATTATAGGATGTTTCGCGTTTGAATAAGAATATATATTTTGAATGTTGTGTTATTAGTGGAAAGAAATCCACAAATGAGATTTTATAGTTGGTTAAGCTATTGAGGAAAATAGAGTTTTAAAACTTGAAGTTTAAATTTTAAATTATTAAAGAAAGTTTTAATTGATGATGTGAAATCAAAGAGGAAATTGATTTTAGACGAGTTAACATTTATGAAGTATATGCAAAGTATTTAGAAATTTAGATTTTATTACTAATAGAGCAGAATTTGTCTGCGTCTAAAATTGAGGTGGTACAGCTGCACCACTTCCAAGCTTATGACCAGCGCAGCTGCATCGGTCTGTAGTAAGCTCTGAGTAAGTTTGCAAAATTTGAATTTCAAGACATGTAAATTATGGTTAATATGTGTAATAAAAATTATAATTGAAGTTTAAGCTGTCCGAGAATGGATTGAGATATCAATAAATGAATTGGATGAGAATTAGTTCTAGAATTAATTAACCCAAAATAAAAATTGGTTAATTAAGTGATATTATGGAATATTATATTATAAAGCTTTGTGTGGCAGTGGCATGATGGTAAATTGAATAAAAAGAGTTAATTCACTTACATAAGACGGTGTATTAATATATATGTTTTACATAGAGGGATGAAAGGAATATGTTAATTAAAATTTGATATTTTAAATATATTATATAGTATTGTAATATATAAAAGGGTTAATATTTTAAAGATAAGTGATTAATAAAGAAAGGAACCAATACAATTATAAATAAATATTGGATATAGATTTATGCATTAAGTTAATATTTAAGTTTTGGCTAACTAAAAATGTGTTAGGTCAATTTATTGAAGAAAAGAATTGAAGAATTATAGTATAATAATTGGTATTGTACAAACTAATTATTTTAAGGAAAATGATTATTTTAAAGAAGGGTGTAATGATAAATGAATATTAAAATAATGTGGAATTGGGTATTAATGTTGAGATTATGAGCTTGAGTTACTTAACTCTAGTAAGTGGGATAAATGAGCCTTGTGTGGCATAAGTATTAAAGTTAAACCAGACTAAAACTTTAACAAGAATTATTAAATGAGAATTAATGAAAAGATAAAAAAATGATTGATATTAATCATTGTGATATTAAAGTGTGATAGAAAATAATGGGTTGAAAGCACCCAACTGAATTATATTTAGCCCAATTAAAATAATATTTGGACTAGGCCAATGTACATGGGATATAAGATTTTATATTGGTGTATATTTAAAATATAAGTATGCTTCCTATATGTGGGTATGTACATATATATGTGTCCATAACTTAATTTAGTATAATTGACTTAATGAACTCAAAAGGAAACTTTAGAAAAATATAGGTTATTTTAGTGATAAGTTAAAGGAGTAATGTGGCTTGTCCCTAAATCTGCGTATCAACTCGTTATAATAGTCGTGAATAGGCCATTAGCTCCTTCTTCTCCTTCCCGTTTGTTGAAGTTGTTTGAGAAATTAGCTATAGAGAGTTAGGAGAAATGAAGAGCAATTGGAGATTGAGTATGGATAATCAGAGGTGGGAAAAGCTATAGTTATTAAATTCAAGCTTCAAGAGGTAATACTTATATACATACATGTTCTTCTTTTCAAGATTGATAAATTTCTTAGAAATGTCAAGAAATGGTTGCTTTTGAGTTAAAAATTGGTGGCTAAGGATTGTTGTAATCCATAAATTGTTGCAAGATATTGTTAATACAGTTAAATACGAAAACAACGAAAGTTAAACAAACCAATTTGGTTTAGAAACGAATCTGGAGTGATGAAATTCGTTAAACATGTGAAATTATGGAAAAATAGTAAACCTCTTGAATTTGAGTAATCAAATTAGTTGTTTATAGAGTTTGTGTGTAAGGCCCCAACATTTTATAAATGAAGATTTAATTTTCTCTATTTATTATTTTGAAATAGTAAGGGTTGAATTGATTAATGTGGTTAGTTATGGGTAAAATGCGCAAATATTTTTAAATAAGCAAGTGGTTATAAAATACTCATTGTTGTCGGAGAATATTCGTTTGGTCGTGGAATATTCTTCTGCGCATTGGGAATATTAAATGCATGTAGCGACCTTATGTGGGCCCCATAATGTGAAAGCAATTGGATGAAGAAACGACAAGTATGAGTTGTTTATAAATAATGGCGTAGTTGTTACCGTTAATACTGTTGGAATACCCGGTGGTTAAAACACAGTAATACGCGTTGTTGCACAGTAGCACACGGTATTACACCAATTATTGATTCTTACGTAAGAAAGCACTACTCAATAATTGTTACAGTAATTACTGTTCAGTATTTTATTTTATTAATTCAATAATTGTTGCGTCGATATTTTATATTACTGTTGTTTCAATAATTGTCACTACATAGTATTTTCCATTATCAAAGAAATAATTCATATTATCTGAATAATATTATTAGAAAATATTATTGGCAATGTCTAGAAAGTTCTATCTAAGGAGAGGTTTGGTCACCTAATCAAGGCCAAAGATGAGGAGAAATTCTAATTGGAAAGCCCCTCTTTCCGAGAGCGGCACAGTTGCGAGATTGTGATTACGTAATATTATTTGTGAATAATTAATTATTGATTTATATGATGAGGAAAATATTGATTTTATGTGGCTATAGATGGAGAAAATTTTTAAATGTGACAATTGTTGAAAATTAATATTTTATCTTTTTCTGATAAAATAATTCATTTGAATATATTATTTTAATAATATATTAATGGTGATATTTTTACAATGAATGTGGGATATATGAGTATATGAGGAGGAAGAGTATTTTTGTTGCATTAAATGATTAACACATATTTTGTGTGTCGGTGGACCCCATTTCTTAACTGAAATTTGATTATAGCCTGTAAAATCGTCCGTATGTGGATTTCGGTCAATTTTTGTTTAGAATTTGGAAAACCTTTCTTCTGCAAAGTTGTAGATAATTAAATTTCCTATAATAAGTTGCGAGATTCGAATTTTCTAATAAAAGGGCTATTTATTATGAATTATTGAAGTTCCGAAGCTCTGAAATAATTAATTTTTAAAGTTTTAAATATTTTTTTAATAAAAAACATTTTTTATATGTTGTGAGCCTCATTAATCACATGCTAAGTTGCTGAATTCAGAAGTCTAAGGTTGGCGTAGAAAATTTTATTTATATAATATTATTATATTAAATTTTCTACTTTGGTGTTCTAAGCAATTTCCTATAAATAGGGTGCTTAGGTTAGAATTGAAAATCACACCAGAAACTAAAGATTTCTCTCTCTTTCTCTCTCTATATTATCGAGCATATTCTTGTGAGTATTTTAGTACTTTGAGTATTGCTATACGGTGCAAGTTCTTTCAGCACTATATCCAGTATTCCAGTCAGAAGTACTATTTTTTCTGAGGTAAGGGATGTTATTTTATTCAAAAATGATATTATTTCTTCAATATCATTATGCCGAAATATTGGTGGAAATTTTTATCAAATTTAGAATTTTTCATGTCGGGGTTACTATTCATGAGTTACTATTCACGAGTACTATTCACGAAGCGTGATGATATTTTTTTGTGAAATTTCTATCTTTTGAGGTCGGAGTTACTATTCACGTATACGGAACTATTCACGTATCGATTAATTATTCACGAATCACGACACTATTCACAAAAAAATTAAATTTTCTTTTTCGTGTCCAAGATTATGCATTATGATTCCTATCTTTGATTGGATCTATGTTTTGATCTTCATTCTTGAATTTTACTCCACTCTAATTATTTATGAAGTATTTTTGAACTTGGATTGTGTAAAGTACGAATCCTTAATATTTGTTCTTTTGTTTCACTGGATTCGTTTCCTTTAAAATATTTTTCATCATCCTCAGTCCTAAATGATGATATTACTGAATATCTTTGGCCTGTAGTGCAAAGATGAATGATTTTCTGATGAATATCTTTGGCCCGTAGTGTGAAGATAAACAGGTGTTTAGATGAACATGACCAACTGATGAATATCTTTGGCCCGTAGTGCAAAGATGAACAGGTGTTGAGATGAACATAACCAGCTGATGAATATCTTTGGCCTGTAGTGCAAAGATGACTATTTGATTTATGATGTATATTGATTGATGTTACAGGGATAAAATATCGATGATGGACTATTAAAGTCATAGATGATAGTAGATATCATTCTCTACTTAACTCTTCTAATGAATTATTGTTTCCGCTGCAGTTGTTGATCTAAAACTTGTTGTCTATTGTATTCTATCAGATTTTTCCCTGTTGAAGACTAAGGATAATTTTTTGTACATTATCTTAGTCATAATATTTTTTACTGGGCTAGTTGAGCTCACCCCTTTCCTTTTTGTTCCATTTTTCTTCTCAGGAGACGAGAATATAGCGGGAACTAGTCGGGGTGTGGAGTGATGGTTCAAGACAGTTGTTTTAGTAGTTCTCACTATTTTGTAAAATAGTGTATCAATAATTGTAATGAGGACTTATTTGAGTGTGGATATTGTCTAGAAGACAATATTTGTATTTAAACTCAGAGTTTATGTGTTGTCGTATTTTGCACGACAATTGTATTAATAAAGTTGTAGTTGTTTTACATACCATGTATTTGGCGACTCGAGAATAGGTTGGGTGGATTGGACCTATTTTGGGGCGCCACTGATTAATATCGAGCTTAGGATATGATCTCTGGCGGAGATCGGGGAATAGAACTAGGAAGGGAGAGACGAGTAAATCCTTCGCTAATGTGTCCTACCTAAGCTTATTTGTTGGTCGGTCATAATATAGGGGTATTATGTGATTTGTTAATTTGTTTAATTAACCCTTGTTTTATGGCAGTATTTAAGAATGTCAACTAAGAATGTTAACACTGGAGTAAATGAGACCGTGGAGACACCTGTACTCACCAACGAGGAGAACGTGCAACAGGCTGGCAATGTTCCTCCTGTGAACAACACCACTGAGCAGATGATGAACGATGGTATGTTTAGGAACTTTCTAGAATTCATGCAAAACCAAATGAGAAAGACTATTGTTCAAAATGCATGTGGAAACACTGGCAACTCACGAATGGTCACCGCTAAGCAGTTCAAGGATTTGGGACCGCCAGAGTTTTTGGGAAACCCAGAACCACTTACGGCAGAGACGTGGATAAAGCAGATCACTAAAATATTTGATGTCTTGGGATGCTCAGAGGTGCAAAAGGTTCCTTTCGCCACTTTCATGTTACGACAAGAGGCAGATTATTGGTGGGAATCTGTAAAGCGTACTCAGCCTACCGCACTGACGATGTCTTGGGAGAAGTTCCAAGAATTGTTCAACGACAAGTACTTTCCCGAAAGTATTCGTCACATGAAGGAGGTAGAGTTCATCAAGCTGGAGCAAAACAATATGAACGTGTCACAGTACGAATCTAAGTTTGCCGAGTTGTCCCGATTTGCATCCCATTTGGTTGATAATGAAGAGAGAATGACACGAATGTTTCTGCGAGGTTTGAAACCCAAAATACGTCATTCCTCATTTCTCACAAACTTTGTTTATATTCAGATGTTGTAAATAGGGCTCAGTTATTGGAGCGCGATAATGAGTCGGTTCAACTGAAGAATAATGACCAACAACTCGATGATAATCGTACCGGTGGCGACGGTCATCGGAACAATGCTAACCATCGTGGAGGAAATTATCATGCCAGAAATGTAAGACCCCGAATTTTATGAAATAATATTATTCAAATTTTCTTATAATTACTATTTAGTAAAAGGTTAAATTGATAAAAGTTTAAAGTTAAGGGAGTTGTTTAAATAACGGCATAATTGTTACCGTTAACACTGTTGGAATACCCGGTGGTTAAAATATAAAGAATGTCTGGCGTCGTTGACAAGAAGACAAGGTATTGCACAAAGATTTTTTGAATTATTGATTCTTACGTAAGAAGGCACTACTCAATAATTGTTATAATAATTACTGTTCAATATTTTATTTTATTGATTCAATAATTGTTGCGTTGATATTTCATATTATTGTTGCTCAATAATTGTCACTGCACAGTATTTCCCATTATTAGATCAATAATTCATATTATTTGAATAATATTATTAGATAGCATTATTGGCAATGTCTAGAAAGTTCTGTCAAGGAGAGGTTTGGTCACCTAATTGCGGCGTCGATGAGGAGAAATTCTTATTGGAAAGCCCTCCTTCCTCACAGGGCGCACAGTTGTCAATATTGTGATTACGTAATATTATTTGTGAATAATTAATTATTGATTTATATGATGAGAAAAATATTGATTTTATGTGGATATAGATGGAGAAAATTTTTAATGTGACAATTGTTGAAAATTAATATTTTATTTTTTTCTGATAAAATAATTCATTTAATATATTATTTTAATAATATATTAATGGTGATATTTTTACAATGAATGTGGGATATATGAGTATATAAGGAGGAGGAGTATTTTTATTGCAAAAGTTGTTTAAAACATGTTAAACATGTTGGTGGACCCATTTCTTGACTGAAATTTGATTATAGCTTGTAAAATCGTCCGTATGTGGATTTCGGTCAATTTATGTTTGAAATTTGGAAAAACTTTCTTCTGTAAAGTTGTAGAGAATTGAATTTCCTATAAAAAGCCGCGAGATTCGAATTTTCTGATAAAAGGACTATTTATTATGAATTATTGAAGTTCTGAAATAATTGATTTTTGAAAGTTTTAATTATTTTTAATAACAAAAATGTTTTTTTTTATTTAGTTGAGGGGGGTCACTCTTGGTGGCTGATATTTGAATCAGATATTGTGTGCGTAAGAATTTAATAATTATATATTAATATTTTATTAAATTTTTTGCTTTGGTGTTCTAAGCAATTTCCTATAAACAGGGTGCTTATGTTAGAATTGAAAATCACACCAGAAACTGAAGTTTTCTCTCTATTTCTCTCTCTATAATATCGAGCTTATTTTTGTGAGTATTTTAGTACTTTGAGTATTGCTATACGGTGCAAGTTCGTTCAGTGTTATATCCAACATTCCAGTACTGCTCTTTCGAGGTAAGGGATTGTAAGGGATAGTAAGGGAGATTATTTTTTTTATAAATAATATTATTTCTTCAATATCATTATGCCGAAATATTGGTTTGAGTTTTTATCAAATTTGGAACTTTTTATGTCGGGGTTACTATTCATGAGTTACTATTCATGAGTTAATATTCACGAGTTACTATTTACGAGTACTATTCACGAAGCATGATGATGTTTTTTGTGAAATTTCTATCTTTTGGTGTCAAAGTTACTATTCACGTATACGGTACTATTCACATATACGACACTATTCACGAATACGGCACTATTCACAAAAAAATTAAATTTTCGTTTTTCGTCCAAAATATCTATTATGGATACTAGCTTTGATTGTATCCATGTTTTGATCATTCTTGAATTTTACTCCATTATGATTATTTATGAGATATTTTTGGACATGGAATAGCTGAAGTACGAATCCTTAATATTTATTATTTTGTTTCACTGGATTCATTTTCGTAAAATATTTTTCATCATCCTTGAATTTTACTCCACTATGATTATTTATGAGGTATTATTATCTTTGATTGGATCTATGTTTTGATCTTCATTCTTGAATTTTACTCCACTCTGATTATTTATGAAGTATTTTTGAACTTGGATTGTGTAAAGTACGAATCCTTAATATTTGTTCTTTTGTTTCACTGGATTCGTTTTCTTTAAAATATTTTCATCATCCTCAGTCCTAAATGATGATATAACTGAATATCTTTGGCATGTAGTGCAAAGATGAATGATTTCTGAAGAATATCTTTGGCCAGTAGTGCGAAGATGAACAGGTGTTTAGATGAACATGACCAACTGATAAATATCTTTGGCTGCGGTCGCAAAAAGATGACATATTGAATATCTTTGGCCGATGAGTGCAAAGATGAGCTGTTGATGAATATCTTTGGCCCGTAGTGCAAAGATGAATTTATCGATATGATTATGAGCAGAAGCGTGATTTGGTATAACCATGATCTTTGATGTTTCAGGTGATGAAAATTAACTTTGTCCTGGATGTGGAAAGGAATTTAGAACTACAATTACGATTATGAGTTATACACGTGATTGTGGACAGGAATTATTGATTAATGTTACCGGGATAAAACATTATTGATGGACTTTTAACATGGAGAAGATAATAGATTTTATGGTCTATTTAACTCTTCTAATAGATTTCTCATTCCGCTGCAACTATGGTTGAAATTTTATCATCTACCATATGTTCTAAATCTCTGATTTATTATTGATGAAGGCTATTGATAATTTAATTATTTTTAGTCATGATATTCTTTACTGAGCTAGTTGTGCTCACCCTTTTGCTTCACAATTCCTTTCAGGTAATAAAAGTGTAGCTGGGTCGAGTGAGGGATAGCGAGGGAATAGAATGATGGTCTATAGATGTTGAGGGTGAGGTGAATTTAACTTGGAAGGGTGTTTTGCCACTATCATACAAGATGTCTAATGACATACAACCTCGTGTCATCATAAGACAGGGTTGTACTCATCCACTTGCTGAGTATATATACGAGCACTACCTATATAATCTTGGAGTTTGGTTGAAGTATAATTCTCAATTAGAGACAGTGGAGATAATGATATGTCAAGAGAAGACTCACCATTGGGAAGAATATGATAGTAATCTTCTCGTTTTTCTTTGGGGTCTATTGGGTCAACCAAGGATAATTCTGTGGCCATATGATATCTACCATAACCTAGAAGCATGGCCTCCCATGTACGAAGGTTTCCTTGAGCACTTTCCAATGGTTTTAATTTCTAAAATAGTTCTTGACTGTACTTTTATGTAATATATCATGGTGACGTGCTATCCAAGTTGGTGTCCAGAGTCACAGTTGGTATTAAAACTCATAGTATATGTGTTGTTGTATTTTGCACGACAATTGTAGTAATAAAGTTGTAGTTGTTTTCTGTACCATTTTTTTTGGCGACTCAAAATAGGTTGGGTGGAATGGACCTATTTTGGGGTCGTCACAAGAAATGGTAACCACTTCAGTGGTAATCATGGCCAAGGTAATAGAAGAAATAACTCAAGTGGAAATTTTAAGAAGAGAAGATTTAACAATGACGGGAAGACGTTGGCACCAACACCAGCAACGAATTTTAGAGGAGGAGAAAGACCACCAGTTAGATGCTACAGATGCGGAGAAGAGGGACACATAAGTTCAAACTGTTCACAACCTTCCAAGGTATGTTTTAGTTGTGCAAAGGACGACCATATAGCTCGAGATTTCACTCGGAAAAAAAAATGCTGGCACTTTCGGATGCAAGTTTGTTGAAATGATTGACAGCAGCTTATGCATCATTTTCATATGCAGAATCATGCCTTAAATCTCGCACCACATTCTCAACATTAGCAGTAGAGAAAGGAACATTTTGCAACCCACCTCCCATTGTGCTCAAAACATTCATCATCTTACTAGGACCAATACCAGACTTATTTAAAGTGTCAATTAAATTTCTTACAACAAGAGTAATATTTTTGTGAGTCTCGATCAAATTTCCTTTGGTGGGGGTCACTAAATGATGATTGTGCTCTAATTCAACAGTAGAAATACACCAATTGTCTTCTTTCTTATCGTGGACAACATATATTCTTGCTTTGCACATTGTTCGTCCTATAGAGTCTCTCTGTCTAGTTATTTTATTACTACTATCTTCATCATCAGGTAAACTCTTGCCAACAATTGGTGTACCGGCTTTCATACATACATACTGCCTAGATCTGATATCATTCGTATTAGCATGTTTATGACTAGTTGCGATTCTAATCTCAAATCCATTTTTACGTGCATATGATCTATAAAAATATTCAACCTCTTCTAACATACAAAATAATTGACCAACGTACGGAACAATATCAGATTTATTACTTTCAACTTCACTAACAAATTCAGATGTATTATATGACATTTTGAAAAACTTACTTGTGAATAATAGTGATGAATTTTGCTCGATCAGAACTTCAACTTGATTTTCTGAAGTGAAAGTGGGCAACCAGATGAAACAAATTATGAGTAGAGGTGAAAAGAGAAATTAATATCCGAGAACAAGTTCTATGGAAGGATAAGAAGATAACTTGAGAAAATAGCAGCTTCCTAGACAATATTTAAAGGGTAAAAAGACCAGCCGGTACAGCTTGTAGTGGTTAATGCTCAAGAAGTCTAATGTTCTTTTTCCATATAATCAATGTCAGCTTTTTTCTATTCCCATAGTGCTTTATTATTATGTTTGACTACTTATTCACCAGACAATCTTTATAATAATAATAATAATAATAATAATAATAATAATAATAATAATAATAATAATAATAATAATAATGGTAATAAAATAATAAAAAGTACATAAGCCGCTACTATATGTAACGGCTTTATACTCAATTCGTAATAATAATCGAATAATTATAATAAAATAATGAGAAAATATAATTTGGGGGGAAATGGAATGTTTTAAGATATATCCAAATCCAAGGTAAAATATGACAGCTAGGCCCGTGGTGCTCGGGTGGTCATTTGACGAATGTTTGGAGCTAGAGGTCGCGGGTACGATTCTGTTTAGCAGCGAAAAAAATTAATTATTACAAGCCGGTATAGCCTCTACCGGCCGAGCCTTTTTAATAATAATATATTTTAATTTTTTATTGTAGTTCAGGTGAAGCTTTGTCTCTACTTAGAAGCAAAGGGACAAAGCTTTTTCTGCCACATCGCTTCGGGAAAGGCACCGAATATTTGTTTTAACTACTTTTTCTGCCACATCGCCTCGGGAAAGAACACTGCGCAAGCTTTCGGTAAACTAAAAGTCGGCTTTGCTGCTTGAAGTCGTTGTTTGAATTTGGATAATATTTAATTCTATATACCGGTGAGCTTATTTAACCATCTATTGAGAACACACATTGTTCAAACTAAAGTTCAGTATATAGCAAGGTAAAATAAAAGTAACAGAGAGTAGAGAGGGAGTATTTTTACAGAGAGGAGCAAAAAACTTCAACAAGTTGAAGCTGCTGGATTCTTTTATTAGATTCTAAAGACACCGAACTTCAACAAGTAAGTTTTTATTTATTATTATTTGTTCAGTTTTTAATAGTTTCCGTTGTTGTTATTATTTTCGTATAATAGTAAAATAATATTATTACATTATATAAATGAAAAAAACTTATTACAGTGTACTCAATTGTTACATACAAATTTTTATTACTGCATGTTATTTTTTGTTCTTTTATTACTTCATGTTATTACTGAATTAAATGCATGTTATTACTGCATGTTATTGTTTTTGTTGTCATTAATGCATGTTATTGTGTATTGTTATTACTGTCATTAATGCATGTTATTGTGTATTGTTATTACTGTCATTTTGCAGCATATTACTTTCAACTTCATTTTGTCATGCATCTTAAAACTAATATGGAATTGATGTATTTTTTTAGGTAAAAGATGGACAGTTGGGAATATGGGCCAATTGATCCAAGTGTTCTTCATGATCAACAAGATCATGTATCAGATGACATATATCATGGGAAAGATAGGGGAAAATTAGGCTCCAGTCAATATACTGATCAAAAGTATAATCACTGGAATTTGACAAAAGAACAAAAAATCCTTTTAGATAAATGTGGATTTGGAGTATTTAGTTTTCGAGGTGTTGTACACCAAACTGACCTTGGTCTAATATCTGCCCTAGTCGAGAGATGGCAGGAGACTAATACTTTTCATTTAAAGCGTGGAGAAATAACAATCACGCTAGAGGATGTTCACTTTATTTTTGGGTTACCGGTGGTGGGAAAGCCCTTAACGAGTCCCCTTGCTGTCACAAATTTGAATTATTTTAGGGATTGTTTTGGAGATAAATTAGCTAGTGAATATTTTAGTTCAAAAAAGCGCAGTGCAATTTCATTCGTGTGGTTGCATGAACATTTTAATAAATGTCCCGAGAATGCAAGTAAAGATGTTGTAGGGCGACACACAAAGGCATACATGTTGTGGTTGTGTGGGGCAATATTATTCCCTAATAGGAATAGGAATAGTGTGCACCCACGATATATGTCTTTTATTGCCAACGCTGAAGATTGTGTAACTTACTCTTGGGGCGCGGCAGTGTTAGCATATTTGTACAGATCTTTATATACTGCTACTAGGAAAGGAGTTAAATACATTAATGGTTGTGTAACATTGTTACAAATTTGGGCTTATGAGCGTGTAAATATTGGAAAGCCAAACCCTTGGCCACAATCATTCGTATGGTTACCTAGGGCTTTAGCATGGTCCTATTTTGGAGCCTATAGTTACCCTGGTAGACGTGAGAATCCCCATCACCATTTGTCATTTTACCGAGGGGAGTTAGATATTAAGTCTATGTGGGATGTGGTTTGGCGGCCTTACATAATGTGACATGATATCAGTGGATTTAATTTTGAAGGTAGGTTGTTGGGATCTGGTGGGGTCCCCTTGATCCACTTTGATATTGTGGAATTTCAGATGCCGGACCGTGTGATGAGACAGTTCGGGTTCATGCAAGGCATACCATCAACAGCGAAAAACCACGATGACCTTAGGAAGGAGAAAAAGTTTAAATTTATTGATGTCGAGGATTGCATGGCCTTGAGAGGGGAATATATTTCGAGGTGGGAGGCATACATGGATCATCTCGAAGGACAACAAACTAAAATTTATGATTATGTCCCAATAGATGATTACATGGTCTGGTATAGGAAAATTACACGTTGGAAAATCCACCGACCTCGACATGCAAGCGACCTTGACAGTTGTTATGAGCCTTGGGCCATTTACAACCAACAACACCTTATTCAAATGGTATAAAATTATATTCTTCTTTAATTTATCATGTATTGGAGTAAATACTTAATATTACATTTATTCATATTTCGTGTTAATAATATTTGTTTGTGTTTATCTTACATGACAGGTTGAGAGTGCAAAGTCGTTACTTGATAAATTTTCAGCACTTACTCAGCTGCCTCTCGAGTTGGTTCAGCAAAAAAAATAATTGGGATTTCCAATACGCCCTATACAACTTCGAAGCAAGAGGGAAACAAATACCTCGACAGGGGGGTCGCACAAATTTTGGACTACAGTCCCAATTCTCCCAATTCAATGAAGGGCTTGGGAAACAAACTGATTATGTTGTATAAGAGAGCTACATACCCACCCCACAATTAATCGAGGAGAGCTCCATTCCAACCACCCAAGCCTACGAGGAGTGTTACATTCCAACCAACTCTGACTTTGCGGGACTTTCTGACGCCAAGGGATCTAGTTCACAAAAGGTATATACAGTTATGTTAATAGTGATGGTTTTAATTATTATTGCTATATAATAATAATGTACATTTGGGTCTCAATCAGGTACAAGATGCGGGAGACCACATTTCTTATGGACCAAAAGTGTCCTTATCCAAAAGACTTAAAGATTGGAAGGAGACATTTGTAAATAAACATATGTTTGGAAATGTGGTGGCACCAGAAGAGGATTTATATCCTTTGTCACATCCGCGCCAGTTATATGAATTAGACCACAATGCAGTGCAATCCTTAGGGCTTGGGAGTTGGATATTCGAGCATATCATCGACGCTTATATGTTGTTGCTACGAGACAGAGAGGAATACTACAGGTCGCGGGGAATACAAAGGTGGTCCCAATTTGGTTTCATGAATTCACTCTTCATGCATCTTGGGCAAGGCTATGTGCCCTGCACTAACGTGAATACTGCATGGAGTTTTTGCAATCCGTATGTTAACCAAGATGTTGGTCCACCTTTACATGAATGCAAATACATATTCATGCCGGTGTGTAGTACCAATCAACGCCATTTTTTCTTGTTCCTATTCGCAGTTGAAGATTGGATGGTTACCATAATTGACCTGCACTACAATGACACTAAGTATATTAAGTTACATGAAATGTACTCAGAATTCGTTAAAGTTGCGGTATGTTTAGTTTCAAAATATTTTAATTTTATAATGTCCTTTAATATTAAAAAATTATTAACCAACTACTTTGTATATGTAGTAGTAGATTTGATACCATTTCGTTTCATGAAATGGTAATCCAAATCTTGAGTGGCCCAATGCCGGTAATCCCACTTGTGCGGACCTTACATATTAAATAAAACAACCCAACAACTCGCATCGTGGCATTTTGTATGCAAGTATGTTGATTTGTTTTCGTTAGGGCCAATGGTAATATTTCTAAAGAGAAGTGGTCTTGGAAGATGTCACGATCTTTTCGTTCTTCTGCGTCGCATGGGAGCTCTACAAGAAATCCGCAAGATTACTTAGGCCTTCCAAAATATAGAACTTGTCCAACGTTATCTAATTACATATTAATTAATAAGAATGTCTATTTGGTTGAACTTTATGGGATTTTCAAATTCATAACTTAGTAATATGAATGTTATTGAATCACATAAAACCACTTCATATTATTATTAATCTGAAAAAAATTATCTATTTAGTTGAACTGTATGGATATTTTTATTGAACTAATATTAATAATCACATTATTTATATTAATATTAAAATCATTATTAATATTATTTTTAATAATAGTAATACATGAATATAACAATAAATAGATAATGCATTCATTTCCTATCATTGAAACTTAATATAATAATAATAATATAAACATAATAATAATCTAGAATATAGATTTAAATAGAAAACCCCCAATTAATAATATAGATTTATTAATAATAATAAATCGTAATATAATAATAATGCTAGAATATAGATTTTGGGGGATGGTGAAGTTTTAATATAAAGATATATCATTGGTTGAAATTAACAGCTAGGCCCGTGGTGCTCGGGTGGTCATATGACGAGTGTATGGACTTGGAGGTTGCGAGTTCGAATATGTTTAGTAGCGAATTGGTTGAATAAAATCATTTTTTTCAATTTTTATTGTCGGTACCGTGATAATTTCGCATCAGTTGGCTATTTTTTTAATTTTTATTGCAAAGTAGTGACAATTTATACCTAAGTAGGAATTTTAATATTATTTTAATGCGGTAGTATCAACTGCATCTTAGGTCGCATTTATTTTATTTTTTTATTCCATTTTAATGTGCTTAGATAATGACATATAATGGAGAAAAAAAAATTTGTGTGTTCTAGTACAAGCTCTTCCTATTAATTATTTTAATAATAAATATTCATTTTTATAACTATATCGACAATATAATTTTACGTGGGCCTCACTTATTAAAATAGAAATTTGCGAGGTAAATAATTAGGCACAACAACTCGCGTGTGCTTTAAACTTATCAAATACTAAAGCTAATCTCAGCCATCAATTCAATTTATCAACGGTCCAAAAAGGGGGTGTTGCACAGTTCTCATATCAACCGGCTGCTATGGAAGGGATCCCATAAATCTAATATCATTAATATTAAATAATTAATGAAATTTATCTTAAAATATTAAAAGATATATTTTATAACTTAAAATATTATTAAATACCTTTTATCATTTAAAATGATTTTTAATATAATAAAATTATTTTTAATTAATTTATTTCATGCATTTATTAAATAAATTAAATATCAAGAATATCCAAATAAATATTAATATTTATGAAAAATATGTGAAATTATTAAAAGTTAATTTTTATAACTTCAAATAATTTTTAAAACTATTTTGGATTTTATAATAATTAATTTCTATTTTTAAATGATTTTTGCAAAATAAATTAAATAAAATTATTAAATCTGTCGCTATAGCCTTTAGCGACAGAAAGCGTCGCCTTAGGTGTTCTTAAGTCCTCAAGAACATTCATAAGCAGTTTCGAGGTAGCTAGTTTGACCAACAATAATTTTTATTCTGTGATGTATCTGGACAAGCTAATGCTTATAGATTATAGAACTAATATAAATCAAATTTTCGTTTAATCAGATAGACAAGCTTTGTGTTTAATAGCTAAAGATCAGTCTGATCGAGATCTATTTGCAATGATTGTGTATGTTATGTACCCTTATATGTATAAGTTTTAAAACGGTGATTCTTCGGACGGAATCTTTATAAGGGAGGGTGAATATAATAACCCGATATTTTTTATATAAATAAATAAGAAATTTTGGATATAAATTTTTTTTATTTTACAGGTGGAAATTTGTGCCAGGTAATGTGTATGTATATTTGTGATAAATGAAATTTTATTTATTACTTGAATAATTATAAATAATTTTCTTAAGAATTATTAATCATTATAAATTATATTCTTATAGTAATTAATTTTATAGTAGAAATGTTTTTATTATTTATCTTCCATGAAAATATGATTATTATATTATTTAACTAATATATGAAATGATTATAGAATTATTATAATAATTATTTTGTTATATGAATTTATTTTTGATTAATTAATTTAATTATTATAACTTAATTAATAATGGTATTATATGAAAAAAATATCAGATACGGAATCCAAACCCTAATTTTGGATTTTGATCAGGAATGAGAATAAGAATATAATATTATTTGTATTTCAGTACTATAAATATGTACTGTATGTACGTATTGATAATGGTTGGTCAATTATGGTGTAACATGTTAAAACCCTAATATTAATTTGTTAAACCCTAGTTCAAAAGTTAAATACGAGTTCAAGATTGTTCAGTAATTGTCTTATATGATTTATGTTTTGTATTTTAGGATTTTATGTTAATTAGGAAAACCTTAATTAATTTTTTTAAACCCTAATTAATTAGAAAACCTAATTTATAAATAAGTAACCCTAATTGCTAAATGGGTAACCCTAATTGTAAGCCCTAATGCTAATTATTGGATCTTAAACCCTAAATGTTCAAGTAATGTAATTAGAAAACTAATTATAATTAGTAAACTCTAAATTATATTTTTAGGAAACTAATTTTTATTTTATTTTTTTAAAACCCTAGATAAAGATCCTAGAAAAGCAAATTTTTGAAAACCTTAGGGTCAAACCCCAAGGGTTTATCAAGATTACATTTTGTTATTAAATTTGAAAGCCAAATGACATTTTTGCCATTATTGCATTATTGAAGCTTACTTGAAAATCTAGCAATAATTGGAGTTGGTGAACCACCTTTGACTCCTATATGACTGAATTATACACATCTCAGCCACTATATATCAGCCACTTCATTGCAACATAATATATATATATAGATCAAGAGAGAAAAAGTGCATTATTGTGCTCATTTATTGACCAACACTCATCCAAGACCCCCTCTCTCTATAACCTACGAAATATTGTATTAAACCAGTCCCAAAACAAAGCCCTACTAACACCTATAACAAATCAAAAGTCCAGAATCAAGAAATTTTTCATCAAGGTATAAAACCCTAATTTAGAATCTGACCTCTGATGATGTGTTAGAAGTTATGATTTTGTGTTGTAATAGGTTGTTTATAGTGTATATTGATGATCTTGGTTGATAGATGTTAGATCCATAACATCTATAGGCTTAGATTTGATGTTCTTCAAAATCTGGAAAACTGAGAAATATGGTCTGACAACCAAATGTCATGTCCCATAGATCTAAGTTTGTTATGTGTTTTTGTTGTTTAAAGGTTTGAATATGTAGTATGCTATGAGATCTTAGTTCTGGAACTTGAATCAAGTTCAGATCGTGTACAGATTGTTAGATATATGTGGTCAAATCACGTTGACCAGACATGACCGAACGTTTTTGGGTAACCCAGAACGTGCCCAGAAAGTTCTGACAAGATCTTGATGGGCTTGGATCTGACAGTGGTTTGATTATATGCTTTTGTTTTTGTATCTAGGTTATAGTATGTTATATGGACTACATTTTTATGCCTTATAATCTCCTAAATATCAAATGATTTGAAGTGATCAAAGCAGGCCAGAAGATCACAGACTGAGTTTTTTGGGTAACCCAGAAAACTCAAGAACGCGATCTCTGTCACAGTTTGACATGAATATATCTAATGATTGTGTTGTTGTTTTATTGGTTTTATGTATTGTATCTCTTCACCTACATGTTATCTACACACTGCAACTCTTAGATCACAAAAGCATTACACGAACAACAAGTTATGGAAGCTCAATATGACTAAGTTGAATCGTTTCTTCATTTAGGGTAACCCAAAATGAAAGAACAACTCGACGATACCACTTTGAAGGCTTAGATCTTGCATTTGGTACATGTTATGACATTGGTTGTTGTTGGATCGTATAGTATTACATTAGTAATATAATCTATAACCATTAGCTTGTCTAGATACATCACAGAATGAAAATTATTGTTGGTCAAACTAGCTACCTCGAAACTGCTTATGAATGTTCTTGAGGACTTAAGAACACCTATATGACGCTTTCGTCGCCGCTAAAGGCTATAATGATGACATTTAATAATTTTATTTAATTTATTTTCCCAAAATCATTTAAAAATAGAAATTAATTATTAAAAATTCAAAATAGTTTTAAAAATTATATGACTTTATAAAAATTAACTTTTAATAATTTCACATATTTGCATAAATATTAATATTTATTTGGATATTCTTGATATTTAATTTATTTAATAAATGCATGAAATAAATTAATTAAAAATAATTTTATTATATTAAAAATCATTTTAAATGATAAAAGGTATTTAATAATATTTTAAGTTATAAAATATAACTTTTAATATTTTAAGACAAATTTTATTAATTATTTAATATTAATGATATTAGATTTATTTAACAATTATATTAAATAAATTGATTAAAAATGATTTTAATATTATAAAAATCATTTTAAATGAAAATAAATAGTTTAAAAATATTTGAAGTTATAAAATATAACTTTTAATATTTAAAGGTAAATTTAATTAATAATTTAATATTAAATGATATTAAAGTTATTTAATAATTATATTAAATAAATAGTTTTAAAATGGTTTTATTGAATTAAAAATGATTTAAAAAGGATATAAATATTTTAAAAATAATTTAAGTTATAATAATTGACTTTTAATATTTTGATAAATAGTACATTAATATTTAAATATTAATGATAATTATTTAAAAATGATTTTAAATGTTTTAAAAATCATTTAAGTATATTAAACATGTTTTAAAAAATATTTTGAGTTATTATATATAACTTTAATATTTTGGCAATGGTTTCATTAAAAGTTTTATATTAATTAAATAATAATGATAACAAAATTATTTAATATTTAAATCATTTAATAATGATTTCAAAGTGTTTGAAAAATAATGATAAATTATAATAATTAGTTAAAAATTATTATAAGGACATGAAAAATAATATGATTGATATTTAAGTTATTTAAATCGAATATTGAAATACAAAATAGAGTTCTAGACTCGATAATTACTCGATAAAGCCGTCGGTACACCGAAATGTTTTAGAAATTGATTTGGACTTATATAATTTGACTAAATACGTGTTTGTTCATGTCCTAGTGACTGCTAAACATATGTGACAATGTGATCAGGTTATGTACTGACTGCAAATAGCAGTACTATGTGATATGATATATTATTCTAATCGAACGAATGATCTTATTAATGATAAGTTTCGATATAAAAAATAAAACTAATTTGCGTTATTGTAAGCAGCGGCTCAGGCAAGTATCCTAACTTTGCATTTACTTTATGCAATTGACATGAGTAAGAAAGTTTCAGAATTATATTATCGTTATGTCAGATTATTAACTCTATGTTATCGATTTTGTATTCATACAAGTTCTTAAATTATCCAATCATTGTTTATCAACATAGTATTATTGTATAATCTAGATATTTATTCTGTTCGCTAATTTCTAAATATGGTTAGACAAGTGTCCTCACTTGGATAATCATTGTATTTAATCACATGTTGATACATACTTATTGGTTACCAGTATGTATACGTTGACTTAAAAGCCGTCTAAGCTATTTAATTCGGCTAGACACAAACTTAAAATATTATTGAACAAGATATAACTTTATTATATCCAGCCAAATTGTTTTGGTTCAGATTTCCGACTAAGTATGAACATCCCAAAAATGGGAAAACTTTTGTGCGCCAAAGGCGGATAAGATGAACGATGATATCATTCTTGCATGTAGTATTGATCAATACAGGGCATAACGGGCTGATCACCCTCCATGTCTGTAAGTTATGACGGTTTGCAGATGAAGTTTTGTTATACCTTATCGAAAATTGAAAACAAAGTTCATAGTTTATCGACTGCTCTCCATGTATAGTCATTATATAGTTTCAAAATTTTGATATAGATTTGATATGTTGTTATTATTGGTTAAGCTTACTTCACAACTGTTGATTCGTTATAGAAGTGCCATATACAGAAAACATTTACTTCGTTCAGCTAACACGTATTGTTTACTATTACTTGCTGGGAAATCAAATGCTTATTCTTGCTTAATTTAAATGTTTTTAGCTAAGCGTGATCAACTAGAAAGTTCATTAAAGAACAAAGGGAAGGGAAAGCTGACCGAATAAACTTATGATTTCTTATGTAATAATTAGACTTTATTAAGAGGATGACACTTATTAATTATCATGTAATGAATGTATTAAAGGTTGGAAACCTGAGGAATTTAGAAAACTCTGATATGTAAATTAAGTTTGTTATCTATATTATTGTTAACCAATGCAAGGAGTGTTGCTCCAATTGTCGAGGGAAAATCCTGATGGGCTGGAGTGATGAAGGGGGTATCATCGTCCTCCTTTTCCTGAATTATGACCATTATATCTGGACAATCATTGTCAGGGGTGTATCTATTTGTATGCTCATCATGGACAATGATGCATATGTTGGACATCATCCTGGTGAGGTCTTGCTTACGTCTTCGTTCCTCTTCTTCCACTTTGGGATCAGGAACTAGGACCTCTTTCCCCTTAACCGGTATCGGCTTGGGAAATAACATAGCCATTACACTGGCTAACACCTTTACCAGAGATTGTGTGGGCTCAGGATTTGCAGGTGGAGATTATCGTCGTGTGCCTGAAGCTGGAGGAATATGCTTGTGCTTATAAGGATTCCTGTGACTGTAACTGGCATAATAGCCTAGTCTGGCTGTCCCGGTTTTACTGGACATTTGAATCGGGCACTTAATGCCCTGATGATTTTTAGCCAACCCTTGTCCAGGCTGATGACCCAATGACATTTTTTCTTGAGTAGCTGCCATCACTTCGGCAAAAATCTTTGGTACAGGAAATGGCATCCCAATGGAATGGTAGTGAGTGTTGCTCACTTCCAAGGTATGAAAACTGATCGGTTCAACTTCTAAATTAAAGCTGATGAGTGGTATGTCACCCTGTTCAGGACATTCCAGTTCAGCGTTAACCGTGACTAGGCTGTCGTTAATGATGCATTTATGTTACAGATGAAGAGTGGAGGGGACGGCCCCAGCCATATGAATCCACAGTCTTCCCATTGTAGGTTATACCCTGAATCTATCTTGAGCATGTGAAAAGATACACAGAATATATGGGGACCAAACTCAATTGGTAGTTCAATCTCTCCGACTGAATTCCGGCGGGATCCATCAAAAAATTTAATAACCGTATGGCTTTTTCGAATCCGTTTGAGATTGGCGTTCATCTTCACCAAAGTAGCATAAACACAGATATTCAGAGACAAACATCTATCAAGACTCCAGCTAGCATGTATTCGGAGGACAAAATCATAATGTACAACAGCTTATAATGACCGGTCCCTTCAGGCGGTATGTCATCATCAGTGAAAGATATCACACTTTTGTTAAAACTGTGCTCAACCAAATGTTGAAATATTTCCATATCCACTGATTTCGACAAGTAGGCTTCTTCCAAAACCTTCAGTAATATCTTCATGTGATCCTCGAAAGAGAAAACTAAGTCCAGTATTGAAATTTGATGTGGAGCTTCTCTTAAGCTTAAAACTACCTTGGCTTCATTATGGCCCATAGTACGGAGGAATTTTTAAATTTTTTCCATGGGAATTTTCCCCTTTGATTTGATGGCAGGCTTCATCACCTGTTGGGGAAGATACAGTAGATTCTCCTTCAACACGACATCAGTTGTATGAGAGGTGGATCCTTCAGCTTCTCCATAATTCCATGGGACGTTTTGTAAGCTGATAGCAAGATATTGTGGTCTGGATGGTAATCTAATTAGCTCTGGTGCAACCACTTTCAAAGGATTGTCAACTTCTTTAAGTTGAATTGCTTGTATTGTGAATGGTTTGATAGTCACATCAGCCTTAACGGATATAACTGCTACCAATCCTTTCCTTTTAGTAGGACAAGTATTCTCACTCTCAAATAACACAGTATCATCGTCTGCCAGTTGCAGAACACCACTGTCAATTAGACTCTGAATAAGGTGGCGGAGTGCCGAGCATTCTTCTATGATGTGACCGCGAGAATTGGAGTGATACTGACATACTCCATAAGAATTGAACCGTCCTGAACGGGGATTAATTGGAGGTAGAAGTGAGGTGATCGTTCCTTCATTGATCAACATCTGAAATATCTCCTCCATAGGTTGACCCAGGTATTTAATTCCTTTTTATTGGCAAAATCCCGACGGGCTTTGGCACTTGCTCTCTTCGCAACTTTATCCTCCAGTGTTTCATTTTCTGAAGGCGATGATGGAGTATTCATAACAAAAGGGTGGAGACTAGCATGCTTCTGGCTGACTAATTGGCGTGTGACCTGATGTTGATGGATCATCAGTTCTGCCAATTATTCAATTTGCTTACATAGAGATTTCATCTTTCGTTCCATCACAAACTGGAACTTTGCATAATCCCATTTGTCAATACCGTCTTTGATGGTCTGGGATAATTCACCATTAAAATTGGAACTTTGTCCACTACTCCAATTAATCATATTGGCCTCTTCCTCTTTGTGTTGAGGAAGAGGGTTGTCTTGCACGTGAGGTTGATTTGGCTTGGTGACCACGATCTCACCGTTGTCTATTAAATGTTGGATCTTGTGTTTTAAGGCCCAACAATCTTGAGTATCATGTCCAGGTGCCCCGACATGATAAGCACACTTTCGAGTAGCATTGAAACCCTTCCCATTCGGGTTGGCTGGTGGAAGAAGATGTGTGATATTCTTCTGAGTCGTTAGAAGAGTAAGAATATTCTCGAGTGAATCCCCTAAGGGTGTGAACGTTCGAGTGCATTTTACTTTTCCACCTTTAGGCAATGGAGGGTTTGAAGACTGTGCTTAAAAAGGGGAGTAGTTTCTCCTTTGGATAGACATATTCTGATTACCTTTTTGACCTTGTAGTATCAAGGAAACATCCTCCTCTTTCTTTTTATGGACCCTCCGGGGGTTGTTACCATAAGTTCCGGACCGGATGTGTTCCGCAACTGCTTTAAGAGCGGCTAGGTCTTGAATCTCTCCTAACTTCAACCCTATTTCAGCCATCTCTCCGTGTTTGATAATTTCAGAAAATGGTTTACCAATGCCAGCTAAGACTCTCTCATAGAAAGGAGCTTCTTGTATGTCTATGAAGGTCATAACCATTTCTGACTCTGTCATAGAAGGAATAACTTAAGCAGAAAGGCACCTCCACCTTTGAGCATACTCTCTGAAAGACTCATTGGATTATTTCTTGACCTTGGTAATCTAGTACCGGTCAGGAGCCATCCGAGACCGGAAGCTGTATTGAGTGAGGAAGGCATGAGCTAGCTCTTCCCAACTATGGATTTTTGAGTTGTCTAATCTGGTATACCACGAACGGCCTTCTCCAGTCAGACTATTTTGGAACAGCTGCATTCTGAGCTTCTCGTCCTCTGCATAAGATCCAAGTTCTCTAATGAACACCCTCAAATGAACACCAGGGAATATACAAAGGTCAGTATATGAGACACTCCCGTGTGCTCCAATTCCTTTGATAGAATGAAGGGTTTCTTCTATTTGAAGGACTTTTTTCTCGATGTCACCGGTGTCTAGGTGTCCTTTGAGATGGGTGTTTTCAGGGTTTTTGTCTGTTGTAATCAACTGAAATTCCGGATTTTATCCGAAGCTTGGGTTCCTCCCTGTGCAGAGGATTCTGTATGTGTGGGCATTTTTGGGCCCTGAGTAGACTGATGTAGTTCTTTAAGCAGAACAACCAAATTTGTAATTTGTTTACTTAATCTGTCAAATTCTTCGCGAGAAACGGGATTAGACAAGTCAGATGAAGACATGATTGGCTGTAGGCTCGTGGCCTTTTTGGATTTTGCATGGGTAACATGCCCAATTGTTTCCCTATAAAAGACTTGCATAGTTTAGTTTTAGGGAATGTGTAAATGTTTACATGCTATGTGATGTATCCATTTTAGGAATATTATCCTACAAAACGGATGTTAGCTGTTTGTAATACAGGATATCATGTTAATTTAAATATGCATGTACACATATTTCTTCATATTTCCCATTACAACGAAGTTAACATTGAATGACATTAAAGTAAATATTTTTACAAGTAATTGAAAAATGGAAATTATTAAGAGACTTTTCTCCGCGTTTGGTTTATCAGAGGCTGACCTATCTTAGGTTTACTCTTGCAGCTTTTTGGCATGAAGGTTCCCAGATCATTGCAATCTACTTGACGGGAAGTTAATCCGGTCTTTTAACTGGAGCGAATCTGGGTGGTGCCTTTCCTGAGCCTCATTGGAATTAGTCTCCCTACGAGTCCAGTAATCAAACACCGACATGATAACCTCCTGGTGGAGGAACCACACAACATACATTCACATATAACGTGTCTCACCATTTATGAAAATGATGAAATGTGCGAAGCACTAATATCACAAACAGATATAGTGTAAAGAATTAAGTGTAGTAAATATATGCATTTGTACACATTCATCAGAAATGTAAATGAAACATCCACACACAAGCATATAACAATTTTGAAAAGATTGTAATAGCGGCTTAAGCCCTCTTACTGGTGTCCCCAGCGGAGTCGCCACCTGTCGACGTTGGGATTTTTATTTGTCCCTTTTCTATTCTTATTCTTTGGTGTTCTCATGTTAGGTGAGATTTGTTTGAAAAAACAAGTTGTGAAAAGGTCCAACATGTATATGTCAACGAATGGACTGTAAGAGTCGCCAGTTGGTTTTTTATACGGTTGTACCAACACAACCGAGAAAAAGGTTTGCACATTGACCCAGTGATGTGACACTGATAAACGGGTCTATGAAACTAAGATTCATTAGGGTCTGGGGGCTTGATTATGCGAAGGGAAGGTGTTAGGCACCGTGATAAGTGGGTTTTATACCGACTTATTGAGTACCAATTCATGCGAACTATGCCCATCTCAAGTACATTTTAGTGTGTTTTAGTTGCATTTCATGTTAGTTTGTATTGCATATATTTAAAACTCCTTTTGGTGGAAAAGTGCAGGAAACGACCTAATTTGGTGAAATTAGAGGGTATGAGGTGAATGAACGCATGAAGCGAGGCACAAGCTGTGGATGCGTGGCATGAGGATCAAGTGGAGCAGAGAATCAATAGGGATGAACAAAGAAATGTGCAGCAGGAACAGATCGGTCAAAGAAGAGAACTGTGGATTCAAAAAAGTGCAGAAGTCGTGCGATCGCGCAGCAGGACAAACATGGAACGCTGCTACGGCCATGAAAGCACCCGACGGACATCATGAGACATTTGATGTCGTTGCAGGCCTGCTGTGGGGAGTACTCGGGGAGCGACGGCACAAGACGATGCCTAATCACTGCTGAGCTGTTTATTTTAATGTTTAATTAAATTGTTGTAATTGGTTTTTAAAATAATATCTGACTGGTGTCAGAGAGGATTATTGAGAATTATTCAGGTTTTACGTATTTTTAACATCGTAACTAGGGTTTACTCTCTAGGAGAGATTCCAATGTAGAAGGAGGCCAAAACTCTACTTTTCTACTTCTTCTTGGGATTTTCTACCAGAGTGGATTATTATTAGTATTTGATGGATTCATATGAGGATTTGAATAGTGGATTATATTCAGCAATTTGGTTTGATCGTTTCTACCTTTCATCTTTCAATTGTTTGTTTATTAATCATGTTTAGATTTGATCCCATAATGGCTTTTGGTTCAGTCATGAACTAAACTCCATTATGGGATTCTATCGGATTTTAATATGTAGTTTGATTGCATGCTTGAATGCTAGATTGTTTTACATATCATATGGGATATCTGTCATGATTGTTTTACATGTATGAATTCTTGATCACCATTCATTTCAGTACTTGTATGGAATTGACAATGAACATGCAAGTATGGATTGTAATCATGATAGTATACGTATATGGGGCTGTTTTATATGGCTTGTGTATTTTGTGAACCAGATAGACATATACTGTTTCACCGTATGAGTTAGAATAAGGGCTTGAACTTAAATTCAATATAGTTGCAATTTCAAATAGACATATTATAGTGATTTTGGTTATATTGATGATTACATAGAGTCTATCATTTGTGGATGATGTGTAAGTAGGTCATAGTGCATTGAAAAATGGCTATGACTCTTTTAGTGCTCTTCGCTACTTTCCTATGATATGTGAATAAGTCATGCATGATCGTGGTGATTGAATGAAATATTAAATGAAGTTAGAATCCCATTATTTCCAGATTTGATTTATTACATCTTTATTCTTGTTTTAGTTGTTATTTGCGATTTGAGTAACAAACCAATCTTTTTCTTTAGTTTGAGTATATAAATATAGTGATTTAATTAATGCATAGTGATTTAAATTAAACAACTTTCTCTGTGGGATCAATACTTTACCTGCTCTGTATTACTTGTTGACACATGTATGCTTGCATGAGTTAAAGCTCTTTTGTTAGAACTAAAAAAGAGCAGCAACAAGTTTTTTGGCGCTGCTCTTCGGGAAAGGCGTTTAAAATTAAATTATCATCATTAGTTTTAAGCTATATTGTATGACTTAGACAATTCTAGTCTTATCTCATTTCAGTTTTTGTTTTTGTTTCAGGAATTTGAATAAATTTTTATGCGCACGCGGTCATCAAACCCTGACTTAACACCTATTCAGGACAACATAAACGGGTGAGGTTGGAAAGCGAGTGTTCGTAGAAATTTACAAGCACAGTTAGAAAGTACCACAGCTAATATGGCAGCCGAGGTACAAGGAGAAGAGCAAAGAGAAGAGCATAGGGCTCTGAAGGAATATTCCATGCCCAGTATTAATGGATTACAGTTTAGCATCGTCAGACCAACGATAGCAGCCAATACATTCGAGATAAAATTGGGCACTATTCAGATGGTACAGAATTCGGTGCAGTTTAGGGGTGCCGCTACAGACGATCCGAATGAACACCTGTTGAGTTTAATCGAAATTTGCGATACATTCAGATACAACGGTGTAACAGAGGATGCTACCAGACTTAGGCTATTCCCATTCTCACTGAAGGATAAAGCAAGAAGTTAGCTTCATTCTTTGCCAACAGGATCTATAACTACATGGGAGGACTTAGCGCAGAAATTCTTAGCCAAGTTCTTCCCAATGGATAAGACTGCAAAGATGAGGATAGCTATCTCTCAGTTTGAGCAACAACAGGGCGAGTCCTTATATGAAGCATGGGAGAGATACAAAGAGATGCTGAGAAAGTGTCCACATCACGGTATGCCAGATTGGATGGTGATCAACACATTTTATAATGGATTGGGATGGCAGTCGAGACCAATTGTAGATGCAGCTGCAGGAGGGGTATTATGGGCAAAAAGGTACGAGGAAGCCTATAACCTTATCGAGATGCAGTTTGGATGATTGCGGTTGTTGGGGTGGTATGTGTTCTAGAATTGGCCTTGGTCCTTTCTATAGGAGTTTACATACTGAACTGCTTCTGAGCTGATAGCACATTGGTCTTTAGAGTGTGACCCCGGACAAATCTCACAAACAAAAGCAACCGTCTTCACTTTACTCTCTGCCAACGTCTCTATTTTCTTAGCCATGACTGCCATTTGTGCCGATAGCTGTGTAATCGCATCCACCTCTAACATCCCTGCAACTTTGGTTTGAGACATCCGAGTTGTAGGATTTTGATAGTCATTCGCGGCCATCGTCTCGATAAGTGTATAGGCCTCATCATAACTTTTTGCCCATAATGCCCCTCCTGCGGCTACATCTACAATCAGTCTGGATTGCCATCCCAAGCCAGTATAAAATGAATTAATTACCAGTCAGTCTGGTAAACCATGATGTTGACACTTCCTAAGCATCTCCTTATACCTTTCCCATGCTTCATATAAGGATTCACCCTGTTGTTGCTCAAACTGAGATATGGTCGTCCTCATCTTTACGCCTTTAGCCATTGGGAAAAACTTGGCTAAAATTTCGTGCTAAATCCTCCCATGTAGGAATCGATCCAAATTTAAGAAAGAATGTAACCAACTCCTTGCTTTTGTCCTCAATGAAAATTGGAATAACCGTAGTCCGATGGCATCTTCCGTCACACCATTATATCTGAATGTGTCACAAATCTCGATGAAGCTTAATAGGTGCTCATTCGGATCATCTGTAGCAAAGACACCCCAAATCAGATTGAATTCGCACCATCTGAATAGTGCCCATTTTTATTTTGAAGGTGTTTGCTGCTATCGCCGGTTTGACTATGCTAGACTGTAATTCATTTATGTTCGGCATGGAATATTCCCTTAGAGCCCGAAGCTCTTCTCGTGGATCAATCCTTTGTTCTTCTTCCATATTGACTGTAATGCTTTCTAACTGCTCTTGCAGATTTATCCGCACACTCGCTTCCAACCTTTTTTCATTTATATTAGCTTGTGCTGGTGTTAACTCTGAATTGGAGGATCGCGTGTGCATAAAATTCTACAAGCACCTGTAACCAAAAACAAAATAAAAATAGAAATGAGAAATGAGCAGAATTGTCTAAGTCATACAATACAGTTTTAAACTAATGATAATTATCTAAATTAATGCCTTTCCCCAGCAACGGCGCCAAAAACTTGTTGCCTCTTTTATAATTCTTATAAAAGAGCTCTAACTCATGCAAGTATACACGGGTCAACAAGTAATACAGAGTAAGTAAAGTATCGATCCCACAGAGAAAGTGTTAACTTTAGACTACTACGCATTAATTAACTCACTATATTTATATGCTAAGACTATGGACTTAATTGTTGATTTAAACTAATTATGATTACCAACTAAAAATAAGAGTATAAATGGACTAAATATAATGTGGAAACAATGGGATCCTAACTTCATTCAATATTTCATTCAATCGCCATATGTCATGCAAGAAGTGTTCACATATCACAGGAGAATAGCCAAGGGCATAAAAGTGAGTTATAACCATTTTCCAATGCACTAAAACCAACTCACATATCATCTACAGATGTTAGAATCTATGTAATCACCAATACCATCATAATTACCATATTCCTATGCGCAATTGCAATCCTATTGATTTTAAGCACAACCCTTATTCTAGCTCATCATACTTGTAAACAAGATATTCCTATCATTTCACAAAATATGCAATCCCCATATTCGCATGCTATCATGATTTCATCCATTTTCATATGTTCATTTCCAATTCCATACAAATAGAAACATGAATATTATCAGTCATTCATACATACAAACCAACCATGATAGATAATCCAATGATATGCAAAACAAATCTAACACTTAGATGTGTAACCAAATTACATATTAAAATCCGTTAGAATCCCATAATGGAGTTTAGTTCATGACTGAACCAAAAGCCATTATGGGATCAAGGCTAAACATGATCAATAAACAAACGAATGGAAGAAAGTTAGAATGATCAAACCCAATCGTTGAATAGAAACTAATGATTAACTATTGAATCCACAAAGAATTCCCATAAACAATAATTAATATCCACGATAACAGAGATCTCCAAGAAGAAGTAGAGAAAAATAGACGTTATGGCTTTCTCCTACGTTGGAATCTCTCCCAAGGTGTAAACCCTAGTTTATACTATGAAAGTTACGTAATAAAAGTCTAGTCTCCTTCTCTAACACACGTCAGAATCGTTTTATACCACATTACACATCATTAAGTTGAGAAATAAAAATAAAACATATTATAGCATCAGCATCGCGCGCGGCCGCGCGCGTCCCTAGTGTTTCTAGCTCGCGGTCGCGAGACTCACAGTAGGTTCAGACCAAACCAGACGTCCTATCGCTCAAGCTCGCAGCGCGAAATGAAATGAGTCTCTCGGTTCGCTGGCGTCCTTGCCTCATGGGCGCTTGACTTGAAGAAGGTTCCCATGTAAAGTTTTTTATGCGCGCGCATGAAGTCTCGCTTTGAACTATCAAGGCGGTCATGGCGGGCGGTGTCCTGCAATTCGAAGTCCGGTTTCCTTCTTCATTGCGCTACTTACTTTAATCCTCATGCTTGCTTGATTTCCATGCCTCATTGTACCCCATGCCATGCACATCCTCGCCTTTCAATTAGCCTTCACGCATCCGCTCACCGATACCTCGAATTCCACCAAAATGAATCCAATTCCTGCACTTATTCACCAAAAGGAGTTTTAAGTATATGCAATGCAAAATAATGTGAAATACAACTAAAACAAAATGAAATGTAATCGAGGTGGGCACAATTCACATGGATTAATATACAATAAGTGAGTAAAAATATCACTTATCAAATACCCCCAAACTTGAACTGTTGCTTGCCCTCAAGCAATGCATATGAATGAACACTGAAAATATAACTACTAAACAATGTAACTACTCCATGATGCAACCTAGTCTCACATAATCTTAGGCATAATAGAATTTCAGCCCAAATTACCTCAGTGAACTATCCAGATCCTTGAATATAGTTTCAAACCAAACCATAGATATAACATCATACACTCAGATAATTCATGACTGATATAGAGATGTTGTGTGTGTGTGTTGTTCACAGAAACTTGATTCAAGCAAAGATTATATATCTTACACTGCTCCAAACAGAAAATTATAGTCTAAATCAAGATTCATGTATATTAATGTAACATAGACTATTTAAACATATCACCGCAAACTAAGGCTCAACAATGGGTTTATTGCTTTATTACTACTCACGAGGGCGATTTCGCTCTTTCCCGCGGTATTTATCGCTATTATATTTTTTTACATGAATGTGCAATGTCTTAATTCATTAGGCACACTGCTACCCCTTAGCGAGTTTTCAACCAACGACTCCCAAACCATGAAAGACCTTAGGGCGCTAGGTGTTGAGACAATCCCCTCAGGCGTACTTACTCAAATAGCTAGGGCCCCGAATTAAGACTAATCATGTTATTATTAATATGTTTTTTTATATATATACACAGCATGCCCATGTTTCCCAAAAATTTGAACTTCAATGACTTACAATCTACAACATTTTCCTCATGTTTCTCTTTTTAAAACTACATGTTCTATTAATCAATGCAAGACACACATCTTAGACTTACAAGTGAATGTGAACACAATTGTGCAAATCGAAAGCATATAAACAGCAACATGAATCGCATTGTGTAAAACATTATATCCAAGTTGTGATATGCACATATTCTAAAATCGTTCACAATTCACTATCATCATTAGCTTAGGCAAAAATTTCTATTTATACGCAAGAATTTATGTGAGACATTAAACTAAACATACTATCAATGAATAAAAAATAAAAATTTTATGCTAAAATTTAACTAACACATATTCATTCAAAATTAAACTAAACATGTTAACATAAAATGCAGTCTAAATTACTACTAAGCAAGTACTCCAATACCCCCAAACTTTAAATGTTCAATGTCCTAATTGAATGAAGGTAAAGGGTACAAGAAAAACTCCTCTAATTATTGGCATGACCACCCTCCTCGGGTGGTGAATCAGTGGTGGATACTATGACACAGGTCCGAATCGGGGCCATTCAAGCATGGTTCCTTGTCACGAATGCTTCTACCAAAGCCCCGTTAATCCCAGAGCAAAAGTTCCAAGATTGTCATCTAATGCGCCGATATTTTGCGGCCCAACCTTCGGAGGTATCGATCGCCAGAGACAGTGCTCCACGGGTAGATGCACCGCTTCATTAGCCGTGGGGGGTGGGTGGGGGCTCAAAACGGTGGGTCCGAGAATGAATCAGATCCGCGCGGATGTGGCTCGCCACACCGCCGATCCTCAAATTTGGCAATTGTGGAGGCGTGATATCTTGGCTTGATATCGTGATTTGCTCATTGCCCCAACTAACCCCTTGTTGTGCACATAACATGGCTATCACTAAAGCGTGTAGGATGCTGCCAGTGGTAATCCCCTTCAGATACTTTACAATGTTTTGATGGATCAAATACCTGACGTTAATATATTCGCCAGTGATGATGCCCCACAGAATTATGGCTCTCTCTGCTGTGATTTTATGTTGATGCGATGATGGCAATAATTTAGCGCAAATGAATAGATTCCATGCCTTGCGCATCGATTCAATCGTGTTGTTGGAAAATGTGAGGTTGAGTCGCATCGACTTTGTAAGTCCATCGGGATCCGGAATGCACAATTCTGCGATGACCGCTCCAAGTCTCTGCTTCCGATGAGCTCCGTGATCCAATTGGCCGCCTCGCCGGTGGTCTAGCGGGGAGCCTCAAAGACGTTTCTAATAAGCGGAGGGTTGGTAGTTTACCTGCATAAACGAACCATAGAGGTATCTTTCATGGTGGCTTTGGCATTAGCATAGAACTCTCGAACTATGCTCATGGGAATCGGCGTGGGTTCAGCAGTTAGTCCAGCCCAACCTCATTCGCGAATCATGGCACAAAGGTCCCCATCCTGACCTTCTGGCCTAAATCCTCTTTCCTTGATGAATGTCTTCGCGACAATGCGATAGTTCTCCTGCAGGGCCTCCAAACACAGAAATTTGCTATGATCGACAATATCCTCCACATGACCGTCGGAGGAAGATGAAGAGGATGAAGATGCCCTTATTCTTTTTGGACCCATTGGAGATAGAGATCACAAATGAATTTACTGAAGGAATGAATGTATTTGCAAACTGATGAAATTCACTCTTGCTTGTGCTATCCCAATAGAGAGCCCTAGCTTTATATCATGAAGGAGATGGGGATGAGCACGGAATCGTGGAGGAAATCGTGGAGATTTGAGGGAGAGAAATACACCTCAATCTGTAGCTGATGGAGAGATAGTGACGTGAGTTGGGGAGAGTGAGAGATTTCCGATTCTGTTAGTATCGCACATAAGAGTCGAACTGATTCCAATTTCTATTTTAAACTATTTTTATCCAGCTGGACCAGACGCCGCACGCGGCCGCGTGATGATAAGCTTCCTTGGGCGCGCGGGCGCGAGACTTACAGAAAGGCTCGTGGATTAACTGGCTGAACGCGTGGACGTGCGAGGTGATACTATTTGGGACGCGCGGCCGCGAGACTCCAAGTACAGCCAATCTGATTTGATTTACTCTTCCATCAGTGATGCTCTTTAATCATTGTACCTACATAGATATTAATTCACATGAATAAGACATATAATAGCGATGGTGTTATGCGACATTAATATCATGTGTATACTAACTAATATTACACTCGCTTATCCCATAACTCGTTATCACTAAATTTGAACTACTAACTAAAATAATCAAAAGGAAATAACGACAATAATTGAATTCTTGGGTGAAGAATTGATGGGTTGCCTCCCATCTAGCGCTAAGTTATAGTCAATTAGCTTGACTGTCTCGAACTTCTCATGTCATATCAATAAGTGTGGTGCCTTCCTTGCTGTCCTTGGCACCATGAAATTTGATCACTTCGGCTTTCATCAACGGCTCCACCTTCAACTCTGCATTTTCATCCGTTACATATCTCTGAGAGTCATCTATTCTCAGGTTGTGTATCCAATCCTTGCGGTTTCCATCTACCAGATCAACTAGAAAACACTCGTCTTCATCAGCTGGGAGCTTTATTGCGTTGAAGACGTTGAATGTAACCTCCTGATCTTATACACACATAGTTAATTCCCCTTTCTGAACATCTATGGAAGTCCTGCCCGTGGCCAAGAATGGTCTTCCTAGTATGATCGGTATATTCTTGTCCTCTTCTAAATCTAAAATGATAAAATCAGCCGAAAAGATGAACTTATCCACTTTAACTAATACATCTTCAACAATTCCCCGTGGATATACGACGGACCGGTCTGCTAACTGTAATGATATGTTCATTGGTTGTGGGGTCAGTAATCCCAACTGGTTGAATATTGACAATGGAATCAAATTTATACTTGCTCCCAAATCACATAAACACTTGCTAAACTCCATCTTCCCAATAGTGCATGGAATTGTGAAGCTACCCGGATCTTTCAGCTTTGGAGGTAACTTACGTTGAAGCAATGTGACCGCATTCTTCTGTCAAAGCTACCGTTTCAAACTCATCTAATCTCCTCTTCCTTGACAGTATACCTTTCATGAACTTTGCGTAGCTTGGCATTTGTTCCAATGCTTCGGCAAAAGGTATATTGATTTGCAGCTTTTTGAAGACCTCTAAAAACTTTCTGAACTGTTTGTCATCTTTCTGCTTTGCTAACCTTTGCGGATATGGTATTCGAGGGTGCAGTGGTTGTAGTGGACTCTTGACCTTCTCTTCTGAACCTGTTTTATTCGTTTTGTTTTGCTGAACCTCATAATTTTCCAGATTTTTATCCTCCTCAATTTCTTTCTCTGCATCGAGCGGCCGCATGGCCTCCTTAGTGGTATCATACGCGGGCGCGCGACTTGCAGATACTGTCAAGTCTTTCCCAGATTGCAATGTTATTGCTTGCTACTGCTCCTTCCCGTCTCTTCTAGGATTTGCCTCTGTGTTACTTGGCAAAGCACCTTGGGGCCTATTAGTAAGCATAGTCGCCATTTGCCCCATTTGCGTCTCTAAATTCTTGATAGCCACTGCTTGGCTTTTGATCATGACCGCAGATGTTTGCCATGTATTTCAACATCATCTCCTCCACTTCGATTTCTTCTCCGGATGTGATGCACCGAGTGTGGTGTTGTTCTTTGTTGAGTAAATCCGGTGGAAATGGTGGTTTTCAGATAAACCGTGGGTCGTGTCTTGATCGTTGTTGAAACCACTTGATTCAAATTTGGACCTAATTTTGTTGTTGTCCTTGGTTGTTAGACCAAATTGAAGTTTGGATGATTCATGTTGTTGGGGTGGTATGTGTTCTAGAATTGGCCTTGGTCCTTTCTGTAGGAGTTTACATACTGAACTGCTTCTGAGCTGATAGCACATTGGTCTTTGGAGTGTGACCCCGGACAAATCTCACAAACAAAAGCAACCGTCTTCACTTTACTCTCTCCCAACGTCTCTATTTTCTTAGCCATGACTGCCATTTGTGCCGATAGCTGTGTAATCGCATCCACCTCTAACATCCCTGCAACTTTGGTTTGAGACATCCGAGTTGTAGGATTTTGATAGTCATTCGCGGCCATCGTCTCGATAAGTGTATAGGCCTCATCATAACTTTTTGCCCATAATGCCCTCCTCCTGGTCACAAGATCTACAATCACCTGGATTGCCATCCCAAGCCAGTATAAAATGAATTAATTACCAGTCAGTCTGGTAAACCATGATGTTGACACTTCCTAAGCATCTCCTTATACCTTTCCCATGCTTCATATAAGGATTCACCCTGTTGTTGCTCAAACTGAGATATGGTTGTCCTCATCTTTACAGTCTTAGCCATTGGGAAAAACTTGGCTAAAAATTTCTGTGCTAAATCCTCCCATGTAGGAATCGATCCAGCCGGCAAAGAATGTAACCAACTCCTTGCTTTGTCCCTCAATGAAAATTGGAATAACCGTAGTCTGATGGCATCTTCCGTCACACCATTATATCTGAATGTGTCACAAATCTCGATGAAGCTTAATAGGTGCTCATTCGGATCATCTCAGAAAAGACCCCTAAATCAGCATCAATTCGCACCATCTGAATTGTGCCCATTTTTATTTTGAAGGTGTTTGCTGCTATCGCCGGTTTGACTATGCTAGACTGTAATTCATTTATGTTCGGCATGGAATAGTCCCTTAGAGCCCGATGCTCTTCTCTTGGATCAATCCTTTGTTCTTCTTCCATATTGACTGTAATGCTTTCTAACTGCTCTTGCAGATTTATCCGCACACTCGCTTTCCAACCTTTTTCATTTATATTAGCTTGTGCTGGTGTTAACTCTGAATTGGAGGATCGCGTGTGCATAAAATTCTACAAGCACCTGTAACCAAAAACAAAATAAAAATAGAAATGAGAAATGAGCAGAATTGTCTAAGTCATACAATACAGCTTTAAACAAATGATAATTATCTAAATTAATGCCTTTCCCCAGCAACGGCGCCAAAAACTTGTTGCCTCTTTTATAATTCTTATAAAAGAGCTCTAACTCATGCAAGTATACACGGGTCAACAAGTAATACAGAGTAAGTAAAGTATCGATCCCACAGAGAAAGTGTTAACTTTAGACTACTATGCATTAATTAACTCACTATATTTATATGCTAAGACTATGGACTTAATTGTTGATTTAAACTAATTATGATTACCAACTAAAAATAAGAGTATAAATGGACTAAATATAATGTGGAAACAATGGGATCCTAACTTCATTCAATATTTCATTCAATCGCCATATGTCATGCAAGAAGTGTTCACATATCACAGGATAATAGCCAAGGGCATAAAAGTGAGTTATAACCATTTTCCAATGCACTATAACCAACTCACATATCATCTACAGATGTTAGAATCTATGTAATCACCAATACCATCATAATTACCATATTCCTATGCGCAATTGCAATCCTATTGATTTTAAGCACAACCCTTATTCTAGCTCATAATACGGTAAACAAAGATATTCCTATCTGTTTCACAAAATATGCAATCCCCATATTCGCATGCTATCATGATTTCATCCATATTCATATGTTCATTTCCAATTCCATACAAATACTAACATGAAGATTATCAGTCATTCATACATACAAACCAACCATGATAGATAATCCAATGATATGCAAAACAAATCTAACACTTAGATGTGCAACCAAATTACATATTAAAATCCGTTAGAATCCTATAATGGAGTTTAGTTCATGACTGAACCAAAAGCCATTATGGGATCAAGGCTAAACATGATCAATAAACAAATGAATGGAAGAAAGTTAAAATGATCAAACCCAATCGTTGAATAGAAACCAATGATTAACTATTGAATCCACAAAGAATTCCCATAAGCAATAATTAATATCCACGATAACAGAGATCTCCAAGAAGAAGTAGAGAAAAATAGACGTTATGGCTTCTCCTACGTTGGAATCTCTCCCAAGGTGTAAACCCTAGTTTCTACTATGAAAGTTATGTAATAAAAGTCTAGTCTCTTTCTCTGACACATATCAGAATCGTTTTATACCACATTACACATCATTAAGTTGAGAAATAAAAATAAAACAAATTACAGCATCAGCAACGCGCGCAGCCACGCGCGTCCCTAGTGTTTCTGGCTCGCAGCCGCGAGACTCATAGTAGGTTCAGACCAAACTAGACGTCCTCTCGCGCGGTCGCGCGCTCATGCCTCGCGGGCGCGAGCTAAGTCTCTCGCGGTCGCGCGTCCCTTGCCTCGCGGGCGCTTGACTTGCAAAAGGTTCCCATGTAAAGCTCAGACTTTCGCATGGTAGCGCTGAAGTCGCCTTTTGAATCTGCCATAGGCCGCCATACTGTGTCCTGCAATTTTGAGTCTGGTTTCCTGCTTCCTGCTGCTACTACTTGCTTTAATCCTCATGCTTGCTTGATTTCCATGCCTCATTTTACCCCCATGCCATGCACATCCTCGCCTTTCAACTAGCATTCATGCATCCGCTCACCGATACCTCAAATTCCACCAAAATGAAGCCGAATCCTGCACTTATTCACCAAAAGGAGTTTTAAGTATATGCAATGCAAAATAACGTGAAATACAACTAAAACAAAATGAAATGTACTCGAGGTGGGCACAATTCGCATGGATTAATATACAATAAGTGAGTAAAAATATCACTTAACAGAATCCTACATCTCGAATGCCACAGCCCAAAGTTGCAGGTGTGTTGGAGGTAGATGCTATTACTCAGTTGTCGGCACAAATGGCAGCGATGTCAAAGAAAATAGATACATTGGAAGAAGGTAAAACGAAGGTTGTTGCCTTCGTATATGAGATTTGTGCAGGGTCACACTCGACAGATCAATGTGCTATCAGCTCAGAGTCAGTGCAGTATGTGAACAACTATAGAAAAGACCAAGGTTAGTTTCGGAATACATACCACCCCAACAACTGAAATCATCCAAACTTTAGTTAGTCAAATAACCAAGGGAATCAGCAGAATAAGTTTCAATCAAATAATCAGTTCCAGACATAACCAGCGCAGCCACAATTTAATCCTAGACCACCATTTCCACTGGGATTTTCTCAACAACAACATCACACTCCAGCTGCACCTCAGCAAGAACAGAAATCAAAAATGGAGGAGATGATGATGAAATACATGGCAAATACAGAAGTTATGATCAAAAGCCAAGCAGTGGCTATTAAGAATCTAGAAACTCGGATGGGGCAGATGGCGAACATGCTCACTAACAGGCCCCAGGGTTCATTGCCAAGTAATACAGAGACAAATCCAAGAAGAAAATGGAAAGAATAGTGTCAAGTAATCACATTGAGATCTGAGAAAAACATTACAGACACTACAAGTCGCGCGCCCGAGCCTGTTGTACAAGAGGAGGCCGTGCGGTACAGAGGAACCAGCTGCTGAGAAAGAAAATCTGGAAAAGTCTGAGGTTCAGCAGGAAGAAAAAGATAAAGCATGTTCAGAGGAGAAGCTTAAAAGTTCAGTACCACCAATTCATACTCAAGTTCCGTATCCGCAAAGATTAAATAAGAAAAGGGAAGATAAGCAATTCAGCAAGTTTCTGGAGGTATTTAAAAAGCTGCAAATCAATATACCTTTCGCCGAGGCATTAGAACAAATGCCAAGCTATGCAAAGTTCATGAAGGGTATACTATCAAGGAAAAGGAGATTAGACGAATTCAAGACAGTAGCCTTGACAGAAGAATGAAGTGCAATACTTCAGCAGAAGTTACCTCCGAAGCTGAAGGATCCAGGCAGTTTCACAATCCCGTGCACAATTGGAAAGATGAAGTTTGAAAAGTGTTTTATGTGATCTTGGGGCAAACATAAATTTGATGCCCTTGTCAGTATTCAATTAGTTGGGATTTATGACGACCCCAAATCCAGGTACTTGAAACCCGAACTCGGTTCTCCACGATACCATTTCTTTAAGCTGAATAATACTAAAATAATAATACATTCGAACTTAATTTACGTACATCAAAGTTTACTTCCCCAGGTACGTGACCTTCAAATACATTCCTTATAATACTTGAATAGATACCAATACAACTATAACCATTAACTCATGATACACACTTATTCGATCGCCTTTCCTTTTCCTTTGTTCGTGCTCGAGCCTTCAAAGTTGCTTTCATACATAATCGAAAACAAATTAATTTAACCAAGGATGAGCATTTGAGTGCCAAAGCAAGTAATAGCAATTATATATATAAAAGTGAAAGAATATAAGTATTCTCTTTACATAACACTTCTACAACGAATCGAAAGTTGTGAAGTAATCATCTTGATAAAAATTCACATAACAACTCTCTTTCAAATTCTTTAAATTTGGCTCGCTCTACCCTTGAATAGGGTTTAAGAAACATACTATGAACATTCTTTTCATTTTTGAAAAGGTTTAGCGAATTCTATCCTCAAACCGTCATAACTTACACGCAGCACACGGAGGGTGATCATTTCGTTGTACTTCGATTGATCAATACTACATAACTTGAACGAAATTCATCGCTTTCACTCTATCCGCCTTGTAAAAAATCTTCCCATATAGGGATATTCATACATGCACGGTTCCAAACCCGAAGGTTTTAATCTTGCTCAACAATAATATGTAATTCAACATATATGTATACGGGTAATTGACAAAGGTATATCAACATGTGAATAAATGCCATGATTATCCAAGTGGGGACACTTGTATAACCATTTAGAAATCAACTTAACAGAATATATATATCTGAGCTAACATGTTGATAATCAAAGCGTATATAACTGCATACAGAATAGAATAATTTCAAACTTCTTACTCATGTCCATCAGATAAAGAAAATGCAAAGGTAGGATACTTACTCGATTCATTGATTACAAATCTCAACTTAGGTTTTATCTCTTTATCACAACCTATCAATAATCGGATCATTCGATTCGATTAGAACAATATATCTTAACACATAGTAATCGTCTATTACAACAAAGACATAGTCTAATCACATAATCACAAAGTGATCATACTTTTAGTTCATATTCTATACTTGAAATATTTTTATACATTTTTCAAATATCTCATCCTTGCTCTTTAAAGAGTATTTTCTTTCTTTTATAAGGTTCGACATTTTTTTGCTGCATGAAACAACTTTATCGGGTAAATATCGAGTCTAAGACTCTTATTTTATACCTCAACATCTGTAAATATCGAGACATCTTAATTTTTAATCATTTCGAAATTTTAAATTGAAAAATTTAAAATAATTCAAATCATCACTAAAGGGCCTATAGTGATATAACTGTTACTATAGGTGTTCTTCTTCAAATTTAGAACTTCATAATCGGTTCTTCAAAGTCACTAGTTTGGCTTGGGCTTATAACTTTCAATTTTGAGAAATTTGACACATTTCCTTCCAAACACCGTAATTCCCTCATCCGAGGGTCGGAATGAGGTCATTCCAAAGCCTATGGCTTCCTAACTCAAATGCACTACAACATATCAAAAGTCCAAACCTTTTAAAGCACAAAAAGTGGACGAGAATGCCCCATTACTGCATTTTAAAAAGCAGCTTTTATCGTGATCTAATCAACCATGTTTGACCATCTATAACTTCTAATCTATACATGATATGGACTTGATTCTTTTTGCAGATTAAAGACCACATATTAGACTACTACATAACAACTTTTGAAGAACAAAACTCATGATCGAGCAAAGAGTTATGGCCTCGACATTTGGTGAAAAATAATGTAATTCGGTTTTTCCAACTTGTTTAAATCTTCAAATTGGTGCACTTTGATGTTATGGGTCTTTGATTTATCAACCCATATCATCAATTAACATTCTATTACACAACTTTAAACAATCAATTGCATCAAATAACATTGAATCAAAGGATTTCTAGGTTTAGTGTTCTTATACCTTTTTGCCAAAAAATTCTTGATTCTTGCTTCTGATTTGTTATGGGTGATGGTTGGGCTTTGTTTAAGAGTGTATGGGCAATCTTGTACAAGGCAATTAAATGTAATATTTAATCACTAGATTTAATTCTTATAATTTACCAATTAACTTCTATCCTTTGGTAAATTAAAACACTCATATAATAACATCGAAATTAAACCCGGTAATTAAAATTAGGGTTTCTCAACGTCATCAATTAGGGTTTTTAATTGACCATTAGTGGTTCTTTAATTATCTATGTATGTTACTAACACAGTCGTTACGGTTTCTAATTTCAACCGGTTAGGGTTATAATAATTAGGGTTTGTCCTAATTATCGATGTACAACAGTAATTAGGGTTTCTTCTAATTACCGATATTCTTATTCACAGTAACTTCATATACATAGTCACTACTCAGAAATATCCCATAACTGAGTTTAATAATTAGGGTTTCACAGCACGATAATATGCTATGACCTAATTGACCGTCATTGCTCAATATTATCTGTCCGCACATACCCAGTACATAATTATGGTACTGTAAAATAATATAATATTATTATTCTCATCTCTTGATCATAATCCCAATCTAGGGTTTGGATCTCATGTCTGACTTATTCTTCGTACACATCATCAATAATCAAGTTAAAATAATTAACTTAAATATTCTGAACAATTCATATAATAAAATATTTATTATATAAATCTAATTATCACATCATATATTATTTCCAATCATGTTTTCATGGAAAATAATTAATAAAAACATTTCGGCTTACAGAAATTTATTACCATATAATTTGTGGTAATTAATAATTCCAAAATTATTTCTAATTTTTCAAGTAATAAATGTATTCGCATTTATCGTTCACTTTACTTGACACTTAGTCTCGTCATTAAATAAAAAAAAATTTATACGCAAAATTTCTTATTTATTTTATATAGAAAATCTCGGGTTATTACATTCACCCTCCCTTATAAGGATTCCGTCCCCGGAATCACCGCTTTAAAAACTCATATGCAGAAGGGTACATAGCATATAATCATTGTACGTAGATCTCGATCATACTTGATCGAACTGATCTTTAATCATTACACTTGTCTATCCGATTAAGCAGAAATATAAGATATATAAGTTATTCAAATAGCACCTGGAGTTCATTTTCAAACCGCCACCGTGATCTCGGACCGTCATGTTGTAAACCCTCTGAGTTGATTTCGTTGGGTTTCTTGGTTGAGTTTGGTCTCGAAATTGCTAACGCCCCACTTCGCCTGTGGTTACGTTCTCCCCGCCTCCATTCCCCTCGTGGGACAGTTCCTCACCTTATGCTTAGTCGATCCACATATGAAGCATCCACCGATCATCCTTAAGTTTGGCGGGTTGGGAGAGATATGACCTGTTGCTCGCACTTGTAGCATACAAACTTGCCCTTCGACACTCGCCAGAGTGATTCTTCCGCCAGATTCTTGCAATCGCACTACCGCTTCTTTTATGCCTTCTCGCTTTACTTGCATTTTCTCGGAAAAATTCCTCATTCTTTTCTCACCCTATTCCCACTACTACTTTCTATCTTTATTGTTCCTTCCGACTTGCTTTTTTATTCTTCTTCTCCTTATGGTAGAGGCTCATGGCCTCACTTCCTGCTCAAAGAATGATAGCCTTCTCCATGAGTCTTTGCAAAAGTATTGATTTATAAAGATCGACACCTTATCAGAGAGCTGTGGTTTTAAGCCCACTCAAATCTCCTTGCCTTCCTAGCCTCTGTATCCACTTGATGTGGAGCAAACCTAGCTAACTCATTAAATTTTGCGGCATACTCCGCAATATCATGTTATCCCGCTTTAACTCCGTGAATCTCACCTCCATTCTAGATCGCATACTAACGGAGAGATAGTTTTTGAAAAATAAATCCTTAAACCTATCCCAAGTAATTTCTTCTTTTCCCCGCCTCGAGTCTTATTTGCCTCCCACCAAAAGTTAGCTTCCCTTTCATCATATAAGTGGCAAAAGCGGTCTTTTGCCCCCTCATCTACTTTAGCGATTCTGAACGCCTTCTCTATCTCGCTCACCCAAGTCCGGGCTTCTATAAGGTCATTTGATCCTCCAAAATTCAGGTGGTCCTACGGCTTTGAAGTCTTTTAATTTTGCCAAGCGATTGTTCATTTGGTTCCTCAGAGTTGGTATTCCCTGATGCATAGCCTGAGCTACCATGTTTGCAAAATTTTGCATCAGTTCTGGCTGTCGTTCTCTAGCATTAGTAGATTCTTCTACCCTTTAGTTTCGAGTTTGACATCTTGGTGGCATTATCTGGTTAAATAAAACCATAAATTATACCCTTACATTTTAAACCTTATTGCATAAGATTAATGTATTAAACTCGTTTCATTTCTCAAACTTAGATTCATATTCATTTATCGAATATTTACACAAAGACATCTCGCTTTAATCAACGGCTATCCCTTTGTGACTACGTAAAGTGGATTTAAAATCTTAACCAACATAAAAGTTAAAAATAGTTCATTACTTATCACACATATTACATACATAACCCATACTACTTATTTACCAAGCCTTTTTATCGGACATTCATTCGCTCGATGTCCTTCCATCCCACAATTAAAACATCCACCTTTCTTATAGTTGGGGCAACGTGGAGAGGTATGTCCCTCACGGCCACAAATATAACATATCTTTTTCCCTTTCTTCTTATCAGGTTTTCCTAACTCAGGATCTTCTACCTTTCTTTTTCCCTTACCTCTCGGAGTTGCACACGAGGTGTTGCTTGAGACTCCCATCTGGTCAATTCGGATTTTGAGCTTATCCTGCTCTTCCATTGTTGCTAGCAATGCTTGACGCTTGTTGGATATTAAGCAACGCCTCAATCTCCCACACCTTTTCCAACGTAGAAACCTTGTTCTCCAGATCTCAGATCTCCGTTGATGCTTGAGCAGCTTCAACTTTAGTGTCTGAATCACTATCTGTCAAATCCACCATTTCTGGATCTGATGCTACGTTTTCCACTATAGCCACCTTGTCTGATTTGGGTTCCTAGTGAGCTTCTATTTCAGCTGTTAGCCTTGATATTAGCTCGGGGGTATAGATCTGATCCTTCTTATTCCACATATCTTTCTCACCAGACATCTACATACATAAGTTACCCGATTAATATATAGTATATATACAAAGAATCAAGAGTTCTATATATCTTATTTTGATTGATGATAAATTTATTCAATTCTCATCAACACCTATCTCTGTCGAAAGGCAGCTCCATCCACTCTGCATCGAATCGCATGAAGGTGATGACTAAAGCCTGGTCTAAGGTATGTATCTGGTGTCTTTGGCTTCTATTTCAACCTTCAACCTGCTTTTATCCGAATATCTCCCTCGCTCCAACCTCCTCATAACTCGGCTAACGCTATTTGTGCTTACAACATTCACACATATCATCACATGCTACCCAATACACCTCTCACAAGAGTAAAAGTTTTCAAATTATGCTGAGGGGTCATATAGACCATGAACACATAGTTTTAACGGTATTCATACCGTAAAACATTACCTGGTATGTTTACAATCACAAAGAAGGTAAACTACCATTAATAGTACTTTAGGTGATTAGCCTATTGTACCCTTACGTCATGCATAACGTATTAATCATGCCTAGCGAATATTTACGCTATTAGATTGGATTATTTTATCCAAACAACATCGTTCACCTCGCCTTATCATAGGATTCCTTTTCAAAATAATTTGGTTCGGGAAATTTCTTCAATGAACACTTAGAGTTTTCATAAACATTAGTCTAGTGATTCAAATAGCATAGACTCATATCAATAATTCAATTCAATAGAATTATTTAGATGTAGCCAAACCCCGTTGGCAAATTAAACTTTTTGAAAACATTTTCGAGAATGACGTCATGATGCCGTACTGTATTAACAATCCGTTGAGGATGCCGTCATTGTATGACTTTGTCATAACACATCATACAATAGTGGAACGACGACTTCAGGTCAAATTCACACTAAGTATTCCTGTATTTACAACTCCATCACATTTTTATCATCTCTGCACCAGGTTACATGGTACATGAGTGATAATTAAAAACAATTTTGATATTTCAAATCATTTGCGTCTAGCCGAAATAAGTAGCATAGACCGTACTTTAAACCGTTTCAAAAATGATTACGAGTCTACATTTTTGTTTTCAAAAGCACATAGTGCGTATTTAGCTTGATGTCAAAAATTTTGAAGTTTAGCATAGCTAGGAGTTTAGGAAAACCTAACACCTTCACTAAAAATCATTTACTTAACAATCTATCTATTCCTGTAATCCATAACACTCCATTCACACAAAACTATACCCAGTTCATCAAACCACACTTATGAGTTCATAAATTGCCACAATCATATGAGTTTAAGAACTTATCCTAGTCGGACCTTTCAAGCGCCCATTCACGAGGGGTTCATAAACATTTCATATAATTATGAGTCAAGAATGTCTCATAGGTATGAGTTTTAAGAACTCAAACTTAATCTTATATTCTCTATCTATGACCTATCTACTGTTATACACACCGAGAATGGAGTCATCCTCTTAATGTGCATATAACAAATAGCGCGACACAGACATTTCAATGATTATCAGTGCTAGAAACTATGTGGTTTTTACACCAATTACAATTCGGCTCCCCATACGAAGAATCATACAACTCAAACCGCCGACATGAGTCCTCAATTGAATCCCCATCTAACACTAACCCCATTCTCCATAATGAATTTATTCAGTATTTATAATTCTCTTCGGATCTGCATCAATTGATAGTATAATTCATACACAAAGCAATCTTGTTTGTAAACTTTCCAATCAAGAGATTGATTCCTTACGTTCTCATTATAGCTTTATCGGATCACGGGTGATCTCATCGTATATATTATGATTTAGTTCTATATCTTGATCGCTTTATTTTACGATCTCTCATAATCGCACTTTCGGTCTTTTTAGACTCAATCTATTCCCCACTCTTTGTTTAACTTTATAATCGAGTTAGGGAACTATGTGTCTTTACACACTCGCCGAGATTCATCTTTGAATCTTATCGACCAACTAACTCTAGATGAGTTAATACTTATCCTAATCATTGCGGTTATTAGTCTCGTGTATTTCTACCTAAGCTTCATAACCAATGACTTTGATACCAACTGTGGCGACCCCAAATCCAGTACTTGAAACCCTAAACTTGGTTCTCCACGATACCATTTCTTTAAGTGAATAATACTAAAATAATAATACATTCGAACTTAATTTACATACATCAAAGTTTACTTCCCTGTGCACGTGACCTTCAAATACATTCCTTATAATACTTGAATAGATACCAATACAACTATAACCATTAACTCATGATACACACTTATTCGATCAGCTTTCCTTTTCCTTTGTTCGTGCCTGAGCCTTCAGGTTGCTCATACATAACTGAAAACATTTAATTTAACCAAGGATGAGCATTTGAGTGCCCAGCAAGTAATAGCAATTATATATATAAGCTGAAAGAATATAAGTATTCTCTTTACATAACACTTCTACAACGAATCGAAAGTTGTGAAGTAATCTGTACTGATAAAAATTCATATAACAACTCTCTTTCAAATTCTTTAAATTTGGCTCTGGCTCTACCCTTGAATAGGGTTTAAGAAACATACTATGAACATTCTTTTCATTTTCGAAAAGGTTTAGCGGAATTCTATCCTCAAACCGTTATAACTTACTACGCACGGAGGGTGATCAAATTTCATTGTACCTGTGATTGATCAATACTACATAACTTCAACGAAATTCATCGCTCACTCTATCCGCCCTATGCAAAAATCTTCCCATATAGGGATGTTCATACATGCCCGGTTCCAAACCCAAGGTTTTAATCTTGCTCAACAATAATATGTAATTCAACATATATGTATACGGGTAATTGACAAAGGTATATCAACATGTGAATAAATGCTATGATTATCCAAGTGGGGACACTTGTATAACCATTTAGAAATCAACTTTAAGTAATATATATCCGAGCTAACATGTTGATAATCAAAGCGTACATAACTGTATACATGAATAGAATAATTTCAAACTTCTTACTCATGTCCATTGCATAAAAAAATGCAAAGGTAGGATACTTTTTCGATTCACGATTACAAATCTCAACTTAGGTTTTATCTCTTTATCACAACCTATCAATAATCAGATCATTCGTTCGATTAGAACAATATATCTTAACACATAGTACTGTCTATTACAGTCAGCACATAGTCTAATCACATAATCACAGTGATCATACTTTTAGTTCATATTCTATACTTGAAATATTTTTATACATTTTTCAAATATCTCATCCATGCTCTTACAGTAGTATTTTCTTTCTTTTATAAGGTCTGACATTTGTCGGCGTACCCACAACTTTATCGGGTAAATACTGAGTCTAAGACTCTTATTTTATACCTCAACATCTGTAAATATCAGACATCTTAATTTTTAATCATTTTGAAATTTTTAAATTGAAAAATTTAAAATAATTCAAATCTGTCACTAAAGGGCCTATAGTGATATAACTGTTACTATAGGTGTTCTTCTTCAAATTTAGAACTTTATAATCGGTTCTCAAGTCAGCTAGTTTGGCCGGCTATAACTTTCAATTTTGAGAAATTTGACACATTTCCTTCCAAACACCGTAATTCCCTCATCCGAGGTCGGAATGAGGTCATTCCAAAGCCTATGGCTTCCTAACTCAAAGGCACTACAACATATCAAAAGTCCAAACCTTTTAAAGCACAAAAGTGGACGAGAATGCCCCCATATTACAGATCGCCTAAAAAAGCAGGTTTATCGTGATCGATCAACCATGTTTGACCATCTATAACTTCTAATCTATACATGATATGGACTTGATTCTTTTTTGATTAAAGACCACATATTAGACTACACATAACAACTTTTGAAGAACAAAACTCATGATCGAGCAAAGAGTTATGGCCTCTGACATTTGGTGAAAAAATAACAGAATTCGGTTTTTCCAACTTGTTTAAATCTTCAAATTCGTGCACTTTGATGTTATGGGTCTTTGATTTATCAACCCATATCATCAATTAACATTCTATTACACAACTTTAAACAATCAATTGCATCAAATAACATTGAATCAAAGGATTTCTAGGTTTAGTGTTCTTATACCCTTTTTGCCAAAAATTCTTGATTCTTGCTTCTGATTTGTTATGGGTGATGGTTGGGCTTTGTTTAAGAGTGTATGGGCAATCTTGTACAAGGCAATTAAATATAATATTTAATCACTAGATTTAATTCTTATAATTTACCAATTAACTTCTATCCTTTGGTAAATTAAAACACTCATATAATAACATCGAAATTAAACCCGGTAATTAAAATTAGGGTTTCTCAACGTCATCAATTAGGGTTTCTAATTGACCATTAGTGGTTCTTTAATTATCTGTGTATGTTACTAACACAGTCGTTACGGTTTCTAATTTCAATAGGTTAGGATTATAATAATTAGGGTTTGTCCTAATTATCGATGTACAATGAATAATTAGGGTTTCTTCTAATTACCGATATTCTTATTCTGATAACTTCATATACATAGTCACTACTCGTAAATATCCCATAAGCGAGTTTAATAATTAGGGTTTCACAAAGACGATAATATGCTATGACCTAATTGACCGTCATTGCTTTCAATATTATCTGTCACGCACATACCCGAAGACATAATTATGGTATCTTTGTAAAATAATATAACATTATTATTCTCATCTCTTGATCATAATCCCAATCTAGGGTTTGGATCTCATGTCTGACTTATTCTTCGTACACATCATCAATAATCAAGTTAAAATAATTAACTTAAATATTCTGAACAATTCATATAATAAAATATTTATTATATAAATCTAATTATCACATCATATATTATTTCCAATCATGTTTTCATGGAAAATAATTAATAAAAACATTTCGGCTTATAGAAATTTATTACCATATAATTTGTGGTAATTAATAATTCCAAAATTATTTCTAATTTTTCAAGTAATAAATGTATTCGCATTTATCGTTCACTTTACTTGACACTTAGTCTCGTCATTAAATAAAAAAAAATTTATACGCAAAATTTCTTATTTATTTTATATAGAAAATCTCGGGTTATTACAGGATTACCGGATCCAAAGCCGATAAACATTGTGTTACAACTAGCTGACAGATCCATCACGTATCCACGGGGGCTTGTTGAAGATGTCTTGGTAAAGGTGGACAAATTTATCTTTCCGGATGACTTAATCATTTTGGATTACGAGGAAGATAAAAATATACCAATCATACTGGGAAGACCATTCTTAGCCACAAGCAAGACTTCGATAGATGTACAAAGAGGGGAACTCACGATGCGTGTACATGATCAGGAGGTGACCTTTAACGTCTTTAAGGCCATGAAGTTCCCAACAGATGAAGAAGAATGCTTCCGGGTTGATGTGGTGAACCAAGTTCTAAATGATGAAGTACAGAGTATAGTGGATTGTGAACTATTGGAAAGTATCGTTGCTGAAAATTCAAATGTGAAGGATGAGGAATTAGATAAATTCGTTCAATATATGGATACCACTCTACAGTATGGAACCATTGTAGTAGGTGATAAGTTTCCGAACAAGCATCTTAAAGTGAATGGCCAGAGATTGAAGAGTGATTCTGGTGGTGAGGTGGACAGAAAGAAAGTCACCTCGATTCTATCTTCGACATGAGACTTAGAGACAGTCAAGCTAATTGACTATGAATTACCGCTTGATGGGAGGCAACCCATTATTTCCATATCTACTTAGTATTTATTTAGTTCAAGTTGTTTGGTTTAGCTTATTCTAATTACTTGTTAGGATAGTATGAGTACATTTATCTGCTTAGACATCGTAATCGAATCACAGAAGAGCACGTGCATGCATTGCATTGAAATTAGGGAGACATAATAGTCATTCATTTTGATTTAGTAAACCATGTTTTGATGAGATCCATTGATGTTATTTCAGGTGTATTGGAGAGCATGCATGTTTGTCTTGCAGATTCTAAAAAATAAAAGTTACAATGCATATATATCGTGGACGCTTGGCAAGCCAAGAATTTTAGCATGACCACCGCGCTTTGTGTGATATACCGCCAGACTAGATTTTCCTCATCCGGCGCCGGCGCCTGGACCATTAAAACCTCTGTGCGCACGACATTAAATGTGGAAAAAAGTTTTTAGTTTAAAAATGTGGTAGAGATAAAGTGGACTCTCATTTGCAATCAAAACAAAAGCAACATCACAGTGTCTCTCCATAACTCACGTCTCTATCTCTCTATCAGTTACAAATTAAAGCCGTACATCTCCACGATTCTCTCCACGTTCAAAACTCAAACCCACCTCTCATCTATTGATATAAACTAGGGTTTTTCATTTGGTTGGGGCAAAAACAACTTGAGGGTAATAGCATCATTGTTCTCTTCTTCATTCTTAGTGAGATTATCTGTACGAACTTTATCATCTACAAATGGGGCCTAAGCGAGCACGTTCTATTGCATCGTCTTCTTCATCTTCCTCGGGCAATCAAGGGGCTAATATTGTGGATCACACCAAGTTTCTAAACTTGGTAGCTCAGCAAGAGTATTACCGAATTGTGGTGAAGACGTTCGTCAAGGAGCGCGGTTTCAAGCCGGAGGGGCAGGATGACCAGTTGTGTGCCATTCCTATGAGCATAGTCCGTGAGTTCTATGCCAACACCAAGGTCACTATGAGTGGTATATCTCTGGTTCACGGTCTCGAGATAGATTATAGACCCCGAGCCATCCGATTAATTTTCAAAATTAATTATGCACCGCCAATGGGGGCGACTAATTGGGTCACCGTTGCACATTTGGAGACAGACATGGAGTTGGTTATTGCAGAATTGTGCATGCCTGGGACGAAATGGACCTATAAAGTAGGCACAACTCAACCTCGTATATTCCCAGCTGCAGCCCTGAACTGATATGCAAAGGCATGGAATCTGTTCATATGTGCCAAGATCGTGCCTTCCTCTCATCAGCACGAAATCACAGTGGAGAGGGCTAGTATTCTATGGGGCATAATCACCGGGAAGTATATTGACATTGGTCATCTCATCCATCAGAATATGTTGCGATACCTGCGAGGAGGCACCATTGGGAGCATTCCACACGCATCAGTGGTTGCTATGCTATGTGCTAATCAGGGATGCAACTGGGACAACGAACAAATGCAATTCCCAAGCCAGGACATAACTCATGCCACCATTGAAAAATTTGAGGATTGGGCAGGAGGTGTACCATACCCACGTGGACTAGGATTCATCATTCAGCCCACTTTTTCGGAGTCGTCACAGCAGCCCCCTCTGACAGATGAGGCAGACTCGTCCACGCAAACACATGCCACCCATGGTGATTGCCAGCTCTGAAGGTTGGAGTGAAAAGTCGATGCCATGTATGATAATCTGGGCACGTTTGCAATGGGTCTCACAAGGGTCTTGGCCGAAGCTTTTGCGCAGCAAGGAACGACGCTAGAGTGACCTCAATTCGGAACCGCATCGCCATATCCACCACCAGATTCACCACCCGAGGAGGGTGGTTGATGATTGGGTAATATATCCATGAATTGGAGATACTTGAGCTTAAATTTGTGTATTCTCGAGTCTTTTAGTAGCATATTTATTGTGTTTAAGTTTTGTTTTGCAGATTTGGGACTGTGGGAGCAAACGGGAGATTTCAAGTTAAAAAGGGCAAAATAGTAAATATTGGCAGGCCAGCACCGGGGCGCTCTAGCTAGTGTATTTCCCAGCACCGGGGCGCTGGGCCTCGGAGTCAGTTGACCGGATACACGATTTGACTTCCCGTTTTGACTTGGCTTGACTCATGGAATGCAAAGTTGCTTTGGATTGGGATTGTGTGAAGATATAAAAAAGAGATTAAGGGCTGAAATTAGGTGTCTTATCATTTATTCATTCATTGGAGGCTACACAAAGGGTTACTTGAAGACTAAGGATTGGCAAAAAGAGTTTCTTCTTCTTCTCCTTATTTTCAATTTGTAATTCTTTAAGGATGATTTGCAAACGATTATTGGTTTTTATTTCCGTTATGAACTAATTCTTTAATTAAGATTTCAATTGAACCTTTTATGGCTATATATTAGTTATTCAATTTTTGAGAGAGTTGAAAAAGCACTATCTCGTTGAAAGGTTCTATACATCTGCCCTTTCTCAACGCATTTCTTTAGACAAAGACTCGAAATAATGAGTCGCCATTGATATCGACACATCTGAGATCGCCAAATGTTCGGGAGTTCCTCTATTCAATCCTTTTCCTTCTTCTTGTTGCTGGATATCTCGTTTGTACACATCTTCTCAATTCGAATTAGCAAAAGCAATGTCTCCTTGCATAATATGGATTCCAAACATTCATGATCTGGATGTGAATGAGTCGAATTACTTCTCCCCTCTTACTAAGACTACAGAATGTTCTTGTGAATTATGGCCAATATCCAATTATTTATGTTGATGTGAATTGTTTATCATGCCTTGCATCTATTGATTAATTATTTGGCCAATAATTACCATGTTACTCTAGAAGGAATTGAAAGAGGAATTCTAGGGTTAGAATTGGGCTTGATAACGTGTGACTTATTTATTTGAACAATGAATAATTAGGTTTGTGAATTGAATGGAAATATATGTTCACCGCATGTAACACATAAGGAATTGGAATTGAAGGAGTTTAATTCACTTGTTTTGCATAGGAATATAGCAAGATTAATCTGGATTAAATAGAAGTTAGTTGATAATTGGAAACTGACTTTTGACAATTGAGAATTCCTGTTAACAATTCAGTAGACATAATAATTGGGATAATTGGATAATTGATTTATAGTTCATAATTGGGAATATTGAAGTCTTAATCCTTATTTATCGGAAACCATTCATTCAAATCTTAGTTTATTTAATTGCCTATTTTAGAGTAATATCTTTAATTGTTTAATTTAGTTTCAATATTTCAGAAAATCATAATTTATCATTGTTTACATAAAATTGGGTTAATATAGTGCTAATAGTTGGAATTTATTAATTAGAATTCTCTGTGGGATCGACACTCTATTCTATCACTTTATTACTTGTTGACCGTGTATACTTGCACGTATTTATTGATTGCGAAATCAACCAACAAGTTTTTGGCGCCGCTGACGGGGAATTTTTATTAATATTAATTTTATATTAGTTATAATCAATTCGATCTTAATTTAAACGTTACTTATTTTTCTTCTGGAATTGGCAGGAATTCTTATGAGTGTATACACACTAGATCGAAAGCTAAAAATGAACTTTTTCCGTATACAGACGATATCGAAAGGAAGTTCCGAAAATTGCGGTTGAATAGTGAGGTTATACATTTGGAAGAAGAACTGGCAGACCAGGAAATACTCGTGAACATGGCAGGGAAAGAACAGAAATCACTTAGGGATTACGCCATGCCGAATGTCACGGATATATAGTCGAGTATTAGGGGGCCTGCAATCAATGCGAAAGCGATTTTGAGATAAAACCGGAACAATTCGGATGCTTCTGAGAATACATGTCAGTTTGGGGGTAATTCGATAGATGATCCGAATGAGCATATCTTGAGTTTCTTGGAAGTTTGCGACACCTTCAAATTTAACAATGTATCGGAAGATGCTACAAGGTTGAGGATGTTCCCGTTTACTTTGAAAGATAAAGCGCGAAGTTGGTTACACTCTTTGCCTCCTGGCTCAATAACCACTTGGGACGACTTAGCTCAAAATTTTTTAGCTAAGTTCTTCCCACCAGCGAAGTCGGCAAAACTATGGAACAATATTCACACTTTCGCACAATTTGATTCAGAATCATTATATGAGGCATGGGAAAGGTTTAAGGATATGCTCCGTAAGTGCCCTCATCATGCAATTCAGCAGTGGATGCAATTAGGGATATTTTGTGATGGTTTGCACGCGTCCACGAGGTCTAGTATTGATGTAACAACAGGGGGAGCGATCATGTCTAAGAGTTTTGATGAGGCATATGAGTTGTTAGAGACAATGGCCACCAACAACTATTAGTGGCCCATGACGAGGTCTAATCATCCGAAAGCATCGGGAAAGTATGAAGTGGATGCGATGATAACATTAACAGCACAAGTGACCGCAATAGCTAAGCAAAAGGAAATATGACATCCACAATCCACACAACATGTAGCAATGGTTTGTGAATTGTGTACTGGGGGTCATGCTACGGATCAATGTGCCATAAATTCTTAATCAGCACAGTTCGTAGGAAGCTATAATCACTCAACTCAACCGTATCCAACTCAAAATGCATATAATCCAGGTTGGAAAAATCACCCGGGGTTTTCATGGAGTAACACTCAAGCAGCAGCCCAAGCACCTAGACAACAAAACACATCCGGATTTCAAAATCAGACTCAACCACAACCAGAGAGGAAATCGAGTTGGGAAGAAGCCTTGGAAAAATTTATTAGAGCATCTGACAAAAGGAACGAGGAACAAGACAAAAAATTGAATCAAATAGAGCTGAATATGCAAAGCCAAGGTGCATCGATAAAGAATCTGGAGAATCAAGTGGGGAAAATAGCACATGCATTGAATAATCTTCCACAAGGAACACTCCCCAGTGATACAGAAATAAATCCGGGCAGAAACGAGCATTGCAAGGCTGTAACTTTAAGCAATGGGAAGGACTTGCAAGAAACAGTTAAGGATAAGGAAAAGGGGGACAACGCAACAGTTGAAATAGAAGAAGTTATGGAAACCGGAAAAGATAAAGATGAAATCGTAGAGCAAAATGCACCGAAATCAACTATCACAATGTCGCCCATACCATATCCGCAGAGGTTTCAGAAATCCAAGTTAGATAAGCAATTTTCAAGATTTTTGGATATTTTCAAGAAATTGCATATCAACATCCTATTTGCCGAAGCGTTAGAACAAATGTCGAGCTACGCTAAGTTCATGAAGGATGTGTTATCAAAGAAAAGGAAATTGGGTGATTTTGAAACAGTAGCGCTAATTGAAGAATGCAGCGCAATTATCCAGAACAAGTTGCCTACAAAGTTGAAAGATCCAGGTAGTTTTACTATTAAAATGCACATTGGTAATCAGTTTTAAGAGAGAGCACTGTGTGATATAAGTATATATATATATATATATATATATATATATATATATATATATATATATATATATATATATATAAGCAATAAACACTCAGGATATAAAATCCAGGCTCATCGAACATAGTCCGACAATAGTTTATATATATAAGTATATATATATAAACTAGTAAACGCTCCGGACGTGTGTCCAGGCTCAATCGAGGCATAACTTGATAATGTTAGTCCATATATAAATATATACATGTATATATGTATATTTATATACAAACTGAAATGAAATCACGGACCGAAGTCCGGGCATACACACACAACACGACTCTCAATGCGAAGAACAGTGTGTGCAAAGATGAAGAGAAAGGCTTTAAAGTGTGTAAGAAGGCTTACAATGGACTGCCAAAGAAGACTTCTATAACATTATGTGAATGAACACTCGGCTCCCGCCGGTAAAAATAGTAGTTATATATGATCTCACAAGTGTTTAAAATGAGAAAGCACTCAGTTTAGGGTGTATACAGAGCAAATTGGACAGGGCTTCCTTGCCTCCTCTTTTTTTAAAATGGCCACCCCAAGCCCTCTATTTATAGAGGGGCTAGTAGATGATGTACACATGCTACACTGGGGTGCCCCTGCTCTCATGTTCTCGCTGCTCAAGCACGTGCACAAATGCACTGTGATGTCCGCTCAAACTTTTAGAACTACAATCCGGGCATCTGATTGAGGTGTATAAGACCTATTTCAGACCGCCTTTGTCGAGAGCTACACCATGACATTGGATTAGAGGTTGAACAAAGTCAGGAAGATGGGACCATGCCCCTGGTCTTCAAGCTTCAAATTCTATTCGGTGTGCTGCCCTGCGTAGTAGTCACTTGGGACTGGACCTCCTTGGTTCTCGTGGGACATTGCTGTGTAGAAATGTCTGTATGAGATGTTGAGATGGCGCAATGTAGGGTCGAGGTGGCAAAATGACGATTTTACCCCTCAGCGGGGTTATCTCCGGTTTAGGCTGATAAAGCAGACATTGCTCAGGGTTATCTCTGAGATTGGACTACTGCAAGTGCTGAAGGTCCTCAAGGTTATCTCTGAGGTGTGCCTGTCTTCCCGGTGTTATCTCTGGGTCTTGTACTGAGTGCCTCGGTGTGAGTTCCAAGGTTGAAGCTGACTGCATGTATTTGAAACAAGCATTTTCGGGGTTATCTCCAGAACTACAACTACACTCCTTGGGGTTATCTCCAAGGTTAGTACTGCTATTCTCGGTGTTGTTTCCGAGACTGGAACTGAGCATCTCGAGGTTATATCCGAGATAGAACTGTCCTCTCCGGTGGAATTTCCGGTATTTGAATTGCATTATCTTCCAGAGTTATTTCTGAAAGACGAATTTGCCCTCTTGCAATCTTAGTGACAGGTGTGCAGAAAATTTCGAGTGTCTACAGACTTCTAAAGGTAAACTAAGACATTTTGAAACCAATATTCATGAGAATTGTATTGCCTACCCTCTGAACTTATAGGATGGCATGCTAGTATCTCTTAGGTCAGTAAACATGACCTATAAGTGCATTCACCTAGTTTGACACAATAAAGTCATTCAAGCATTAGTTTAGACATGTTTAAAGGTGATAAACGACACTAGCTATGTGCAAATGATGTGAATACTTGCGAGCGTGTATATTACAGATTATACGACCTTCTCATATTAATAGATGGTTAACATAGTTGGCCTCATGATTTCACAAACTTAGTTAGCCTTACAACTTCACTGTGGTGGGATGAAGTAGGTGAACGTCGAATGTTGGGACCTGAGATGGTACAATAAACGGCAGACATGGTTAAGCTAATACTTACTTGATTGGGGTCTTAAATAAGTAGTTAAGTTGTAGTTGATAATCTACGAGTCAAACAAGTCTTTCAATTCCTATTTGTTTTATAATGTTGATAATTGTTGATTGATTTATGCTATGATATAGAATGTTAAATCATATATGAAATGCAGATGACAAATGTATGAAATGAATTATGTTATTCAAGGAAATGTGGAAATGTCTATGAGAAATGTATGAGATTGAAAGTAAATCTATGACTGTGTTTTAGAAGATAATTTCTATACTTGCTATGTGAGAAGCAATATGTGTATAGAGTTTGAATAATTATGATTTTATAAAATGCACATGTATAAAATGGACATGATATAATTTCGAGCTCACCCTTACAAATAACCACTTTTGCAGGTTGAAGAGTCTCGGTAAAGTTACGTGCTACTTGATTGATAGATTTCAATAGTATCAAAAGAAGATTGTTTTGTTACCTGAAGTTAAAATTTTGAACCATGTTTTAGGTTTTATATGATGTACTTGATAGTTGTTTAACTCTTGTAGAGTTGTAAAGTTGTACTATTCGACACATAAAGAACATCAAGTTAAGATGTAAATTTTATAATGTAAATTTGATGAATCGAAACATTAAATAAATTTGATTTAGAGATATGTAAATGATGAAGGTTGTGATCCAGGGAAATGAATAAAGAATTCAGAAATGTTTTAATTATTCCTCATCTTATTAAGTATAACATAGAGTATGATGTAAAAACAAGTATGATTAATGATCAAGATCGGGAATTGACTTATAAAGGTTTTGGGATCGATTCATAGATCCTGGAAAAAGAAAGGAATTAATATATTAATTAGTATCAGAGTTAAGTTATATTCATTAAATTATAAATGGAAGGCGTTAATAGTTAGACGAATATAGTATCGTGACGCACCAGGTCCGAGGTAACGGATACCCGGATTTGGGGTCGTTACACAAACTATATATAAATAAATATGTAGAAAACTCTTGTCAATTACATCATCACATAACTCCTTTTATTTTGCCTCTTAGATTATTTTGATTAAGTGGTGACACATCCAAATCAAAATTATCTAAGTTAAGTCCAACTTAGCACTTCCATATATTAAAAAAACAGTGTCCTTGTGGTGACACAATAAAACAACATTGTTCAATTTTCTTTAAAAGCATGAAATGTGATAAAATTAACATCTCAAAAAATGAAGATAACCCGTGTGGTGACACAACAAACTTATAATAATTAATTAATACTCTATTATGTTTTATCATGCTAGGAGGCCACGTTCGATATTTCAAATATCTTTGAACGCCTAGGACTTAATATAAAATATTTGAGGGGTTTGTTATTAATTTGTCTAATCTTGTTTAGCGCGTATGCATATATATATATATATATATATATATATATATATATATATATATATATATATAGTATAAGCATGTACATATAAAATACTATATTCTATATAGATTGATTATGGATTTTATTCTAGTTTAGTTCACTAGAGCCACCAAGTGAACAAAAAGGTCAAACCTAAGGTACAAGAATTAAATTTAAATATAACTATTATATTTAAATCTCGAGCTCCATTACAAACGAGTATTTAAGCGCTCCTTACTCCTTTGTCTCCAATTCTTCAAAATCAATTCTATCTATTCCTATTAAAAAAATATTTAAAATAAATAGAAACTTTGATCAGCAGTCAAGGGGAAGTACATAGGAGGGAGATATAATTTACATTAAGAAAAATTAGAGGAGATGAGGTACGCAAGACCCCATTTAATAAAACTCATATATTCATGCATCCAACTAAAATAAAATCCAATCCAATTGGTCAATAGTCCATAATCAATCCCATTTATTATCATACACATCATCATAAGCATCAATAAATAACATTCATCTCATGAATAATAAACATTCAATATATACATTGATATCGATTTAATAGACAATTTTAATTAGTAAAAAAGCTAATTTTGGAACAAAATAAACTCCATTATTTTTAATCAAAATCATAAAATAAAAATTTATTTTATTTTATCCAATTTTGAAAAAAAATAAACTCATTTATTTTTAATCAAATTCTCAATCAAAATAAACTCCTTTAATTTAATTAACAAGGAATCCAATTTCATGTACAAAATAAACTCCTTTATTTTAACTTAAAATAGTTGAAAAAATAAAATATGTTGAATCTTATTCCTTATCAAAAATTAAACATCTTTAATTTTAAGAAACATGGAATTCTATTTCGTATGTGAATAAACTCTTTTATTGTAGGAAACATGGAATCCTATTAAATATGTGAATAAACTCTTTTATTTAGACAAACGTAGAATCTAATTCTAAGTTAATATAAAACTTTTGAATAAACTCTTCTATTCAAACAAACGTGGAATCCAATTCCAAGTTATTATAAAACTTTTGAATAAACTCTTTTATTCAAACAAACATGGAATCCAATTAATTTAATGTTATTATATAACTTTTGAATAAACTTTTTTATTCAAATGAACGTAGAATCAATTCAAATTAAAATAAACAACTTTATTTTTATCCAATTCTAAATCAAAATAAACTCATTTATTTTAATTAAGAATTACTAAAAACATTGTATCCAATTTTAATTAAAATAAACCTTTAATCTTAATTATAAATTAGATTTTATAAATAAAAAAATTTATTCATTTTTGAGTCTAAACCGCAGTCACTTCAAATGTCTTGGGTTCAAGTGTTTGAAAGTCTTTGGATAACCCAGATTTCAAAAACTCGCACTGAATTTAAACCCCCCGACATCCGTGTTACCACGGTGACTGCCACTTTTTAATTTAAACCATAATCTGAATGTGTGTGTGTAGATCAATGTGCAATTATCTGGAAGTAGTGTTATGCCTCATTTGAACCTATATACAAAGGTTTTGAATTTTGTATAAAAGTTCAGTTTTAACAAGATATAAAAGTGAAGTTTTGTAAAACTGGTTTTTCAAACCCTTGTGCTCAATAGTAATTGAGGCCTTTGATACTTCCATTTTATTGTGTGTTCGGCTTGGTTGCTTTTATTTTCGAGATGCGAAGCATCATCGAGAAAATAAGATAAAAAAGCAGTGCCGAATTCCTTGTGGGCATGATAACCATTTAAGAAAATTTAAACACCGTGAAAAATTTACAAGCCATATACAGCTAAAAATGTCCATCACGGGAACCGAATCTAGATTTAGTAGACTGAATTTCTGATCACATGATTCCTAAGCTCACATGATGTAATAATTTGTATGAAAACTGTAAACAATTATATATATATATATAAAAGCTATAAATATATATATATATATATATATATATATATATGAACAATCAACCGCCTCGAAGTAAACTCTAGGCAAGACGAAATGTAAATGAAAGCAATAAATGGCCACGAAGTAAACTCGAGGCTATATATATATATATATATATATTGGGAGATTGAATATTTAAATTTGATGTTGAAAGTAAATATTCATGATTATATGTAAAGTCCTTCAAGAAATATATGTACAAGGACTTAGTGGTAGATCAAATCTGTTAGGTTGATCTAAGCTTTTAAATGTTTATCATTCTGTAAATGATTGTATAGATGAAATGATCAAAGCTGTTAGGTTGATCTATGTCTTGAGATGTAATAGATAGGCTTCAATAGAATCGTAGTCTATTGATTTGATCAAAAGATTACAGAAGCCAATGCAGAATCATAGAGCATCGAGAATCGTAGTGTGTCTGCCTTTAAGGGCCTCTCCTGAAATCGTAGAGTGGTCCAAACGTTTGTCGAGCCAACTCAGAGATCGTAGTGTGCTCTCAGAAACGTAGAGTCTTCAAGACAAGTAAGTGAAGATCGTAGTATGCCAGTCCTTAAGAGAAATCGTAGTGTTCTCATTTGCCAGTATCAGATCAAGCACCAAGGTGGCAACACACCACGATCAGAATCGTAGAGCATCATCTGTCCGTATCAGAAGCATCGAGCCTTGCCCATTTATTTAAGAATAAATCCCAACAAATGTGGAATGGATTATAAACGTTGAAGTCATCGGCAGTCCCAATGACACAACATTCATCCTTAGTATACAACAAAGAAACATATTGAATAAGCTAAGGAAAGTATTATGGGTCAGCAGAAAACACCTTTTAAGGTGTTAGGTAAGACATCAGTCTGCTGTGTCAGTGAGCCAGACTGCAATTCAGAAGTTGTGCAAAAAGTCTTCATCAAAGCTCAGAAATGTCAAACACATTTAATGCTTTAACGGATGTCTTCAACGGATACATTTCAAAGACCTCATATATGCAAAACATCAACAGATGAAAAAAAACTAAGCAAGCATTAAACAAAAGGAAGGAGAACACTCAACGCTCAACTCTACGATCTGAAAAGAGAAAGCTTACTCAACTACTCAGTTCTTTCGAACAAAAGCTTAAACGACAACTTAGTAGCACCAATCAAGAACTCATCAACTACTATCAAGTGAAGTAAGAAGTTCCAAGTTAGAAGGACTTGAAGAGTTCTAAGTGAACTGTGAAGTATAAATAACCTGGAGGAGGTAGCAAGCCACCTATGTGTAAATAAAGACATATTGTAATAAATTTTTTCATTATTTTAATAAATAAAAATATGTACCAAGTAATTATTATTATCATTATTTATAATGAGGAGAATATAATAAAAAAAAATTTATTACATGAATAAATCAAATATAATTTTTTATAAATAATTTTAGAATTATTATTGATCATTATAAATATATACTTATAATAATTAATTTTATAGTAGAAATGTTTTTATTATTTATTTTCCATGAAAATATGATTTTATATTATTTAAATAATATATGAAATGATTATTAGAATTATTATAATACTATTTTATTATATGAATTTTAGTTCGAATTTTAAGTTAATTATTTTAACTTAATTAATAATGTTAGATATGAAAATAAATCGATATGGAATCCAAAAACCCTAAATTTTGATTATTGATCAAGGGATGAGAATAATAATATAATATTAATTATATTTTAATTTTTCGAATGCTATAAATATATATTGTAAATGTGAGACCGATAATGGTTGGTCAATTATGGTAAATTATGTCATAACCTATATATCGTGTTATTAAACCCTAATTGTTAAACTCAATTATGAGTTCAAAACCGAAAGCAAATAATTGTGTTATATGAATTTTACTGTGTATTATAGAATTTCTGTAATTAGGAGAAACCCTAATTATTATTTGACAACCCTAATTTGCTAAAATTAGAAACCCTAAGGATTATTTTTGTGAATTATAATGATAATTAGGAAACCCTAATTGTTAATTTGGGAACCCTAATAGTATTAAGGAACCCTAATTATTTAAACCCTAATTTAATTAGTGTGTTTAAAATTAAAATTTTATTACACTTTAATTTTTAATTGTCCAAACCCTAGCAATTATTTGAGAAACTTTAAGATGTAAAATCTAGTGATTAAACCCTAGATTCAAGCACCTTGGACAAGAATACCCTTGAGATTAAAATAAAATTACTAAAATACCCTTTTTGTCTCATTTGTGAATTATTGCTATCTAAATCTTTGCAAATCTGGCCAGCCACCCCCTAGACCTACCTACAAGCTACATCACCAGCACATGATCAGCTACTAGCATACAAGTTCATTGCATCAATTCATTTGCTAGATTCAAGAGACAGAAAGTGCACTTAATGGCCTAAATTATTCACAAGCACTTAACCATTTTCTCTCAAGCTCAAACCCATGAAATTCTAGTGTTAGATCAGTCACAAATCAATCCCCATAAACACAAACCTCAAATCAGAATTGGAGCATAAGAGGTAAACCCTAATCTAGAAAGTTGACTTTTGATCTTATGTTAGATGTAAATTTTTTGTGTGTTAAATATGTTGTATGGGGTGTTAATCAATGATCTGGGTTGCTAGATGTTAAACCCATAACATCTAGAGGCTCAGATTTGATAATTTTCGAAATCTAGAATTTTTAAAAATAAGGGTCTGACAGTGAATGTCAGGTCCCATAGATCTCGATCTGTTATGTGTTTTTGTGTTTTGAAACTTTGTACTTGTACTCTGTCGGGAGATCTTTAATATGCAACTTGAATCAGGTCCATATATTTTGTAGATTAAAAGTTATTTAAGGTCAAAGTGGGTTGACCAACATTGACCGGCTGTTCTTGAAGCCCATAATAAGCCCAGAAACCTCTGACAGTGTTTTTGCAGGGCTTGGATCTTGCTATGTTTAAGTTGTTTTGCCATGTTGTTGTTTTTGGTTGTAGATCGACATGAAGACTACATGTTAAAGCTTTTATATCACCTAGACACTTAAAAGAATCGATCGAGTGATGGTCAACTTAGGTATAAATCGCTTTCAAGAACATTTCGGGAAACCCAAAATGTTCAAGAACGATTCCGAGGAGGGTACTTTGACCGGCCTATAGATCTTGATTGTTTTGATGATATGATGATCTGATGTTGTGTTATTGTTCCATGACATGTATTCTATAAGTATAAATCGTTATATCACATGAAGCAAAGGTGGAGCCTAATGTAAATTTAGCACGAAACAAGGGACTCGAAATTCTGGGTTTCTAGGAAAACCCAGAAACGCCTGACAGGAAGTTTGAATGGCTAGATTTTCATGATGTTGTATGGTATGACCTGGATTTTGATTGTTAATTGTAGTGTTACATAAATACTACATGAAAAATATATTACATGACCTAGAAACATTTCGAGATAAGAATTAGACTCGGTCAAACAGGGCACCTCGACCACTGACTTGTCAGTGTTCTTGAGGCCAAGAACACCTAACATGACAGATAAGTGTCGCTATAGCCTATAGCGACGATTATTAATAATTTTATTTTACTAAATTATGAAAAATGATTAAAAATAAAAAAAAATAGTTTTAAATTATTAAAATTACAAATTAATTTAATAAAAATTATTTTAAAGTCTGAAAATTAGTTTTTAATTATTTTAAGTATATTTCATAAATATTTAATATTTTTTGGATATAAAAGGTATTTAATTTATTTAAGCATAATATTAAATAAATTATTTAAAAATGATTTTAATACATGAAAAATCATTTAAAAATATGTTATGATATAAAAGATATTTTAAGTTATTTTCTATAATTTTTAATATTTTGTGATGATTTTCATTATTAATTAGATATTAATGATGATTAAGTTATTTAATAAAGATATTAAATAAATGATGGAAAATAGAATTAATGATTTAAAATTTATATAAAAATGATTTAGAGATTATAAAAATATTTTAAGTTATAAAATATAACTTTTGATATTTTGTCATTAAAAATATTAATATTTTAATATTAAGGATATTAGATTTATTTAATAATTATATTAAATAAAGTAAGGTAAAAATGATTTTAATATTAGAAAAATCATTTTAAATGAAAATAAAGTGTTTAAAGATATTTTAAGTTATAAAATATAACTTTTAATATTTAAAGGATAATTTCATTAATAATTTAATCTTAATGATATTTATTTAACATTAATGATATTAAATTTATTTAATAATTATATTAAATAAATAGTTTTAAAATGGTTTTAATAATTTAAAATTATTTAAAAAGGATATAAATGAATTAAAAATATTTTAAAGTTATAATTAATGACTTTTAATATTTGGATAAATAGTACATTAATACTTCTAATATTAATGGTAATTATTTAAAAATGATTTTAAATGTTTTCAAAAATCATTTAAGGGTAATATTAATATTTTAAAAATATTTTGAGTTATTATACATAACGTTAATATTTTAGCAATGGTTTCATTAATAGTTTAATATTAATTAAATATTAATGATAATAGAATTAGTTAATATTTAAATCATTTAATAATAATTTCAGTGTTTGAAAATTCATGATAAAGTATAATAATTATTTAAAAATAATTATAAGGCTATGAAAAATAATATGACTGATATTTAAAATATCTAAACGAATATTGAACTACACGATAGAGTCTTAGACTCAATATTTACCCGATAAAGCTGTCGGTACACTGAAATATTCCAGAAATTGATCTAGACTTAGACAAATTGACTAGATATATGTTTGTTAGTGAATCAATAACTGTTAAACATATGTGACAATGTGATTAGGTTATGTGCTGACTATAATTATCAGTACTATGTGATATAATATATTATTCTAATTGAACGAATGATCTTATTACTGTTAGGTCACTGTATAAAAGATTAATCTAAGTTGCGTTATTGTAAGCATCAGCTCAGGCAAGTATCCTATTTTTGCATTTACTTTATGCAATGGACATGAGTAAGAAAGTTTCGTAATTATATTATTATTGTGCGCATTATTAACTCTATTATTATTGATTATGTATCCAATCTTTGTATTCATACAAGTTCTTACATTATCCGATCATTGATTATTATTGTATAATTTAGATATTTATTCTATTAGTTAATTCAGTATATAGGGTTGACAAGTGTCCCCACTTGGATAATCATTGTATTTAATCATATGTTGATACATACTTATTAATTTCAAGCATGTATACGTTGACTTAAAAGTCCTCTAAGCTATTTGATTCAGCTAGACGTAAAAAAATATTGTTGAACAAGATAGAACGTTATTGTATCCAACCAGATTGTTTTGGTTCGGATTCCCGACTAAGTATGAACATCCCGAATATGGGAAAACTTTTGTGCACCTAAGGTGGATAGAGTGAACGATATTATCGTTCTTGCATGTAGTATTGATCAATATAGGCATAATTCGATGATCACCCCCGCGTGCGTAAGTTATGACGGTTCTGAGATGAATTTCTATTTAACCTTTTCGAAAATAGAAAACAATGTTCATAGTATGTTGACTGATCTCCAGTTATAGTCAATACATAGTTTCAAAAATTTAATATGGAAGTAATATGTTGTTATTATTGGTTCAGCTTACTTCACAACTGTTGATTCATTGTAGAAGTGTCTTTCAAAGAAATATTTAATTCTTTCAGCTAATATATATTGTTGTTATTACTTGCTGGGCAATCAAATGCTCATTCTTGCTTTAAATTTAAATGTTTTCAATTTAAGTATGATCAACCGTAAGGTTGAAAAAGAACAAGGGAAAGGAAAGATGTTAGGAATGAGTTTGATAATATTTTATGTAAATAGTTAAAGTTTATTAAGACAATGATATTTATTATCTATGATGTAATGAACATTTAAAGGTCGCGTGCACTGGATTTAGACTTTGATATATGTAAATTAAGTTTGATATTTATATTATTGTTATTATTATTAGTATTATTCATTTCATAGAAATAATATCGTGAAGCACCGAAGTTCGGGTTTCAAGTACTGGATTTGGGGCGTCACATGCATGAAAGAACAGAAGAAGTCAGAGAAAATAATCAATCTCTCCTGACTCAGCAATATGAGATGTTTGCACACGTTCAAGGAGAAAATGTCACTTCCACCTACGAAAGATTCAATGTACTACTCAACTCTCTCCGAGCCTATAGAAAGATCTATCCAAATAAAGATCTAATCATAAAGTTCATGAGAGCTTTACCTAGCAAGTGGGATGCCAAAACCACTTCCATCAGAGAATCAAAGAATCTTCATGAAATGACTGTTCACTAGTTATATGGCAACCTTCTTACATATGAACTGGAGTTGACTCAACGAGCAGAAACTCTATCTAAAGGAAGAAAGAAGGATAAAGGGGCTGCACTCAAAGCAGCTGACAACATCTCTAAAGCCAATACTGAAAATTACTCTGACTCTGATGAAGATGATGATGAGGACTTTGCAATGCTGGTAAAAAGACTTAGAAGGTTCATGCATCAAGGCAGAATCAGCAAACCAAAGAAAGTCAACAACTACAGTAGCCAGGAGCAAATAAATGACCTATGCTATAATTGCAAGAAGCCTGGCCATTTCATTGCAAACTGTAACAAACCTCTTTGAGAAGAACTGAAGAAGAAATCAAATTCAAAGAAGGAATTCAAAGGCAACAAAAGGCCTAAGAAAAAAGACAAAGGTCTTGTAGCTAGAGGATCGTGGAGTGACTCAGACAACGACTCAACTCCCGAATCTTGAGATGATGAAGATCCCTAAATGACAAATATTTGCCTAATGGCCAAGCATGCAAAGGATAAAAAGAACTCTAACATTCATGAAGTAAGTATATATGAGGTATTTGACTTTAACTCTCCTGATGTAGACATTGATGATTTAATAACTGCACTATATGGCATAACATCTAATTTGCATCAATACATGAAATGGTTCAGAGTTCTGTCTATGTGGTGCACTGTCCTTCAGTAAAGTAGCCTGTGTGGAAGGACTATAACAAAATCTTCTAAGCATAAGCCAACTCTACAACAAGGGTGATCTAGTCACATTCCTCAACAATCAATGTCAAGTCAGAGATCTGAAGACATCCGCTATAAAGCTGACCGGAACAAGAGAAGGAAATGTCTATACTGTAAATCTTGGTCAACTAAGCTCGAACGAGACGATATATTTTCTAGATAATGCATATAAAGAAATGAACTGGCTATGGCATATGAAGACTGTCTCATCACAACTTCAAAAGCATGTCTAAACTAGCCTCAAAAGATCTAGTTGTAGGCCTACCCAAGTTTAGCTTCGTCAAAGAAAGGTCGTGCCTTGCCTGTCAGCTTGGAAAGCATATTAGAAGCTCATTTAAGAGTAAAATTGCCAAATCAATTGACAAGCCTCTGCAACTGCTTCACATGGATCTATTCGGGCTAATTCCAACAACAAGCATTGGAGGGAAGAGGTACTTACTAGTCAAAGTGGATGATTACACCAGATTCACATGGGTGTTCTTTCTAAACTCAAAAGATGAAACGAACTCCCAACTAATCAAGATGTTCATACTAGTGTTGAACGAGAAAGGGGAGAAAATCAAGGCTATACGGAGTGATCATGGCAAAGAATTCGACTTCTCTGAGACGGACTAGTTCTGCACAGACAATGGCATCAGTCATAACTTCTCAGCTCCACGAACTCCTCAACAAAATAGAGTAGCTAAGAGAAAGGACCGAACGTTGATAGAGGCTAGAAGAACTCTACTAGCAAAGCATTTCATCCGCCTGAATACTTCGGGCGTAAGTCAACAACCTTGCGCTGCTACACTCGTAGCAGATCATTTGGTACATTCTATGATAAAGAAAACTCCATACGAACTGCGAAAAGGAAGAAAACCAAACGTCAGCTACTTCCATGTGTTCGGCTATGCATGTTACATTCTCAAAAATGGGAAGCAATATCTGACAAAGTTCCAACCCAAGTTAGACGAAGGAATCTTTCTTGGATATGCCACAGACAGTAAGGCCTATAGAGTGTTCAACAAGAAAATGCTGAGTGTAGAAGTCTCGATTCACATCACCTTTGATGAAACAGACTTGGACAAAATAGTGTCTCCATACATTATGAAAGACAGTTCAGACACTATGAACGAGGTCGTTGAGCTCAACACCACGATCGTAGTTCCAGACAATGAAATCGTTGAGCAAGGAAATGAGATCGTAGATAAATCTACGCATGACAACGAACCTCCACATCAAGAAGCTGAAATTGATATTGAAGGTCTCAGACAAGAAGGCATCAAGACAGATGTTCCAACAGGAAATAGATGAGCAAGAGATCACAATCAAGACTTAATTATTGGACACCCTAATGCAAGAGTCAAAACAAGAAGTGCCACCCAAAATGAGTGTTTTTATCTGAGCTTTCTATCACAAATGGAACCCAACAAGATAGAAGATGATATAGAAGACTCCAGCTGGATAGAAGCTATACAGGAAGAACTAAATCAGTTTGAAAGAAGCAAAGTATGGAGATTAGTTCCAAGACCAAAGTGTCATCCTGTCATTGGGACCAAGTGGGTCTTCAGAAACAAGATGGATGAAGATGGAGTAATAACCAGGAATAAGGCAAGACTAGTGGCCAAGGGTTACTCTCAGGAAGAAGGCATTGACTACGATGAGACCATTGCACTTGTTGCCAGATTAGAAGCCATCAGAATATTCCTTGCCTTTGTTGCTCACATGAAATTCAAAGTCTTTCAGATGGATGTCTAAAGTGCATTCCTGAATGGTGAACTTCAAGAAGAAGTATATGTAGAAAAACCTTCGGGCTTCATCAATCTATCTCTCTCTAATTATGTCTATAGATTAGAAAAAGCCTTATATGATCTTAAGCAAGAACCTAGAGCATGGTATGAAACACTAACTAACTTTCTTATTGAAAATGGGTTCACTAGAGGTAGAGTAGATACCACAATATTTCTTAGAAAACATAAAGATAAAGTCTTATTAGTTCAAATATATGTTGATGACATTACCTTTGGCTCTACTGATGAAACATTATGTAAGAGATTTGCCAAACTTATGCAGAGCAAGTTTGAAATGAGCATGATGGGTGAGCTAAACTTCTTCCTTAGACTGTAAGTAAAGCAGACTGATGAAGAAATCTTCATAAACCAAGCCAAGTACATTAAAGACTTACTTAAAAAATATGGCATGGAATCAGCCTCTCTCATGAAAACCCCAATTGCTCCAGCAACCAAGCTTGACAAAGATGAAAAAGGTAAAAGTATTCATATAACTCAATACAGAGGTATGGTTGGCTCTCTTCTATATCTAACTGCCAGTAGACCAGACATAATGTTTGCAACATATATATGTGCTAGATTTCAAGCTAATCCTAAGGAGTCACACTTAATTGTAGTAAAAAGGATTTTCAGGTATCTCAATGGTACACCTTACTTGGGACTTTGGTATCCAAGGAATCCTACTTTGAACTAACCGGAAATACAGATGATGACTTTGTAGGTTGCATAATAGATAGAAAAAGTACAAGTGGCACTGCCGGGTTTCTCTGAATGCAGACTTGTGTGTCTACTTTAGCAAAAGCAAAACTCGTTGTCTACTTCAACAAATGAGAAGGTTTGAATACATTGTTGTTTGGCAAATTGTTGTGCTAAAATATTATGGATGAAAAATCAGCTGGCAAATTATGGGTTTGATTTCAAATCTATACATGGTCACTGTGATAACACAAGTGCCATAGCGATAACACACAATCCTGTCATGCACTCTAGGACTAAGCATATAGAAATTAGATATCATTTCATTAGGGATCATGTTCAAAATGGAACCATATCTTTACAATACATCCCTACTAAAAATTAACTTACTGACGTCTTTACAAAGCTTCTAGATGAATCCAGATTTAATAAATTAATAAGTGAGCTAGGCATGCTAAATTTACAACTATAAAGTCTATGCTCTAGTTTGTGCTAACCATGCAGATATAAAGGGTATGTTCGAAATCGTAGACATGACCAAAGGAAGTCCACGATCGTAGAGTTGCAGTGTTATGAAAGTCCACGATCGTAGAGCAATCTAGACACGACAAAGAAGTATCTTGTGATGAAAGCATCTTCAACAAATTTAAGCACTCTATATGTCAAGCCCCTCAAGGACAAACCTGATCCTTAGACCCTTCTAAGAGATTGGCCCTGCCTAAGCTACCTTAATTCGAAAGAAATGCTCAATCAAAATTTATCACAAGGACCAGAGCAGACACCGTTCGTAGAGTAAACTCAGCAGTGGACTCAATGATCGCAGTGCCAACTTAACGATCGTAAAGACAACCTCAACGACTGTCAGAGGGTACAAAAAGAAAGAGTTCCCCCAAAGGTATAAATCTTTAGATGACATTCTTGGGAAATGCATATGCTACAAGAGCTCTGGCCATGACTCTGTGAACGAAATATAACTTAAGCTCATGACAGCGATCAGTTATGGGATTCAACTCAACTATAGAACCCTACTCATCGACTAGATTGGGAAATGGATAATCAGTTCAAAGAAGTCAAAGAGCTCTAGAAAGATGCTCTACGGGTGATTTATAAGCATCATCCTTCAGTCAGCATTAGGAGATAAGATTGGGGATGATGAGGGAGAATTCATAAATCCAAACAGAAGGATGACCCAACAACTGTTTAAGAACTGGAAAAGAAATTAAGCAGAAAATGTCAAGATGATGTATGAGTCCGGTGGAAGAAATGGTGATACAAAGGAGACTGGGATTCCAAGGAATATGTCAGTTCTAAAAGAAATTGAAGAAGAAGAAGAAGAAATCAATAAGGAATCAATAAGGAGTAACCCATTGCTTTGGTCAAAAAAAGCAAGGATAAGAGAAAAATGAAGGTTCAAATGGCAGAGGAGCCTCAAGGTTCAACTACTGATGTACCTCAAGAGTGTTCTGGCACTGAAACTCTGAGGAACTTGAAAAGGAAAGAACAACAGTCCGACGAAGATAAAGACAGAGCTACCATCTCTCAGCTGCTTAAGAAGAGAAAATGCAGTCACGAGTCAAAGTAGCCCTTTGTCTCTTCGATCGTAGAGTCTCTACCGATTGTAGAGACCAGATTGGACACCTCTTCCGAAGAAGATGCTGCAACAGCTTCTCAGGCTAATCAACCATTCAGAACAGAAGATGAAGAAAGTGTTGAGGCTGTGGCTCAGCTTAGAAAGCCAAGAAGAAAACTAGTCAAGAAGTACATCGTTGTCAATGAAGGAGTGCTAAAAGAAGAAGGCAGAAAGATAGCTGCTGAGAAAGGATTGCCCGAAGATGAGAAGGGGCTATTTGAAGTAAGTCAGAAGAACACAACTCAAGTTGAGGGGGAGTTGCCTGAAGTTCTTACTCTAGAGAATGCTCCAGCTGAGGGGGAGCTATTTGAAATGGAAATGAATGATCAAGTTAAGGAGGAGCCTCATGAAGTCCCTATGATAGAAGAAGTTGCACCTGAGGAGGAACTACAAAGAGATCATCATGAATCTTCCTCAGTCCCTCAAGAGATTCTAGCTTCAGAAACTGCAGAAATGGAAAGAAGTGAAGCTATGGATGATGAGAGAGCAGAAGAGCAAAGAAGTCAAATGGGGGTAATTGTTGTAGTGGAGTCTTCACAAGAAGACAGAGAAAAAGAAGAGGATGATGAAGTTGAGATTATAGATGTGGGTTGTGATGGTTATAGGAAAGCCAACTACAATCAACTGTTCTCTTATCTACCTATGATGCCCTTTCACTGAGCCCAAATTCTCAACTCCTAGGATCACATGTTCTGGACCTTCAAAGCCTATCCAGCAATCTCAGTGCTAGGTCATGGATTCCCAGGAAACCTCAACTTTGCCCTAAAGCTGATCACCAATGGCCCTTCTTTAGAAAATGGGCATGAGGTATAAACTATTCCCATCCCCTTAAGGGTTAATCACTGTCCACGATCATTTTTCAACCAATTCAATGAATTACCAAGATGGTTATAAGTGATTCTTCATCCACTCAATCAATTCCTAGTTACAGAATCCCAACATTCTGTAATTGATGAACCAAATGTGCCCAACTTTATTTTGATACGAGCTCCTATCATCCCTCGCTCTACGATTACTGATCCAAGCCCAATCGAAGAGTCACATGCCCAAGTCGTAGAGTCACCTCCTCCTGAAGCTCAACCCCACACACCAGCCCCTCCATCAGATATCCCATCCTCATCCAGTAATGAGTTTTCAATCTCGACCTTGCTCTCTTCACTATGCAAAATCAATACAGAAGAGCCCCTCCTCCACATAGTCCGCAACTCCTTGAGCTCATATCAGATCTTCCAATCAAAATAGAGTTGTCAGAAGCATCTAAGAAAGTGACCAAGGACATAGAAAAAGATCTTGAAGTTCACTCCGAACTTGTTCACATGAGGTTGAATCATTTGATTAATGCTGCCAACACTCTCCCAAGCACCCTAAGTTCTAAGTTCACAAAGAAGCTTAGGGAGATCATAAAGGAGATGCTTCAGAGCATAAATGGACGGGATCAAATCCACTTTCAAGCTGCAAAGAAACAAAGGGATGATGTTCTTATTTTATAGAATACTCAGAAATCCTAGAACAACCTTATGATGGAATGTCTCATGAGTCTACGAACTACAATGAAAGAATTCTAAGGATTCTCCATGGGCCAAATTAAACAAACAGAAAATGTTATGGCCATTCTCCAAAAGAGGGAAGCTCGAACTGATTCTCTAATTAAAGAGAACCGTGAAGACATTGCTCAATCCCAGAATCAGCTCAACGAGCTTGTCCAAGGCATGACTCGCTTATCTGAAGACATTCGAGCCCTTGATGCTGACAGAAAGGGGGAGAATAAAGGGAAATGAGAAAAAGGCAAGGGCAGAGGCACATTCATCGCTCAATCATCAAGGAGCCCGCCTTCAAGACAGCCTCACCAGCAGACTCCATGATCGGAACAGCAGCAAATTCTCATGGCTCAACTGCTAAGAAGTCAAGAGCTAAGCTCATAAGGTGCAACTTCTACACACCTACACATACCCATTGGAGATCCTGCGTTCATGAACAGTCACAAGGATAATGAACTGCTAAATCAAAGCGAGCTGGAAGATATAACACGGAGAAACGAAGCCAACAGAAGAAGGAGAGCTTATGAATATGTCAATCCTCCAAGGAACAACAGGCAAAAGAAATAGAGATAAGTTGAAACTCAATTATTATTGGTATAACTAAGCTTAATTGTAATATCTGTCTTTACAAACATCAAAAAATTCATGCTTATTCTCTAGAGATTTCAATTGCTCACTGAAACACTAAGTCATATTTATTTTCTAGCAACTGCATCTAGAAATTGATAATCATGACACAAATCTCCTTGGTTATGTCAACATCAAATATGGGAAGATTGTTGGGAGATTGCATATTTAAATTTGATGTTAAAAGTAAATATTCATGATTATATGTAAACTCCTTCAAGAAATATATGTGACGCCCCCAAATCCGGGTATCTTCAAACCCGACAGATGGTGCTCCACGTTACTACAATTCATACAGTCATTCCATTAAGACAACAACAAAATGATTGTATTTCCTATATTCTTATTACATTCGTAATAAATCCTTTCCCAGGTTCATAACCGAATACATTCTTTGCTCTTCATAAGTATATTACATACAAATCCAATAATCTATTACAGGACGATTAACTGTCCATCTTAGCCTTGCCTTTATATCTCTTAGAACTCTCAGTTCGTTTGGCTTTAGCTGCAAACATATGGTTCAAGCAAGAATGAGCATAACTATCTCAGCAAGTCTAACACAAAATCATATTAATATCACATTAAGAGTTACATGTTTATCTTCCATAACTGAACAATTAACTATGAAGCACTATGTGTAACGACCGAGAATTCGGATCTTATTATAAAATGATTTTATTAAATTAAATAATAATAAAATTGTATTCCTTGTGTTATCAAGATGGTTGTCATTATATAACCTATTGATGTTAGTATGTCATAGTATCTAAGCTACGTGGATGAATTAAAGTGTTTGAATTTCCAAGACGAAAATAAAAGTTTTCCGAGAAATTTTCCAAAAAATACTATTCATCGGTATTTGCTCGGGATATAATTTTGAGTTTCTGAGAAATACGTAATGATGGAATAACAAGGTAAGATGGATTATGTAATAAAAATCTAGTTATGGAAAATGTTACAATTCGCTTGTGGACTTAATTTATAAACGTTAAGTAAAGCGAAGTGTTAAGGAATAAGTAATAATTGTATGATACTTGGTATTGTACAAGAGTAATGAAAACAAGTATAATACGAAGTATTATACGAGTTTGTATAAAGGATGAAATATCGTATATAAATTCTATATGAATTAGAATACGAAAATAATATATAAACTATATGTATATGTATTAAGAAATGTTAATGGACTTGGAAAGATTGATAAGAATTAATATAAGTCCAAGTGAATTAATGGAAGAGGCCCAATAATTGATTAATGAACAAGCTAGTGTTTATTAATGCAAAGCCCAAGGATTTATTTAATCTAAGCCCAAGCTAGAGTCCAATGAATTAATATACCCATGGGGCAAAACCATATTAATATGGTTAATGTGTGATGACCAATATAAATGGTGATCAAGATAAGTAATGACCAAATAATGTGGTGACCAAGACTTTGAATTAATGACCAAGTTAAATGAGTAATGACCAAGCAAAGGATGGGTTTTGTGCCTTGCAAGTAATGAATAGTAAGGAGGTGGCTTGAGGAGGTGGGATGGTTTAATGACTAAACTACCCTATCTTTGCAATTTCTATAAATAGAGGAAACTTACAAGCCATTTGTTGGTTGTTCAAATAATCTAAGACATCACAAAGTGCTTAAGTGTGAGAGAGTTTAAGTCACAAATAAGTTACTTCCATAAGTAAGAAGAAGAAGAAAGCTACCTTACCAAGACTTCAAAAGAGTAAGATTTCTTCTCAATTATCTTCTATCTCTACCATGATAGGATGATAAGAAAAGTTGGATTAAGAAACATGAATGAGTAAGTAGTGAACTTAAGCCAATTAAGTTGGTAATAAGTCATTTAAGCTAGCATAAGTTATAAACTTATGTGAAAAATAATATGAACTTGTAAGGAGTTTATTAAGAGAAATGATATGAATGTAAAAGAATTTATATGATCATATGTATCATGTATACCTAAGTTAAGTTATATGTTAAGAACATATAAAGTATGATGATTAAGAAACTCTAATTGTCATAAGTCATGAATAATCAAATCTTAAGTAGTTTATAATTTGACAAGTTATAAGCTCATGAAGAATAAGTCAAAATCCAACAATGAATATAAGTTGTTGTATTAAGTATGTTAGTGTGTTCACATGATAAATGATGTTCATTTGTAATGTTGAATAAATCATAAGAAGGAAGAATTGCCGAAATTTGCACGATTGGACGATAATCGTCGAATTCATAAAATTCTCGGAATGGATGTCAAATTTTGTGTTTGAACTCAAAACCATTGTTTTCCAATGGAGACAAGTCATATTTGGCATTTAAGAGTTGCGGACTCAAAAATGACTGGATTCCAACTTAGAACGAAGAAACGAGCGTTGAACGTTTACGAACGTTTATCGTTTTCGTTAAAAATGAACCAAAGGGTGAAATTTTAGCAAACAAAGTCAAATAGATAAAATTCTTGCATAAACGCATAGAGTGTGTAATTTGTGAACCGTAGGCTTTTGAACGAGCCAATTCGGACTTATAACGAAGAAGTTATGCGTCCGGGAAGTTCACAAAATTTCAAAACTGAAATTGTTTTCTGGTGCAAAGAGTTGGCGCCGCGGCGCCAACCCTAGGCAAAATGAGCTGCACCGCAGACTTAACAGAAGAATAGCGAAAGCACTTGCGCAAGAGTTCACTGCGGTATGAACTATAGTATATATGGTGCCATGCATGCCATGAAAAACGATACTAAAAACTTACGGAGAGTGGTATGCAGCAATTTCTACCAATAAGTAAGGACTCATGTGGCAATAGCCAAGTTCGGGACAATGACATTAGGAGCTCATGCCACTGCGTGAGATGTAGGTATAAAGCTCGCGCCGCAGCACCAGTCTCAGAACAAAGATAGTAATGAAGGTTTCTAAGTACAAAGAAAAGAAAACCTAATTGATTTAAAAGTAAACAAAACTTAATGAAGGTAATGTAACATTGTTTAAACTTTGTTAAACCTTAAGGAATGTAATGTAAAGGTTGAGATAACCTAGTCGAATATAAATGGAAAGGTAATGATAAACCGAAATGAATAGTAACTGAATCTAATACACAGTTAGATTGAAATGAAGGGTATGATATAGTCATATACATACTTGATTATATGTGACCTAATGTAAGGCATTATGTGATCATGTATTGTAGAGACTTGAACGACTTGAACATAAAGTTAATTTACCGTAGCAGATGCTAAAGGAAGGTATTCTAACTCTTGTCTAAGTTCAATATGAACAAGTTTTTGAGGTTCATGTATTCTTTCGCATGAATTGAGGTGTGTTGAAGTTGAAGCCAATTCCTTTGGCTAGACTTGATGTATTGATAATCTATTCATGTATTATCAAATGTTGCTATCTTTTGTCAACTACTTGTTATAGTTTTCAAAAGAAGACTGAAATGTTAAACAAATGTTTTGTCGGTAAAACGATAGGCACGTGAGGTTGCCAAATGCTTAAACGTGCATACGTTTAATGGATGTAGTGTTTATCAACATAGAGTACAATAGGCTGATCACCTAGAAGTGCTCATAAGTAATATCAGACTTTACGGACTTGCTTAGGGTTGTCCTTTTCAATAAAGAATGAATACTCGAGGTCTCGAACCGGAGTGAATGTTTTACTAAATATTGTTGTTATTGTAAAACATTTTGAAAGAAAAGATGAAGTGCTATTTTGAATTATCAATAGTACTTCATAACTATTGTTCAGTTATTGAAGATATATGATTTGTATGTGTCAAGCATGTTGTTATTAAATTGTTATACTTGATGAGCTAGTTATGCTCACTCTTGTTGAACCATATGAATGCAGCTAAGACTGAACGTCCCAAAGAATCAAAAAAGGATAAGGGAAAAGCTAAGGCAGATTACTAAGCTGTCTTGTAATAGTATAGGTCTATTGTTGTAATTTAACCGATAATATGACAAAGAACCTTTGTAACGGGTATAGAACCTAGGAAATGTAAATATTACTTTAAATATATAGAAGTTATGTTCGTTCTTTGAGAGTTTTCAATTGAATGAATGTATGAATGTTGTACAGTATAGCACCATCTGTTGGGTTGGAATATACCCGGATTTGGGGGCGCTACAAGTTGGTATCAAAGCCTAGGTTATAAAACTTAAGGGGAAAGTAGAACCTTAAGTCAGAACCTTAAGAAAGAATAAAGAAGTAAAAGATGGAAAGTAACCTTATAAAAATGCATTATATTATGTTATGTATTTCTATTTATTTTACTGATGTGTACTAATCAAACTATATTGTTTTATTGTAGATGTCAGGAGAAAATGATATGTATAGAGATATACATGTAGTGAGCGAGATTGATTAATCGGGTAGAGATACTACCAAATCCGTGTGATGAGAACCGAGTTGGTGACCATCGAGTTGGGAGACTTGGGACGATTTAAACTACATGTCTATATTTGATGGCATGCTAGAGGAGGAGGTAGACGTGATGTCCTTTGACCAGGTTCCACCTACAGAGGACCAGGTTCCACCTACAGAGGAAATGTCTACGGAGGAACCAATGAAGGCATTATTTATAACGGTATTGGATAGGAATGTCCATTACTACCAAGAGGTGAAGGAGTTGAAAGAGGAACTCCGAGCTGTCCGGGAGGATAAGGCTAGCATGGAGGGAATGTGGGAAGAAGAGCATGATGATAGAGTTTCAGCTAAGGACAAGGTCTGAGAGCTGAAATGTGAAGTCTTTGAGCTCAAGCAAGAGCTAAAGACTAAAAGAGGAAGTTGGAGAGAATGTCCTATATACATAGGAGTTCTCACGTGAGATTTCAATGACGGTGGTGGTAGTCGGATATCGAGATAATGTATGCAGACCCGACACACTATCAGTAGAGATGTTATTGCTGGTCTGGCAAGCAAGGATTTCGAGAATGCCCTACGGTAGATGTAGTCTAGCAATAGCTAGAGTAGAATAGATATGTAAATATTATGTATCTAGTAGTGACGTAAAACCCTCTTTTGTATAACAAAGAGTAGTCTTTTGTAAATCCCAATTTTTGGAAAGTAATTGCGGGATGGTAATGTAATCAGCTAAGGCTGAGTAATGTAAACAATGTAGTGTTATACTATAAGTTATGAATCAATATAAGTCTTTTTATAGAATATGTTGAGTAATGAGTATGAGTTGTTGTTTTATTACAAATAATAACAAACCAACAAGAATAAAGTAATAATGATGTGTTATTTTTTTAACAGCAAAATGCCACCAAGAAGGAGACAACGAAATCATGGCGCTAATGTTAACCAATCGGAGGGTGGTCCGGTTAATCCAATGCAGGAGTTCATTAATCTTTTAACGACTGAATTTAATAGAACGGGGGCTAACGTACCCGTAATTCCTGGAGTAGTACGAGCTACTACTTTTAAGGATTTCAAAAGTTTAGGTCCGCCGGAGTTCAAAGGAACTACTGACCCTATAGAAGCCCAGACATGGGTAAAAGAAATTGAGAAAGCATTTGTAATAGAAAATGTTAAGGAGGGTCAAAAGGTTGCCTTTGCAACCTATTTGATGAAAGGAGAGGCCAACTTTTGGTGGGAGGCAAACCAGGCTAGGGCCGATATAGCAAATCTAACGTGGGAGAGGTTCAAGGAGATTTTCTTCAAGAACTATTTTCCCAGGAGTATGCAAGGGAGGATGGAGATGAGGTTTCTGGAATTTAGACAAGGGAATATGACAGTTCCCCAGTATACTGCCAAGTTTAATGAACTGGCACAATTCGCTCCACATCAAGTGGACACTGAAGTGAGAAAGGCTAGAAGGTTTGAGCAAGGCTTGTAACCCTGGCTCTATAGCCGAATCTCTATGTTCCAAAGTACTTCCTTTGGAACCATACTAGAAAAGGCAATAATTACCGAAGGTGGGAATGAGGCTCTTAGCCAGTACCACAAAGATAAGAAAACCAAAGGCAAGGTTGATGGAGGAACCAAGACCGAGGGAGCCAGTAGAAGTGGCAACGGTCAGAAGAGGAAGGGCTTTCACTCTGGGAATACCGGAGTAAAAACAAGGGGACTCTAAGAGGAGGATGGATGCTCAGTAAAACTCATGGAAGACTCACTTAGGAGTCATCTCAAAGGAAAGGCGGTTTTTATAATTGTGGATGGGAAGGGCACATTTCGCCTAATCGTCCCAATCTAAAGAAAAATCCCGGATGCTTTGTATGTGGATCAACTGACCACATAGCAAAGAACGCTGCTTGAGGAAGGGGATAGAAGGAAATAAGGAACTAATGGGAAGTTAGCTATTAGTGGTCCCATTTCAATGGGGAAATCAATGGCCCGCACTTTTAATATGACGGTCCAAGATGCGGTGGCATCAGCGGATGTAGTTGCAGGTATTATTCCGATCAACAATATAAATGCATACGTGTTATTTGATTCGGGTGCTACTTGTTCATTTATAGCATGTGATTTTGCTAGACGACTAGAATTATTTCCCGAAAAATTGCCTATACCTTTGAACATTAAGGTAGCAAACGAAGAGATAATTCCTGTTGAAGATATTCATAGGAGTTGTTGCGTAGATGTGCGTGGTTGTAAGTTATCGGTAGATTTAATACCGATAAAGTTAGGAGAATTCGACGTAATTCTCGGAATGGATTGGTTGGTTAACCATAGAGCAATTATAGATTGCCAAAAGAAATGTATGAGCATCAGGACGTTGAAGCAACCTCCTGTAGTATTTTACGGTAGTAAATTACCGGGACGTCTGTGTTGCCTTACGATGACACAAACTAGAAAACTTTTAAGAAAAGGTTGTGTAGGTTACCTATGCCATATTGTTGATACCCAGAGAGTGGGAGAAACCATGGAACAAATACCTATAGTAAACGAATTCATGGATGTATTTCCAAGTGAGCTACTGGGTTTACCGCCGGATAGGGAGATCAAATTTGTGATAGACACTGTGCCAAGAACGGCACCAGTTTCAAGGGCACCGTACCGTATGGCGCCTGTGGAAGTGAAAGAACTAATGGTTCAACTACAAGAACTATTGGACAAGATGTACATTCAACTAAGTGTTTCGCCGTGAAGAGCACCAGTGTTGTTTGTCAAGAAGAAAGACAGATCGTTAAGGCTTTGTATCGACTATCGGGAGTTGAACAAGTTAACGATAAAGCATAAATACCCATTGCCTAGGATCGATGATCTCTTTGATCAGTTGAAAGGGGCAAAGTATTTTTCTAAAATAGATTTGCGGACGGGGTATCATCAGTTGAAGATTAGGAAGGAAGATGTACCAAAGACTGCATTCAGGACTCGTTATGGTCATTACGAGTTTCTGGTGATGTCATTTGGGTTGACGAATGAACCTGCTGCATTTATGGATATGATGAACAGAGTGTTCAAACTATATTTGGACAAGTTCATCGTGGTGTTTATCGATGATATTCTAGTCTATTCTAAGACACCAGAAGATCACGCTGAACACTTAAGGTTAGTGTTGGAGACACTAAGGAAGAAGAAGTTATATGCAAAATTCACCAAATGTGAATTTTGGCTGGAAAAGGTACAGTTTTTAGGTCATGTCATTGACCAAGAGGGGATTTCAGTGGATCCAGAGAAGGTGGAAGCAGTAATGAATTGGGAACAACCGAAAATGCCGACTGAGGTGCGGAGTTTTCTAGGGTTAGCAGGGTACTATCGAAGATTTATCGAAGATTTTTCAAAGATAGCTACCTCGTTGACTAATTTAACAAGGAAGATGGTGAAATACGTATGGACAGATAAATGTGAAGACAGTTTTCAAGAACTGAAGAAGAGATCAAGTGAAGCTCCTGTTTTGTCATTGTCAGATGACACATGAAATTTTGTAGTGTATAGTGATGCTTCGCATAGAGGACTTGGTTGTGTGCTTATGCAGCATGGCAAAGTCATTGCGTATGCATCTCGGCAGTTGAAGGATTATGAGAAAGTTTACCCTACTCATGACCTAGAACTGGCCGCGGTAGTGTTTGCCCTAAAGATATTGAGACATTATCTTTATGGGGAAAAATGTGAGATATATACGGACCATAAAAGTCTAAAGTATATCTTCATTCAAAAGGAGTTGAATATGAGACAGAGAAGATGGCTGCAGTTGATAAAGGATTATGATTGTGAAATCCTGTATCACCCTGGAAAGGCCAATGTAGTTGCCGACGCCTTAAGCAGGAAGGGTCGGGGAAAGTTATCTATGTTAACGGCTCAAAATGAGTTAATAACAGAGATGGCTAGGATGGAAATAGAAGTGAAGATGCCGAGTGATTTGGGGCAGTTACTCTTTGCGATGGAGATGCAATCTACCAACGTAGAAAGAATCAAGGAGGTACAACTCAAGATGGATGAGTGTAACCAAATAAAGAAGCGGTTATCCGAGAAGGAAAAGGTTAAGTATAGTCTTGATAATGAGGGATTATTAAGATTTGAGGCAAGAATTTGGGTTCCGAATGAGACGGAAGTATAGGAGCAAGTGTTACAAGAAGCTCATAGTTTGAGGTACTCGATACATCTTGGTAGCACTAAGATGTATCAAGACCTTCGACAGAGTTTTTGGTGGCCAAATATGAAGAGAGAAATAGCAGAGTATGTGAGTAGGTGCTTAACTTGTCAAAAAGTTAAGGCTGAACATCAACAACCCAGTGGCTTGTAACAGTCATTGGAGATTCCAGAATGGAAATGGGAGCATATCACGATGGACTTTGTGGTGGGACTTTCGACGACGCAAAAAGGGTACGATTCAATTTGGGTAATAGTGGACCGGTTGATGAAGTCGGCTCACTTTTTGCCAATAAGGGTCAAGTATAACTTAGACCAGATAGCTAAACTTTATGTTAAGGAAATCATTTCCAGACATGGAGTACCGGTATCGATTGTGTCAGATCATGATCCACGATTCACATCAAACTTTTGGAGGAGTTTGCAAGAAGCGATTGGGAACTGGCGAGGTTAACCTGCGGCTTATCATCCACAAACCGATGGGCGAGCGAACGAACAATTCGAGGCAACTTGAAGACATATTGAGGTCATGCGTCATGGATTTCAAGGGTAGTTGGGATGATCACCTACCACTAGTAGAGTTTGCATATAACAATAGTTATCATGCAAGCATAGGCATGCCGCCGTACGAAGCTTTGTATGGAAGGAAGTGCAGAACACCTTTGTGTTCGGATGAGGTGGGAGAACGCCGGATGCTAGGACCAGAATTGGTGCAGCAGACAGCGGATGTGATAAAGTTAATTCAGATGCGTCTAATCACATCTCAGGACAGACAGAAGAAGTATGCGGACTCACATTGACTAAGTCGACAGTTTGAGGTGGGCTCGTATGTGTTTCTAAAGGTATCTCCCTGGAAAGGAAATATACGCTTTGGAAGGAAAGGAAAGTTAAGTCCAAGGTTTATAGGACCTTTTGAGGTGTTAAAACGGGTGGGAGAGGTAGCTTATATGATAGCATTACCTCCAGACCTAGAACGAATACATAACGTGTTTCACGTATCTATATTACGTCCATATAAGCCGGACTATAAGCATGTAATCGAGTATGAGCCGATTCATATCGAGAAAGATTTATCATATGAAGAGTCGCCGATGCAGATCATTGATAGGAAGGAACAAGTTTTGAGGAACAAGGTAATACCATCAGTAAAGGTATTATGGAAGAACCACGATGCTGAAGAAGAAATGTGGGAACTAGAAGAAAAGATGAAGAAAAATTTTCCTCATCTATTTAATTAAAGTAAGACGAGATTCTGGGGAAAGAATCTTTATAAGGGGGGAAGAATGTAACGACCGAGAAATTCGGATCTTATTGTAAAATGATTTTATTAAATTAAATAATAATAAAATTGTATTCCTTGTGTTATCAAGACGGTTGTCATTATATAACCTATTGATGTTAGAATGTCGTAGTATCTGAGCTACGTGGAAGAATTAAAGTGTTTGAATTTCCAAGACGAAAATAAAAGTTTTTCAAGAAATTTTTCTAAAAACACTATTCATCGGTATTTACTCGGGATATAATTTTGAGTTTCCGAGAAATACGTAATGATGGAATAACAAGGTAAGATGGATTATGTAATAAAAATCTAGTTATGGAAAATGTAATAATTCGCTTGTGGACTTAATTTATAAACGTTAAGTAAAGCGAAGTGTTAAGGAATAAGTAATAATTGTATGATACTTGGTATTGTACAAGAGTAATGAAAACAAGTATAATATGAAGTATTATATGAGTTTGTATGAAAGATGAAATATCGTATATAAATTCTATATGAATTAGAATACGAAAATAATATATAAACTATATGTATATGTATTAAGAAATGTTAATGGACTTGGAAAGATTGATAAGAATTAATATAAGTCCAAGTGAATTAAAGGAAGAGGCCCAATAATTGATAAATGAACAAGCTAGTGTTTATTAATGCAAAGCCCAAGGATTTATTTAATCCAAGCCCAAGCTAGAGTCCAATGAATTAATATACCCATGGGGCAAAACCATATTAATATGGTTAATGTGTGATGACCAATATAAGTGGTGATCAAGATAAGTAATGACCAAGTAATGTGGTGACCAAGACTTTGAATTAATGACCAAGTTAAATGAGTAATGACCAAGCAAAGGATGGGTTTTGTGCCTTGCAAGTAATGAATAGTAAGGAGGTGGCTTAAGGAGGTGGGATGGTTTAATGACGAAACTACCCTATCTTTTCAATTTCTATAAATAGAGAAAGCTTACAAGCCATTTGTTGGTTGTTCAAATAATCTAAGACATCACAAAGTGCTTAAGTGTTAGAGAGTTTAAGTCACAGATAAGTTACTTCCATAAGTAAGAAGAAGAAGAAAGCTACCTTACTAAGACTTCAAAAGAGTAAGATTTCTTCTCAATTATCTTCTATCTCTATCATGATAGGATGATAAGAAAAGTTGGATTAAGAAACATGAATGAGTAAGTAGTGAACTTAAGCCAATTAAGTTGGTAATAAGTCATTTAAGCTAGCATAAGTTATAAACTTATGTGAAAAATAATATGAACTTGTAAGGATTTTATTAAGAGAAATGATATGAATTTAAAAGAATTTATATGATCATATGTATCATGTATACCTAAGTTAAGTTATATGTTAAGAACATATAAAGTATGATGATTAAGAAACTCTAATTGTCATAAGTCATGAATAATCAAATCTTAAGTAGTTTATAATTTGACAAGTTATAAGCTCATAAAGAATAAGTTAAAATCCAACAATGAATATAAGTTGTTGTGTTAAGTATGTTAGTGTGTTCACATGATAAATGATGTTCATTTGTAATTTTGAATAAATCATAAGAAGGAAGAATTGCCGGAATTTGCACGATTGGACGATAATCGTCGAATTCGTAAAATTCTCGGAATGGAAGTCAAATTTTGTGTTTGAACTCAAAACCATTGTTTTCCAATGGAGACAAGTCATATTTTACATTTAACAGTTGCGGACTCGAAAATGACCGAATTCTGACTTAGAACGAAGAAACGAGCGTTGAACGTTTACGAACGTTTATCGTTTTCGTTAAAAATGAACCAAAGGGTGAAATTTTAGCAAACAAAGTCAAATAGATAAAATTCTTGCATAAACGAATAGAGTGCGTAATTTGTGAACCATAGGAATTTGAACGAGCCAATTCAGACTTATAACGAAGAAGTTATGCGTCCGGGAAGTTCACAAAATTTTAAAACTGAAATTGTTTTCGGTGCATGAGTTGGCGCCATGCAGTGCCAACCCTAAGCAAAAATAAGCCACCTGCTTGTGCAAACGAAGAATCGAGAACACTGCAAGAGTTCACCGCAGTGTGAACTATAGTACATATGGTGGTGCCGCGGTGCCATGAACAGTACCAAAAACCTCTGGAGAGTGGCGCCGCAGCTCGGCCCAATAAGTAAGGACTCGCGTCGCAGCGCCAAGTCCGGGACAATGACATTAGGAGCTCGCCCGGTAGCGAGATGTAGAGTATAAAAAATACAAATATGCCAGATCTCGTAACAAAGATAGTAATGAAGGTTTCTAAGTACACAGAAAAGAAAACCTAATTAATTTAAAAGTAACATAACTTAAGGAAGGTAATGTAACATTGTTTAAACTTTGTTAAAACTTAAGGAATGTAATGTAAAGGTTGAGATATCCTAGTCGAATATAAATGGAAGGGTAATGATAAACCGGAATGAATAGTAACTGAATATAATTCACAGTTAGATTGAAATGAAGGGTATGATATAGTCATATACATACTTGATTATATGTGACCTAATGTAAGGCATTATGTGATCATGTATTGTAGAAACTTGAACGACTTGAACATAAAGTTAATTTACTATAGCAGACGCTAAAGGCAAGTATTCTAACTCTTGTCTTAGTTCAATCTGAACAAGTTTTTGATGTTCATGTATTCTTTCGCATGAATTGAGGTATGTTGAAGTTGAAGCGAATTCCTTTGGCTAGACTTGATGTATTGATAATCTATTCATGTATTATCAAATGTTGCTATCTTTTGTCAACTATTTGTTATGGTTTTCAAAAGAAGACTGAAATGTTAAACAAATATTTTGTCGGTAAAATGACAGGCACGTGAGGTTGCCAAATGCTTAAACGTGCATACGTTTAATGGATGTAGTGTTTATCAACATAGAGTACAATAGGCTGATCACCTAGAAGTGCTTGTAAGTAATATCGGGTTTACGGACTTGCTTTCGGGTTGTCATTTTTCAATAAAGAATGAATACTCGAGGTCTCTGACCGGAGTGAATGTTTTACTAAATATTGTTGTTATTGTTAAATATTTTGAAAGAAAAGATGAAGTGCTATTTTGAATTATCAATAATACTTCATAACTATTGTTCAGTTATTGAAGATATACGATTTGTATGTGTCAAGCATATTGTTATTAAATTGTTATACTTGTTAAGCTAGTTATGCTCACTCTTGGTTGAACCATATGAATGCAGCTAAGACTGAACATCCCGAAGAATCGAAAAAGGATAAGGGAAAAGCTAAGGCAGATTACTAAGTTGTCTGTAATAGTATAGGTCTATTGTTGTAATTTAACCGATATTATGACAAAGAACCTTTGTAACGGGTATAGAACCTGGGAAATGTAAATATTACTTTAAATATGTAGAAGTTATGTTCATTCTTTAAGAGTTTTCAATTGAATGAATGTTGTACAATATAGCACCATCTGTTGGGTTGGAAGATACCCTGATTTGGGGGCGCTACACTATGAAACAATTGACTAGTACTTCTCATTTCATAACAACAATTCCAAGTATATATAATAGCTTAGGAATTCGGAACCGGTCAATAGACCATGAACATACTCTTTCCGTTTTCATACTTGAAAAGGACATCCGGCACTAAGGCCATCTGTAAGACCCCAACTTTTATAAATAAAGATGAATTTTCTATAAATATCATTTTTGAATATTATGGAATTAATTTGATATAATGTTATAGTTGTGGGTAGTATTTATAAATTTTGCAAAGTACGAGAGTTGTTTTATAATATTCGATTGGTCGGGGAAAATTTGTTTTAACAGGGAATATTCGTACAATGGCACAATCATTGGTGGACCCCACAATGGAATTATTGTCGGATTAAGAAAACGACAAAAATACTTTATGAAAATAACGGCGAAAGTTTTACGTTAATCTATTGAAACACCAGTGTTAAAAATGCGATGTCTGGCGTAGTTGCATAAAGAGTAGCACACGATATTGATTATTGATGCTTACGTGAGAAGTCACTCAGTTTTGTTTAATTATTGCTACAATAATTACTACATAATATCTCACGTTATTTGATTCAATTATTGTCAATATTTTATATATTATTAAATCAATAATTGAGACGACAAAGTTATAAATATTATTATTTGCAATATTAACGATGTCTAGAAGTTTTGTCAATGAGAGGTTTGGTCACCTAATTGCGCGCCAATAGGATGAAATCCTTATTGGAAAGCCCCCTCTTTCCTGGGAACGACCTAGTCGATTAATATTGTGAATTATAATAATGATGATATATGTTGTAAAAATTATTAATGTGATTTTTATGAGGTATGTGTGTAAGTTTTGCTTATTTTATGTATCTCCATTTACCCATTTTCCAAAATAATCGGTAGAAAAGTTTTATAATAAAAGTGGGGCCCACATGTGGGGTCCATTTGTGTTGGAAAAATGATTTTAGAAGCGGAGGGAGAAAGAGTATACGTATGGAAGATATATATATATATATATATATATATATATATATATATATGTATGTATGTAATGAGTATATGGTGGGAGAAAAGGATAGGTGAAAGTGATAGGTGTGTGATGTGTGTGAGTGGAAAATTGTGAAAAAGTGATAGTGTGATAGTGATGTATAAGACTGTAGTGAAAGTGATTTTGGGAGGGTGGGGGATTGATGTTTGTTATGGGGGGATAAAAAAATCAAGTGGTAGATATATATATATATATATATATATATATATTTAGCATGTTTTTATATATATATGTCTTATATTTAAATTTTTGCTTTGTCTTATATTTAAATTTTTGCTTTGATCATATTGGTTAGTTGATTGACATTTGCATTAGTGAGATATCAAAACCTTGATCCATGAATCTGCAAAATTATTTCGTCCATGAACAGTTCCCTTCTATTCTCCTATAAATAGAAGCTCATTCCTTCATAATTTCTTATGAATTCACTGAAACTCTAGAGAGAGAAATTATAGATAAACTATAGAAAAGTATTCTGCTACTTCCCTACTCTTATATTCAGTTTCTTTTACGGTAAGGGGTATTATTTCTTTTGTATTCATGAAAAGAACTTCTGTTATTCCATTATTATTTATTCGGTTGGAATAACCTATATCTGTCATGAACTACCTATACTTGGTGAAATTCTTACATTATTCCATTCCTTATTATTACATTTGGAATATCCATGCACATGCGTTTTACGCCGGACCGATTAAAATCTTTATTATTAAGTTGGAATATCCTGTCTATGCGTTTTACGCCGGACCTGGTTCCGTTAATTATTATTCTATTGGAATAATATGTCTGTGCGGTCTATCGCATGCCTGGTGATTTCTTTTGTTATTCCATTCCTTATTATACTTAGTTGGTTAAAGTTTTGACTTCTATACTCCATGAAATTAGTGGAAATATCCTTGATATTTGCGCTTCATCCAGTATCTTTTCATGGAAATATTCTTCTGAGCATTCTTGAATTTTACTCTACAAAGCAGTATCATGTTGACAATTTGGACGTTATTGGTTCCTAGATAAATTAATTCTTGAACTTGTTTTATTGAATTCTTATATCATTGTAATCATCCTCATGTTTATATTATGTTGAAAGTCATCTGTGGCCTGTAGTGCATAGATGGACTTGGTATGATTATGACCAGGGATTATTCGGTGTAATCATGACCGTAATGTTACAAATGATGTGGAAAAAGTCCTCATTGGCCCGTAGTGCATTGATGGACAGTTGTTGGCATGATCATGACCATTGATGAATACACGAATATCCTTGGCCCGTAGTGCATGAATAATTTGTGGTCGTGATACTAATGAATATCTTTCGTCAGTAGTGATGGTGGATGATGTGGATTATTTATTGTCGAGTCCCGCCGATAATAGTGATGAAAAACCTTTTAAATCATAAAAGATAGTAGATTTTATTCTCTACTTGACTCTTTTAATGGATTGTTTGATCCGCTGCAGTTAAACTTGATGTCTATTATATTTTATCAGTTTAACATTGTTGAAGACTAATGATAATTTATTCTGCATTATCTTAGTCATAATATTTCTTACTGGGCTAGTTGAGCTCACCCTTTCTTTCATTGTTCTCTTCAGGAAATGAGAATATAGCTGGGACGAGTCGGGGAACGGAGTGATGGATCAGATGATAGTATTAGTAGTCCTAACTATTCTGTTAAATAGTGGGACAATAAAAGTAATGAGGACTTATTCTGAGAGTTGATATTGTCTAGAAGACAGTATTTGTATTGAAACTCACAGCTCTCTTGTTGTATATTAAAGATTGTATTTGTATCCTGTACCATGTATTTGGCGATTCAGAATAGGTGATGTATACCTATTTTGGGGGCGTCACAGTTGGTATCAAAGCTTAGGGATATGATCCCTAGCTAAGATGTGAGACTAGGACGAGGAGGGGAGAGACGGGGAATTCCTTCGCTAGTATGACCTACTTAAATTTATTTGGTATTTAATTGGTTGGTCAGAGTATAGAGATAATATGTTACATGTCAACTAACCTTTGTTTTGTGGAAGTATCTAAAAATGACATCCGAGAATGTTGAGAATAACAATGGAGCACAAGAGACCGTTGAGTCTCCACATATCAATAATCAGGAGAATGTGCATCAGGAACGTGACAATCTTCATTCAAACAACAACACTAACCAAATGATGAATGATGGAATGTTCAGAGGCTTTATGCAATTCATGAAAAATCAGGCGAGAGCGGCTCCTGTCCAAAATGTAAGTGGAAACACTGGAAACTCTCGGACGGTCATCGCTAAATAGTTCAAGAAGCTGGGACCACCGGAGTTTATTGGAGAGCCAAAACCACTTAAGGCGGAAGCATGGATAAAGCAGATCACCAAGATATTTGATGTCTTGGGATGCTCCGAGGAGAAAAAGGTTCCCTTCGCCACCTTCATGTTGCGTGAAGAGGCAAATTACTGGTGGGAATCTTTAAAACGTACCTAGCCTGATGCACTCAAGATGTCTTGGAAGAAGTTCTAAGAGCTATTCAACGACAAGTACTTTCCCGAAAGTATTCGTCACATGAAAGAGGTGGAGTTTATCAAGTTGGAACAAAATAATATGACTGTGTCGCAATACGAGGCTAAATTTTCAGAGTTATCCTAGTTTTCATCCCATTTGGTCGATAATAAGGAGCGAATGACGCGAATGTTTTTATGAGGTTTAAAACCGGAGATACGTCAATATCTTATTTCTCATAAATTGTGTTTGTACTCAGATGTTGTAAATAGGACTCAGTTATTGGAGCGCGATAACGAGTCAACGCAACCAATAGAAAGCAGTCGGCAACATGAAAATACCAGTGGTATCAGTCATCGAAGCGGTGACAACAAACGTGGAGGGAATCAACATGCCAGAAATGGTAACCACTTCGGTGGTAATCATGGCCATGACAGTAAAAATGGACATTTCAAGAAAAGACAATTCAACAATGATGGAAAGACGTCAGCACCAGCAACTATGGTTAAGGAAGGAGAACGACCACCTATCATATGCTTCAAATGCGGAGGGGAGGGACATATCAGTCCAAACTGCGCGATGCCATCCAAAGCGTGTTATAATTGTGGAAGAGAAGGTCACCTAGCCCAATTTTGTCGTTCACCGAAGACAAGTTCAGCTAGGATGGAGGCACCAAAGGCCGTCTTAGAAAAGTCAAAGTCGGTGGTGCAAGGGAGAGCATTTGTTGTGACCTCACAAAAAGTAAGGAACCCGAACGAGGTCATCACGGGTACGCTTATCATAAACTGTAGCGAAGTATATACCTTATTTGATACCAGTTCTACCCATTCTTTTATTTCTCCTACTTGCGCTCAACGATTAAATTTGACTCCAGAGAAATTAGACTTTAACTTATCTGTTGAAACTCCATTGGGAGAAACCTTCATTACATCCACTGTTTATAAGTCTTGTTTGGTTCAAATTGGTACCCTCACATTACCTGTCAATCTTATTTCATTGAAAATACTTGCATTTGACGTGATTCTAGGGATTGATTGGTTAACTACTCATCATGCAAAAAATGATTATTTTCGTAAGGTTGTTTGCTTTCATATTCCTAACCAACCTATTATGTGAATTCAAACAACTAAACCATTAAAATCAATCAATGTCATTTAAAGCCATAAAGCTATTCGTTTATTAAAAAATGGATGTCAAACTTTCTTAGCTCATGTCACGGATCTAAACAAAAATACGTCAGTTTTGAATGATATTTCTGTTGTTAATAAATTTCCTGACATATTCCCCGAAGAACTTCCTGGCCTACCCCCAGAGCGTGAAATTGAATTTTGTATCGACCTTGAACCCGGTACAAAACCCATTTCCAAAGCCCCATATCGAATGGCTCCTATTGAACTTCAGGAGTTAAAGACCCAGTTATAGGAATTGTTAGACATTGGTTTCATTCGTCCTAGTACGTCTCCTTGGGGTGCTCCTGTTCTATTCGTGAAGAAGAAAGATAGGAGTATGCGACTTTGTATTGACTACCGTAAATTGAACGATGTCACCATCAAAAATAGGTACCCGTTGCCTCGCATTGATGACCTGTTTGACCAGTTGCAAGGAGCACAATTCTTTTCAAAGATCGATCTTCGTTCTGGATATCATCAGCTGAAGGTTAAAACTGAGGATATTCCAAAGACTGCCTTCAGAACTCGGTATGGACACTATGAATTTTTAGTCATGTCTTTTGGATTGACTAATGCTCCTGCTGCCTTCATAGATATGATGAACCGAGTATTCAAGGAATATTTGGATCACTTTGTGGTCGTCTTTATTGATGACATCCTCATATATTCCAAAAGCCGTGAAGATCATGAGCAACACTTGAGGCTAATACTCTAAAAGCTTCGTGAAAATAAGCTTTATGCCAAGTTGAAGAAATGCGAGTTCTGGCTTGAGGAAGTAGCATTCTTGGGCACGTAGTATCAAGTCATGGAATATCATTGACCCAAAGAAAGATTGAAGCTATTCAAAGTCGGGAGCAACCTAAATCGAAGAATCGAAGCACGTAGCTTTCTCAGTTTAGCTGGTTATTATCGGAGATTCGTGGAAGGATTTTCTCGAATCGCTACTCCATTAACTCAGCTGACTCAGAAAGATATAGAATTTGGTTGGAGCGAGGAATGTGAGAAGATTTTTCAAGAACTCAAGAGGAGACTCATTTCAGCACCTGTTCTGACAATACCATCTGGCTCGGAGGGATTTGTCATCTACAGTGATGCTTCGGGCAAAGGGTTAGGATTTGTTCTCATGCAACATGGGAAAGTCATAGCCTATTCTTCTCGACAACTCAAAGAATATGAGAGGAATTATCCTACTCATGATCTACAGTTGGTAGCTGTTGTTTTCGCACTTAAAATTTGGAGGCATTACTTGTATGGAGAGAAAGTGGAGATCTTTACGGATCATAAAAGCCTCAAATATTTCTTCACTTAAAAGGAACTCAACATGCGACAACGACGTTGGCTTGAACTATTGAAAGATTATGATCATAGCATCCAATACCATCCTAGAAAAGTGAATGTGGTAGCTGACGCATTGAGTAGAAGATCATATGCGGGTACGAGTGCGATATTGTCAACGCAAAGGCCCATTTTTTGTGACTTGCAAAGGATGGAGATAGAGTTAAAGACTCCGGGGACCCATGTGATGATGGTGAATATACGAGTAGAACCGACTTTAATTGATAAAGTTAAAGCTGCTCAAGCTACAGACCTGGAGCTGATGTGTATGAGGAAGAAAGTGCAAGAAGGTGCTATGCCGAAAGCAAGAATTGATGAAGAAGGAATACTTCGAGTCAACTCCAGACTTTGTGTTCCTAACGACCCTAATTTAAAGTATAAAATCATGATGGAGGCACACAACACACCGTTTGCAATCCATCCTGGGAGTACTAAAATGTATCGTGATCTTCGTCATACATTTTGGTGGAGCAATATGAAGAGAGAGATAGCGCTATTTATCTCAAGATGTCTAACTTGTCAACGAGTCAAGGCGGAGCATCAAGTACCAAAAGGTCCATTGCAACCACTTAAAATTCTAGAATGGAAGTGGGAGCACATTACCATGGATTTCGTTACTGGTCTTCCTAAGGTTTCTCAAGGCATAAATACGATTTGGGTCATTGTTGATAGATTGACCAAGTCTGCTCATTTCTTACCGATACGAGAAACTTATACACTTGAACATCTTGCTCGTATGTACATAAATGAGATTGTAAGATTGCATGGTATGCCAGTATCCATAGTTTTTTATCGAGACCCAAGATTCACTTCAAGATTTTGGGTTAGTTTGCAAAAAGCTATGGGCACGAATTTTCTGATTTAGTTTTAAGATATCATCCTTAAAAGCGGACGGGCAAATCGGAGAGGACGATTCAAACTCTTGAAGATCTATTAAGACTCTCTGTCCTTGACTTTAAGGGAAGTTGGGACAAGTTCTTACCATTGGTGGAGTTTTCCTACAACAAAATTTATCAAGCAAGTATTGGTATGGCTCCATTCGAGGCGTTGTATAGAAGAAAGTGTCGTTCTCCAGTATATTGGGATGAGGTGGGTGAAGCAACGTTGTTGGGACCGGAGTTGGTACGTATGACTACAGAAAAGATTCAAACGATCCGACAACGTATAAAAACCTCACAAAATCGACAAAAGAGTTATGCTAATCTTCATCGAAAGGACGTGGAATTCGATATAGGAGATCATGTGTTGTTACGTGTTGCTCCATGGAAAGGAGTTACGAGATTTGAAAAGAGAGGAAAGCTCAATCCTCGATTCATCGGCCCATTTTTAATCCTCGATCGAATAGGAACTGTGGCCTATAGACTTGCTTTACCACCAAGTATGTCTCGTGTTCATAACGTTTTTCACATATCTATGTTACATAAATATGTGAAAGACCCGCACCATATTATTGAGTTAGAACCGGATGAAATAGCAGAAGATTTAACGTATGAAGAGGTTCCTGTTCAAATCTTGGATAAGAATGAAAATATTCTACGCTCCAAGGTTATACCTCAAGTCAAAGTTTTGTGGAGAAACCACGATGTTGAGGAAATGACCTGGGAGTTAGAATCTGAAATAAAATTAAGGTATCCCTACCTCTTCGACATACCAGGTACGTACCCTAATTTCGATGGTGAAATTTCATAAGAAGGGGAGGTTATAAGACCCCAACTTTTATAAATAAAGATGAATTTTCTATAAATATCATTTTTGAATATTATGGATTGAATTTGATATAATGTTATAGTTGTGGGTAATATTTATTAATTTTGCAAAGTACGAAAGTTGTTTTATAATATTCAATTGGTCGGGGAATATTCGTTTTAACATGGAATATTCGTACAACGACACAATCATTGGTGGACCCCACAATGGAATTATTGTCGGATTAAGAAAACGACAAAAATACTTTATGAAAATAACGGCGAAAGTTTTACCGTTAACTGTTAAAACACCCAGTGTTAAAAGTACAGTAATACGCGTAGTTTCATAGTAGCACACGATATTGATTATTGATGCTTACGTGAGAAGTCACTCAGTTTTGTTTAATTATTGCTACAATAATTACTACATAATATCTCACGTTATTTGATTCAATTATTGTCAATATTTTATATATTATTAAATCAATAATTGAGACGACAAAGTTATAAATATTATTATTTGCAATATTAACGATGTCTAGAAGTTTTGTCAATGAGAGGTTTGGTCACCTAATTGCGCGCCAATAGGGTGAAATCCTTATTGGAAAGCCCCCTCTTTCCTGGGAACGACCTAGTCGATTAATATTGTGAATTATAATAATGATGATATATGTTGTTAAAATTATTAATGTGATTTTTATGTGGTATGTGTGTAAGTTTTGCTTATTTTATGTATCTCCATTTACCCATTTTCCAAAATAATCGGTAGAAAATTTTTATAATAAAAGTGGGGCCCACATGTGGGGTCTATTTGTGTTAGAAAAATGATTTTGGAAGTGGAGGGAGAAAGAGTATACGTATGGAAGATATATATATATATATATATATATATATATATATGTAATGAGTATATGGTGGGAGAAAAGGATAGGTGAAAGTGATAGGTGTGTGATGTGTGTGAGTGGAAAATGGTGGAAAAGTGATAGTGTGATAGTGATGTATAAGAGTGTAGTGAAAGTGATTTTGGGAGGGTCGGGGATGGATGTTGGTTATGGGGGGATAAAAAAATCAAGTGGTAGATATAATATATATATATATATATATATATTTATTTAGCATGTGTTTATATATATATATATATATATATAGGTCTTATATTTAAATTTTTGCTTTGATCCTATTGGTTAGTTGATTGACATTTGCATTAATGAGATATCAAAACCTTGATCCGTGAATCTGCAAAATTATTTCGTCCATGAACAGTGCCCTTCCATTCTCCTATAAATAGAAGCTCATTCCTTTATAATTTCTTACGAATTCACTGAAACTCTAGAGAGAGAAATTATAGAGAAACTATAGAAAAGTATTCTGCTACTTTCCTACTCTTATATTCAGTTTCTTATACGGTAAGGGGTATTATTTCTTTTGTATTCATGAAGAGAACTTCTGTTATTCCATTATTTATTATTCGGTTGAAATAACCTGTATACGCGGGCTACCCTATACTTGGTGAAATTCTTCTGTTATTCAATTATTTATTATTCTGTTAGAATATTATGTCTCTATCGCTTTCTACGTGGGACCTAATTCCATCTTTATTATTACATTGTTGAATATCTGCTCATGTGTTTTAAAGTTGGGACTGATTCCGTCTTTTTATTATTCATTGGAATATCACATCATGTGTTTTACGCCAGGACGGGTTCCATTAATTATTATTCATTGGAATAACTGCATGTCTTTGTCTATCGCATGCCCGATGATTTCTTTTGTTATTCCATTCTTTATTATACTCGGTTGGTTAAAGTTTTGACTTCTATACTCCATGAAATTAGTGGAATATCCTTGATATTTGTAAAGCGTCATCCAAAGATCTTTTCATGGAAATATTCTTCCGAGCATTCTTGAATTTTTACTCTACAAAGCAAAGATCATGTTGACAATTTGGACGTTATTGGTTCTTGGATAAATTAATTCTTGAACTTGTTTTATTGAATTCTTATATCATTGTCATCATCCTCATGTTTATATTATGTTGAAAGTCATCGTGGCTTTAGTAGTGCATAGATGGACTTGGTATGATTATGACTAGGGATTATTGATTGTAATCATGACCGTAATGTTACAAATGATGTAGAAAAAGTCCTCATTGGTTCGTGAGTGCATTGATGGATAGTTGTTGGCATGATCATGACCATTGATGAACACACGAATATCCTTGGCCCGTAGTGCATGGATAATTTGTGGTCATGATACTAATGAATATCCTCGTCAGTAAAAGTGGGGATGATATGGATTATTTATTGTCGAGTCCCAAAGAATAATAGTGATGAAAAACCTTTTAAATCATAAAAGATAGTAGATTTTATTCTCTACTTAACTCTTTTAATGGATTGCTTGATCGATTCTTGATTAAACTTGATGTCTATTGTATTTTATCAGTTTAACATTGTTGAAGACTAATGATAATTTATTCTGCATTATCTTAGTCATAATATTTCTTACTGGGCTAGTTGAGCTCATCCTTTCTTTCACTGTTCTCTTCAGGAAATGAGAATATAGATGGGACGAGTCGAGGAACGGAGTGATGGATCAGATGATAGTATAAGTAGTCCTAACTATTCTGTTAAATAGTGTGACAATAAATGTAATGAAGACTTATTCTGAGAGTGGATATTGTCTAGAAGACAATATTTGTATATTAAAGATTGTATTTGTTTTCTGTACCATGTATTTGGTGATTCAGAATAGGTGATGTATACCTATTTTGGGGGCGTCACACCATCCATCCGTCTTTACTTATGAGCACTTCTAGGTGATCAGCCTATTATACTTTATGTTGATCAACACTCTTTCGTTAAACGTATTTACGTTTAACATTTGGCAACCTCGCGTGCCCATTGAATAATCGATGAAAATACTTTTTTTTGTACATAGACAAACTTACCTTCTCATCCGTACCAAATACTTGGCATAGGATAACGTAAACAGTTCTATATCAAAAGACTTGTAAACAAATCAATCAACTCTTCAGTATTAGTCTAGCCGAGTTAAAATGGCATTGACTCTTTCTTTAAAACCATTAATGCATCTTATAACATGCATCACAGAAAACTTAGCTAACACGGAGGTTAGACAAGCGGTAAGAAAGACTTGCCTTTAAGCATCTTCGACTATACAATTCAATCAATTCTCAGTCTTTACATGATCTACATGATATATTCACATAACACACTATAATTAGTTACAAAACAAGTAACTTTATTGTCCTAACCAACTTCTTTCTCTTCTATGTCTTACTTGAGTTTATTTCGTTAATAAAGTTAGTGCGACTTTCTATACTTCGTTAAGGCTCGTTAACGTTCTTATGTTATTAACCGACATTCGATCATTATTGGTTAAGTACCAACGTTGAACATCATTCTCGGTTTACTTATTACGTTCTCGCATTCTTCGTTTAATTTCTATTAAACCATACTAAATCTTCTAAAGTTATCACTTTATAAGTGATTAAAGTTCTATCTTATTATGTACATTAAGTACTTTCAATGTCTTACTTTAGGTCTACATTCAAATGGAACAAAAACCTAACTTGGTCAACATTTTTACACTAACGGCGCTGCGGCGCGGCATCTCCTTTGCATAGTGGCGCTATAGCGCCACTCTCAGAGTTTTGCGGGACTCGCACAATAACCATGCGAGTCCTTCAGACAAATTCTGACACTATGGCGGTATGAGTCTCCAAACATTTTATTTTCATCGTCACCATACATGGCGCCAAGAAGACATGACATATTTATTATGGGTTGGTTGGCCACATTACATACTTCAATGCACCAGATAGATAGGACAGTTGGTTTATCCAACAAAATTCCCAGCTTCATAGTATGTTCATTTTACATCCGAATTGACTCATTAGAAAGCCCACAACTCACAAATTACATCCTCTACGTGTTCATATAAGAATTTTACTATTTCGAATCCGTTAACTTGGAATTCACCTTTGAGTTCATTTTTGAGCGTTCGTTTATTGTTTTCGACCATTCAATACTCGTTCTTCGTTATAAGTCAGAATTCGACGATTCTTGCGTCCACGACTCTTAAACACCTTATCTCACGTGCTGACATTGAAAACCAACATTTTTAAGTCACACGACAACTTTTGACCTTTAATTTGAGATTTCTACGTTTTCTACTTTTAACGTCTATTTCCATAAAATTCACCATAACTTCGTTACTCGTGTTCTATAAGCCAAATCAAATGGAACACTCCATTGATTCATCATCTATATCCTAACCAATCATCATGCACATACCCTATCTATGACGGTTTTCAAATCGTTCATTCATAACTAAGTTCACGTTCAAGACTTTCTACGGTTTTTAACTTACGTAAATACTTACGATTTTCATTCGATCGTGACTTATCAACGATTTGATCATTAATAGACATCCTTATATCTCCTCCATAAACATGCTCCACCAATCTACGATTCTTCTACGAGAAAGAAATCGAAAAAGATGAAGACTACGGTTTATGAGAATTTACCTTTGTCGTTCTTCATGTTCTTTAGAAAATGTCTTATGGTTTGCTTGGAAGTAGAGTGATTTAATGTTTCTAGCTCTTTCTCTCTCTCAATATAGTTGGACAATCTTTGTAAAACAAGAAATAACCAACCCTAGCTTTGTATTTATAGAAAATTAATTAGAGGGCAAAATAGACAAAAAGCCACCTCGTTAATATTCACTACTTTATCACCAAGTACAGTACTTGGTGATCAAGTATTACACTTTACTTGGCCATCAAGTGGTCGGCCCACCCTTCATGGATCATCCCATGGGTTTTACCCATCCCATGACCCGCCGGTTTGACCTGTAGTTTTAACTTCTTGGATTGGGCTTATCTTTAATTAATATTGGGCCTTGACTTAGGCTTGCTTACTTGATTCATTGGGCTTGCTATTGGTCCAAGTCCAATTGGATTATACAAAATCCGTAACTCATATTCCATTAAAACTATTCGTATACTACGTGTATTACTCACGTATTCTCTTCGTTTATTACTCATATGATATTCGTACTTGTATCCTAACTAGTATAATAACTAGTATAATATCATACTCGTATCCTAACTAGTATAATACTCGTATCCCATACGCATAATAATCGAAATAAGTATACGCATTACATTTCCCTTTCAGAAATCTCTTTCAAAAACCCTTAGGTTTTAAGTCCGCAGGCGAACACTTCGTTTGCCATAACAGAAATATTATTGGATATTCCATAATATCTTCATATTCTATCATTACGTGTTTCTTGAAATTTCAAACCTAAGCTCCGAACTAAATCAGATGAATAGTGTTTTTACGGAAACTTCTCGGAAAACCTTCATTTTCATCTTGATAAATCAAAACAATTAATCCTAGCACAAAGCCAGAATACTAACCACATTCGCACATTCTAGGTCATAGAACGACCTTCAAACACCTTACTCACATAACAAATCAATTAAATTCATTTAATTCACATAATCAAATAAAAAATTTAATTCATTCAAAATCCGAAATTCTCGGGCGTTACATTCTTCCCTCCTTATAAGGATTATGTCCCCAGAATCTCGTTATTCTTACATAAATAAATGAGGAAACTTTTCCTTCATTTTATTTTCGAGCTCCCACGTTGCTTCTTCAGCATCGTGGTTACTCTAAATTACCTTTACTGAAGGTATTACTTTATTTCTCAAGACTTGTTCCTTCTTATCAACAATTTGAATCGGAAGTTCTTCATACGTTCGGTCTTTTTCTACGTGAATAGATTCATATTCTATTACGTGCTTGTAGTCCGGTTTATAAGGAAGTAATACTGATACGTGAAACACATTGTGTATTCTTTCCATCTCATGAGGTAAAGCTACTTCATAAGCTACCTCTCCTACCCTTCTTAAAATCTCAAATGGTCCTACAAACCTTGGACTTAACTTCCCTTTCTTCCCAAAATGTATCTTTCCTTTCCAAGGCGACACTTTTAAAAAGACATACGATCCTACTTCAAATTCTATCTTTTCTCGATGAGGATCTGCGTACTGTCTTTGTCTATCTTGAGCCGTTACCAATCGAGTTTTTATCAGCTTCACCATGTCTACCGTTTGTTGTACCATCTCAGGTCCCAAAATTCGACGTTCACCTACTTCATCCCAATAAAGTTGTGTTCTGTACTTCCTCCCATACAACGCTTTATAAGGTGGCATGCCTATACTAGCGTGAAAACTATTATTGTACGCGAATTCTACCAAAGGTAGATATTCGTCCCAACTCCCCTTAAAATCCATAACGCAAGATCTTAACATATCTTCTAGCATTTGAATTATCTGTTTAGTTTTTCCATCCGTCTGTGGATGATACGCCGTACTCAATCTCAAATGTGTTCCCATTTGCTCTTGCAAACTCCTCCAAAAGTTTGACGTGAATCGTGGATCACGATCAGACACAATCAAAACAGGTACTCCGTGTCTAGAAATAATCTCTTTGACATAAAGCTTAGCTAACTGCTCTAGGTTATACCTAACTCCTATTGGTAGAAAGTGAGCCGATTTGGTTAACCAATCCACTATTACCCAAATAGCATCTTATCCTTTTCTCCTTGTTGGAAGTCCCACAACAAAGTCCATGGTGATATGCTCCCATTTCCACTCCGGAATCTCTAGTGGATACAACAAACCACTCGGTCTTTGGTGTTCAGCCTTAACTTTCTGATAAGTTAAGAACTTACTAACATATTCTGCGATCTCCCTCTTCATGTTCGGCCACCAAAAGTTCTGACGAATGTCTTGATACAGCTTAGTACTACCCGAATGTATCAAGTACCTCGAACTATGAGCCTCACACATAATCTCTTCTTTTAAATTGGAATTATTTGAAACCCAAATTCTTCCTTCAAAACGAAGTAAACCTTCTTTATCAAGGTTATACTTAGTCTTCACGTCATCCTTCATTATCTTTTTCATTCGCTCACATTCTTCAGTACTTATCTGTACTTCCTTAACCCGTTCCACTATCGTTGGTCGAGTCTCTATTGAGAATAATACCTCCACCGTTTCACTTGGCAACTTTACTTCTAACTCCATCCTTGCCATCTCTGTTATTAACTCATTTTGAGTCGTTAACATCGACAGCTTTTCTCTACCCTTCCTACTTAGCGCATCTGCTACTACATTTGCCTTCCCTGGGTGATATAAGATATCACAGTCGTAATCTTTTATTAACTCCAACCACCTTCTTTGCCTCATATTCAACTCCTTCTGTGTGAAGATATATTTCAGACTTTTATGGTCCGTGTATATCTCACACTTCTCCCCGTATAAATAATATCTCCATATTTTTAAAGCAAAAACTACAGTTGCCAATTCCAGGTTATGAGTAGGATAGACCTTCTCATAATCCTTTAACTGGTGTGACGCATACGCAATGACATTGCCATGCTGCATGAGCACACAACAAAGTCCTCTATGCGAAGCATCGCTATAAACTACAAAATTCCCTGTATCATCTGGTAAGGATAATACAGGTGCCTCACTTAACCTCCTTTTTAGTTCTTGAAAACTCTTTTCACACTTTTTTGTCCACTCATACTTCACCGTCTTCCTTGTCAGATTCGTCAACGGACTAGCTAATTTAGAAAAGTCCTGAATGAACCTTCTATAGTATCCCGCTAACCCCAGGAAACTCCTAACCTCAGTTGGCATTTTCGGTTGCTCCCACTCATTCACTGCTTCTACCTTCGCTGGATCTACAGATATGCCATCTTTATCTATAACATGTCCTAGAAACTGCACTTGTTCAAGCCAAAATTCACACTTAGTGAATTTCACATATAACTTCTCCCTCCGTAGTGTTTCCAACACTATTCTTAAATGTTCAGCATGATCTTCTAGCGTATTAGAATAGACTAGAATATCATCAATGAACACTACAACGAACTTGTCCAAATACTATTTGAACACTCTATTCATCATATCCATGAATGCGGCTGGCGCATTCGTTAACCCAAACGACATAACCAGAAACTCATAATGCCCATAACAGATTCTGAACGCTGTCTTAGGTACATCCTCCTTCCTCACTTTCAGTTGATGATACCCCGTACGCAAATCTATTTTAGAAAAATACTATGCCCCTTTCAACTGAATAAATAAATCATCGATCCTGGGCAACGGGTATTTATTCTTAATCGTTAACTTGTTCAACTCTCGATAGTCAATAGAAAGTCGTAACGACCCATCCTTCTTCTTTACAAACAATATCGGTGCTCCCCACGGAGACACACTCGGTTGAATGTACTTTCTATCTAACAGTTCTTTTAATTGAACCATTAACTCCTTCATCACTACTGGTGCCATTCAATATGGTGCCTTTGAAACTGGTGTCGTACTCGGCAGTAAATCAAATACAAATTCTACATCCCTATCTGGCGAAATACCAGGTAACTCCTCCGGAAACACATCCGCGAACTCTTGAACTACCGCTATCTGTTCCAATGATGCTCCCACTCTTTGGGTATCCACCACATGACACAGATAACCCTTACACCCCTTCTTCAACATCTTTCTAGCTTGTGTCATGGTTAGACAGCAAGAACATCCCGGTGATTTATTACCATAAAACACCACCTCATGTTTCTTAGAAAGCCTTAGGTTTACACTCTTTCTATGGTAATCTATTACCGCTCTATGGTTAATTAACCAATCCATACATAGAATTACATTGAATTCTCTTAACCTTATCGGTAAAAGATCTACCGATAATATGTTACCTCTAATATCTACGAAACAATTCATATGAATGTGTTCAATGGGAATTATCTCTTTGTTTGCTACCTTAACATCTAAAGGTATTTTTAACTTTTCAGGGTTTAACCCCAGTTTCTTAGCAAATCCACATGCTATAAAAGAGCAAGTAGCACCCGAGTCGAATAACACATAAGCATTTATTTAGTTGACTAGAATGATACCTGCTACTACATCCGTTGATGCAACCGCATCTTTGATAGTCATATTTAAAGTTCGGGCTGAGGGTTTACCCAATGATGGTGTTGGTCTAGTAATGGCTAAATTCCCACTACCAGAACCCTTACTACCCTCCGCCCCCTTCTTTAGGCAATTTCTTGCCATGTGGTCCATCGACCCACAAATAAAATAGCCCCGACGTTTCTTACAATTAGGACAGTTGGGAGATATGTGACCCTCCTGTCCATAATTATAGCAACCCATTTTCCCCTTTAGACATACTCCCAGATGAGTCTTGCCACACGTCTTGCATGTCTCCATCCTACGTTTAGGATCCCCTTGCCTCACCCAAGTATTCCCAAGGTTAAAATTCTTTCTTTTAGGCATATTGCCACTACTACTGGCAACCTATACCTTATTTCCTCCCTCTCCCTTACCTTTATTCTTTCTTTCCTTATGGTATTGGGTCAATGCCTCACTACCACCGTCCACTATTATCGCCTTTTCCAGAATGATCCCATAGGAAGCACTCTCAAAAACTGAAATCCTACTATAGAGCCAGGGTTTTAGGCCCTGTTCAAACCTACGAGCCTTCCTTTCCTCCGTGTCCACTTGGAGTGGAGCGAACCTTTCCAATTCATTGAATTTGGTCGCATATTGGGGAACCGTCATGTCCCCCTGCTTAAGTTCTAGGAACTTAATCTCTTTTCTCCCTTGTATGCTAGTAGGGAAATAGTTCTCGAAGAATACCTTCTTGAACTGTTCACATGTAACAGCATCTGCTCCAGCCCCACCCTGGTGAGCCTCCCACTAGTAGTTGGCTTCCCCCTTCATCATATAGGTCGCAAAAGAGGTCTTTTGCGCCTCAGCTACATTTGTAATCACAAACGCCTTCTCTATTTCCTTAACCCATGTCTAGGCCTCCATTGGGTCTGTTGTTCCCTTAAACTCAGGTGGACCTACTCTTTTAAATTCCTTAAAGGTAGTCATTCGGGCTACCCTAGGTCTTGCGGGTGCTCTACCCCCGGCTTGGTTAAACGCAGCCGTTAATAAATTAACAAACTCTTGCATAGGGTTATTAGGACCCCCCTGGTTATCGTTATGCGATTCCGCCTCTTGGTTACGTTGTCTTCTTCTTAGCGGCATTTCTGATTAAATAAATAAAGTTCCGTTATTACTTATTTTCTTACTTAGTTATTAGTCGTCTAACTACTGAACAATAACTCATACACAACAAAGCACATTAAAATAAAAACTTCCTTATATTAAGATGCTTCTTTATAGTTCAAAACTATTTACAAGTTGTTTTCAATAGCCAAAAGCTATTACATATTTATCCCGCGATTGAATTTCACAAAAATTGGGATTTACAAAAAGACTACCCTTTAATTATACAAAAGAGGGTTTTACGTCACTACACAAAAGTATTTACTATTCTAACTTCTAATACTGCCTAATAGCATTCTCATGCTTCTCGTTAGCTAGAATCGACACAAAATCTCGACTTATCATATGTCGAGTCTGTCCCGACTCAATAGAATAACAAGCTATCTTAAGCTTGAAATCCTCGTGCGCACTGTCACTTATATATGACATTCGTGATATCTTCTAGTCTTTTTCAGCCAGTTTCTTATGAAGTTATACGACCTCGTTCTTATAGTCCCTATCCTTGTCAGTCATGAGCACTTTCTCATCATGCTCTATCTCATAGTCTGACTCTGCAGACTCCTTGGCTCCATAGAGATCGTTGATCTCTTCTTTCTGGTGCTGCACCATATTGTGCAGTTGCACGTTACGGTCAAGCATTGAGAGTTACATTGCCTTCATCGTCTCTGTAGGTGTTGACTCTAAGGTATGCATCACCTTATTAATCGATGTTACCTCCATATCATCCTCCACATCTATCATCATATTCAAATATGATGTTATTCCCATGGTCTCGTCCGAATAATCCTCCTCTGAATAATACTCCTCGGGCTCTGATTCTTCTAGAATCACTACAGGTATCTCTGCTATAGGCATAGGTACTGGCTCAACTCTGTTCATTGACTCCTCGTTTACCACATGTATATCCCTATACATCATGCTATCGATTGACATCTACAATAGCTGTAACATTCCAGAATTTTAAAGTGTAATGTTAAATATTTATTAATTTATATAAGTATTTAATGGATATGTTTATTGTTGAATAAATAATTGTTCAATTTGAGAAGATGTGGCTTAGTTAATTATTTGTTGAATAAATAATTAAATATTAAATATTAAATATTTATTAATATTAAATATAATTATATAAGTATGTAATGGCAATTTGAGTGGATGTGATTTAGTTAATTATTTGTTAAATAAATAATTAAGGAGCTAAGAAAATTAATTGTTATGAGATTATATACCAATTTGATTTAATAAGTAAGTTAGAGAGCTTATAGTGATTTAAATAAATTATAATATTTTAAATGGGAAATTGTAATTTAAAATATTAGTTGGTCGAATAAAATTACAATTATAAAAGAAATTATAATTATAAGATAATGATTTATGTGTGAAAGTAATTTAATAGATTAGTATTTGAATTAATTAAATTGATTATTTAATTTAATAGAAGTGTGACAAATAACCTTGCTATAAAGGAGTTATTAAAATAAATTAAGGGAGTTTAATTCAGTTTTGCCAAACAAGGCCTAATGCCTATTAAGTCTTTTATATGATTGTGTTTTACCAAACAAGGCATAAGGATTAATTGGTTATATTTTTAGTGGTTAGCCAAACAAAGCCTTATGGCTTTTTTGATTTTCAAATTTCAAATAAGCGATATTAGTTATAAGTTTTATATTTATATCATATAATAAATATATATTATATCTTATACGTTATATCATAAGACGTAAGAATAGAGGAGAGAGGTTAGAGAGAGAAAAAAAAACTCAGAGGAAGAAGAAGAAGAAGAAGAAGAGAGGAAGAAAGGCTAGAGATTGAAGAAGAAGAAGCTTGATAATCAAAAGGATAATCTAACTCTAGGATATCATCTTCTTAATCAAAGGTAGGAACTCAATATCTTTCTTTAAAAGTTTAGTTTTCTCTTCCCAAAAAGTCTCGTAAAATATTTATAAAAGAGGAATTGTTGATATGTATATAGTTTAGTATAATAATTGTTTGTTAAAGGTTGTTTCATGAATTTGTATGTGATTATAGAGAAATTAAGTCATGAATGTATGCAAATTGTGAAGAAAATATATTATAATGTTTACATGAAAATATATATATGAACATGGCTTAGTTTAAAATAGAAATTATGGTTTTATTAGAAATTATTGAATTGATAAATTGATTATGGAAATTGATAGAGTATGTATAACCATAACTATGATGTTTTGAAATTTCTGTTTTGATTGAAAAACAAAATCACAGTGTTGATTTTCATTAAAAAATGTCAACAATGGAGTTTTGCCAAAAACGTTGAAATTGGGTGTTGTAACTTTGATGTTTGTGTTATTTTATGAGTATAAACATGTTAGAAGTCTTCACAATATGTTTATATGAAATCTATATGTGTATTACAAGTTAATCAATCTAATAGATTCGAGCTTTTAGGCCAAATTGGCTTTTTTTGCTTGCTGCAGTAAAGCAAAGCCAATGACATCGAAGTTTCTTGAAGCCATCTTTGAAGTTTCCAAAGAAGACGTTGATCACGTTCTTTGGCGTCAACAATATCATCACACACCGTCAATGTGCGACCCACATTATAAATCGTGGCGCCATGGTTGAGTTAACAGAATGTTCTGACAGTTTTGTTTAAGTATACAAAACTTGAAAATAAATGTTATGTGTTAATAATATGAATGTTAAATGATGATTTCAGTAGTATTAAACTATGAATGAGCATGTTATCAAGAGTTAATTAGTATTAACGTAGTTTGATTATGTGAATTGGTAATTTAACCTACATGATGTATATATTTTGTTTATATAGATATAAAATGTTGGTAATGACTAATTATGTTATGATGACATATGTATAGGGTATTGATCCAAGTTGTAAGGTTTAGCTTGTGCTAAAGGCAAGTTCTCTAACTCAAAATTTCATCGTGCGAGTTTAATTTCAATTGGTACATTATTGTTTTCAATTCGATTACAATATAATGATGTAAGTTAGTTGGAGCAAGTTTTCTAACTCTAATTTATAATTGAGCAAGTTTTCTAATCCTTTATCTTATTGAACTAATTATTGTTTTCAATTCGATTACCTTATAATGATGCAAGCTATCTAAACTTTGGTTTGATGTTGAACAAGTTATTCTTGTATTTCACTTGTTGTTTAGCATGCATAACTAAATTTCTATGCATGTTTAGTATTCAATTCTAATTAACATTGGCTTAGTATTGTTCAAGCAAGGTATGCTATAGTTATTCAAATTATATGCTATTAGATTATTCGTAATGCATGACTTTAGTTTACTATAATTGATTCAATCACGAATATTCTATAGTATAGTGTTATTGGTTTTATTCAACTACTCCTTAGTTGATGTTCGTTGAATTCCAAATTACCTTGAAAGCTTATCCAAACCAAACTTATTTTGGTGCAGACTTGTATTCTAAATACTGAGATGAACAACTCTTTTAATAGAGGTTTACGCTTAGCGTTGAAATGGTTGTGCACAATACATTGTACGAAGGGTTGATCCCCCTAAGTACGTGGAGTCCTTATAGTCTTATGACTGTTAAAGTTAAAGTTGAAAGAGTACTTATAACTGTGTATATGATTCGTGATCATTAGACCCTCAGTGAATGTTATAATTTTCAGAAAGTTAATAGAATATATTGTTCAGTTCTATTAAGCCTAATATTGGCAATTGATGTAAAAGTTTAAAGATTTAATTATTGTTATTTCAAGTGGGCCTTGTTTGCTCACTCTTGCTTGTAAAATTTCTATGACTAAAGTTGAAACCGGTGACGTACCTAGCACTAGTAAGGGAAAAGGAAAGATGAACAAATCTTTCAAGACTTTTAATAGATTCGATAGTTTTATTTTAGACTTTTGTTTTAAAGATTGTAATGAAGTTTATTTAAATTACGCATTTGAATGATTGTTGTTAAAGGTTAGATAACCTAGGAGATTTTTATTTAAATTTATTCTCTGTATGGGAAAGTTTTATTATTCAATTTTATTATAATTGGGTAGTTATAAATGAATGTTTTGATTAAGTGAACACCAAATCTTGAGGAAATGAAGTACCGTGGATTTGGGGGGTATCTGAGTTGGTATCAAAGCTTTAGGTTATGAACCTTAGGTGGGGGGGAAAGCCTTAGGAAGTAACCTTTGAAAAGATAGTGGAGATAACTCTTATCGAGTTTTAAGAAAGAAGTAATAAAACACTTATGTGCTTATGTGTTTATAGTTTATGTGCTGGTGAGTGTCGAGTAGTAATGATTAATAATTAAAACTTTAAAATTTTGTTGTTAGGATGACTAATGTCGGAGAATCCAGTCAAGCTAGGGAGGAGGGACCTCAAGTGCTTATAGAGGAGGAGCCTCGCGATATTCAGGTAGTTTGGGAACAACTACTGCCACGGGAGTCAGGCCCGTTGGTCACAGTAGTTGAGGATGAGGATGATGATGTAGAGACAGACGAGGAGGATCCCGTTGAGTTAACACATGAAGATGATGATGACGAGGACGAGGAGGAAAGGATTCCACTTAACTCGATAGCAGGTCGTATATACGATGAGGTGTATGACCGTAACGTGGAACTTCAGGATACAGTTGAGGAGTTGCAGGAGATAGTAGCTGAACAACAGACTGCAATGACACAAAAAGACGGCCAGATCCAGGATCGTGAAGAATGACTGACAAATGTCGAGGAGAAAATAGTACAGACTGAAGGAGAGAAGGAACAACTGATCGAGATGGTCGTGAAACTGAAGAACAAGTTGAAGAAGAAGCTACCAAGAGGGTAAGAGCTGAAGATGCATACGAGGAAGCTTATCAATGAACTGGAAGAGCATTAAGGGACTCACAGGCGAAGAGGATGAAGATGAAAGAGATGGATAAAGTTTTAACACCGCAATTAATCGAGCTCAAGATCGGGTCATGGGATATCCGATTTGATTCGAGACGCCGCCATCATTGTATTAGATCGCATAACAATGTTTGAGTCATGGAGGAAGAACGTGATAGGGCTAAGAAGTATCTTAATAGATCATCATAGAAAATGTGCCCGTAATGCACGTAATAAGTATTAAATAATGTGTAAATCCCTAGTGTTAAGTAACCATAGGATATGATAATAATGATGTTGTCCTGTAACTTTGTAGTTCATGAAAGGAATGTAAATAACAGTGATGCTATTGTTTTTATGTTTTTCGAAGTAATGATAAATAAATAAAAGTTATTATTTTATTCAAAGTGTTATGTGTTATGTGGTTATTTCTTTTATGGAGGCAAGTTAATTAGAAATACTTAAAGAAGTTGAGTAATAGTCTAATAGATGTTTTGTTTCAATAGAAAATGCCTCCCAGACGTGAACCACCCCGACAGAGAAACAATGAGAGAACTACCAATAACGACAATGTTGATGGTAACCCCGTTCAACAACTAGTGACACTCTCGATGAGGAGCATTGCGAGAATCAACCACAAAACCATGGTACAACGTTTAAGGATTTTAAAGGCGGTTGGACCACACGAATTCGATGGGTCCATGAATCCAATCAAGCACAAACCCGGATTATGGAGATAGAAAAAGTATTCGATGTCGCTAGGGTAGGGGATGATCGTAAGATCGCCGCAATAGCGTTCATGTTGAAAGAAGAAGATAGTTATTGGTGGTGCCAATAAAACTCGAGAAGGGCCGAGGATGATGACCGGGATAGGTTCAAGGAGTTGTTCTTTGAGACCTATTTAGGAGAGAGTTCAAGAGTCGGACTAGAAGTGCGATTTCGGAACTAAAACAAGGGACGGCGGTAGATTCAAGTATGCCGCAAAATTCAATGAATTGGCGAGGTTTGCACCGTATCAAGTCAAAGATAGACGAAAAGCAGCGTAAGGGTGAAGAGATTTGAATAGGACCAAGAAATCGGATATGCGAAGTAGGGTATCCCTATTCCAGTTGAAGACATTTGCAGTGGTGATGGAGAAAGCGGTACTCGCTGAAGGTGGAGGCGAGGCAGTGACAAAGTTCAATCAGGAACAAAATAAGAAGAAGAATGAGAATGAGATTAAGAATGGAGGTGGTAGCGGTGGAAACAACAACAGCAACAACAACAACAACAGTAACAACAACTTGAAGAGGAAGTGGAATGGGAACATGGGTGCTGGAAACCATTAGGGTAACCAGCAAAACAAAATGTTTGAAGCATATGCGACATGTGGGAAATTTCACAAGGGTGCGTGCTTAATGGGGAAGCGGGTATGCTTCAATTGTGACCAGGAGGGTCACATCGCCCCAAGTTGCACTCAACCGAAGAAGAATATATGCTTCACGTGTGGATCCAAGGATCACTTTGCTCGTGAATGCCCTAAGAATAGGGAATGAGTGACAACCAGAAGTAATGGAGGTAACAATGGAAGTACATGGGCCATTGGAGGACTGCGCAAGAGATCAAACAAACCCACGGACCGTAACCTTCAACATGGTATGCGGCAAGATGTTGTGCAATCAAAAGATATGGTGTGTCGGTATTATCCCAATCAATGATATAAATGATTATGTATTATTTGATTCGGTTGCTACTTGTTCGTTTATATCGGATGAATTTGCTAAGAGGTTAAAATTTTCCTAGAAAAATGAATTTTCCTTTGAACATAAAATTGCGAATAAGGAAGTAATCCATATTAGATTCGTATACAAGAGCGTAGGGTGAACATTAAGGAAAATATCTTGTTGGTAGATTTGATTCCGATTAGACTCGGGGAATTTGATGTAATTTTGGGGATGGATTGGCTGTTCAAATATGGAGCAGTAATCGATTGTCACAAGAAGTGTGTAAACCTTATGACTTCGTCAAAGGTAGTATTTTATGGTAGCAAGTCGCCTAGACAAATGAAATGTTTGACGACTATGTAGGCCAAGAAATTGTTGAGTCAAGGTTGTGTGGGCTATTTAGCTTACATAGTCGATACTTAGAAGAAGGGTGTGTAATTAGAAGAAATACCGGTAGTGAGAGAATTCGAAGACGTGTTTCCAGAAGATTTGCCAGGACTACCGCCTGACAGAGAAATTGAATTCATGATCGACTTAGCGCCGGGAACAGCACCGATATTGAAGGCCCCGTACAGAATGGCTCCAATAGAAATGAAGGAACTGATGGTACAGTTGCAAGAGTTACTGGACAAGAAATATATTCAACCAAGCGACATACGTAGGGAGCACCAGATTATTTGTGAAGAAGAAGGATGGATCAATGCGTCTTTGCATTGATTATAGAGAGTTAAACAAAGTCACTATTAAGAATAGGTATCCGTTGCCTAGAATAGATGACTTGTTTGATCAGCTAAAGGGTGCTAAATATTTCTCAAAAATAGATTTGAGAAGTGGGTATCACCAATTGAAGGTAAGAAAGGAGGATATACCTAGAACGTCATTCAGAACTCGGTACGGACATTACGAGTTTTTGGTGATGTCTTTTGGTTTAACAAATGCCCCTGCTGCGTTCATAGATTTGATTGAACATGGTGTTTAAACCATTCTTAGACAAGTTTGTAGTGGTATTTATTGATGACATTCTGGTGTATTCCAAAACTCAAGAAGAACACGAGGAACATTTATGTTTAACATTGGAGACACTAAGGAAGGAAAAGTTGTACGCGAAATTCTCTAAGTGCGAATTTTGGCTCGATCGTGTACAATTTCTGGGTCATGTGATTGACAAAGATGAGATTTCAGTGGATCCATCAAAAGTGGAAGTTGTAATCAATTGGGAACAACCAAGAACACCGTTAGAAGTGAGGAATTTCTTGGGACTGGCTGGTTATTATAGAAGATTTATTCAAGATTTTTCTAAGATAGCCACTTCGCTAACAAATTTGACAAGGAAAGCTGTAAAATTCGTTTGGATGGAGAAATACGAAGAGAGTTTCCAAGATTTGAAGAATAAGTTAGTGTGCTTTTTGTGTTGACATTACCAGATAATACAGGAAATTTTTTGGTGTATAGTGATGCCTCACATAAAGGGTTGGGTTATGTTCTTATGCAGAACGACAAAGTTATTGCGTATGCACCAAGACAACTAAAGGATTATGAGAAAGGGTATCTGACTCATGATTTGGAATTGGCTGCAGTTGTATTTGCTCTGAAGATATGGAGACACTATCTTTATGGAGAGAAATGTGAGATCTACACAGACCACAAAAGTCTAAAGTATATTTTCACTCAGAAGGATTTGAACATGTGTCAAAGAAGGTGGATGGAATTGATAAAAGATTATGATTGTGAAATCTTTTATCATCCGGGCAAAGCAAATGTGGTGGCAGATGCTTCAAGCAGGAAAGGTCGGGAAAAGTTGATGCTGATAACAACTTAGGAGGAGCTCATTTCAGCAATGACAAAGCGGAGTTAGAAATCCAATTTCCAAAAGAAATCGAAAACTATTCCAGTGGTCCAACTTTAGTGGACAAAGTGAAGAATGCTCAACTACAAGATGAAGAGTGTGGGAAAATTAAAGAAAATCGATTGAAGGCGGTGATGTAAAAATACAAGGTCGATCAATGAAGGATTACTATGATTCGAGGGAAGAATTTGGGTTCCAGCAGTGCTAGAACTGAAAGATAAAATCTTGACTGAAGCACACAACACAAGATATTCGATTCATCCAGGAAGCACAAAAATGTATCAAGATTTGCGCCGACATTTTTGGTGGCCAAACATGAAAAGGGATGTTGCGGAATGCGTAGCGAAATGCTTGACATGTCAAAGAGTAAAAGTCGAACATCAAAGACCCAGCGGGTTACTTCAACCATTGGAAATACCAGAATGGAAGTGGGAACACATCACGAGGGATTTTGTGGTGGGTCTTCCAACTACTTAGAGAGGATGCGATGCAATTTGGGTGATAGTGGACAGACTGACGAAATCAGCGCACTTTCTACTAATAAAGATTAGATTCAATCTTGATTAGTTGGCAAGATTATACATTAAAGAGATCGTTTCGAAGTATGGAGTGCCAGTATCAATTGTGTCCGATAGAGATTCGCGATTCACGTTGAATTTCTGGAAGAGACTACAAGAATGCATGGGGACACAGTTGCGAATGAGTACGGCTTATCATCCACAAACAGATGGCCAAAGCGAACGAACAATTCAGACATTGGAAGATATGCTGAGAGCATGTGTCATGGACTTTAAAGGAAGCTGGGAAGAACAATTACCGTTGGTGTAATTTGCTTACAACAACAGTTATCACGCGAGCATCGGCATGCCACCTTACGAGGCATTGTACGGAAAAAAGTGCAGAACTCAACTGTGCTGGATGAAGTCGGTGAATGCCAACTGTTAGGACCAGAACTGGTGCAACAAACTGCTGACGCTATCAAACTCATCAGGACAAGATTAGTAGCAGCCCAAGACAGACAGAAAAAGTATGCTGATCAACACAGACAAGATCGTGCATTCGACGTGGGAACTTTTGTATTTTTAAAAGTTTCTCCCTGGAAGGGGAAAATTTGTTTCGGTAAAAAGGGAAAGCTAAGCCCGAGGTTTATTAGACCCTTTGAAGTGCTGCGAAGAGTGGGAGAAGTGGCTTACGAGGTAGCTCTACCTCCAGAGTTGGAAAACATTCATAATATTTTTTTCACATTTGATTATTTACGACCATATAAACCCGACTACAAACATGTGATCGAGTATGAACCGTTGCAGTTCGAGAAAGATTTGTCTTATGAAGAGGTTCCTATCTAGATAGTCGACAGGAAAGAACAAGTGCTCAGGAATAAAGTGATACCTTCTGTGAAGGTGATATGGAGGAACCACAACATTTGAAGAAAGAAGCTACGTGGGAACTCAAGAGAAAATGTTGAAAGAGTATCCCGAGTTATTTGTTTAATCTCACGTCTTGATTCTCGGGGACGAGAATCATTATAAGTAGGGAAGAATGTAACGATTGATTTGTTTGAGTTGTGATTCTGAGGACAGAATCCTTGTAAGGAGGGAATGATGTAACATTCCAGAATTTTAAAGTGTAATGTTAAATATTTATTAATTTATATAAGTATTTAATGGATATGTTTATTGTTGAATAAATAATTGTTCAATTTGAGAAGATGTGGCTTAGTTAATTATTTGTTGAATAAATAATTAAATATTAAATATTAAATATTTATTTATAATATAAATATTTATTGAATTATATAAGTATGTAATGGAAATTTGAGTGGATGTGATTTAGTTAATTATTTGTTGAATAAATAATTAAGGAGCTAAAAAAATTAATTGTTATGAGATTATATACCAATTTGATTTAATAAGTAAGCTATAGAGCTTATAGTGATTTAAATAAATTATAATATTTAAAATGGGAAATTGTAATTTAAAATATTAGTTGGTCGAATAAAATTATAATTATAAAATAAATTATAATTATAAGATAATGATTTATGTGTGAAAGTAATTTAATAGATTAGTATTTGAATTAATTAAATTGATTATTTAATTTAATAGAAGTGTGACAAATAACCTTGCTATAAAGGAGTTATTAAAATAAATTAAGGGAGTTTAATTTAGTTTTGTCAAACAAGGCCTAATGCCTATTAAGTCTTTTATATGATTGTGTTTTACCAAACAAGGCATAAAGATTAATTGGTTATATTTTTAGTGGTTAGCCAAACAAAGCCTTATGGCTTTTGATTTTCAAAACTTCAAATAATTCGATATTAGTTATAAGTTTTATATTTATATCATATAATAAATATATATTATATCTTATACGTTATATCATAAGACATAAGAATAGAGGAGAGAGGTTAGAGAGAAGAAAAGAAAAACTCAGAGGAAGAAGAAGATAAGAGAGGAAGAAAGGCTAGAGATTGAAAAAGAAGAAGCTTGATAATCAAAAGAATAATCTAACTCTAGGATATCATCTTCTTAATCAAAGGTAGGAGCTCAATATCTTTCTTTAAAAGTTTAGTTTTCCTCTTCCCAAAAAGTCTCTGTAAAATATTTGTAAAAGATGAATTGTTGATATGTATATAGTTTAGTATAATAATTGTTTGTAAAAGGTTGTTTCATGAATTTGTATGTGATTATAGAGAAATTATGTCATGTATGTATGCAAATTGTGAAGAAAATATATTACAGTGTTTACATGAAAATATATATATAAACATGGCTTAGTTTAAAATAGAAATTATGGTTTTATTAGTTGTTAAATTGATAAATTTATTATGGAAATTGATAGAGTATGTATAACCATAACTATGATGTTTAAAATTTCTGTTTTGATTGAAAAACAAAATCACAGTGTTGATTTTCATAAAAAAAAATGTCAACAATGGAATTTTGCCAAAAACGTTGAAATTGGGTGTTGTAACTTTGATGTTTGTGTTACTTTATGAGTATAAACATGTTAGAAGTCTTCACAATATGTTTATATGAAGTCTATATGTGTATTACATGTTAATCAGTCTATTAGATTCGAGCTTTTAGGCCAAATTGGATTTTTCTTGCACGGTTCTTGTCAAGTCGTCACCGACATCTTGAAGTTTTGCATATGGCTTGCATACCAATGAAGAAGATTTGGTGATGCAAGAATATTTCATGGCCACAGCAGCACCGTCACATGTATTCACCGTGTTGACGCCATCATCATCAGTAAAATGTCCAAATGTAAAGCTGTGGCATGCGCCAAGACGAAAGTTAACAGAATGTTATGACAGTTTTGTTTAAGTATACAAAACTTGAAAATAAATGTTATGTGTTAATAATATGAATGTTAAATGATGATTTTCGTAGTATTAAACTATGAATGAGCATGTTATCAAGAGTTAATTAGTATTAACGTAGTTTGATTATGTGAATTGGTAATTTAACCTACATGATGTATATATTTTGCTTATATAGATATAAAATGTTGGTAATGACTAATTATGTCATGATGACATATGTATAGGGTATTGATCCAAGTTGTAAGGTTTAGCTTGTGCTAAAGGCAAGTTCTCTAACTCAAAACTACATTGTGCGAGTTTAATTTCAATTGGTACATTATTGTTTTCAATTTGATTACAATATAATGATGTAAGTTAGTTGGAGCAAATTTTCTAACTCTAATTTATAATTGATCAAGTTTTCTAATCCTTTATCTTATTGAACTAATTATTGTTTTCAATTCGATTACCTTATAATGATGCAAGCTATCTAAACTTTGGTTTGATGTTGAACAAGTTATTCTTGTATTTCACTTGTTGTTTAGCATGCATAACTAAATTTCTATGCATGTTTAGTATTCAATTCTAATTAACCTTGGCTTAGTATTGTTCAAGCAAGGTATGCTATAGTTATTCAAATTGTATGCTATTAGATTATTCCTAATGCATGACTTTAGTTTACTATAATTGATTCAATCACGATTATTCTATAGTATAGTGTTATTGGTTTTATTCAACTACTCCTTAGTTGATGTTCGTTGAATTCCAAATTACCTTGAAAGCTTATCCAAACCAAACTTTCTTTGGTGCGGACATTTATTCTAAATACTGAGATGAACAACTCTTTTAATAGAGGTTTACGCTTAGCGTTGAAATGGTTGTGCACAATACATTGTACGAAGGATTGATCCCCCTAAATACGTGGAGTCCTTATAGTCTTATGACTGTTAAAGTTAAAGTTGAAAGATTACTTATAATTGTGGACATGATTCGTGGTCATTAGACCCTCAGTTAATGTTATAATTTTCAAAAAGTTAATAGAATATATTGTTCAGTTCTATTGAGCCTAATATTGGCAATTGATGTAAAAGTTTAAAGATTTAATTATTGTTATTTCAAGTGGGCCTTGGTTGTTCACTATTGCCTGTAAATTTCTTACAGCTAAAGTTAAAACTGGTGACGTACCTAGCACCAGTAAGGGAAAAGGAAAGATGAACAAGTACTGAAGACTTGTAATAGATTTAATAGTTTTATTATCAGACTTTGGTTTAAAGATTGTAATGAAGTTTATTTAAATTCTGCATTTGAATGATTGTAGTTAAAGGTTAGATAACCTGGGAGATTTTTATTTAAATTTATTCCTGTATGGGCAGGTTTTTATTATTTAATTTTATTATAATTGGGTAGTTATAAATGAATGTTTTGATTAAGTGAACACCAAATCTTGAGGAAATGAAGTACCAGGATTTGGGGGTGTCACAATAGCACATAACAAGTTGATTAGTACCTAATACACAATAATATAAGCAAAATCACATTTAATCCATTTAGGGTTACTTTCCATCTTTTAAATCTTTCGGTACTGAGTTTCCTCAATACTTTATTAACTCATTTGGCTCGAGTTAACTTTCTTCGGACCTTACATTTCCTAACAAGGTTATTAGCCTAATGTTCTTCCCCCCTTAAGTTTTATAACCTAATGCTTTGATACCAACCTGTGACGCTCCCAAATCCGGGTATCTTCAAACCCGACAGATGGTGCTCCACGATACTACAATTCATACAGTCATTCCATTGCGACAACAACAAACTAATTGTATTTCCTATATTCTTATTACATTCGTAATAAATCCTTTCCCAGGTTCATAACCGAATACATTCTTTGTTCTTCATAAGTATATTACATACAAATCCACTAATCTATTACAGGACGATTAGATGTCCATCTTAGCCTTGCCTTTATCTCTCTTAGAACTCTCAGTTCGTTCAGCTTTAGCTGCAAACATATGGTTCAAGCAAGAATGAGCATAACTAGCTCAGCAAGTCTAACACAGAATCATATGAATATCACATTGAGAGTTGCATGCTTATCTTCCATAACTAAACAATTAACTATTAAGCTGTGACAACCCGAATTTTTATAAATTATTAAAATAAGAATTTAATAATTAAAATTTTTATTAGGAGATGTTTTGAGTTTGAGTATGTATATATATGTGCCATATATGTTGAAATATATGATCTAGTGTGAAGAGAAATATATATTCATATATTGGGAAAGTGAGGTTTAATAGTTAAGTTAACTATTGAAGAAATTAAATGAATTTTATAATTAATTTTATATATTTATTGAATTAAATAAATATTTTAATTTATTTATTTATTGAGATAAATATATGGTTGATAAAGTTATGGTGAATTAATTTAGTAACTAAATTGATTAATATAAATTAAATTGAATAATGTTAATTTTATTTGAAGGATTTAATTTAAGGAAATAATTAAATTAAATCAATTGCTTAATTTTTAAGAAAATAATTAAATTAAATAAAATGTTGTTTTGATCTAATTTATTAATTAAATTAGATATGTCAAGTTTATTAAGTATATTACAATGGGAATTATAATTATTATAATTATAAGTTTAAGTTAATTAAATTAATTTAATGGTGTGACATGAAACTATATAATATAAAGATTAATAAAATAATCTAGTTTGGGGGATAGGTGGTACCCAAACAAGGCCTTGTAGACTTTGGCTTACTGTAACTTACGCCTATTGGTTTTTTGATAACTGATATTCACGATAATCAGTTGGCTTATTTTTATTTCATGTATTCTTCTATAGCCTTAGAGCAGAGTCTAGAAAAGAGAGCTTGGAAGCAAGAGAGAGTTCTCTGTGATTTTCAAGAAGAAAGAGGGAAATCGCTAAACCTAATCATCATCATCTTGTTGCTAGCAAATAATCAAAGGAACAAGGTATAATTATTCTAGTGTTAACCATTGTCTTTGAAATTTTATTGCTAAATCATGTTGGATTGATATATATATATATATATATATATATATATATATGGTGTTATAATATGTTAATCATCGTTTATAAGGGCTATTTGATGATCAAATTCGTAAGAGTTGGGTTGTAGTAAAAGATTTCAAATAAAAGTGTTTATGTTATAGAATATGGCTTAGAAAGTACAAAATCTTATGGTTAATACTTGTTGTAATCTGTGAATTGGTGATGGATTATGTTAGTATGTAAAGAAACGAAAACAACGTAGTTTAAATCGTGTCAATTGGTTAAGAAACGAAGTCGTGGCGATTGAATTCGCTAAAAGTGTAAAAAAATGAAGAAATTTGGAAAATTAAGGTTTTGATTCTTCAAATATGTGTATATGTAATGTTTCTATATCTGGAATGGTGTATAGCATGTTTATTGATGTTTTTACATAAGTTTAGATGTTAAGTTTCATGAATTTCTGTAGGAATTGGGTTGGTTTTGGGAGTCGGGCTCAAGCAGAGGCTGCTGCGGTTTATTTGTCTGTGTCGGCCAATTTCTGTGTTACGTACCACAACAAAATGTACAACCGCGCCATTAGTTTTCTCATGATGAAAGTTGCATTGTATTCTTCATAGGTTCAAGAGCTTGGTCAAGGCTTAATTGCTGCTATGCGTCTCTGAGCCTAAAGTAAGAGAAGTATGTCTATTTGAGGATTGTCAAGTAAGGGTCTAATCTAGTTTACCATGCAGGATAATGATGTAGAGACATAAGTGAAGAACTTAACCACATGTTAAGTCTCAATTAAAAGAAATAACTTGAAAGTATATAATAAAAATTAAATAATGATAGGAAGGTTAAGTTAATTAATTTAACCAACCTAATATACATCTAAAAGTATGTAGATACAAGATTGTAAGAACTTGACTAAATGTTATGTAACCATTTGAATGAAGTAATTTAAAAACATGATATGGAAGTTGATTTAATTAACTTTAATGAAGATAATACATTAATATAATGTAATATCAAGCTATGACGACTTAACCAAATGCTAAGTGCCGACTAAAAGAGAAGTATAAAGAAAATACGAGACGAAGGTTAACTAAAATAATGTTAATAACCATTATATGTCTAAGGTGATATAAAGGCAAGGTTAAAGACTTAACTGAATGTCAAGTGTCAATTGAAGAGGAATGTAATGAGAAGGAAAAGGAATTTTAATGTAATTAAACTAATTGAACAAAGAGATGTCGTAACAAGACTTAAACACTAGATTGAACATCGAGTGATGATTAGAAGGAAATGTTTTGAAATAAAAGGATAAGATGAAGAGTCAATGCAATCTACTTGATTTCATTGTGTATATGTAACTGATGCTTGTATATATGAACTTCTAAACTATTGTAGGATAAACGCAAAGCGAAGAAGTTGTAGTTGTAAAGCAACTAATCGTGCAAGTCTTTTCGGGCCCCTATTTGCTATGTGAACTTGGTGATTAACTGTTTTAAATCTTTATTTCAAATAACATGATGTGTTATATATATGTTGAAAGTATGAAACATTAAAGTTAATCTATGAATACGTTGATTGAATAAAGCATGTTGATTGAGTACGGAACTCAATCTTTATATTTGTTGTATGAACTGTAACATGTATGTTATGTTAGTACAATGTTTATGAGATATATGTTGATGCATGTTATTATATGCTACGTGATGCATGAAAACTGTTAGATTTTGCTTGGTTGTCGAGCTCAACCTTGCAAATAACCATTTTTGCAGGTTAAAGATTGAAGATGTCATTATGCGCTACTTGAATGAAGTGGTTCATAATTAATATACAAAGATTTATATTTTTGCTAAAGTTGTTATTTCCTTAAACTAGGATTCAGACTCATGAGATGTATTAAATGTTTTATGATGTATAGTTTTATATTGAGTTGTAAAGCTAGCGTTAGAGTTATCTGATATGTAAAATTTTATATGATAACAGTGATAAAGCGAATCATAAAATAAGATTGATTCAAAGACATGTAGTTGACAAATGTTTTGATTCAGGGAAATAAAAGTTTAAATTATTCTCCATTTTATAAAGTTTAACATCAAATAATGATGTAAAAAAATCAAAAGGTAAATGTGTTATTAATGACTAAAGTTGAGAACTAAATTGTATGAATTTTGGGATCGTTACAGTTGGTATCAAAGTTATAGGTTATAAACCTTAGGTAGTAGTATCGTAGGCTATAACCTTAGAGAAGATATGTGAAGATAATGAAAGAATAATCTCAGATAGAGTTTGAACAATAAGAAGTAATTTAAGAAACGTATAGAGAAGAGATTAAAACATGCGTGAGAGGATTCAAAGAAGAATCTCGCAGAGTTATGGGGTTACCCAACTCCAATAAAAAGAATGTAAAATAACAAATAGACAATGTCTATATGAAGATAATGATAAAGAAAGTTAAGAATAAAAAGTTATACTTAAGTATGGTACAATTGTACTCTTTAATAGTTGATGTATGGTATCTGGGCTAAACGATTCCTTCATAGAGCAGAGGTATATACGAACTAGCAACTCGGAACCTAGTTTGTTGGTTGTTTGTGGGAAACCACTCAGCGTACCCTATTGAAACTATTAGAGACTCAATGTGTACCAAGTATAGGAAATGGATACGTATGATGAAAAAGGAAAGAAAGAGGATCGTAAAACAAAACGATCACAAGTTAAGAAAATAATTTTAAGGGAGATGATTATAGAATAAGATCACGACGTGATCTGTTTAAGTTATAAAAAGAAAGATGGTATGTAATGTTTGAATAATTATAGTTTAATGCTATGAAGATAATGTACTATGATATAGTACGAGGTAAACTCACGAGGAGTTATAGATAATGTGATACGAGAAATTCGTATTGAGCAAGTTAAGAGCAAGTTATGAGTAAGATAGAGTTAGGTGGGATTTCAATTGAGGACTCATGTGATGGCTGAGTTGTACAAACCTTTGTATGGGCGAGGGTTTTATCCTTGCACTCAGTTTATCATATTGATAATCATTGGAATGATGGTGTCGCGTTATCAATGTATATGTGGCGAAAAGGTAATTCTTTTCTCATGAGTATATTTGATAGTTAGAAACTATTAAGATTAGTCAAATATTATTAGAATTAGGTGTGGTTCTTAAAACTAATGCATATGGTAAGTTCGTGACTCACAATAATATGGTATGTTTTGAACCCCTCCGCGAATGGACGCCTATGGTCTGACTAGGATAAGTTCTTAAACTCATACTATTGTGGCAAGTTCCTGAAATTCCAATGTGCGGTAAGTTTGATGAACTATACTGGGGATATAGGAGGACTGTAAGTTGAAATACAAGAATATTTAGTGTAAAGATTAAATTTTATGGATACTTAGATATTCCAAATCTTCTAACTATGCTAGACTTCAAAATTGTTTGACATCAAGCTAAATTCGCACTAGGTGCCTTTTTAAAATAAATTTTTACTCTCAACGCATGGTGACAAATGTGTATGTGTGGACTTTGGGACACTGATACATCATTACTTGTTGAGATATGATATCACTAAAACTGATTTTTCAAAGATTTTTGAACTGTTTAAGGAATAGTCTATGCTAATTATTTTGGCTAGATGAAAATGATTTGAAAATATCAAAATGTATTTTATATCATTAATGCATCATGCAACCTGGTGCAAAGATGATAAAAATGACAGAGTTATCAATACAGAATTTCTTAGTGTTGGATGTGACCCAAGGATCGTCAGCCCATATGGTATGATGTAGTATGATAAAGTCACAAAATGATGCAATCCTCAAACTGATTGTAAATACAGTGCGGTATCATGACGTCATAAAAAGATTTTTGAAATTTCTTTAAGATATGAGAATATATATATATATGTATATTTCAATTGATGTCCGAATTATTGTAGATTTCTATGCTATTTGATTCAGCTAGACGAATATTGAAAGATGTTCATGAAATTCAAGCGTTTCTTGAGAAGTTATGCCAAACCAAATTATTTTGGTGCGGATTCAGATGTTCAAAAGTTGAGGTCAATAACCCTGTAAAAGGGGACATGTTATCGGAGACAATGGTTCCGAAAGTAATGCATATAGTCGTTACGAAGTTAAGATGTAATACGTTGTGCACGACGTAGGGGTACGATAGGCTGATCACCTAGAGTACTTATAGAGAGTGTTTTCAGTCTGTGTGATTGCTAAACATTATGTTAATAACGGTTTATAGTGGTGATGCACTGTTAAACCTGGGGAAGAGTTCAAGGTCCATATAGTCTTAGGAGTGTTAAAGGTTCAAGTCGAGATACTTGATAACCTAGGGACGTAGTTCAAGGTCTTATGACCCCTCAACATGATTTGGAATCTTTTGAATTCATGTTATTCATATCGCTTCCCAATTATTGAGCAATTGTGGAAGATTCTTGTTATTCTGAAAGGTGAAAGTGGAAAGAATGAGAAAAATTAAGCAAAACATAATAATTTCAAGAAAGAAATGAAATTCCAGAAGAAGAGAAAATGTGAAACTCATAAAAGATGAAGAGGTGAGGAATATGATGATCTTAGAAAGATCCTTCGAGAAAGAATTTGAGAACCTAATGAATAAATAGATATTAACATAAAATCTATTTTGATAAATGGAAGGAACAAATATTAGTAAGTCAAAATTTCGAGGACGAAATTCTTAGAAGAAAGGGTAAATGTAATATTCTGAATGTTTATGATATCGATCCTTAGAAAAGGAAATGAAATGGTTAATGAATATATAATAATCAAAATATAATTGAGTTCAAGTGAAAGCTTATGAAATAAAACTTACAATAATTTATTATGAAGAATGGTGGTAGTGGTAATAAATAAATCTTATATTAAGATAATGTGTTGAAGTTTTTCAACGATAAATTTTGAAAAGAGATTTGGTGAAACACGTGTAAGGGAGGTTTCGTTGATTCCGAGGACGGAATCCTTATAAGGGGGGAAAGATGTGACAACCCGAATTTTTATAAATTATTAAAATAAGAATTTAATAATTAAAATTTTTATTATGAGATGTTTTGAGTTTGAGTATGTATATATATATGCTATATATGTTGAAATATATGATCTAGTGTGAAGAGAAATATATATTCATATTTTGGGAAAGTGAGGTTTAATAGTTAAGTTAACTATTGAAGAAATTAAATAAATTTTGTAATTAATTTTAAATATTTATTGAATTAAATAAATATTTTAATTAACTTATTTATTGAGATAAATATATGGTTGATAAAGTTATGGTGAATTAATTTATTAACTAAATTGATTAATATAAATTAAATTGAATAATGTTAATTTTATTTGAAGGATTTAATTTAAGGAAATAATTAAATTAAATCAATTTCTTAATATTTAAGAAAATAATTAAATTAAATAAAATGTTGTTTTTTTTTCTAATTTATTAATTAAATTAGATATGTAAAGATTTATTAAGTATATTACAACGGAATTATAATTATTATAATTATAAGTTTGAGTTAATTAAATTAATTTAATGGTGTGACATGAAACTATATAATATAAAGATTAATAAAATAATCTAGTTTGGGGGATAGGTGGTACCCAAACAAGGCCTTGTGGCCTTTCGCTTACTATAACTTACGCATATTAGTTTTGCTAACTGATATTCACGATTATCAGTTAGCTTATTTTTATTTCACGTATTCTTCTATAGCCTTAGAGCAGAGTCTAGAAAAGAGAGCTTGGAAGCAAGAGAGAGTTCTCTGTGATTTTCAAGAGGAAGGAGGGAAATTGCTAAACCTAATCATCATCATCTTGTTACTAGCAAATAATCAAAGGAACAAGGTATAATTATTCTAGTGTTAACCATTGTCTTTGAAATTTTATTGCTAAATCATGTTGGATTGATATATATATATATATATATATATATATATATATATATATATATATGGTGTTATAATCTGTTAATCATCGTTTCTAAGGGCTATTTGATGATCAAATTCGTGAGAGTTGGGTTGTAATAAAAGATTTCAAATAAAAGTGTTTATGTTATAGAATATGGCTTAGAAAGTACAAAATCTCATGGTTAATACTTGTTGTAATTTGTGAATTGGTGATGGATTATGTTAGTATGTAAAGAAACGAAAACAACGTAGTTTAAATCGTGTCAATTGGTTAAAAAACGAAGTCGTGGCGATTGAATTCGCTAAAAGTGTAAAAATGAAGAAATTTGGAAAATTAAGGTTTTGATTCTTCAAATATGTGTATATGTAATGTTTATGTATTTGGAATGGTGTATAGAATGTTTATTGACTATTATCAAGTGAAATAAGAAGTTCCAAGTCAGAAAAACTTGAATAGTTCTAAGTGAACTGTGAAGTACTAAGTCTACTATACTTGAAGAGTTCAAAAGTGAACTGAGAAGTGCCAAGACTGCTGGTCTTGAAGGAATATTTGAGATTCTGAAAGTGTAAAGATATCCTTAGTGAATTTCCTATTCGAGGAGTAGAAGAGTGGATTAGAAGCTTTAAGTGCTCTGAACCACTTAAAGTTGTTGTGTCTCTTACATTCTTGCTATAACTGCTATAACTGTCATAACTTCCTCACTCTTATTAACTCACTATATCTTAAAGGGAGGACAAACAAATCTTAATTTCGCTGTGTTTAAATCATTATCAAAACTAACAAAGTATTTCAAAAAGAATTTAAAATATCTATCCAACCCCCCCCCCCCTTCTAGATAACTATTGTGCCCTTGGGAACTAACAATATATATATATATATATATATATATATATATTAAATCAATAAACGCACTGGATATATATCGATCCAGGTTCGGTTCATTAATTCGAATTCGAGGATATATATAAGTATTTATATATATATATAAATAAAAGCAATAAACGCTCCAAATATTATATTCAGGCTCAATCGAGAACTAGATAATATATATATATATATATATATAAGTATTTACATATATATATAAAAGCAATAAACCACGGACTGAAGGTGTGACAACCTGAGAATTTGGATATTTATAGAATATAAAAATATTGCATTAAGGTTAAATAATAAACCTAGACAGAAAATAAGTGAATGGATTTGAGATTTCCGAGGAGAAATTTTGTGAATTTAAAATTTCTGTGGTGAATTATTCAGGATTAAAAGTATACGTGAATATGTTCTGTGAATATGGTATTATATTTGTACAATATGTGGTTAAGGGTAAAGGGTTGACCAGATAAAATATATCAGTGGCAAAACCTAATATTATATTAAGAACATCAACGTTCAACTAGAAAATTTGTACGATTTATAAGAAACCCTAAAACCGGTTCTGAAAACCCTAATTTCAGTTTTGGGAATTTGAAACCCTAATTTGAGAATTCAAATGCTAGTATAAAGTTTAACTTTATTAATTATAACCTAATTAGGGAAAACCCTAATGATTTACTTGAATCCTTAATTTTAAATTAGAAACCCTTATTTTTGGGTTATAAACCCTAACGCATGATTATGAAACTTAATTGCTAAATTAGCAATTTTAATTAGGAAATATTAATCCTAATTAGCAAGCTTGAATTATGATTAGGAAATTTTAATATAATTATTGAATCCTAATTATAATTTAAAAATATTAATTTTCTATTTTGAAAACCTAATTTGAAAAAGGCTAGAAAATTGATTTTTAGAACCTTCACTACTAGAAAACAGTAAATAGATAATGCGGAAAAAACGTTGTGGTTTCAATCAGAAAAACGTCGTGGTTAAGGGTGTCATCTATTTAACACCCTTACATAACGTTTTTAAAATGTTGTAGTTAGACACATTATACAACGTTTTCTGCATAAAAATGTTGTAGTTTATACAAATAAACAACATTTTTAAAATGTTGTAGATAAAAAAAAAGTTGTGGTTCACCTATATTAACAATGCACCTGAAATCTGCTAATGCCATATTATATAGCTAAAAGGTCTAAATTCTCATTTAAATTTAAAGCCAAAATGTATCAACCATTCAAAATACATCCCAATAATATCATTCGTTTACAGTTTTAAATTACTACATCCACAAAATATATACCAAACTATCCATATATACATCTCAAATTCACTTTTCAATATAAATTACTACTATATTGAATTGTGAATTTGATTACATCCACGAAATAAACCTTTTAGCTAGGCGAGGAGGAGATAGCTTCACATTTTCATCCTTGTTCGCAACCCTTATATTGGTGAGTTCCTTTTTCTGCACTGGATTGACCTATGATAGACAAATAAAACACCAAGTCACCTAGAGAAACCATAATAATTATACGAGAGGAAAAGAAAGTTCACATTACATCAAGATCCGTATCTCGTGAATGTTCACCAACAATCATGCCATCATAAGCCTGCATACAGTTAAAAACTTAGTTGTAGTTGATAAGAGTATTTGTCTGCTATATTAGCTTAATAGCTACATATTTAGTTTTCATGTGCATAAGGTAATCTATGTTAGTTGACCCAAATGCCAATTACTGAATGCTTGCTGCTCAGGGGATGACAAACCTTAAAACTGCACATGCAAGAAGTATTGCAATAATAATCCAATAAAGAGTCGTCTAGACAAAGATGAATAAAATACTAATCACCATGGAACTGATTGGATCATTAAAGCAAAAAGCTTGCATACAATTAGAGTTATCAGTATTTGAATGGGACATATTTTGAAATTTGGCAGCCCAACAGCTAAACTTAAGACATTAGTAAACTTCATTATATAGGCAGGTAGTTCACATAAAGGATGAGGTCCTCCAAGGTCAGAATTTGAAAAGATGAATAGCATTATGGATTTTGAAGAGTGTAAAAATAGTAGTAAGTATTATAATTAAGCAATTATTGTATTTAGATATTAAGATGATTTGAAAGAAGAATCAGCATTGTAAAGTTGTAAAGTTGTTCCTCAATTGGGCCTTGTAAAGTTGCCTCACCATTGATTCCTGCACCTGCATGAGTTAAGGAACTGCATGAGAGGTTATATGAATAAAGCGATATTCTACTCGCACTAATACTTGTTGTAATAATAGGTGCTATAAATTTATCAAAATTGATTGAAAAAACACTACAGAATTGTTATGGGGCCTCTACCAAGGAAAAGATATGTCACTAAGCGTGAGTAGCACATACTGTTAAAGAAACACAAAGCTCCAGTAAAATGGTTTCAATACAACCCGACGATGTAAAAACTAACCAATCAGGCATCTATAAGATACTTACTGACACGGTTGTCAAGCTCATGACGTTTCTTTTTCTCATGTTGTGCAATGTTAAGAATATCCTCCTACAAAGCATGATTAGAAAACTTGTGATGTTAGAAAGATATACATTCACAATAAGGGATATCTTTTCTCAACAACTAAAATAAAAGGTATTTTCAGTCAGTTGGCTTACACGTTGTCTATGAATTGGAGCTGCTTCATCCTAAAAGTGTCTTTGCTCGCTCTGAAATAATTTCAAACTACTATCTAAATCTTAATACCATATAAGAATGTGATGGTATTACTGATGAAGGTAATAGTTATAGCAGTTGTAAGATACTTAAAGAGACTATAATTGTAGTTGGGTAGTAGGAGGGAAAGAAAATAGGAAATAGTCAATAAGCAAATAACAGAATGAGAGAAAATGTCAATTAAAAAGTGCAATCCTTATAATCTATGTGGAGATGAGCGTACAGGACAAGCTTTCGGCATCATCATCAACTTCTGCTATAGGAGATTTTTGGTCATTTCTTGTATAGACCGCCTTTCCATATTTTTTAAATAAGTCATCAAACATGTCATCTGTATCTTCACTTACATTCTGCAAACCAAACCACTGGTCAAAATTTCATACGACCTCCAAGCAAGGAAATTTACCTCAGATAATGCATATTAGTATAAGATATGCATGCCAAGCACTGTTTAGTAGATGCACATATGTACACAAATCATGTTAAGTGATGCCGATTAAAATATTAATATATTAATATCAGTAAATTGTAAGGCGAGGCGGAGAAACATTAAGCACAAATAATATAAGAGGTATAATAGTATAGTTCAAAAGACGTAGCTTCACAACTAATAGACAACTCATATCCAGTGTAAACCAACATATAATGCAAATACACTTTTATCAAGTCACCTAAACATTTTTTGGTCTACTGTAACACCCCCAAATTCAGGTACTTAAAACCCGAACTCAGTGCTTTACGATACCATTTCTATGAGCGGAATAATACTAATAATAATAACAATATCAAACTTAATTTACATTTATCAGAGTCTAATCCCAAGTACGCAACATTTACTACATCCATTACATGATAGATAATACATATCAATGTCTTAATCATGTCTACCTATTAAAAAATATACCATAACACTTATTTTGTTTGCTTTCCTTTTCATTTGTTCCTGCCTGAACCTTCAAATTGATCACGTTTAGCTGAAAACATTTAAATTAAGCAAGGATAAGCATTTGAGTGCCATTCAAGTAATAACAATTATAAATATAATTAGCTGAAAGAATTAAATGTTTTCTTTATACATCACTTCTACAACGATTCAATAGTTGTGAAGTAAACTAAATCGATAATAATAACATAACAATTCTATATCACATTTTTGAAACTACGTATTGACTATAAATAGGTATTAGTCGACAGACTATGAATATTGTTTTCAATTTTCGATAAGGTTTAGCAGAACTTCATCTGCAAGCCGTCATAACTTATAGGCACTGTGCACCCCCAAATCTGGGTACTTCAATTCTACGAGATTTGGTGTTCACTGTACAAATATCATCTATCTATCTACTCATAATAAATGCAAGCCATGCAATAGATAGAATAAAAATCTTCCCCTTAAGGGTTACAACATTCGAATAATTAATAATACAATCCCAAGTTAAACTAACCTTAAACATCTGTGCGGAATCATAAACAATAAGTCTTAAACAACATCAAGTCTTAACACATAAATTCAACATCTCATAAATACAAGTCTTCAACATTTGCTAATCTTGCCCTTGCCTTTACTAGTAGAAGGCTCATCGGTTCTTTCGTTCTTAACTGCAATGTTATTATTAAGCAAGAGTGAGCATGATTGCCCACAAATAAAATAATGAAATAACAATGTATAATAACATGCGAGGGAATCAAAGACTTCTAAAATAAAAGCTCAACTTTTGAATCAAGAATGAATAACAAGAATCAAAAGATTTCTGAGGGTCATAAGACCTTGAACTATGTCCTAGGTTATCAAGGGTTATACTTGAAACCTTTAACATCATAAGACTATGGACCTTTCTACTCGTGACTAGGGGGGATCACTTCAGTATCATCATGTGCACAATATCTTAACGCTAACGCATAAGTAAATCCCTTTGCAGGGTTGTTCATCTCAATTTGACATTCGAGTCCGCACCAAAGGAAGTTTGGTTTGGATAATTCAATAAGGGTTCTGAAATTTAGAACGTTCATCAACTAAGGAGTAGTTGAATCAATAAAGTTCACTAGTCTAATAAGGTTCAACAATAATGATATTCGATTTGAATAATAATAATCTCAAGAAGTATACAATAGGACAATTATTGTATAACTGAATCATGTTCTGAAAAGATAATCAATCTTTAATATAACATTTGAACTTGAATAATAGTAATGATAATTTACTCGAGGTAATTAATAAACTTGAACAATAATGACAAGCAGGGTTAGGAAACTTGCCTCGTGCGTAGATTACACTTTAACTAAGCACGTTCTTTGAATTTAATCCTACATACCATTCACATTCACAATACCAGTTAATTATAACTTAACTAATCATCATAAACTCATTCTCTTTGTCTATTTTGATTATTAACTATACTTAGTTAATTTACCACTTTATCACATAATTTACACATGATGAATAACAAGCTAATTATGTATTCAATAATTTAATCCACATGTAATTATGTTATTTACATGCTAAGTATCTATTTTAACATCTCATTATACTTATAACATAGTTTTATGTTCATTAAATCAAGTTGCTATCACGTTGCTAGACTTGAATATTAAAAATATTTCATTTCTGGACATTCTGCAGAGTGGCGTGGCGGCGCCACTTTTGTACTAAGTCTTGTATTTGTGGTATGGTAGTAGCATGCTTGACATGGACGGACATATTTATGACACGGTGGTGTGCATGGGCGGGCCTTAGGCGTTGGACTTATGCCTTGTGGCAGTGAACGAGAGAATTGTTCTCCATTTCCCGAGATTGCCAGAAACACAGCCAAAAAATTTCAATTAAATTATCACTACACGAATTTAATCATACCCACATGTTATAATTCATGTATAATCATAACCCAACATTTATAGAATGGTTTTAACCCATTAAAAGACATAATCACAGAACTAAAATATGTGAATTTCACTGACTTTGATGTTCTTGGAGGTTTTGAAAATAACACATGAAAATTGTCACTACGGATTCGTTATAACACCGAACCCGTTTATTTAAACTTTGGTCTCTTCGTATCAACATGCATAATAATATACGAGTGTAAAATTTAGGGATAATATACGATCAATACATAAAATATCACGTATAAGGCCATAAGGCCAAAACCCATACTCTATAATTTTGTAGAAATCATATACGATGTAATATTATGAAACTGATGATATGGAATCATGCAATATATATATAAAATACGATTTGATACATCGTAACCCATAAATAACTCATAAATATTACTCCTTTCTCAATCATAGAGGCTTTACAGAAACTTTGAAAGCCAGTTTCTTATAAAAACTTAATGACGTAAAATAGAATTTGGGAAGGAGAATTACCCAGAGTATAATTAATGGAAGATGAATTCCTTCTCAGATGACTCTCACAATCCTCTTAACAACTCTGACTTATCAACTCTTTCTCTGTATTTCTCTCTGTTTTATGCCAGACTTAGCCAAATAATGAAAAGGAAGAAAGGAGAATACGTATATTAATCAAGCAACTAACGCGCATGATGGAGGTCAGTTACCTAACATGGGTAACTGCTCCCAACCTCCCTTAGTGCCATGTTTGGCTAGTTTAATATATTACAAAACCATTTAATTTAATAAAGCTTTATCATATAGTTTAAAAATGTCACACTCCTTATAAAATAAATCCAATATTTTATTTAATTTACTTTAAATAAAATATAATAATTTCTCATAAATTCACATAGTCATATATTTAATTTTCTCAATAATAAATAATGTCAAATTATTAACTCTCTAATTAATAATTAAATTAATTAAATAACATCATGCTTAATTAAATATTTTATTTAATTCAATAAGCTCACATAATTACATATTTGAATAATAATTATTCTCTACATTAATTTAATAAATGTAACACATATAATTAAATTAATCTACCACAATTGCTTCAACTAATTATTAAATCTAATAATTAAATCATCGAAAAATATTTATTTAATTCAATAAATATTAAAATTAATTTAAAAAATCTCGTTCGTCACATCTTTCCCCCCTTAAAAGGATTCTGTCCCCAGAATCACGACTCAATAAATTCGACCCGTTACATTCTCCCCCCCCCCCCCCTACAAAGATTATGTCCCCGGAATCGCTTACACATAATTAAGTAAATAAATGAGGGTAATTCTTCATCATATTCTCTTTGAGTTCCCACGTAGCTTCTTTAGCATTGTGGTTCCTCCAATTACCTTAACAGAAGGTATAACTTTATTTCTGAGAACTTGTTATTTTCGGTCGACAATTTGGACAGGAATTTCTTCGTAAGATAAGTCTTTCTCAAAATGCGAGGGGTTCGTATTCAATTATATGCTTGTAATCGGATTTGTAGGGTCGTAATACGAAACATGGAAGGCGTTGTGTACATTCTCGAGAGTCTTTGGAGGTAAGGCTACCTCAGACGACGATCTCGATTCTCATAATACTTCAAAGGGTCCAATAAATCTTGGGCTCAATTTTCCTTTCTTTTTGAACCTGATCTTCCCCTTCCAGGGAGAGACCTTCAAGAAAATATAACTACCTGATTCAAATTCGATATTTTTACGATGTAGATCAGCGTATTTCCTCTGTCGATCTTGAGTCGCTACCAGTCATGCTCGGATAACTTTGACTATTTCTGCTGTCTGTTGTACCAATTCTGGCCCTAGCAATTGTCTTTCGCCAACTTCATCCCAATAAAGTGGAGTTCTTCACTTTCTACCGTATAACGCTTCGTAAGGCGGCATGCCTATACTAGTGTGGTAACTGTTGTTGTAGCCGAACTCTACTAACGGTAGGTGATCATCCCAATTTCCTTTAAAGTCCATTATACAAGCTCTTAACATAACTTCCAATGTATGAATCGTTCTTTCGCTATGTCCGTCTGTTTGAGGGTGGTATGTTGTACTCATTCGCAATTGCGTACCCATGCATTCCTGAAGACGTTTCTAGAAATTTGATGTAAAGCGCGGATCTCTATCAGAAACAATTGACACCGGCACTCTGTGCCTCGAAACAATCTCTTTTACGTATAGCCTCACCAACTGATCTAGGTTGAATCTGATTTTGATCGGAAAGAAGTGTGCAGATTTCGTCAGTCGGTCAACGATAACCCATACTGCGTCGTAGCCTTTTTGAGTCGTTGGAAGGCCAACCACGAAGTCCATTGTAATATGTTCCCATTTCCATTATGGGATCTCTAATGGTTGTAGCAATCCACTAGGTCTCTGATGCGCTTTCACTTTCTGAAAGGTCAGACACTTGGCAACACATTCTGCAACATCACGTTTCAAATTTGGCCACCAGAAATGTTGTCTAAGATCTTGGTACATCTTGGTACTACCAGGGTGAATTGAATATCGTGAATTATGAGCCTCGTTCAAAATATCTTCCTTAATCTCTTATACTGGCGGTACCCAAATTCTACCCTCAAATCTCACTATTCCTTCCTTATCCATCTTAAATCTCGGTTCAGTTCCTTCAGATATCTTCTTTTTAACCTTTTTACATTCTTCGTCCTGAAGCTGAGCCTCCTTTACTTTATCTAGTAGAGTTGTACCAGATTGCATCCAAAATATCTTCTCATCAATCTCCATAGGATACTTCACTTCTAACTCTAGTTTCTCCATTTCTGTAATTAGCTCCTCCTGAGCGATCAACATCATCAATTTCTCACGACCCTTTCTACTTAAGGCGTCGGCAATCACATTTACTTTACCCGGATGGTATAAAATCTCACAATCGTAATCTTAATTAATTCCAACCATCTTCTTTGACGCATATTCAAATCCTTCTGTGTAAAAATATATTTCAGACTCTTGTGGTCCATATATATTTCACACTTCTCCCCGTAGAGATAGTGCCTCCAAATTTTTAAAGCAAAAATAACTGCAGCTAACTCCAATTGCTTCGTCGTACTCCTGATTCATGATCTGAATCATCAATCTTCGATCCATATCGAATTCAGGTTGACCACTATGTACAGGGTAATTCAAAACTCGATGTTGTGTTCTCCCAATTGCTTTCCAAAAAGAGAAATTCATATCATCTATTTTAGCCTTCTTAGATCAGACATCTCTTTCCACAATATCCATGTGTCGTGCGGCTTTTGCCCATGCATCACTTATTCTCACTCGTTCAGATTTTTCTTCTTTCAAATTTCGATTCCATCTTTATCATCTTATACTCGCCAAAGAATGCTTCTACATTTCAAGCATCACATATCGGGTAACACAAGCTTGAATTGTTGCATCCTTTTGTTCCACTGATCACTTTGTCGTTCTTCAAATTGTTCTTCTAACTCATGAATACGATTTTGAAATTCTACATTTTGATCATATAATACCTCTAATAAATTCTCCTCAGGTACCTCTCCTTCCTCTTCTTCCCCACTCTCAGTTGTTACCTCTACAACTATCTCGGGTGCAACTATCAATTCTTCACTCACCACATGGATATCTCTAATTCCTTCTTCGCCTGACATCACATTATCCTGGTTGGTGATTAGAGGTATCCCCACGGTCTCATTCATTCCATTGTTAACATTCTCAGTAGCCATTCTCAAATACTGCCATAAAACAAGGGTTAATTAAAAAAATTAACATATCACATAATATCCCGATATTATGACTGACCAACAAATAAGCTTAGGTAGGACACACTAGCGAAGGATTTACTCATCTCTCCCCTCCTAGTTATATTCCCCGATCTCCGCCAGAGACCATATCCCTAAGCTCTGATACCAAATGTGACAACCCCAAACTAGGTTCATTCCATCCAACCTATTCTGAATCGCCAAATACATGGTACAGAAAACAACTACAACTTTATTACAACAATTGTCGTGCAAAATACAACAACACATATGCTGTGAGTTTGGATACAAATATATACCAAATGTGACTCATGTTCCAATCGTGGATAGCACCTCACAATGACACCTTACATAAAGGTATAGTCAAAAACTGTTTTAGAAATTAGAATCTTTGGGAAGTGCTCAAGAAAACCTTCGTACATGGGAGGCCATGCTTCTAGGTTATGATAGATATCATATGGCCACAGAATTATCCTTGGTTGACCCAATAGACCCCAAAGAAAAATGAGAAGATTACTATCATATTATTCCCAACGGTGAGTCTTCTCTTGACATATCATTATCTCCACTGTCTCTAATTGAGAATTATACTTCAAAAAAACACCAAGATTATATAGGTAGTGCTCGTATATTTACTCAGCAAGTGGATGAGCACATCATTGTCTTATGATGATACGAGGTTGTATGTCATTAGACATCTTGTATGATAGTGGCAAAACACCCTTCCAACGTTGGGTTCACCTCACCCTAGTTGATTCACCAAATATAACTACTAAATGATGACCACCGTTCTATTCCTCTGTTACCCCCGCTCGACCCAGCTACACTCTTATTACTGGAAATGAATTGTGAAGCAAAAGGGTGAGCACAACTAGCTCAGTAAAGAATATTATGACTAAAGATAATTAAATTATCAATAGCCTTCATCAATAATAAATCAGAGATTTAGAACATATGGTAGATGATAAAAATTTCAACCGAGAGTCAAATGAACGAGCAATCCATTAGAAGAGTCAAATAGACTATGAAGTCTATTATCTTCTCCATGTTAAAAATCCACCAACAATGTTTTATCCCTGTAACATCAATCAACAATTCTGGTTCATAATCATATGAATAACTCATAATCATAATTGTAGTTCTAAATTCCTCTTCTCATCCAGGACGAAGATAATTTTCATCATCTATCTTTACCTGAAATATCAAAGATCATGGTTAGACCAAATCACATTTCATGTTCATAATCATACTAATAACTTCATCTTTGCACTACGGCCAAAGATATTCATTTGTATCACCAATTGATCATGTTCATCTCAACACCTGTTCATCTTTGTACTACTGGCCAAAGATATTCACAACATGTCATCTTTGCACTACGGGCCAAAGATATTCATCAACAATTCATCTTTGCACTATAGGCCAAATATATTCATCAACTGTTCATATTTGCATTACAGGCCAAATATATTATTATCTCAAAGAAATATATAATCATTTCAGAATTTATATAAACAATAATTATAACCATGTTGATCATTTCACCTTTGCACTTAAGCTAAAGATATTCAATTATAAATTCAATGGTCACGATCATACCAGTCAACAATTCAACTTTGCACTACTGGCCAAAGAGAACCCATATTCATGTTCATACCAATAATCTACCCATCTTTACACTCAAGTCAAAGAGAAATTAATATCATCATTAGGGTTATAAAAATGTTATATATTATAATAAAAATAATATATTCAACATATAGATTTAATCTCAAGAGTAATATTCATAACTCAACTATAATTTGGTTAGAAAAAGAAACCAATTTTGTCATGAATAGTAACTCATGAATAGTAACTTTGTAAATAGTAATTCATGAATAGTAACTCGTGAATAGTAACTGATGAATAGTAAACCCGACACAAAAAGGTAGAAATTCCACAATAAAATTCATACCAATATTTCGGTATAATGATATTGAAATAACATTTCTTAAACTTATAAACAATTTATTTTAATTGTTTACACTTTACTAAATAATGCATTTAATCATCCTAAAATGCCAAACTCATAAGATTTCATCACCAATAACCAAAACTCTCATCAAAAATCTGCATATAACTCATGTATGATTCTCAAGCCATAAAATCATATTTTCCAATTTTCTTACTGCACATAACATATTTAATTCTTTTACTCATAACTAGGCTATTTTCATGAAAAATACCAAATCAGTTCCAAAAATATTTCTTTTCTGGGATTTAGCAGAATATAGTCCCATATTGAACATATATTTTTCTCAGAATTTTTAAAATTCCTTTACTATTTTTCATATGGCCAAAACCGCCGAATATTTAGACATTTATCATAAATTATACTTTTATCCAAAAATTCCAAAATTCACAGAGTATACTGATATTATATAGATATACTTCCAATAAAAATTTCATCAATTTTAGAGTTAACCACAAGGAGTTATAAGCGGTTACTTTTAAAATAGTCTTTTCCCGTAAAATTAATAACTCTTAATCTATACATCCAAAAATCGCCATTTTTGGACACAATCAATAAAACTCATCAAAATATCATTTCCAATTTTTCCAAAATTTTCTGAAGGTTGGAAGAAGTACGAACTGAAAAACATAATAACCCTTAAAATCCCTTACCTCAAAAGAGCAGTACTTCTGACTTGAATATCGGATATAACGCTGAGCAACACTCAAGATATCTAAATACTCACAAAAATATGCTTGATAATATAGAGAGAAAGAAAACTTGTTTCTGGTGTGATTTTCAATTCTAAAATAAGCACCTATTTATAGGAAAATGCTAGAACGCCAAAGGAGACTAAATTATAAATTAATAATATTTCATTACCTATTTTCTATGCATGCTTCTTGACCAAGCTCAGCCACCAGCCATCTTTGAACAAAATTTGGCAGCCCACATGTGTTAAACAAAAGTGGGTCCCACCCATAATTTAATAAAAATCATTTTATTTTCTGAACTTTAGTAATTCATAGAAAATAGCTTGTTTATCAGAAAAATACGAATTTTATGTCCATTCTGCCTGAAATCGAATTCTCTACAACTCTTTAGCTTTGAGTTTTTCCAAATTCCAAACATAAAATATCCGAAATCCACAAACGGATGATTTTTAATACCTCCACACCGACAAAATACTGATAAAACACCTCAAAATTAATTCCTTCATTTTTATCCACATAAAAATAAATATATCCATCATTTATATCCACATAAAATAAATATTTCCTTATCATATAAATCAATAATTACTTATTCATAAATAATATTACAGAATCACGATTATGACAACCAGGCCGTTCCCAGGAAAGAGGGGGCTTTTCGATAAGGATTTCTCCTTACTGGCGCGCAATTAGGTGACCAAACCTCTCCTTGACAGAACTTTCTAGACATTGCCAATAATGTTATCTAATAATATTATTCCAACTAATATGAATTATTGATCTGATAATGGAGATGATGTGCAGTGACAATTATTAAGCAACAATAATATAAAATATCAACGCAGCAATTATTGAATCAATAAAATAAAATATTGAACAGTAATTACTGTAACAATTATTGAGTAGTGCCTTCTTACGTAAGGATCAATAATTCAAAAATACTATGTAAAATCGTGTGCTACTGTGCAAACACGCGTATTACTATATTTTAACCACCGGGTATTCCAACAGTGTTAACGGTAACAACTACGCCGTTATTTATAAAAACTTATTTTTTGTCGTTTTCTTCATCCGACAGTTATCCGTTATGGGGCCCACAAATGGCTGCGCCGTCCTACGAATATTCCCCGACAGAAAGAATATTCCACGACCAAACGAATATTCCCCGACAACAATGAATATTTTATAACCACTTGTGTATTTTGAAAAATCCATATATCACCCTTAACTTTAACCTTTTATCAATTTAACCATTTACTGAATAGTTATTATAAGAAAAATTGAATACTTTTATTTCATAAAATTCGGGGTCTTACACTTCGCGTTCATCATGAAACCCATATGATCATTGTCAGTTAACTAGGTTCCACATTTGACTGGTTCTAGATCATTAGTTATAACGTTTCTGAGTTTCCTAATGGTTTAGGATTGTAGTATTAATGTAATACTACGATTATCAACAGTTTTATGCCCAAATATCATCATATCAGTGAGATCTAGCCCATCAAAAACCTTGTCAGGACTGTTCTTCAATTTCTGGGTTTTTCAGAAATGAAGAACATTCGAGGTACCTACTTTCCAAGCCTTGATTCAACCGTTCTGGGCCTGCTATGTTCATTCTAATGGTTCATACGTATAGAGTATATGATTGGGAACAATAAAATATCATCAAATCATCATAACATAAACACAAGAAAGATATATGGGCCGGTCAAAGTAGTGACCAGGAACTGTTCTTGAACATTTCTGGGTTTTCCAGAAATGTTCTTGAGCAGTTTCGTCAACCCATGTTTGACCAACAGTCAAATCGATTATGTTAAGTATTTGGGTAATATAAAAGCTTTATCATGTAGTCTTCATGTCAGTCTACAATCACAAAACAACAACATGATCAAAACACTTAACAACAACAAGATCAAGCTACCGCAAAAAATCATCGTCAAGCGTTCGGGCAATTCTGAAATTTAAAGAAGCGATTCGATCAATGCTAGTCAACCCACTTTGACTCTTAATAACTTTAATTCTACTACAGATATGGACCTGATTAAAGTTTCATATAAAAGATCTCATGACATACTACAACTACAAACATTTAAACAACAAACATACTTAACAGAATGAGATTTGCAGGGTCTGACATTTGTTGTCAGACCACTTTTAAAAAAAATTCCAGATTCTTACAAACACCAAATCCGAGCCTATAGATGTTATGGATCTAATATCTATCAACCCAGATCACTTAGTTAGACTACATACAACATATTTAACACAACAAACTTAACATCTAACACAAGATGAAAGATCAGATTTTTGGTTTTTAAGTTATACCTTTCTTGGTCAAATCCTTGATTCAGGGCTTATAATCTGTTAGAGGAATTTGTGGGGCTTGATTTTATGACTGATCTAGCAATGAAGTTTGGAGGTTTTAGAGAGAGTAAAGGATGAGTATTGTGAGCAAAAGTGGCTTTAATGTAACATTTTCTCTCTCCCAATCTATATATATATACATATATATATATAACTTGTAATGTAATGGCTGAGTTGTAGTGGCTGGTATACATTTAATTTCAATCACAATGAATTCAAGAGTTGCTAACCAACTAAAGTGTTGGCCAATAATTCAAGCTAGCTACAATTATGCAAGAGGGGCATTTTTGTCCTTTGGCTTTTAAAATTAAGGGCAAACTGGTAACTTGTCAAACCCTTAGGGTTTGACCCTTACAATTTAACCCTAAGGTTTGGCACAAAGATGTTTTAGGATTTCTAATTAGGGTTTGAAAAAAAAAATTAGTTTCCAAAAATATAAATTAGAGTTTACTAAATATAATTAGTTTTCTAATTCCATTACTTAAACATTTAGGGTTTAAAATCCACTAATTAGCATTAAGGATTACAGTTAGCCATTAGGGTTTTATTTTAGCAAATTAGGGTTAATAAATTAGAAATTAGGTTTACTAATTTAGAAATTAGGTTTTTCTAAAATAGTTTAGGTTTTTAATAATACAAAATATGAAAATTAGGTTTAAGGTTCACTAATTAGCACTAAGATTGCTAAATTAGCGATTAGGTTCACAATTGGCAAATTAGGGTTACTAATTTGTCAATTAGGGTTATAAATTTATAATTAAGGTTTTCTAAATTTAGAAATTAGGTTTAAGATAATTAGGGTTTTCCCTAATTAAAATTAAATCTACAATACATATCATTATTCATATAACACAACTACATAATAGTCTCAAACTCATAATTGAGTTTCAAATTATGGTTTCCAATTAATTAAGGTTTTTCATAATTAGGGTTAAAATCAATAACACATGACATTCATAACCAAATTAAAAGTAATTACTTGAAAATCTTACAGTCTTATTTGACTATCAAATTAGGGTTTATTAAATTAATACTAGGATCTTGCATGTTACATTAAAACTGTTTCACACATTAATCTTACACACATAACATACATATTTATAACACTTGAAAAATAATAATATTATATTATTATTTCCATTCCACATTTCAAATCCAGAATTAGGGTTTTAACACTATACACCATAACTTACCAACCATTATCAACATACACAAACAATGCATATTTATATCACTAAAATAAAATTAATATTATATTAATATTCTCTTTCCTTAATCAAAATCCAAAATTAGGGTTTGGATTCCATAACTGATTTATCTTGCATATACATACCATTATTAATTAAGTTATAATAATTAACTTAATTAATATAAAATAAATTCATATAATAAAATAATTATTATAATAATTCTATAATCATTTCATATATTATTTAAATAAAATAATAATCATATTTTCATGAAAATAAATAATAAAAACATTTCTACTATAAAATTAATTATTATATGAATATACTTTATAATGATCAATAATTCTAAAATTAAATTATTTGTAATAATTAATGTAATAAATAAATTTTATTTATCACACATATATATATACACACATTACCTGCCACATAATCCCATCATTAAAATAAAAAAAATTATATGCAAAATTCCTGATTTAATTATATAAAAAAAATCGGGTTATTAAATTCACCCTCCCTTATAAAGATTCCGTCCCCGGAATCACCGTTTTAAAACCTATAAATACAAGGGTACATATCATACACAGTCATTGCAAGTAGATCTCGATCATAATTGATCGAACTGATCTTTAACTATTCAGCATAAAGCTTATTTATCTGATTATACGGAACTTTGATTTCTAATAGAACTCAAATTCCTCCTTCAAAATTTCTTTAGAAAATAATTTATTATATATAAGAAAATCATATATAAGAAAATATAATTTGTTCGAATAATTCCTGGAGTTGCATCCCCGGTTGCTACCGAATCCTAAACGCTCATGTTGAAGACTCTTGCGGTTGGTTATGTTGGTTTGTTTGTTAAAGTTGGTCCCGTTGTCGCCAGCGTCCCGCTACTTTTCCCTTGTACTTACACTTCCTGCCTTTATTCTCCTTTTCGAACAGTCCTTCACCTTATGCGATCCGTTGATTCTCTAAATCCTAGCAGTACGATCGCCTTGAATTCTTTGAAGTTCGCTAATCGATTATCTGGCTTATTTGTTGTGGCTGGTATTCCGTTCTGCATATCTTGAGCAACTAAATTCGCAAAATTCTGCATCGGGTCTGGTTGTTTTCTAGCTTTCTTGACAGGTTCTTCTGCCCTTTGGTTTCTTTTTCGTCTTGGCGGCAGTATCTTAAATTATTCTTTATTAACTTATATTCTAAGCCTTATCGTATACGTTAAACATATAACGCAAAATTTTCTACTCAAATAATCATGTATTCAAAATATTTGATTTTGAAAACTTGGTTTACTGTATTAACAAGTGTTCAGATAAATAGTTATTATCTTTATACTAACTTATTTCATTAATCCAAAATAGATTCATATTCATAGCACTTGACATACCATAGCACATACTGATTCAAACATCCGCTATCCCTTTGTGACTCAAAAGTCGTTAATCGATGCCATAACTTATACAAAAGTTAAGAATATTACCTTATACCCACATACCTATCATATATACAACCTAGAATCATACATAATCCAGTAATACTAATACTACTTATTTCTTACGCCTTCACTAAGGATCATTTGTTTAGTATTCTATATATTCCCATCATCCTCATTAATCCATTCACACATAACTATACCTAGTTCGTCAAACTTATCGCACATTATGAGTTTAAGAACTCACCAAAAACATATGAGTTTAAGAACTCGAGCTCGACCATATATTCTCTAACTATACTCTACCTATCAGTGATACTATCGTTTCTCGGTCCGGTACTACATTTTTCCACAATAACCACCTCATCAAGGCTGCTTTTAATGTGAGCCTCTATTTCAGCTATTAGCATTGACATTGGCTCGGTTATGGAGGTTGACTCCTTCTTTATGATCTGAGGGTATCCTAATCCTTTCTATCTGACATCTACACACCAATTGTCTTGATTAGCATATAACATATATACACAACAATTAATAGTTTTATATAAGTTATCTTTTATTTGGTTTTCCGATGAATTCATTCAATTCATCTCCTTATAAACTCTAAATAAGTTATTTATATTTTCAACGTTTCCCTCTACTCTAAGGTTATAGCCTAAGGTCTAACCCACCTAAGGTTTCAAACCCTAAGCTCTGATACAAACTTATAACGCCCCCAAATTCAGTTACTTGAAACCCGAACTCAATGCTTTACAATACCATTTCTATGAGGTGAATAATACTAATAATAATAACAATATCAAACTTAATTTATATTTATCAGAGTCTAATCCCAAGTACGCAACCTTTACTACATTCATTACATGATAGATAATACATATCAATGTCTTAATCATGTCTACCTATTACAAAATATACCTTAACACTTATTCTGTTTCTTTCCTTTTTATTTGTTCCTGCCTGAACCTTCAAATTGATCACGTTTAGCTGAAAACATTTAAATTAAGCAAGGATGAGCATTTGAGTGCCCGGCAAGTAATAACAATTATAAATATAATTAGCTAAAAGAATTAAATATTTTCTTTATACATCACTTCTACAACGATTCAATAGTTTTGAAGTAAACTAAATCGATAATAATAACATAATAACTCTATATCACATTTTTAAAACTACGTATTGACTATAAATAGGTATTAGTCGACAGACTATGAACATTGTTTTCAATTTTCGATAAGGTTTAGCAGAACTTCATCTGCAAACCGTCATAACTTACAGGCACGAGGGTGATGTGCCCAATGTGCCCTGTATTGATCAATACTGCATGCAAGAACGATATTATCGTTCACTCTGTCCGCCTTGGGCGCATAAAATTTTTCCCATGTTCGGGATGTTTATACTTAGTCAGGAATCCGAACCAAAACAATTTGATTGGATACAAAAAGGTTTTATCATATTCAACAATATTTCGAAATCTGTATCTAGCTGTTCAAATAGCTTAGAGGTATATATATATATATATCAACATGTGTTTAAATACAATAATTATCCAAGTGAGGACACTTGTATAACCATATTTTGAAATTAACGAACAGAATATATATATGAGTTATATAATATAATATCATGTTGATAAACAATGATCGGATATAATATATACGACAATAGGGTTAATAATCTGGTACAATAATAATATAATTCTGAAACATTCTTACTCATGTCCATTGCATAAAGGAAATGCAAAGGTAGGATACTTGCCTGGTCTGTTGTTTACAATACGCAACTTAGTTTTATCTTTTATCTCACGACCTATAATTAATAAGATCATTCGTTTGATTAGAATAATATACTATAGCACATAGCACTACTTATTGCAATCAGCACATAACCTAATCACATTGTCACACACATATTCAACAGTTAGTGTATCATACACAAACACTTATCAAGTCAAACTATCTAGGTCTAGAGCAGTTTCGAAGTCAATCTGGTGTACCGACGGCTTTATCGGGTAATTATCGAGTCTAAAACTCTATCGTGTAGTTCAATATTCCTTTAGATATATTAAATATCAGTCGTACTATTTTTCATAGCCTTATAATAATTTTTAAATAATTATTTTAATTTATTATGATTTTTCAAACACTTGAATCATTATTAAATGATTTAAATATTAAATAATTCTATTATCATTAATATTTAATTAATATTAAACTATTAATGAAACCATTGCCAAAATGTTAAAGTTATTTATAATAACTCAAAATACTTTTAATGATTTTTAAAACACTTAAAATCATTTTAAATAATTATCATTAATATTAAAGTATTAATGTATTATTTATCAAAATATTAAAAGTCATTAATTATAACTTAAAATATTTTTAATTCATCTATATCCTTTTTTAAATGATTTTTAAAGTAATAAAACCATTTTCAAACTATTTATTTAATATAATTGATAAATAAATTTAATATCATAAATATTAAATTAATAATCATTAATATTAAATTATAAATGAAATTATCCTTTAAATATTAAAAGTTATATTTTATAACTTAAAATATCTTTAAACACTTTATTTTTATTTAAAATGATTTTTATAATAATAAAATTATTTTTAAACTAATTTATTTAATATAATTATTAAATAACCTTAATATCATTAATAATTATTAATTAATGAAATTTACCTTTAAATATTGAAAGTTATATTTTATAACTTAACATACTTTTAAATACCATATTATTATTTAAAATGAATTTTAATATAATAAAATCATTTTTAATTTATTTATTTAATTAATTTATTAAATAATTTAATTATCATTAATATTAATTTATTAATAAATTTCATCACAAAACATTAAAAGTCATTCAAAATAACTTAAAATATTTTCTTATATCATAATATAATTTTAAATGATTTTTTTCATGTATTAAAATCATTTTAAATAATTTATTTAATATTATAATTAAATAAATTAAATACCTTTTAATATTCTAAAAATATTAAATATTTATGAAATATATTCAAAATAATTAAAAACTAATTTTTGGACTTTAAAATAATTTTAATAATTTATTTTGAATTTTTAATAATTTAAAACTTTTTAATACTAATTATTTAATAAAATTATTAATTTTGTAATGAAGTGTCATTAAAGATCGCTGCTATAGCGAGCGTAGGCCGTCGCTATAGGTGTTCTTCGCGTTCATCATGAAACCAAGATGATCATTGTCAGTTAACTAGGTTCCACGTTTGACCGGTTCTAGATCATTAGTTATAACGTTTCTGAGTTTCCTAATGGTTTAGGATTGTAGTATTAATGTAATACTACGATTATCAACTAGTTGTATACCCAAATATCATCATATCAGTGAGATCTAGCCCATCAAAAATCTTGTCAGGACTGTTCTTCAATTTCTGGGTTTTCCAGAAATGAAGAACAGTTGAGGTACCTACTTTCCAAGCCTTGATTCAACCGTTTTGGGCCTGCTATGTTCATTCTAATGGTTCATACGTATAGAGTACATGATAGGGAACAATAAAATATCATCAGATTCATCATAACATAAACACAAGAAAGATATATGGGCCGGTCAAAGTAGTGACCAGGAACTGTTCTTGAACATTTCTGGGTTTTCCAGAAATGTTCTTGAGCAGTTTCATCAACCTATGTTTGACCAACACTCAAATCGATTCTGTTAAGTATTTGGGTAATATAAAAGCTTTATCATGTAGTCTTCATGTCAATCTACAATCACACAACAACAACATGATCAAAACATGCACTTAACAACAGCAAGATCAAGCGCCTGCAAAATCACTGTCAGACATTCTGGGCAATTCTGGGCTGCCCAGAAACAGTTGGTCAATGTCGGTCAACCAACTTTGACTCTTAATAACTTTAATTCTACTACAGATATGGACCTGATTAAAGTTTCATATAAAAGATCTCATGACATACTACAACTACAAACATTTAAACAACAAACATATTTAACAGAATTAGATTTACAAGGTCTAACATTTGTTGTCAGACCATTTTTAAAAAAATTTCCAGATTCTTGCAAACACCAAATCCGAGCCTATAGATGTTATGGATCTAACATCTATCAACCCAGATCACTTAGTTAGACTCCATACAACATATTTAACACAACAAACTTAACATCTAACACAAGATGAAAGATCAAATTTTTGGTTTTTAAGTTATACCTTTCTTGGTCAAATCCTTGATTCAGGGCTTATGATCTGTTAGAGGAATTCGTGGGGCTTGATTTTATGATTGATCTAGCAATGAAGTTCGGAGGTTTTAGAGAGAGAGAGTCAAGGATGAGTATTGTCAGCAAAAGAGGCTTTAATGTAACATTTTCTCTCTCCCAATCTCTCTCTCTCAATATATATATATATATATATATATATATATATATATATATATAACTTGCACTACAAGAAATCACACATTTTATGACGAAAATTTTTTGCTATGCACAAAATTTTGTCACAATTTGTTAATTAATAATTACGAAATTCATAATCATCACTAAAACTTTTGCTTTTGTGACGACTTATACTTTTGTTACTATTAATCATTTTTATCGTCACTAATTTACACATTTGATGACGATTAACAAAATTTCGTCACAAGTTATTTTGGAGGTAGAATTTCGTACCAAAATATTGGAAGGAAACCTTTTCGTGACATTTTGTAATAATTGATGACAGTATTTATTGTCAAACAATATTTCTTTCGATGACAACATAATAGTTTGTCATTATTTATTTGTAAAATTTAGTGACAATGTGCTTTCATCACTAATGTTCATATTTAGTGACGGCAAATACAAATTCGTCACAATTTTATTTGGAGGCAAATTTTTGGAGACAAATTTTTTAATGATGAAAAAAATAATAATTTATGACAATTTGTATTGTCATAAATACCAATTTTATATGACGAGATAATAGTGCGTCACTAATTAGATGTGTGGATAAGTGACAAAGATGGTTTATCATAAATTCTTAAATATTAGTGACAAAGTATGTAATATCGTCACAATTTTATTTGGAGGCAAAAAAATTTTGAAAAATTTTGGAGGAAAATTTTTTAAAGACAAAAAAATAATAATTTATGACAATTTCTATTATCATAAATACCAATTTTATATGATGATATAATAGTTTGTCACTAATAGATGAGTGGATAAGTGACAAAAATGATTCCTCATAAATTCTTATATTTAGTGACAAAGTACGTAATATCGTCACAATTTTATTTGGAGGGAAAATTTTATAAGAAATTTTGGAGGCAAATTTTGCAAAAATGAAAAATTAATAAATTATGACAATTTTTATTATCACAAATATCAATTTTATATGACGAGATAATAGTGCATCACTAATTAGATGAGTGGATAAGTGACAACACTAGTTCGTTATAAATTATTATATTTAGTGACAAAGTATGCAATGACGAGGCAAAAAATTTCCCAAACAAACTTATATCCAAGCAACGTCACACGTATTTCTTTTATCACTGGCAGCCTCCATTTAGTCAAGAACCTCCATTGTCAATTTTCAATAATCCCAATTTGAAGGCAAAAATTATTTGACATTTTAGGTATGTTTCTACACTACAAGAAAGTAGGGATGTAGTGAAGGAAATTTTGTGAAGGAATTCATTCCTTCACATGAGGAGTTTTCTAGTGAAGGAACAATGAAAGAAAAAATATAGTGACAAATTTAGTTCTTGGCGAAAGAAATATCCTTCACAATTTTTATTTTTTTCCTCGCAAAATTGAGGTGGTAGAAGGATATTTAGCGCCAATTTATGACAAAAATTTATGAGGTAAAAAGCAATTAATGAATAAATTATTACTCAGTATATGTTATTGTTCAGAGGTTTTTTGCGAGAGATAAAATTGGTCAATGTTTTGTTTTTTTAGAATTAATTATGGTGAATATAAATACATTAATTTTTTACAATATTAAATTTACTTTTAATAACACTTTTTAAATAACTTACAATATCAACTATTTCTTTTAATAAACTATAAAGTAAATAATTTTACACTACATTAATCTTTAAAATTTCATACATTGATCATGACAAAAAAAGAGAGATAGTGACGCTCTTTTGTAGAATAGAGCACAAATGCAAAAAAATACTCATATGTTCTATCGGAAGAGTTAAGTTTGAATTTGTTCTTTAGTTTATTATATACTACAATTAAAATTGTCTGTAATTAATATTTTAATAGAAAATTTATTCTTAATAATAATTTTTAAGTAATTTACAATATTAATTGTATTAACAAAAATTTTAAATTACAATAATTTAAATTTTAAAATATTGTAAATTGACAATAAACAAAATTATAATAATTATGATTCTTTTTGTGGAATAGATTATAAATGTTAAATATTAATTTTTGGTTCTATAAAAGAGTTATATTTTAATTTATTATAATTAATTTATAATATCCTAAAATTTAAATTTAAATTTAAATTTAAATTTATAACAATAATTTTAAATATAATATTACTCCTAGAAGAGTTGTTTTTTTAAAATGCTATCAAACTCTTTTTTTGTAACACAGTACTCCCTCAATTGTGCGCATGCGTGGTTGGAAGGTATGAAACAAAGATCAATTGGGTTTCATCTCACCTCCTTAGTAAAAATTGATATTTCAATTTGAGAGAAGGGCTAGCTAGATCTCTACCAATTTGGGTTTCTTCTCTACCAATTTAGGTTTCTTCTCTACCAATTTCCCCAAAACTGCTCATCTTTGAACCAAAATATGTTCTCCGATTTTTGACTAATGGACGATGGATAGCTTCTGATAAGGATAGCCTCTGGACATGAGGTATCGACTAAGTTCGATATGGTCTTGGTTGAGAACGAAGGAACCCAAGAAATTGACCCATGAATAAGATCGATATAGATGTACGGTGAGTTTTCTTCATTTTGTTAATGCACATTCCTTTCAGATTAAGTTTTCTATATCGAAAATGCTTAATTTTTGAGCACATAATTCGCTAAGGTACTTCACACTACTTTTTGATAATTTAGAGTTATCTGGCATGGTGCTAGCATATAAACTGTTTGGTGAAATGCTTAAATGAAAAGATATATTGTTGAGTAGTTTGTAGCTCTTCATCTTCTGATTCATCATAGCTCTTTACTCTTGGAGCCTAAGCTTTATCTAATTTAGCATGTGATGGAGGGGATTAATTTTGGTGTTATATGGGGTTATGGACCGTGTAAAATACTAGGTACAGTCCCATTACATTCCCAATTTTGCATTTGATTTTATTTTACATGAGTAATTTAGGGTTATTGGTTGTGTTGGTTTCAAATTCAGTTCTTGGAGTAACTGTTCTTACCATTGGGAAAGACTTGATCCTTATAGGTAATTGGAACTAAGAAAGGGAAAACATTTAGTGATTGGATTGATGAATTAATTGGGTTTGATTATGTTCTTGTTTCGCGTAGTTTCTATCCGTGAAGCCTTTCGCCTTGGCATCAATTTCTTCGATACATCCCCATAAGTACAATTACATGTATATTTTCTTTCTGGGTTTTTATAATTTACCTAACTTTATGGTTTTTATAAAGTTGTTTTCATGTTTTCTAATTTGAGAGTTCTTGATTTTTAATATTCGTGATTTACATTCAACCTTTCAGCTATTAGTGATTGAATGCTTTGAAAGTGCCGAAAGAACTTACATACGGGTGTAATTTCCCCTATTTTAAAACTTTTTGTACACGCTTAAGCACTATTTTTTTCCTTTGTTAACATATAGTAATTTTTAGGTTTTTGTTCTCTGCATCTTTGATATTGGGCAGTGTTCTTTACACCAATGAAATTGTAAAATGTAAAAATAATAGTATAAAATGTTGCTCCGTACATGGGCTCTATACATATGTTCTACACTTGTATAACTGCAATTTATATTGGCCACTACATTCATGATTAATTTGACTACATTAATAATTTATTTGTAGACGAGAAACAATATTGTTACGAGATACATAATAAATACGACTTTATTTTTACAAGGACTTGCTGAGAACAATTTTTCCTAAAGTAGTTTTTTCCTCTGCATCATGTTTCTCATCAGAGTTGTCTGATGTTCTGAGAGCACATCGAATAACAGAGTTAACCTGTTTCCTCAATTTGGCATTGTCAATAAACATGTCTGTAAGCATCAGCCTCAACTCATCGTCTGATGTACTAGTCTTACCCCCACTATTATTATGACCAGCATCTGAAATATTGTTTTCAACATCTTGTGAAAGGAGTTGCGCCTGATCAAGGCCATTAAACATACAAAAACTAGAGTGAGTCGAGAGAAGATATGTCAGCAACGGTGAAAGGACTTCTTTTTTGGTACACTATTGAGAAAGCATTTAAATTTCATTTCTAATTACGGAGGGAAAAGATGAGGTTTGAGCCCCAACCAAATATGATCAAGCGGGAGGCTCCCTTACCACTAGGCTATCCACACACCTAAATATAATTGCTGAATAATACCTCCTTCCCCCAACCCCTCACCCCCGCAAAAAACAACAACAAAAACGACAACAACAACACACCCCACACACAACAACAAAAAAACACCAAAATGCGAAAAAAAGTCTTGTGAAGCATAAGGATACTAGAACAAAAGACAACTATTCTCAAAAGCATGAAGAAAGATACCTCTTCAAGAACAACACCAATTCCATGGTGACCTTTGGGGTGTGTTTGGAACTTGAAGAACTCAAGGAAGAGCAAGAAAAAGGAAAAATGAATTGAAAGCTTAAAATTTATTGGAATATTATTCATTTATAACACACTATATTTTATCATTGTTGTGGATGTGAGAAGTATGATGGTTGGATTTATGTTAGTTAAGATTCAGTTCAGTCTTCAGCCATAGTCCGAACGAAAAGAACTCCCGAGTCTGTTCCTGATGACGATGATTTGTTGTCTTCCATCTTAGGTATATGAAACGGTTCTTTCATTTTACATTGTGGACATGAAGCATAATTGTTCAGAATTGAGAGAGTAATTACCTTTGTTATTTTCTAGAAGTTATATCATCTAAATTATTTACTTGTTACAAGGTTTCCTTTCGCTTTAGATGTTTCTAATATAACTTACTGTTGCTGCAGTTGGAAGAAAGTCTTCAGTTTTAAAAGTAAAGGATACTCCGTAGCCTGACATGTTTCTGAAATGTCACAGGTCTGCTCCTTGGGCTAATAAAAGGAAGGTGCTTATGGATGATACTATGGTTTTGCATTGCGAGTATGTTGTATTTTCTGATCTTGTTACTTTGTTTGTGTTAATAGCTATATATTTTACTAAACTTGGTTGCAGTTATGGATGGTGTTACAATTTTTTTTTAGAAGACAATGGCGGAATATAAGGATTAAAGTGGTTGTTATTGGACCATCTTTAGGACCTGCAGATCTTAAACTCACCAGGTGGTAGAATTGTTTTGTTCATTTTTTTGCCATGAAAGACATAAATATTTACAAATAGGTATATAAGTCTTTTAATCTTATAAACTATGGAAGAGGTAGGTACCTTACACAGAGGTCAATAATTTTCCTCCTTTAAGTAGTTAATGTTATTCGTCAAACAGGTATGATTGGAACACATGCTAGGAAGAAAGTAAATAAGTCAGTTACATTGATTCAATAATGTTCTCTCACGCTGCTTCTCTACTCTCTTTTTTCTGTCATGAAATTGAATTTATGTAGTTTAAAAATGTCAGACCCCTCTTGTTTTTTAGGTTTTGTTTAACTTTACCATATTTTACTTGTTATGCTATCTGAATGGAATTTTTGAACCAACTGCAAGAGTCACTTGGTGGTGCACATGCAGATCCCTATTGGACCTCACAACAGATAAAGGCTGCAATTATTGATTCAATGGATGTGAGGACATTCACCTTGTTTCTTTTACAAGAATAGTATACTTCATCTAAAGCCAAGAATGTATGCGCAACGAACAAGGAGACCTTTCAGCTAGAAATCCAGAAGAAATATGAAGAGATCTTGGGATGGCCTGATGTAAAGCAGAAAATAGAGGCGCTGAAGGATGAAATCAGAAACTTTGGTGCGTCTGGAGTTCACGTGAAAATAGTTCATGCACATAGTGGTCATTGGCTCATTACTTTGCACTTTATTGTGAAAATAGTTCATGCACATGTTCTTGTATTTGAGGATTAATTAACTACATTCTTTTGTTGGTAAGGCTGAGTTTGTTGCTCAGATCTACTAGTGTTGTTGTATAACACGATGATTTTATTTAAAGGGTTGGAATTTATTGGTCATCATCTTAGTATAATCTTTTTTCTTATTTCTAGATCTATAATTTTATATTTAATTTTTCATTTAGTCACAACAACTAATTTTGTCACTATTATTAACTCTTTCTGTGACGTGATGTATCGTCACCATAAGTATTCAATTAGTGACATTGAAAAATGTGTCTAAAAAAATAACTCTTTGGTGACAAATTATTTTGTAATATTATTTAAAATATGAAATGACAACGACATAATTGTCATGTTAAATATAGTATTAGGTGACGAATTGTTCTGTCGTCATTTATTTTCTTATTTTTGGTGACGATAAACACAATAACATGACAAAAGAATAATCATAAATATGACAATATTGTCGTCATTAAAATTAGATGATTTAAATAGAGTAACATATTTTTGTCACTAAAACAATATCATTTAATGACGAAAAAAGATTTTTCGTCATTTAATGCACGAAGTTTTGATGACGAAACATAATATAGAGTGACGAAAGTTTCATTCAAATAGTGACGCTATTAACGTCACTAAAAGTAATTAATTATAGTGACAATTGTGTAGATCGTCACCATAAGTTAAAACATTTAGTGACGCCATCAAATATTGTCAAATATACCTAATACCATGCTCATACGGTTACGGTCTCTGTGACGATTAATAATCGTCACCAAATGTTTTAGTGACGAAAAATGAATTTTATGTGACAAATTTTAGATTTTTGTGTGATTTCTTGTAGTGTTGTAATGTAATGGCTGAGTTGTAGTGGTTGTTATACATTTAATTTTAGTCACAGTGAAGTCAATAGTTGGTAACCAACTAAAGTGGTGGCCAATAATTCAAGCTAGCTACAATTATGCAAGAGGGGCATTTTTGTCCTTTGACTTTTAAAATTAAGGGCAAACTAGTAACTTGTCAAACCCTGAGGGTTTAACCCTAAGGTTTGGCACAAAGATGTTTTAGGATTTCTAATTAGAGTTTGAAAATAAAAATTTAGTTTCCAAAAATATAAATTAGAGTTTACTAAATATAATTAGTTTTCTAATTCCATTACTTAAACATTTAGGGTTTAAAATCCACTAATTAGCATTAAGGATTACAGTTAGCCATTAGGGTTTCATTTTAGCAAATTAGGGTTACTAAATTAGAAATTAGGTTTACTAATTTAGAAATTAGGTTTTTCTAAAATAGTTTAGGGTTCTAATAATACAAAATATAGAAATTAGGTTTAAGGTTCACTAATTTGCATTAAGATTGCTAAATTAGAGATTAGGTTCACAATTAGCAAATTAGTGTTACTAATTTGTCAATTAGGGCTATAAATTTATAATTAGGATTTTCTAAATTTAGAAATTAGGTTTAAGAGAATTAGGGTTTTCCCTAATTAAAATTAAATCTACAATACATATCATTATTCATATAACACAACTACATAATTGTCTCAAACTCATAATTAAGTTTCAAATTAGGGTTTTCAATTAATTAAGGTTTTCCATAATTAGGGTTAAAATCAATAACACATGACATTCATAACCAAAAGTAATTACTTGAAAATCTTACAGTCTTATTTGACTATCAAATTAGGGTTTATTAAATTAATACTAGGGTCTTGCATGTTACATTAAAACCGTTTCACACATTAACCTTACACATAACATACATATTTATAACACCTGAAAAATAATAATATTGTATTATTCCCATTCCATATTCCAAATTTAAAATTAGGGTTTTAACACTATACACCATAATTTACCAACCATTATCAACATACACAAAGAGTGCATATTTATATCACTGAAATAAAATTAATATTATATTAATATTCTCTTTCCTTAATCAAAATTCAAAATTAGGGTTTAGATTCCATAACTGATTTATCTTGCATATACATACTATTATTAATTAAGTTATAATAATTATCTTAATTAATCTAAAATAAATTCATATAATAAAATAATTATTATAATAATTCTATAATCATTTCATATATTATTTAAATAAAATAATAATCATATTTTCATGAAAATAAATAATAAAAACATTTCAACTATAAAATTAATTATTATATGAATATACTTTATAATGATCAATAATTCTAAAATAAAATTATTTGTAATAAATTAATTTTATTTATCATACACACACACACACACACACACACACACACACACACACACACACACATATATATATATATATATATATATATATATATATATATATATATACACACACACACACACACACACACACACACATTACCTGCCACATAATCCCATCATTAAAATAAAAAAAAATTATATGCAAAATTCCTAATTTAATTATATAGAAAATATCGGGTTATTACATCTACTACTTCTAATTTTGAACTATATTCGATGTTCTTCTTCTTATTGTATTCTAAGTTCTACTTTGAACTATATTCTAAGTTCTTTCCTGTAACTTATGGGAACTAAGGCTAGCCACTGAGCTAGTGGATCATCCTTGCCAAGAAGAGGAAGGAAGGATGTAGCAGTTACTGAATCATCCACCTTCACCCCTAGGAAAATAAACGAATTCCTCCTCCCACTTTACTTGTTAAAATTAAATACCATTCTGAATGTGTAAGTTTATAATCAAATCCAATTTTTTTTTAACTAATTGAAAAAAAACCCAATATGAGCCAAAATCTTACCTCAAACAATTGGGTAAATGTGACTGCAGTATTGCATATTGAGAGTAACTAAATAAAACCCATATCACAATAATTATGAACTAGCCAACAGATAACTTCTTACAATCGCATAATCAAAATTAGCATAGCAATATATCAGGCAAATTATCTTATAACACCCAAAATCAGTAGAAGGGCTTTGTGACGCCCTCAAAATAGGTATACATCACCCATCTTGAGTCACCAAATACATGGTATAAAATTCAAATACAGCTTAATTATACAATAGTCGTGTAAAATACGACAAAACATAATCTAAGAGTTTTAATAAGAATATTATCATCTAGACAATATTCACACTCAATGGAGTCCTCATTACATTTATTTTCACACTATTTTATAGAATAGTGAGGACTACTAAAATAACCATCTGGACCGTCAATCCGTTCCCCGACTCGTCCCAACTATATTCTCATTTCCTGAAGAGAACAGTGAAAGAAAGGGCGAGTTCAACTAGCCCAGTAAGAAATATTATGACTAAGATAATGCAGAATAATTTATCGTTAGCCTTCAACAGTTTTAAACCGATCAAATATAACAAACATCAAGTTTAACTGCAGCGGAACAAGCAATCCATTAGAAGAGTCAAGTAGAGAATAAAATCTACTATCTTCTATGATTTAAAAGGTTTTTCATCACTTTTATCGCTGAGACTCAGCTTAATAAATAAACCACATCATCCCTGTACTACGGCCAAGGATATTCAATAGTATCACGACCACAAATTATTCATGCACTACGGGCCAAGGATATTCGTGTATTCATCAATAGTCATGATCATGCCAACAACTATTCATCAATGCACTACGGCCAATGAGGACTTTTACCACATCATTTGTAACATTACGGTAATGTTATACCGAATAATTCTTGGTCATAATCATACCAAGTCCATCTATGCACTACAGGCCACATATGAATTTTAACATATTATAAACATGAGGATGATGACAATGATATAAGAATTCAATAAAACAAGTTCAAGGATAAATTTTTAAAGATTTATAATTTAATTTATCCACAAATCAATAACGTCCAAATTGTCAACATGATACTGTTTTGTGGAGTAAAATTCAAGAATGCTCAGAATAATATTTCCATGAAAAGATATTGGATGAAGCGCAAATATCTAGGATATTCAACTAATTTCATAGAGTATAGAAGCCAAAACTTTAAACAACTGAGTATAATAGAATATATGAAACTGCAAATGGATTTTTTTCCGCCATGCGGTAATCCACGTAGACAGATCATTTCCACAATTTAATAAAAAATGAATACGAAGGATCATTCACCATGCATGCGGTAGTCCACATAGACATGTTATTCCAACAGAATAATAAAAAATGGAATAACAGAAGAATTCACCATGCATTCGATAGACCGCACAGACATGTTATTCCAATAGAATAATAAATAATGGAATAATAAAAGAATTCACCAGGCATGCGATAGACCGCACAGATAGGTTATTCCAACAGAATAATAAAGAATGGAATAACAAAAGAATTCACCATGCATGCGATAGACCGCATAGACAAGTTATTCCAACAGAATAATAAACAATGGAATAACAAAAGAATTCACCAGGCATGCGATAGACCGCACAGACAAGTTATTCCAACAGAATAATAAGGAATGGAATAACAACCCTTACGAGTATTGAAAGAAAAAAACTCTCTTCATGAATACGAAAGAAATAATACCCCTTACCTTAGAAGAAACTAGATACTAGAATAGTGAGGTAACAGACTTCTCTTCTTCTTTCTCTCTATAATTTCTCTCTATAATAATTGCTCTCGTGAGACTTAGTGAATTGGTGAGAATGAAAGAAGAATGAGCTTCTATTTATAGGAAAATATAGTTTCGATAATTGCACGTTTTGGGGATCAAAATATTACAGTATAATTCCTTCCTCTTTTTCTTCATTTTTAATTTAGTCCTACAAGTATTATCAAACTTGCACCACCTCCCCTAATAGTAAATAATATGAATTAATAGTTCATTCATGTGACTTAATAGTATAATCATGTGAAAAAACTAATTACAGTATAGTACCTTCATCTATTCCTCTATTTTTAATTCAGTCCAACTCCCCTAATAGTAAATGATGTGAATCAATAGTACACACATTTGAACACATAGTTATAAGCATGTGAATTAATAGCAATTAATTGCTCATTTATCTGGTGAATTTCCCGATTGGTCCATATAACCTCCAGACATTAATTATTATCTAAATAAATGTCGATTTCCACTAACAATAATAATTCACACACAATGGAACAATCAATTTTATCTTTAATCAACACGAACTTATTCATCATTAATATTATAACTCACAATATTTAACAGCCAAATCGTTCCCAGGAAAGAGGGGGATTTCCGTTAAGGATTTCTCCCTATTGGCGCGTAATTAGGTGACCAAACCTCTCCTTGACAGAACTTTCTAGACATTGTCAAAATTACAAATAATAATATGAATAACTTTGTCGTTTCAATTATTGATTTAATAATATTAGATATTATGCAGATGATACTGTGACAATAATTGAATCAATAATATGAGAGATATGATGCAATAATTACTGTAGCAAAAATTGAGTATAACTAAGTAACTTCTCACGTAAGCATCAATAATCAATACCGTGTGCTACTATGCAATCACGCGTATTACTGTACTTTTACTACCGGGTAGTTCAATAGTTTTAACGGTAACACTTTTGCCGTTATTTTTATAAAAAGATAATTTTGTCATTTTTCTAACTATGACAATACTTCTGTTGTGGGGTCCACCAATGATTGTGTCGTCGTACGAATATTTCCTGTTAAAACGAATATTCCCCGACCAATCGAATATTATATAACCACTTGCTTACTTTGCAAAATTTGTAAATATAACCCATAACTATAATATTATACCAAATCCACACCATACTATTCAAAAATATATTTCGAGAAAATTATTCTTTATTCATAAAAGTTGGGGTCTTACAACCTCCCTTTCTTATGAAATTTCATCCTCGAAATTAGGGTGCGTACCCGGTATGTCAAAGAGGTAAGGATACCTTGATTTCATTTTAGATTCTAACTCCCATGTCATTTCTTCAATATCGTGGTTTCTCCACAAAACTTTGACTTGATTGGAGCGTAGAATATGTTCCTTCTTATCCAAGATTTTAACAGGAACCTCTTCATACGTTAAATCTTCAACTATTTCGTCCATTTCTAACTCAATAATGTGGTTCAAGTCTTTCACATATTTACGTAACATGGATATGTGAAAAACGTTATGAACACGAGACATACTTGGCGGTAAGGCGAGTCTATAGGCCACAGTTCCTACTCGATCGAGGATTAAAAATGGGCCAATGAATCGATGATTGAGCTTTCCTCTCTTTCTAAATCTCGTAACTCCTTTCCATGGAGCAACACGTAACAACACATGATCTCCAATATCGAATTCTACGTCCTTTCGATGAAGATCAACATAACTCTTTTGTCGATCTTTGAGGTTTTTTTATCGTTGTCGGATTGTTTGAATCTTTTCCATAGTCATACGCATTCAACTCCGATCCCAACAATGTTGCTTCACCCACCTCATCCCAGCATACAAGGCATCTTTGAAACGACACTTTCTTCCATACAACGCCTCAAATGGAGCCATGCCAATACTTGCTTGATAAATGTTGTTGTAGGAAAAATCCACCAATGGTAAGAACTTGTCCCAACTTCCCTTGAAGTCAAGGACACATAGTCTTAATTGATCTTCAAGAGTTTGAATAGTCCTCTCTGACTGCCCGTCCGTTTGAGGATGATATACTGAGCTAAATCGTAAATCTGTGCCCATAGCTTTCTACAAACTAACCCAAAATCATGAAGTGAATCTTGGGTCTCGATCAGAAACTATGTGTGACACCCCCAAATCCGGGTTACCTGACCTCCGAGTTTGATGTTCACGATCCACAATATAATAACATCTAACTACCCATTTAAATATAAATAGGAATACATAACTCATTAACATATGTTGTTAATACATAAGTCACAGGTCCACTAACCTTAACATTACAGAAATACCCCTTAGATATATAAAAAGGGTTTACAATACAATACAACATAATAATAATATTGTTCATTATACTACTCCAGCATCTTGCCTTTGCCTTTGTTCTTCTTCGATCCGCTGGCCTCTTTAATTCTAACTGAAATGTTTTATTTAGCAAGGGTGAGCAACAAGTTTGCCCCGCAAGTTAAGACGTACAATAAATGTATACGAATCAATAAGAACAGACTATCTATTTTGATAGAATGAAACCAAAGTTAGGTGATCTTTGAAATAGCTGAACAAATTGTTAATCAATAACAAGTCTTCTCGTATTCTAGGCAACGCAATAATCTGATAATGAAAGAGTACAACGCTTTCAAAGTTTCTACGATATTCTATTTAATAATCAAGAATCAATTCTACGCAATAACAAAGTGGAATGTTTTCCAGATTTATGCTGAGCGATCCATTGGATCTAGAACTTCTATTTTCTCGGGTATCTATCAAAGATTTACTGTGAAACCCCAGATTTTATGAATAAAGAATTAATTTTCTCGAAATACTTTTTTTTATATTATGGTGTGAATTTGAGATAATGTTATAGTTGTGGGTAATATTTATAAATTTTGCAAAGTATGCAAGTTGTCATATTATATTCGATTGGTGGGGAATATTCGTTTTAAGCAGGAAATATTAAATGACGACGACACAATCATTAAGTGGACCCCTAGCGGAATTATTAGTTCGGATTGAGAAAGCGACAAAAATATTTTATTGAAAATAACGGCGGAAGTTTTACCATTGATCATTGTTGAACTACTCGGTAGTAAAATGCGATGAATACGCATTGTTGCATAGTAGCAATACGGTATTGATTATTGATATTTATGTGAGAAGTCACTCGGTTTTGTTCAATTATTGCTACAATAGTTCTTTGATATAGTATCTCACATTATTTGATTCAATTATTGTTGATTTAGAAGTTTTGTTTTATTCAGTATTATTAACGTAATAAAATAGAAACATCTTTTATATAAAAGCAGAATACTTTATTAAAGTTATTCTATAAATAGAATATATATATATTCTATTATGCATAGTGTTTTGCATAGTAAAATTTTTTTATATAAAATGAATACTTTATTAAAGTTATTCTATAAATAGAATATATTATATTTTATTATGCATAGTGCCCGCATAGTATTTGCATAGTAAAAATCTTTTTATATAAATAGAATATATTATATTTTATTTAAAAGATTTTTCTTTAAATATGGACCGTCGGATTAAAGTAAATCAATCTGGACTGTTCATGGATTAGTTACTATGCATTCCATTTTCCTATAAATAGAAGCTCATTCCTTCATTATTTTCTTACGAATTCACTGAACTCTTGAGAGAGAAACTATAGAGAGAGACTATAGAGAGATAAAAGAAAAGTTTTCTACTACTTCACTACTCTTATATCAAGTATTATTTTACGGTAAGGGATATTATTCTTTTATATTCAAGAAGAGAACTTCTGTTATTCCATTTCTTTATTGTTCTGTTGGAATAACCTGTATACGTGGGCTACCCTATACTTGGTGACATTCTTCTATTATTCTGTCTTTATTATTACGTTGAAATATCCCGCATGCATGCTATATCATGGGACTTGATTCCATTTTTATTATTACATCTTTATTATTACGCCGGAATATCATGTACATCTTTATCTGTGGGATCTGGTTCCATCATTTATTATTCGTATTTATTATTCCGTTGGAACATCCCGTCGGTGTGAATTTCACTTGACCTGGTTCCGTTATTATTATTATGTTGAAATAATGAAATATCTATGCAATAAGTACCGTATGCATGGTGATATCTTTTGTTATTCCATTCGGTATTATACTCAGTTGATTAAAATTTTGACTTCTATACTCCATGAAATTAGTGGAATATCCTTGATATTTGCGCTTCATCCAAAGATTTTCATGGAAATATTCTTACGAGCATTCTTGAATTTTATTTTACAAAGAAGTATCATGTTGACAATTTGGATGTTATTGGTTCCTGGACAAATTAATTCTTGAACTTGTTTAATTGAATTCTTATATCATTGTCATCATCCTCATGTTTATGTTATGTTGAAAGTCATCTGTGGCCTGTAGTGCATAGATGGACTTGGTATGATTATGATCAGGGATTATTCGGTATAATCATGACCGTAATGTTACAAATGATGTGAAAATTTAAAAGTCCTCATTGGCCCGTATTGCATTGATGGACAGTTTTTGGTATGATTATGGCTATGGATTCTCTTACCAAGGAGCAAAGATGAATTGTTTTATGGCATGATCGGGAATAGTTGATGAAAACACGATTATCTTTGGCACGTAGTGCATGGATAATTCGTGGTCGTGATACTAAAGAATATCCTTGGCACGTGAGTGCGGGGATGATTTAATGATGTGGATTATTTGTTGAAAGTGAGTCTCAAATGATAAAAGTGATGAAAACTTTTTAAATCATAAAAGATAGTAGATTATATTCTCTACTTGACTCTTTTAATGGATTGCTTGTTCCGCTGCAGTTAAACTTGATGTCTATTGTATTTTATCAATTTAACATTGTTGGAGGCTAATGATAATTTATTCTACATTATCTTAGTTATAATATTTCTTACTGGGCTAGTTGAGCTCTCCCTTTCTTCACTGTTCTCTTCAGGAAATGAGAATATAGCTGGGACGAGTCGGGGAACGGAGTGATGGTCTAGAGGATAGCATTAGTAGTCCTCACTATTCTGTGAAATAGTGTGATAATAATTGTAAAGAGGACTCCTTTTGAGTTTGTATAATCTCTAGTAGATAATATTTGTATTCAAACTCACAGTTTATGTTTTTGTCGTATTGTACTGACAATTGGTATTAGTAAGTTGTATTTGAATTCTGTACCATGTATCTGGCGACCCAAGATGGGTGATGTATACCTAATTTTGGGGGCGTCACAGTTGGTATCAGATCTTAGGGATATGATCCCTGGCTAAGATGTGAGATAAGAACTAGGAGGGGAGAGACGGGGAATTCCTTCGCTAGTATGACCTACCTAAGTTTATTTGGTATTTAATTGGTCGGTCAAAGTATAGGGATAATATGTGATATGTTAATTAACCCTTGTTTTGTGGCAGTGTTTGAAAATGGCATCCGAGAATGTTGAGATTATCAATGGAGCACAGAAGACCGTTGAGTCTCCACAGATCAATAATCAGGATAATGTGCAACCAGAGGACATTACTCCTCATGAAAACAACAACACCGATGAAATGGTGAATGATGGGATGGCCAGAGGCTTTATGCAATTCATGCAACAACAAAGTAAGGCGCCCTCATCCAAAATGCGGTAAAAATCGATAACTCTCGAGGACGGTCACCCATTAAGCAGTTTAAAGAGCAATTCATGCAACAACGGGCGAAGGCAGCTCCTATCCATAATGTAGGTGGAAACAATGGTAACCCATGGTTGGTCACCGCTAAGCAGTTCAAGGAGTTGGGACCACCGGAGTTTTTGGGAAAGCCAGAACCACTTAAGGCGGAGACATGGATAAAGCAGATTACCAAGATATTTGATATCTTGGAATGCTCAGAGGATCAAAAGGTTCAATTCTCCACCTTTATGTTGCGTGAAGAAGGAGATCATTGGTGGGAATCTGTAAAACATACCCAGCCTGACGCACTCAAGATATCTTGGGAGAAGTTCCAAGAATTATTCAACGACAAGTACTTTCCTGAAAGTATCGTCACATGAAGGAGGTAGAATTCATCAAGCTGAAGCAAAACAATATGACCGTGTCGCAGTACGAGGCTAAGTTTGCGGAGTTATCCCGGTTTGCATCCCATTTGGTCGATAATGAGGAGCGAATGACGCGAATGTTTTTGCGAGGTTTGAAACCTAATATACGTCAATACCTCATTTCTCACAAACTTTATTTATATTCAGATGTTGTGAATAGGGCTCAGTTATTAGAGCGCGATAATGAGTCAGCACAACCAAAAGGCAACGACCAACAACACGATAATAATCATCATGGGGTGGCAGCCATCATCGGAACAACGATAACCATCGTGGGATATATTATCATGCCAAGAATGGTAACCATTTCGGTGGTAATCATGGACAAGATAATAAGAATGGACATTTTAAGAAGAAGGTTCAACAATGGCGTGAAGCGCGTCGGACCAAAGACCCGTTTCAAAGGAAGAAGAACGCCTATCGGTCATATGTTTCAAATGTGGACAAGAGGACACATCCAGTCAAACTATCGCGCAACAATCCAAAGCGTGTTTTAATTGCGGAAGAGAAGGTCCCTAGCTCGATTTTGTCGTATGGTGAAGTCAAGTCCGATTGGGATAGTGATGCCAAAGGATGTCCTGCATAAGCTAAATGGGTAGTTTAAGAAAGAGCATTTTTTTTTTCGTGACAAGGAACATGAATAAAATTATCACGGGTATGTTAGTCATAAACTCTTGCGAAGTCTATACCGTGTTAGATACCGGTTCTACTCACTCTTTTATTTCACCTAGTTGTGTTTAAATGTTTGAAGTTAATTCCGAAGAAGTTAGACTTTGATATATCTGTTTAAACTCAGTTCAGAGAAACCTTCGTTACCTCCATTATTTATAAATCTTGTTCAAATCAACACTTTCACGTTACGTGTTGATCTTGTCTCTTTGAAAATACTTGCCTTTGATGCGATTTTAGGAATCGATTGGTTAACTACTCATCATGCTTTTCGTAAGGTTGTTAGCTTTCATATTCCTAACCAACCTGTTATGCGAATTCAATAAACCAAACCACTAAAGTCAATCATTGTCATATCAAGCCATAAATAAAGAGCCCTGATCCTTTCGTTGTTGACTTTCTTGTGTGGAATGCACCAAAGCGGACTTTACAGAGGCGACGTCGTGAATGACGATGACAATTTGATAGGTATCATTGTGAGGTGCTATCTAGGTTAAGGGATAGAAGTCACAGTTGGTATCAATGTGACGTACTATCCAAGTCTTGGATGAGAGTAACAATTTTGAATGATATTTTTATCATTAATAAATCTCTTGACGTATTCCTGAAGACTTCTTAGCCTACCCCTAGAGCATGAAATCGAATTTTGTATTGACCCCGGTACAAAACCCATTTCTTAAACCCTCAAAATATTTCTTCAACTAAAACAAACGTAATATGCGCCAAAGACGTTGACTCGAGCTGTTGAAGATTACGATCATACTATTCAATATCATCGTGAAAGAACGAACGTGGTAGCTGACGTGTTGAGTAGAAGATCGTATACGTTTACAAGTGCGATGTTGTTAACACAAGGACTCATTTCGTATAACTTGCAAATGATGAAGATAGAGTTAAAAACTCTAGGGACCCACATGAAGATAACGAATATACGAGTAAAATCAACTTTAATCGATAAAGTTAAAGATGCTCAAGCTACATACCCGAATCTGATGAATGTGAAGAAGAAGGTTCAAGAGGGCTTTATTCTAGAAGAAAGAGTTGCTGAAGAGAGGAAATCTCAACCCTCAATTTAATTGGCCCATTTGAAATCCTCGATTGAGTAGGAGCGTGGCTTATAGACTCGTTTTGACCAAGTATGTTTGCGTGTTCGTAACGTTTTTTTTAAAGATCGATGTTACGTAAATATGTGGACTAATAGAACCACATTATTAATTTAGAAGCTGGATGAGATAGCGGAAGATTTAACATTATGAGGAGATACGTGTTAAAATCTTGGATAAGAAGGATCATATTCAACACTCAAAGGTTATACCTCAAGAGTTAGAATCTGAAATGAAGTCAAGGTATCCTCACCTGTTCGGCATACCTGCGCATCGTAAATTTCGAGGGGGGAAATTCAATAAGGAGGGAGATTGTGAAACCCTGATTTTATGAATAAAGAATTAATTTTCTCGAAATAATTTTTTTTATATTATGGTGTGAATTTGAGATAATGTTATAGTTGTGGGTAATATTTATAAATTTTGCAAAGTATGCAAGTTGTCATATTATATTCGATTGGTGGGGAATATTCGTTTTAAAGCGGGGAAATATCAGATGCGGCGACACAATCATTAGTGGACCCCTAGCGGAATTATTGTCGGATTGAGAAAGCGACAAAAATATTTTATTGAAAATAACGGCGGAAGTTTTACCATTGATCTTTGTTGAACTACTCGGTAGTAAAAGTACATACGATGTCGCATTGTTGCATAGTAGCATTGCAGTATTGATTATTGATATTTATGTGAGAAGTCACTCGGTTTTGTTCAATTATTGCTACAACGATTCTTTATAATATCTCACATTATTTGATTCAATTATTGTTGATTTAGAAGTTTTGTTTTATTCATATTATTAATGCAATAAAATAGAAACATCTTTTATATAAAACAAAATACTTTATTAAAGTTATTCTATAAATAGAATATATTATATTCTATTATGCATAGTGGTTTTGCATAGTAATTTTTTTTATATAAAATGAATACTTTATTAAAGTTATTCTATAAATATAATATATTATATTTTATTATGCATAGTGTTTGCATAGTGCTAGATATAGTGTTTGCATAGTAAAAATCTTTTTATATAAATAGAATATATTATATTTTATTTAAAAGATTTTTCTTTAAATATGGACCGTCAGATTAAAGTAAATCAATCTGGACCGTTCATGGATTAGTTACTATGCATTCCATTTTTCTATAAATAGAAGCTCATTCCTTCATTATTTTCTTATGAATTCACTGAACTCTAGAGAGAGAAACTATAGAGAGATAGAAGAAAAGTTTTCTGCTACTTCACTACTCTTATATCAAGTATTATTTTACGGTAAGGGATATTATTCTTTTGTATTCAAGAAGAGAACTTCTATTATTCCATTTCTTTATTGTTCTATTGGAATAACCTGTATACGCGGGCTACCCTATACTTGGTGACATTCTTCTATTATTCTGTCTTTATTATTCTCGAGAATATCACATCTGTATGTGTCTGGGGACTGGTTCCATTTTTTTATTATTCCGTCTTTATTATTACGCCGGAATATCCGATTCATATATATCTGTGGGACTTAGTTCCATCATTTATTATTCGCATTTATTATTACATTGGAACATCTCGCAATTGTGAATTTTTACGACTGGTTTCGTTATTATTATTCTGTTGAAATAACCGTTTATGCGAAGTACCGCATGCATGGTGATATCTTTTGTTATTCCATTCGGTATTATACTCAGTTGATTAAAATTTTGACTTCTATACTCTATGAAATTAGTGGAATATCCTTGATATTTAGTTCTTTTACGGTAAGGGGTGTTATTTCTTTTGATAGTTAAGTTTTCTGCTACTTAACTACTCTTATATTCAGTTCTTTTACGGTAAGGGGTGTTATTTCTTTTGTATTCATGAAGAGAATTTTTGTTATTCCATTATTTATTATTCTCTTTGGAATAAAGATATCTGCGGACTACCCTATACTTGGTGACATTCTTCTATTATTCTGTCTTTATGATTATTCTGTTGGAATATCCATCTCATGCATTTTACGACCTTGGTTTCATTTTTGTTATTATTATTCGTTGAATATCCTCACATGCGTATGCGTTTACATGGACACGGGTTAAAATCTTTGTTATTATTTTGTTGGAATATCATGTACTACATGTGTTTACTGTGGGACACGGTTCCGTCTCTGTATTATTTTGTTGGAACATCCTGTCGGTGTGAATTTCGTCTGACCTGGTTTCGTTACTTATTATTTTGTTAGAATAACCTATCTATGCGAAGTACCGCATGTATGGTGATTTCTTTTGTTATTCCATTCGTTATTATACTCAGTTGGTTAAAGTTTTGAGTTCTATACTCCATGAAATTAGTGGAATATCCTTGATATTTGCGCTTCATCCAAAGATTTTTCATGGAAATATTCTTATGAGCATTCTTGAATTTTATTCTACAAAGAAGTATCATGTTGACAATTTGGACGTTATTGGTTCCTGGACAAATTAATTCTTGAACTTGTTTAATTGAATTCTTATATCATTGTCATCATCCTCATGTTTATGTTATGTTGAAAGTCATCTGTGGCTTGTAGTGCATAGATGGACTTGGTATGATTATGACCAGGGATTATTCGGTATAATCATGACCGTAATGTTACAAATGATTTGAAAATTAAAAGTCCTCATTGGCCCATAGTGCATTGATGGACAGTTTTTGGTATGATTATGGCTATGGATTCTCTTCGGCCAAGGGAGCAAAGATGAATTGTTTTATGGCATGATCAGGACCGTTGATGAAAACACGATTATCTTTGGCCTGTAGTGCATGGATAATTCGTGGTCGTGATACTAAAGAATATCCTTGGCCTGTAGTGCAGGGATGATTTAATGATGTGGATTATTTATTGAGCTGAGTCTCAGCGATAAAAGTGATGAAAAACTTTTTAAATCATAAAAGATAGTAGATTCTATTCTCTACTTGACTCTTTTAATGGATTGCTTGTTCCGCTGCAGTTAAACTTGATGTCTATTGTATTTTATCAGTTTAACATTGTTGGAGGCTAATGATAATTTATTCTGCATTATCTTAGTCATAATATTTCTTACTGGGCTAGTTGAGCTCACCCTTTCTTCACTATTCTCTTCAGGAAAGGAGAATATATCTGGGACGAGTCGGGGAACGGAGTGATGGTCTAGAGGATAGCATTAGTAGTCCTCACTATTCTATGAAATAGTGTGATAATAATTGTAATGAGGACTCCTTTTGAGTTTGTATAATCTCTAGTAGATAATATTTGTATTCAAACTCACAGTTTATGTTTTGTCGTATTGTACACGACAGTGGTATTAGTAAGTTGTATTTGAATTCTGTACCATGTATCTGGCGACCCAAGATGGATGATGTATACCTAATTTTGGGGGCGTCACATTTACTTTGATACATACGCAGGAGTATCAGATAACCATAAAGATAAAATCATACCCCTTTGCAAGTATAACAAGTGATCAGCTTTATTATACCCTATATTATGCATAATCCTTAGGTCGCGCGCAATGGTCGAATATGCAACTTAAAAAAAATGTTCCTTTTATATAAAAGATTGTTCTTCTCAATCTCAGAATCAAGATTTGATTTAACAACGAAATTCAATGATTTCAATTTCTATTTACTTATTGATCATGCCGAAATAATTGGCATCGATCTATCAGTAACAATTGAATTCTCTTCTCGAATTTATCAAGTTCTAACAAATGTTCATCTAGCCAGAATAATTAGCTAAGACATTTCTCAACATAATTTGACAATAAACATGAATTATCTATACTGACAATTCTATCTTCTACGAATATGAATATCCAACAACAGTTATTCTACAATTGTATATTCTTCGAATCAATAATTCAATTTGAATTATTAAACATGCACTAACTGCGAATAATCAACAATAAATTCCCTGGACATGGTATAATTATCAATAATTAACCACTATAATATTTGAACAATATTAACTCAAGGCTGAGTTAGGAAACTTGCCTCTTCCGCTGATTACAGCTACACAATAAACTTATCTTCTTTTGAAAGACCTATAACCAATAATATCGGTCTCACAATTAGTACAATAATTCACAACACATAATACTATAATTTACAATCAAACTTCTCCTAGGCACATTACCACATAGCCACATTAGTGTTTATAACCTATATAAACACTTAACAAGTCTAACTAGTTTGGTCTGGTTGGACTTCGGTCTCATCTCGGTGTTCTGGTCACCCTATCCGATAAGTAACACATTGATTGTCAATTAAACTTGGTCTCTAAGCTTCAATATTACTTTAGATAAGTTAAATATCATTAATAATATTTTTCGGAAGCTCTTAATAAAATTTAATCAATTATTATAATTTATAATAATTTTTCAAACACTTAAATCATTTTTAAATGATTTAATTATCAAATAATCTTATTATCATTAATATTTAATAATATTAAAATACTAATGTTATACTTGTCAAAATATTAAAGTTATTTTCAATAACTTAAAATATTTTTAAATCATCAATATTCTACTTAAATGATTTTTAAAATAATTAAAATCATTTTTAAATCATCACCATTAATATTTAAATATTAATGTAATTATTATTAAAATATTAAAAGTCATTAATTATTATTTTTAAATGTTTTTTTAATTTTAAATGATTTTTAAATCAATAAAATCATTTTTAATTCATTTATTTAATATAATAATTAAATAAATCTAATTTCATTAATATTAATTTATTAATGAGAATTCTCCAAAAATATTGAAAATTATATTTTATAATTTCAAATATTTTCTAACACTTTATTCTTATTTAAAATAATTTTAAATCAATAAAATCATTTTTTCTTATTTATTTAATTTAATAATTAAAATAATCTAATATCATTAATATTCATTTATTAATGAAAATTCTCCAAAAATATTAAAAGTTATATTTTATAACTCAAAATATTTTTAAATATATTATTCTTATTTAAAATGATTTTTATATAATTAAAATTATTTTCTCTAATTTATTTAACACACTAATTAAATAAATTAAATATCATTAATATTCAAATAATTATAAATATTAATGAAAAATGTCCCAAATAATTAAAAGTTATTTTTCGTAATTTAAAATGATTTTTAAAACCATTTTTGTTAATTATTGTAATTTATTTTTATTTTAAAATAATTTCCAAAATATTCAGAAATTAAAAATTAATTAATCCGTCGATGTAGGTCTTTAGCGACAGTAACCTTCGTTGTTGGTGTTCTTGAGCCTCAAGAACAATCGATGTAAATGACTTTTAGCAAGGGGTCCACTTTTAGCTTTTAATTTCGGGGTAATTAGTCTTTAAGTTATCTAATCTGTGATCGTATAGTGTTTATGCAACACTACAATCATCAACTAACACCTTGGTCATACAACATTTCAACAATGAGATCTGAGCCTCTAAACCTTCTGCCAAGCGGTTTCTGGGTTTTTCAGAAACCCAGACAGTCCCACCAGTCACCTTCATGCTAACTTATCTAAGTGTTCTGATCATTATTTTGGTTATTTTATGGTTCATATCTATAGTACACATGTCAAGGAACATGTTTAAAGCAACATCACAATTTAAAAACATCTAAATCGCTAGAATCAGTACGGTCAAAATCTTTCAGAAACTTGGCTCATGAACTTTTCTGGAAATTCCAGAATTTCAAAATCAGTGCGAGTGACCTTGTTTGACCACCTAATCTGTTCAATATGTTGATGGTTTAAGAGACCTAAAGACCCAGATATATAGTCCAGTTTACAGGCTACAATATGTGAAATTCAGATAAGGCACACTTAGAAGGGGGGGTTGAATAAGTGTTGATACAAACTATGACCAATTAAAATCTTTTAATCAAATTATTGAATGTAGTCAACTATATAAATGAATGTAGGTTGCTGAATGAATATGGTCTACCGAATTGACTATTTGTTTAAGAAAATATCTTGGTGATTTTATAAGTTAAATGAAATATTTAATAATAACGAAAATGCTTATGATTTATTTAACAAATAAATTAACTTGAGTAAAATAAAGTAAAATCATTTAATAAAAATAACACCAAGATTTTTTACATGGTTCGACTATTACCCTCTATAATAATAGCCTACTCCACGTCCAATACCAACTAGTATTGGAGACTCACTTTTTTTTCTTTAAAAGACTCTTGTTACAACACAAATTCTATAAAAATTGAATTACAATAATTCACTTGAGCACTCTTGCCCCTTGTGCACCAATGCACTCCTTAAGCACCTATGCTTCCTTGAACCTGTTTGTGAACAAACCTTAATCCACCTGGATTAAATTCCTTTAGACAACACTTAGTCTAAAAATATAAGATTACAATTTATAGAGTTCTAATGATCAAAGCAAATAAATAATTTGACAATGCAAGGCTCAACTAATGTATGCAATGATCAAATAGTAACATAAGGATATTACCGATTTATAGCCCATGAAATTACGCTGAATATAAGTAGAATTATAATATCACAGCAGCTGGAGATTTTGCACAAAAGATAAAATTGCTTTCTAAGTATGAGTGCAATATAATAAATCGAGTGTTGTAAGTGTTGTCACTGATCTCAGTTCTTTTTATAGCCCAAACACATATATATTACCGTTGCTAAAAAAAATGTTTACGTTGTAAAGCAAGAAAAACAACGTTTAATAATTTTCTGTTGAAAACAAACGTAACAAATAAATGTTTGGATAAATATTGGACTCTCTCAAAGATAGTAGAGACCAAGTCAAATAGGACTAGACCGGAAGCAATTATGATTCATGATAGTGTTTAAGTCAGACAATAAAAGTAACTCAAGAGCCATCACTTATCATGATAGTAATGGAACAAATTCCAACTTCTTCAAAGATAATCATGACTTCCTTCTTTCAAGGTATGTGCCAATAAAAACTCTACCGCCATATGCAACTAATAATTTCCAATATGCAGCTATTAGACTTCTAATTAAAACCCACTACCGCCACATATTATACTTCCTTTCTATATAACCAATCCGTAGAAAGAAGATCACATTCAGATAGTCCTATACATGCATAATATATCATTCGAACAATAATCCGACGCATGCATGCTGACATTTTTCTTGAAAATAAATAGCAGTGAATGCCATATTTAAGATATGCACAAAATATTAATTCATGATCTTATGCACACATAATATGTCCTAGAGCCTTGAATTGAAAAATCATATATTTGCAATGACCTTACATATTTTTCTTAGGACTTAAAACATCTTCATTCTTCTTGAATAATCCAACATACACTTCTTGAAATATATTCCTGAAATCCACAATACACAATTTAGTACCGACAAATAAATCATAATCAAAACTTTGGGCTAGAACGTGAATTAATCAACATTCTCCCCCTTTTTGATGATGACAACATATATGTATGAAACTCCCCCTAAATTCATGCACATTTTAGGAGAAGTTTTTAACACCTGCATGTTAGTATTATACTAAACCAAATATGAAAATTAAAACCATCAATTCTTAAAATGCCTGCAACAAAATCAGTTTTAAAACATGCAGTAGAACAAGAAATTTATCAGCATCTTAACATCTTAAAATCCAGGCAACCATGCCTATCAAAACCAATTAAACCCAGTCTTTAAAGCAAAAATTTTAAAACAGAATCAAAGAATTCACAGAATCACAGAATCTGACATTTTCTCCCCCTTTGGCATCATGCAATAAGAGAAGACTTCAATCAATATCTTCGAGATTTGCCCTCTGTTTAGCACGATTGGTGAAGTATGGTCGATGACGAAGACGATGTAAATGCTCTTCCAAGGTGTAATCGTTGGCAAGTCGAGGTGGTCTAGGAATAAAGGTTGTAGGAGGAAGCTCCGTATCCAGAAAATCTCCCTTGTACTCAGCCATCTAGTTATTCATTGGCCATTCGGGAATTGGAGAATACATTGTTGGAACATGAAACCTTTGACCAATAGCACTGAACCTTGTAGCCATAAAATCTGCTAGCTCCCCAATTTGATAACTAACGAATTTCACATCTTGACTTAATTGACAAGTGTTTCGATTAACCTTTCGTTGGAGTGCTTCAACCATAGCCAATGTCTGTATCTCAAAACCCGCTTGAAGGTCAATAAATTCATCTTCAATTCGATGATATAACTTATTGATCTCAGGGGAATCCATTGGTAACTTCCCTTTCTCAAGATAAATAAGACGATTTCTGATTTCCACCAACTCATCTTTCAAAGAAGTTTGATTTTGTAAAATCTCAGTTAAAATAGTCATAACATCAGTTCCATTTGAATTTGGCAACGAAGAAGAAGATGATTCAGGAATATGAGAAATAGGAGGAGGAGGAGTAATAGGTCGATCAGGTAGAAGACGTACGAATTCACCATCATGAAAAGTGATGTTTGATTTTGTCAAATTGGCAGTGTCAATAAGCTCATGATTTGTAACAAAAATTTCATCATCAAAAGAAATCTTAAAATGTTGAAAAAGTTTTGTGAGAAATTTACTGTAACGAAGACATTTCTTGCTTTGACGAATGCAACTTTGCATGTGAGATAACATCATTTTTGAAAAATTAAAAATCGTTCCTTTGAGAATCATGGCTATAACAACCAAATCTTGGTAAGTAAAATCGGCTCCCCCACCAAGGAGTGGAAACAGATTATACCGAACCAACTTATGTAATACACATGCATTAGGATAGACACTGACAGTTTTTGGTAGAGATAGAGATGAAATAGAATAGTCATTCATGACTATATGAAGTTGTTCTAAAGGATGAAAAAGAATATTGGCCGCTCCTTTGAGAGTGAAAGGACATGGTCCAGTAGAAGAAACACCCATAATACTTCCAAAATCAATACTTGTAAAAAATAAAGATTTACCCTTGACAAATGTGGTAAAACAGTCTCCATTACACTCAAGATTGGTGTAGAATTGTTGGACCAACCGAGGATAGGCAACAGCAGGAGGAAACAACATAGAAAACATGTTGCACTCGGTGAAAAGTTTTTCCAAAATAGAGTGTTTGAGATAAAAGAGGTCTAAAGATTTTTCATACACAAATTGTTTTGTAGCAATGGAGTTTTTAAAACGTGTTTCGAAACTAGGGCCTCTAAAGAAATTTTCTTGTAAATCAAAAGAGGATGAAAACTGATTTACCATATTAGAAGGAGATTCCAGCTGTGAGAAAAATTGTTCTTCATCCATGGGTTGCTTCAACTTTTCTCGGTGAGACGGCTCGACGTCAGAAGCTTTTAAGAAGGAAAAGCTCGAATCTGAGTCATCTCGATATTTGGTTAACTCTACATCTATACCTTTATCATCTGAAATGAGCTTTATAGAAGTGCTCATTGGTGTAGCCTTTGGATTGGTTTCTTCAAAACCAAATCTTTTAAGAAACTCTTTTTTGTATTTGGTTTGATGAATATAGATCCCTTCCTTTGTTTGCTTGATTTGAAGTCCCAAAAAGTAATTTAACTCTCCCATTAAGCTCATATCAAATTCCTTATGCATACATTTTGAAAACAACTCACAGAGAAAATCATTAGTAGCACAAAATATTATATCATCTTCATATATTTGAACAATGATTATTTCTTGTTTTTCATGTTTAATAAATAATGTAGAATCTATTTTACCTCTAGTAAAACCACTTGAAAGAAGATACTTACTCAACCTCTCGTACCAAGCCCTGGGAGCTTGCTTGAGACCATAGAGAGCTTTCTTTAGCTTAAAAACATGACTTGGATATTTCTCATGTTCGAATCCAGGAGTCTGCTTGACATAGACTTCTTCATTTATGTATCCATTGAGAAACGCACTCTTTACATCCATTTGATAAAGCTTGAATTTCTTGTAACAAGTAAATGCTAACAAGATACGAATAGACTCTAGTCTTGCGACTGGAGCATAAGTTTCTTCGTAGTCGATCCCCTCTTGTTGATTGTATCCTTGAGCTACTAGCCTTGCTTTGTTGCAAGTGATTGTTCCATGCTCATCGAGCTTGTTTTTGAACACCCATTTTGTTCCAATGATGGAACTGTCTTTAGGAGGAGGCATTAATTCCCAAACTTGACACCGTTCAAATTGTTGAAGTTCCTCTTGCATTGCCATGAGCCAATTTTCATCAAGTATAGCTTCTTTAGCATTCTTTGGCTCAACTTGTGATAGAAATGCAGAGAACGCACATTGCTTTTGTAGATTTCTTCGTGTAGTAACTCCTTTGTTTATATCTCCAATAATATTTTTCGGTGGATGAGCCTTGAGATACTTTGCTGTCTTTGGAAGTTGAACATCGTGTATTACTTCTTCTTGTTGAGGAAAATTCTCTTCAAGATCTTGTGTTGCATCATGTTCACTTTCATGTGGACTATTCAATTCAGCCTGCTGAGCTTGTCCATTCGGTCTGTTGATTGGTTCTTTTCGGTTAACTGAATTTGTGAAAATCTCCAAATTTCCTGCATCCTCTTCTCTTTCTTTTGGAAGATCATTGTTAGTCTCGTTGAAAGTTATATGAATTGATTCTTCAACACATAATTTGTAAATATTAAAAACATGATATGCTTTGCTGTTTTGAGAATAACCAATGAAAATACCTTCATAAGATTTGACATCAAATTTTCCCAAGTTATCACTAGTGTTTAATATATAACATTTAGATCCGAATACTTTGAAATAACTGATATTAGGAATTTTATTATTCAAAAGCTCATAAGGAGTTTTCAGAATGATTGGACGAATGAGTACTCTATTTAGAACATAACATGATGTGCTTACCGCCTCGGCCCAAAATTTCTTTGGAAGCTTACTTTCTTGCAGCAATGTTCTAGCAGTTTCTCGTAATGTTCTATTCTTCCTTTCTACTACTCCATTCTGCTGAGGAGTTCTTAGAGCTGAAAACTCATGGCTTATTCCTTTTTGATCACAAAATATAATAAAATCCTTTTAAAATTCTGTATCATGATCACTCCGGATTTTTATAAGTTTGAGACTATACTTAGTCTCTAAATTTCTTATCAATTTGTCAAACTCTTTAAAAGCTTCATCTTTGGTTCTCAAAAATAATACCCATGTATATCTAGAAAAATCATCAACTATTACAAATGAATAAAACTTACCATTGATACTAGCATGCCTTTCAGGGCCAAATAAATCAAGATGAAGTAATTGTAAAGGAGTAGAAGTTGATACCATATTCTTTGCACTGAATGATGTTCTTACTTGTTTTCCCAGTTGGCAAGGAACACATACTCCTTTCTTTTCGAATTTTATTTTTGGCAATCCTTTGACCAGGTTTTTTGAGGACAATTTCTTGATTAAGTCCATGTGAACGTGTCCCATCCTTTTATGCCATAAGTTAACCTCATCTTGCACCGAGGTAAGACATAATTCTTCATCCTGTTCCTCAAAGTCAATAGTATATATATTTCCTTCCCTTTGTGCAACTAAAGAAATATTGTTAGTACCATGAGAAATAACGCACTTTTCTTTATCAAAACTGACTTGATGTCCATTGTCCATTAATTGACTTATACTAATAAGATTAAACTCAAGACCGTTAACAAGATGAACGTTATCAATGTGAACCTTACCATTATCAATTTTACCTTTTCCAACAATCTCACAAGTTCGATTGTCTCCGAAAGTGACCGTTCCATTTTTCTTCTTGGTTTTTAGTTCAACGAACTTTGATTTGTCACCGATCATGTGACGGGAGCACCCACTATCGAGAATCCACTTTTGAGAAGGAACCCTTGCCTTGAGACATACCTGTCAAGAAAAATTATTTCATCCTTTTGGTACCCACGTCTTTTTGGGTCCTTTAATGTTAGTTGCAAATAAATCATACTTTTTAACCTATACCTTTTTAACCTTATTTTTCTTAAAATAATTTATGTCCAAGTGACCTTTAATACCACAGTTTTTGCACATAGTGAAAGGAGAGCAATAATTCAATTTAAAACGTGACTTGGATCTAAGCATATTCACATTACGAGTTTTATGAATGGGATTATAACCTATTCCTTGTCTATCAAAACTAGGTTTTTGCTTTCCTAACATTACGGTCAGATTTTCTTCTTCTTGAACAAATCTAGTAAGAGATATTTTTAATGAATCTACTTCCTTTTGAAGTTCGTTAGCATGAATGGGTTTAGACTGAGATTCATTACCAAAAGCATCAATACATACATCTCGCATTTTCAATTCATTAGACAATTTTTCAACTTCATTGTTCAAGTAATTCACTTTGTTAAAAAGAACTTTGTTATAATTCTCAAGAAAATTATTTTTAGCAATCAAAACTTTTTCTTCTCTACATATGGATTCCTTTTCAATATTTTTCTTTTCATCTATCAAAGATTCTACTTCACCCATTAATGTGTTAACTAAATCTTTCAAATATGCATTCTTTTCTTTCAATTTCTCATTTTCTTGTTTCAAAGAAATATTTTTAAAAATAGATACCTCATTTGATTCACCTTCTATTCCCATGAAGCATACTTGAGCTATCTCATCTTTGGCATCAATTTCAACTTCAGATTCTTCTTCATCACTCCAAGTGACAAGTGCCTTGTTTTTCTTATTATCTTTGAAGCCTGTTTTTCCTTTATTCTTCAGTTGAAAACAATCCTTCTTGAAGTGCCCTAGACGTCCACATTCAAAACATGTCTCTTCAATTTGCTTTCCTTTGCCTTTATTTGAGTTGAAAATATTCTTTCATTTATTCTTTCGTTGTAGAAGTCCTTTGAGTCTTCGGGACATCATAGCTATCTCATCGTCAGAATCATCATCAATTTCTTCTTCATTTCCTGCATTAAGAGCTAGAACCTTTCTACGAGGGGTTTCCTCCTCATCGTCATATCTCTTTAACTGATGTTCATATTCCTCAAGTTCACCAAAAAAGGTTAGTGTATCCATAGTAGATATAGTAGAGGAATCTTGAAGAGTAGTAATTTTAGATGCAAACCTCTTAGGCATAGCCCGAAGTAACTTACGGTTAATCTCACTTTGTGGAATGGATTTGTCTAGTAGCTTTAAGGAGTTCAGAAGAACAAGGAACCTTGCTTGAGCCATCTTTATAGTTTCATCTTTCTCAAGTTTGAACATCTCATAATCATGCATAAGCATGCTTAGTTTAACTTCTCGAACTTTTGATGTTCCTTTGTGACTTACCACTAGAGTGTCCCAGATTTCCTTAGCTGTGTTACATGACGATACTTTGTCGATCTTCGATTGTACCATGTCGCTTAGTAGAGTATTCATTGCCCTTGAGTCATAAGAAACCATGAAGGTCTCAGTTGAATCCATCTCTAGCAAAGTTTTTGGAGTACCGTCATCTTTCCTTGGAATAACCGGTCCATTTTCCATAACCCACCATTCCCAAGGATCTCTTTTGAGGTAGATCCTCATTCGGAATATCCAGAAATTGTAATTTTTGGTTCCATGCAGCAGTGGAGGTCTATTGGTTGATTGACCTTCTTGATTGTTGTTTCCGAACTGTGCCATGTCAGAATCTTTCCCTACAAGTCACCTTTAAGACCAAGTAAGTAGAGCCAAGCTTTCATACCAAATGAAATTCAGATAAGGCACACTTAGAAGGGGGGGGGGGGGTTGAATAAGTGTTGATACATACTATGACCAATTAAAATCTTTTAATAAAATTATTAAATGTAGTCAACTATATAAATGAATGTAGGTTGCTGAATGAATATGGTCTACCGAATTGACTATTTGTTTAAGAAAATATCTTGGTGATTTTATAAGTTAAATGAAATATTTAATAATAACGAAAATGCTTATGATTTATTTAACAAATCAATTAACTTGAGTAAAATAAAGTAAAATCGCCTAATAAAAATAACACTAAGATTTTTTTACGTGGGTTCACTATTACCTCTATAATAATAGCCTACTCCACGCCCAATACCAACTAGTATTGAGACTCACTTTTATTTCTTTAAAAGACTCTTGTTACAACACGATTCTATAAAATTGAATTACAATAATTCACTTGAGCACTCTTGCCCCTCATGCGCTAATGCACTCCTTAAGCACTGTGCTTTCCTTAAACCTGTTTGTGAACAAACCTTAATCCACCTGGATTAAATTCCTTTAGACAACACTTAGTCTAAAAATATAAGATTACAATTTATAGAGTTCTAATGATCAAAGCAAATAAATAATTTGACAATGCAAGGCTCAACTAATGTATGCAATGATCAAATAGTAACATAAGGATATTACCGATTTATAGCCCATGAAATTACGCTGAATATAAGTAGAATTATAATATCATAGCAGCTGGAGATTTTGCACAAAAGATAAAATTGCTTTCCAAGTATGAGTGCAATATAATAAATCGAGTGTTGTAAGTGTTGTCACTGATCTCAGTTCTTTTTATAGCCCAAACACATATATATTACCGTTGCTAAAAAAATGTTTACGTTGTAAAGCAAGAAAAGCAACGTTTAATAATTTTCTGTTGAAAACAAACGTAACAAATAAATGTTTGGATAAATATTGGACTCTCTCAAAGATAGTAGAGACCAAGTCAAATAGGACTAGACCGGAAGCAATTATGATTCATGATAGAGTTTAAGTCAGACAATAAAAGTAACTCAAGAGCCATCACTTATCATGATAGTAACGGAACAAATTCCAACTTCTTCAAAGATAATCATGACTTCCTTCTTTCAAGGTATGTGCCAATAAAAACTCTACCGCCATATGCAACTAACAATTTCCAATATGCAGCTATTAGACTTCTAATTAAAACCCACTACCGCCACATATTATACTTCCTTTCTATATAACCAATCCGTAGAAAGAATATCACATTCAGATAGTCCTATACATGCATAATATATCATTCGAACAATAATCCTACGCATGCATGCTGACAATTTTCTTGAAAATAAATAGCAGTGAATGACATATTTAAGATATGCACAAAATATTAATTCATGATTTTATGCACACATAATATGTCCTAGAGCCTTGAATTGAAAAATCATATATTTGCAATGACCTTACATATTTTTCTTAGGACTTAAAACATCTTCATTCTTCTTGAATAATCCAACATACACTTCTTGAAATATATTCCTGAAATCCACAATACAAAATTTAGTACCGACAAATAAATCATCATCAAAACTTTAGGCTAGAATGTGAATTAATCAACAATATGGTTACAAATGAAACATCAAATAACATAACATTTGTCATATCCGGACCATCAAAGAACTTGTCAGACGCTGAAAATTTCTTTCTGGGTTACCCAGATTACTTTCTATTATGCCTTGGCCAACGAAGTTTTGACCGATTATATCTTCGAATCCAGACATGTAATGACTCTGATTTCTTTTGCAGACTAAAGACATCATACCAAGCTACAAAACCAAAACTTAAAACAACAAAACTCTTAAACGCACAAGGATCTGTGGCGACTGACATTACTTGTCAGACCACAAAAATTACTCAAGAACAGTTTTTGAAAATTTCATTTTTAAAGCCATTTGATGCAATGGATCTATTGTATATCATCATAGATCATCATAAAACACCTTCTAGCAAACATCTAAACACAAAAACACAAAAGTTGTCTTAGCATACAAGATCAAAAATGGATTTTAGGGTTTATACCTTTATGTTCTAGATTTTGATCTTTGCTCTTCAACCTATTATTGGTTGATCCAGGGCTGTTAATGAGATTGATTTACTTGATAAATAAGGAGCTTCTAGTGAGAGAGGGAGTTGGTGAGAGCAAGATAACAAAATGAGTGAATTTTGAGAGTTTCTCTCTCTTGAATCTATATATATAAAATGATATGTTGCTAGATCTTGAGATTTTCGGTTGAATTGTTGATATTGTGTGTCACCAAAGTCAATGCATTAGTTTACCAACTAAAGTTGCTAACAATTATACAAGTTAGCTAATTAAAGAATATAAAAAGGGCATTTTGGACAAAATAATTTTAAGGGCAATCTATATAATGTCCATATCCTTAGGGTTTAACCCTAAGGTTCTAACCCTTAGGTTTTAAATAATTAGTTTCCAAAAATTTCTAATTATGGTTTTAATTAGAAAAATAAAATTTCTAAATTACAATTAGGGTTTGTAAAATAGAAATTAAAATAACAAAAATATAATTAGGGTTTTCTAATCATATTTAAGTTTAATAAACACCTTAGGCTTGCCAATTAGGATTGGGGTTTCCTAATTTAGGGTTTAGGATCCCCGAATATGAAATTAGGGTTTCCCGACGTATAATTAGGGTTTTTAACGGTACATTAGGGTTTCTAATTCTGAGATTAGGGTTTTTAATCTCTTATTAGGGTTTATAAATTTTAAACCTTATCCGATCTATCATTGATCAAAAATTCTATACGGTACGAACACATACATATTAACATAATTATTTTAATTATATATTCTATCGAATCCCTATCCGTAACTAGGGTTAGGGTTTCTAACCTTGTTAAACATAACCCTACTCTATATTATTAGTCAATACACAAATTGACCTTCTCGAGACTTGTATCACTGCCAGTATAATATTAATAGTCAATATTAAATAAAAAAAAATTATTCGTGAAATTTGGATTATTTGAAATCCCGGGTTATCACATTCACCCCTCCTTAAAAGGATTCCGTCCTCGGAATCACCGCTTCTTATTCTCTATAATCTTTTAAAGTTGTATCATCAATTCATTTTTTTCAACACAGTATTAATTTGTGTTTCAAATTCTAACCTGTGACATGAATCTATAAAAGAAAACAGTTCACAGAATATCTGATTCATATTACTCGCGTAATTTAAATTTCTCAACGAAATCATTACCTGCTACCATGTCATGGGCAGCCACCATATCCTGCGCCGTCATATTGAATGTATGAGCCGTTGGTCTTCCTGGCTGTGCAGGTTCTCGAATTGCCAAGGTTCCACCATCGGGTCCCTTATTGACACTTTCCTTCTCAGCATTCCTCTTTGGACAATTCTGAACCATATGATCAGTTGATCCATGTGCAAAAGCAACCAGTATCTTCTTTGATTGGGACAATTGGGCGACATGTGCCCCTCTTGTCCACAGTTGTAACAAACTCCCTTCTTCTTTAGGCAAACTCCAGAATGATTCTCCACGCAGGTCGCGTATGGTTCCCTCCCTTTCCTATTCTCTTCAGTTTTGTTACCCAATTGGGTATTCTCACTCCACTTCCTCTTATTTGGGTTACTACCACCACTGCTTCCACCATCATTGGTCTTCTTCTTCTTTTCCTAATGAAATCGAGATACAGCCTCGCTCCCTCCTTCCGCAATAAACGCTTTCTCCATCAACACCGCGAACGTATTGATCTGCAATACCGCTACCTTGTTGGATATCCCCGGCTTCAGTCCGTTCTCGAATCTTCTCACCTTTCTCGCCTTTGTGTCCACCTGATGAGGTGCAAATCTAGCCAACTCGTTGAATTTGGCAGCGTATTCTGATACCGACATGTTCTTCTGCTTAAGTTCTAAGAATTTGACTTCCATCCTGGATTGCATACTCGGTGAGAAGTAGTTCTCAAAGAACAACTCCTTGAATCTTGTCCACAACACCACCGATGTACTAGTTCTCGATTGGTTCATCTCCCACCAGTAATTAGCTTCTCCCTTCATTAAGTAGGTCGCAAAAGCTGTCTTTTGCTCTTCTGCCACTCACGCAATGACAAATGCTTTCTCAATCTCCTTTACCCAAGTTTGGGCTTCAATCGGATCCGTGGTTCCCTTGAATTCAGGCGGTCCTACCGCTTTAAAGTCCTTGAAGTTAGCCAATCTATTAACTGGCTGATTTCTCGTTCTTCCTCTTGCTAGAGCCCTATTTTCCATAGCTTCAGCTATCATATTTGCAAAGTTTTGCATCGGGTCAGCTTAACCTCCTTCGTTATTCACTGACTGTTCTTCTCGTTGGTTTCGATTTTGTCGTCTAGGCAGCATGATCTGATTTAAATAAAAATCTTATATTAATTCTCACATAATCGCATATTTATTCAAATAACACATAGTACATTTAGTACTTCACATATTACTATCCATTTTTAAATCATATTAGGATTATTAACACAACTTTACACAAAAAGTTGTAATTCTCCATTCACACATAGTTATTACCAGTTCGTCAAACTTACCACACTTATGAGTTCGGGAACTTGCCATAATTATATGAGTGTATGAACTTATCCTAGTCAGACCTTTGCCGTCCATTCGTTGAGGGGTTTAAAACATTTCATATAATCATGATTCATTAACTTACCATAAGTATGAGTTTTAAGAACACACAAATTAATCTTAATCGTATATTCATATAGAAAATAAATATTTCATTCATACAAATATATTTATATTTACATATGTTTAAACATCGTTCTCGATATTATAACACTTAACATCGTAATCTTCTACCAAAAGATACTATCACATATATCTAAGTTGTCTACCAACCACTCCCTTCACCAGTCTTCTTCTTGATGGGACACTTGTTAAATCCGTGACCCGTCTGCCCACATGAAAAACACTTCCTCATATTTGGCTTAGGACAATGTAGAGAAATATATCCTTCCTGCTTGCAGTTGAAGCACACGTTCTTCCACATCATGCACTCTCCTACGTGAGTCTTCCCACACTTACTACATGCTTGCTTCTTCTTCGGGTTTGACTTTTCTGAATTAGGGTTGTCGTTGTCCCTCTTCCTCTTCTTCTTGTCCTTCTTGCTAGTTCCTTCAGATTATCCACCACATTCAGTCTTCATTTTGTCCACCTGCGCCTCCAGCTCATTCCGTTCTTCAGTTATTTCGCATAACGTACGCTCCGTCTTCCACAACTCCTCTAGAAGAAACACTTTACTTTGGAGTTCCTGGACTTCTACAGATAGTTGATCTTATTCTCCAACTTTGATCTTATTCTTTAACTCCACCTTATCTTCTTTAGACTCCGCCACCTCATTACTACTCAGATACATCTCGGGATAATCATCATGATCGCTCCCCAGATTAACCATAGGTTCATCTTCTCCCACCTTTTCAACTGATTCACTTTGCGCTGACACCTCGGCTTCTGGCATTGGTGCAACAGCCGCTAGCATCTCTGCACTCGTTTGATCTTCTCCAGACATCCTACAATCAGTTTAAATTACTTGATTAGTACTTCACCAATACAAAATTCTCAGACTATGTGTCCACATATCTCATTATTGATGCACTTCGGCAATCTCTCACTTAGAACTCTAAATGAGTTTTCTCTATCGCTTATGGTTATAATCCTATGGTTTTCCCCGACCCCACTTAAGGTTTATAACCTATAGTTCTGCTACCAACTTGTGACACCTTGGTCACTACAGCTTTGATACCAACCTGTGACACCCCCAAATCCGGGTTACCTGACCCCCGAGTTTGATGTTCACGATCCACAATATAATAACATCTAACTACCCATTTAAATATAAATAGGAATACATAACTCATTAACATATGTTATTAATACATAAGTCCCAGGTCCACTAACCTTAACATTACAGAAATACCCCTTAGATATACAAAAAGGGTTTACCATACAATACAACATAATAATAATATTGTTCATTATACTACTCCAGCATCTTGCCTTTGCCTTTGTTCTTCTTTTATCCGCGGCCTCTTCGATTCTAACTGAAATGTTTTTATTTAGCAAGGGTGAGCAACAAGTTTGCCCCGCAAGTTAAGACATACAATAAATGTATATGAATCAATAAGAACATACTATCTATTTTGATAGAATGAAACCAAAGTTCGGTTATCTTTGAAATAGCTGCACAAATCATTAATCAATAACAAGTCTTCTCGTATTCTAGGCAACACAATAATCTGATAATGAAAGAGTACAACGCTTTCAAAGTTTCTACGATATTCTATTTAATAATCAAGAATCAATTCTACGCAATAACAAAGTGACATGTTTTTCAGATTTATGCTGAGCGATCCATTAGATCTAGAACTTCTATTTTCTCGGGTATCTATCAAAGATTTACTTTGATACATACGCAGGAGTATCAGATAACCATAAAGATTAAATCATACCCCTCTGCAAGTATAACTAGTTCGGTCTGGTTGGACTTCGGTCTCATCTCGGTGTTCTGGTCACCCTATCCGATAAGTAACACATTGATTGTCAATTAAACTTGGTCTCTAAGCTTCAATATTACTTTAGATAAGTTAAATATCATTAATAATATTTTTCGGAAGCTCTTAATAAAATTTAATCAATTATTATAATTTATAATAATTTTTCAAACACTTAAATCATTTTTCAATGATTTAATTATCAAATAATCTTATTATCATTAATATTTAATAATATTAAAATATTAATGTTATACTTGTCAAAATATTAAAGTTATTTTCAATAACTTAAAATATTTTTAAATCGTTAATATTCTACTTAAATGATTTTTAAAATAATTAAAATCATTTTTAAATCATCACCATCAATATTTAAATATTAATGTAATTATTATTAAAATATTAAAAGTCATTAATTATAACTTAAAATATTTTTAAATGTTTTTTAATTTTTAAATGATTTTAAATCAATAAAATCATTTTTAATTCATTTATTTAATATAATAATTAAATAAATCTAATATCATTAATATTAATTTATTAATGAGAATTCTCCAAAAATATTGAAAATTATATTTTATAATTTCAAATATTTTCTAACACTTTATTCTTATTTAAAATAATTTTTAAATCAATACAATCATTTTTTTCTTATTTATTTAATTTAATAATTAAATTAATCTAATATCATTAATATTCATTTATTAATGAAAATTCTCCAAAAATATTAAAAGTTATATTTTATAACTCAAAATATTTTTAAATACATTATTCTTATTTAAAATGATTTTTATATAATTAAAATTATTTTTCTAATTTATTTAACACACTAATTAAATTAATTAATTATCATTAATATCCAAATAATTATAAATATTAATGAAAAATGTCCCAAATAATTAAAAGTTATTTTTTAGAATTTAAAATGATTTTTAAAACCTTTTTTGTTAATTATTGTAATTTATTTTTATTTTTAAATAATTTCTGAAATATTCAAAAATTAAAAATTAATTAATCCGTCGATGTAGGTCTTTAAATGACAAGAATCGTTGCGTTGTTGGTGTTGTTCTTGAGAGCTCAAGAACATCGACAACGGACTTAGAAGGGGTCAGCTTTGACCGGCTTTAATTCTCGGTGTAATTAGGTACTAGGCTATCTCGAACTGTGATCGTATAGTGTTTATGCAACACTACAATCATCAACTAACACCTTGGTCATACAACATTTCAACAATGAGATCTGAGCCTCTAAACCTTCTCGCCAAAGTGGTTTTGGGTTTTCCGTAAAACCTGCATACCCCACCGAGTCACCTTCATGCTAACTTATCTAAGTGTTCTGATCATTATTTTGGTTGTTTTATGGTTCATATCTATAGTACACATGTCAAGGAACATGTTTAAAGTAACATCACAATTTAAAAACATCTAAATCGCCGTAATCAAGACGGCTACGTAATCTGTCGTAAACTTGGCTCATGAACTTTTTTGGAAATTCCAAAATTCAAAAAAAATCATGATGAGTGGCCTTGTTTGACCACCTAATCTGTTCAATATGTTGATTTTTTAAGAGATCTAAAGACCCAGATATAGACTCCAGTTTACAGGCTACAATATGGTTACAAATGAAACATCAAATAATATAACATTTGTCAGATCCGAACCTTCAAAGAACTTGTCAGACGCTGAAAATTTCTTTCTGGGTTACCCAAATTATACTCGGGCATGCCCGGTCAACGGGTTTTGACCGATTATATCTTTGAATCCAGACATGTAATGACTCTGATTTCTTTTGCAGACTAAAGACCTCATACCAAGCTACAAAACCAAAACTTAAAACAACAAAACTCTTAAACGCGGAAGGATATGTGGCGACTGACATTACTTGTCAGACCACAAATATTGCTCAAGAACAGTTTTTGAAAACTTCATTTTTAAAGACATTTGATACTATGGATCTATGGTATATCATCATAGATCATCATAAAACACCTTCTAGCAAACATCTAAACACAAAAACACAAAAGTTGTCTTAGCATACAAGATCAAAAATGGATTTTAGGGTTTATACCTTTATGTTCTAGATTTTGATCATTGCTCTTCAATCTGTTATTGGTTGATCTAGGGCTGTTAATGAGACTGATTTACTTGATAAATTTGGAGCTTCTAGTGAGAGAGGGGGTTGGTGAGAGCAAGATAACAAAATGAGTGAATTTTGAGACTTTCTCTCTCTTGAATCTATATATATAAAATGATATGTTGCTAGATTTTGAGATTTTCGGTTGAGTTGTTGATATTGTGTGTCACCAAAGTCAATGCATTAGTTTACCAACTAAAGTTGCTAACAATTAGACAAGTTAGCTAATTAAAGAATATAAAAAGGGCATTTTGGTCATTTACAAAATAATTTTAAGGGCAATCTTGATAATGTCCATACCCTTAGGGTTTAACCCTAAGGTTCTAACCCTAAGGTTTTAAATAATTAGTTTCCAAAAATTTCTAATTAAGGTTTTAATTAGAAAAATAAAATTTCTAAATTACAATTAGGGTTTTTAAAATAGAAATTAAAATAACAAAAATATAATTAGGGTTTTCTATTCATATTTAAGTTTAATAAACACCTTAGGCTTGCCAATTAGGATTAGGGTTTCCTAATTTAGGGTTTAGGATTCCTGAATATGAAATTAGGGTTTTTTGGCGTACAATTAGGGTTTCTAATGGTACGTTAGGGTTTCTAAATCTGAGATTAGGGTTTCTAATCTCTTATTAGGGTTTATAAATTTTAAACCTTATCCGATCTATCAATGATCAAAAATTCTATACGGTACGAACACATACATATTAATATAATTATTTTAATTATATATTCTATCGAATCCCTATCCATAACTAGGGTTAGGGTTTCTAACCTTGTTAAGCACAACTCTACTCTATATTATTAGTCAATACACAAATTGACCTTCTCGAGACTCATATCACAGATACCCAGTACAATATTAATAGTCAATATTAAATAAAAAAAAATTTATTCGTGAAATTTGGATTATTTGAAATCCCGGGTTATCACACTATGGATACTGACATACCATGCAGTCTTACAATCTCATTTATGTACATACGAGCAAGACGTTCAAGTGTATAAGTTTCTCGTATAGGTAAGAAGTGAGCAGACTTGGTCAATCTATCAACAATGACCCAAGTTGCATCTATGCCTTGAGAAACCTTGGGAAGACCAGTAACGAAATCCATGGTAATGTGCTCCCACTTCCATTCTAGAATTTCAAGTAGTTGTAATGGACCTTTTGGTACTTTATGCTTCGCCTTGACTCGTTAACAAGTTAAACACCTTGAGATAAACTCTGCTATTTCTCTCTTCATATTGCTACACTAAAATGTATGTTGAAAATCATGATACATTTTGGTACTCCCAGGATGGATTGCAAATGGTGTGTTGTGCGCCTCCATCATGATTTTATACTTTAAATCAGGGTCGTTAGGAACACAAAGTCTGGAGTTGACTCGAAGTATTCCTTCTTCATCGATTCTTGCTTCCGACATAGCACCTTCTTGCACTTTCTTCTTCATACGCATCAGCTTTAGGTCTGTATCTTGAGCAACTTCAACTTTATCGATTAAAGTTGGCTCAACTCGTATATTTGTCATCATTAAATGGGTCCCTGGAGTCTTTAGCTCTATCTCCATCCTTTGTAAGTCATACAAAATGGGCCTTCGCGTTGATAATATCGCACTCGTACCCGCATATGATCTTTTACTCAATGCGTCAGCTACTACATTCGCTTTTCTAGGATGGTATTGAATGGTATGATCGTAATCCTTCAATAGCTAAAGCCATCGTCGTTGCCGCATGTTGAGTTCCTTTTGAGTGAAGAAATATTTAAGGCTCTTATGATCCGTATAGATCTCCACTTTCTCTCTATATAAGTAATGCCTCCAAATTCTAAGTGCAAAGAGAACATCTGCCAACTCTAGATCATGAGTAGGATAATTCCTCTCATATTCTTTGAGTTGTCGAGAGGCATAGGCTATGACTTTTCCATGTTGCATGAGAACACATCCTAACCCTTTGCCTGAAGCACCACTGTAGATGACAAATCCCTCCGAGCCAGATGGTATTATCAGAACATGTTCTGAAATGAGTCTCTTCTTGAGTTTTTGAAAACTCTTCTCACATTCCACGCTCCAACCGAATTTTTTATATTTCTGAGTCAGCTGAGTTAATGGAGTAGCGATTCGAGAAAACCCTTCTACGAATCTCCGATAATAACCAGCTAAGCCGAGAAAGCTACTTACTTCGGTCACTGATTTAGGTTACTCCCAGCTTTGAATAGCTTCAATCTTTGTCGGGTCAACAGATATTCCAAGACTTGATACTACGTTGTTGCCTCTTTTTTAGTCTTAACAAAAGAGCTCTAACTCATGCAAGTATACATACGTCAACAAGTAATACAGAACAAGTAAAGTATCGATCCCACAGAGAAAGTTGTTTAACTTAAACTACCATTCATTAATTAAATCACTATATTTATATGCTCAAACTAATGATTAAACTCGGTTTGTTCTCGAATTGCAAATAACAACTAAAACAATAATAACGATAGAATAAATGATATTGGAACTAATGGGATCCTAACTTCATTTAATACTTCATTCAATCGCCACTATCATGCATGACTTGCTCACATATCACAGGAAAGTAGCCAAGAGCACTAAAAGAGTATTAGCCATTTTTCAATGCACTAAGACGTACTTACACATCATCCACAGATGATAGACTCTATGTAATCATAAATATAACCAAAATCACTATATGTCTATGTGAAATTGAAACTATATTAATTTTAAGTTCAAGCCCTTATTCTAACTTATACGGTGAAACAGTATATGTCTATCTGGTTCACGAAATACATAAGCCATATAACACAACCCTATATACACATACTACCATTATTACAGTCCATATTTGCATGTTCATTGTCAATTCCATACAAATACTGAAACGAATGGGGATCAAGCATTCATACATGCAAAACAATCATGATAGACATCCCATATGATATGCAAAACAATCCAACATTTAAGCATACAATCAAACTACATATTAAAATCCGTTAGAATCCCATAATGGAGTTTAGTTCATGACTGAACCAAAAGCCATTATGGGATCAAATCTAAACATAATCAATAAACCACAATTGAAAGATGAAAGATGAAACTATCAAACCCAATTGCTAAATACGAATCAATATTCAAATCCTCATAAGATTCCAGCAAAAACTAATAATAATAATCCACTCTGGTAGAAAATCCCAAGAAGGAGTAGAAAAATAGAGTTGTGGCCTCCTTCTACGTTGGAATGTCCCCCCAAAGAATAAACCTTAACTACGATGTAAAGATACGTGAAAACTTAATAAAAAGTCAAGTGATACCCCGACACGATACCAGAATCGCTTTTAAATCAATTACAACCCTTAAAAATTGGAAATAAAATAAAACAAGTAAGCAGCTTCAGGCCTCGTGCGCGGCCACGCGCTCCTCCAGCTTGATATTCTCGCAGCCGCGAGACTTGCAGTAAGTTTGTATATTTGGCCGGTCTCGCGCGCGGGCGCGTACTCCTTTGGCTTTTCCTTCTCGCGGCCGCACAACTTACAGTAGGTTCCAAGATCTGGCTGGGTAATCGCACGGGCGCGCGCTCTCAAGGCTATTATGCCGCGTGACCACGCGGCTTGCAATCTGCAGATCCTGGTTCTTGTTCTGATTCTATCATGCTACTGCTGCTGCTACTTGTTCAGTCATGCTTAATCTCCTTGCTCTATTCAACCTTCATGCCATGCATATCCCATGTTTTGCCTCGTTTCAAGGATCCATTAGCCTTGTGCTCAATAACACCACCAAATTAGGCCAATTCCTGCACTTATTAACCAAAAGGAGTTTTAAGTATGCGAAATGCAAATTAACATAAAATGCAGCTAAAACAGACTAAAATGTACTTGAGATGGGCATAGTTCGCATGAATTTGTACTCCATAAGTAGGTGTAAATCCTACTTATCAAATACCCCCAAACTTGAACCATTGCTTGCCCTCAAGCAATGCATACTAATGAACAATAAAAATGCAACTATATTACTATACAACTAATTCTCACATTGTCCCAACCATCATAGAAATTCAGTCCAATTTTCCTCAGCGAATTTTTTTCTAGATTCAAGAATACAGATTCAAACCAAACCACATGCATAATGTCATATACTCATATAATTCAAAAATGCTATACAGATGTTGTGTATGTGTGTTGTGTTCGCCCAATACTTGATTTCGGTGTAGAATGTTCATGCTATCTTGCTCAAACAAGAAAAATTATAGCTTAAATCAAGACTTATGTATATATATGGGACTCGGACTATTCCAACATCTTAAAATAAACTAAGGTTAAACAATGGGCTTAACTGCTTTATTCTACTCATGAGGGTAATTTCGTGACTTTTCTCGTGTTTATTACTATTTTTCTTTTTTTCTTTTCTTTTCTTTTTTTTCTTCACGACTGCAATGTCTTACTCCATTAGGCACACTCGCTACCCCTTAGCGAGCTTTTGACCAACGACTCCTGCACCATGAAAGACCTTAGGCGCTAGGTGTAGAGACAATCCCCAAGCGATTTTACTCAATTAATTAGTAGGGCCCTAAATAAGACTAGCCATGTTATTTCTACTTTTCTTTCTTTTTTTTAATTTATAAATACATAGATACCCATGTTTTCCCAAAGTTTAAAAAATCAATGTTTTATACAGTCCAAAAGTCATTTTTCACATATTTCTCTTTTTTACACTACATTTTTCTATCGAGCAATGCATAACGTACTTCTTATACCTAGAAGTGCTTGTGAGCACATTTGTGCAAACCGAAAACATTTACACAGCATTATGAATTTCATTGTATAAAACGTTATATCTCAGCTCATGTTATCCAAAATATTCAGAAATCATTTAAAAACTTCACTCGCATCATTGGCTAGACAAAAAATTTCTATACGGCAAGAACTGTGAGGTATGCAATTATAACATGCAACTATATGCTAAAGTGTAATCTAAACATGCAAATAAAAATTAAACTAATCATGCAAAACTATATGCAAATAAAAATTAAACTAATCATGTAAAACTATATGCAAAACTAAAAATACTACTACCCAATACCCCTAAACTTAAAATATTCAATGTCCCAATTGAATGAAGGTAAAGGGTACGAAAACTCCCCTAGTTATCGGTGGCGCCACCCTCCTCGGGTGGTGAATCCGGTGGTGGATATGGTGCTGCGGTTCCAAACTGAGGCCATTTTTGTGTTGTTCGTTGTTGCGCAAACGCTTCGGCTAAGGCCCTTGTGAGTCCCGTCGCAAATGTGCCCAAATTATCGTACATGGCAACGACCTTACGCTCCAACCTTCGGAGCTGGCGATCGCCATGGGTGGCACGTGCGTGCGTGGATGGACCCGCGTCATCTGTTTGCGGGGGTTGTTGTGGTGGCTCTGGAAAAATGGGCTGAAGGATGAATCCTAGTCTGCGTAGGTGCGGTATACCACCTGCCCAGTCCTCGAATTTTTTGATCGTTGCATGAGTAACGTCCTGGCTTGGGTATTGCATTTGCTCATTGCCCAGTTGCATCCCTGATTAGCACAAAGCATGGCAATCACAGATGCGTGTGGAATGCTCCCAATCGTTCCTCCCCGTAGATAGCGCAGCATATTCTCATGAATAAGATGACCAATGTCGATGTACTTTCTGGTGATTATGCCCCACAGAAGACGTGCCCTCTCCGCTGTTATTTCGTCCTGATGGGCGGAAGGCATGAGCTTGGCACATATTAACAAGTTCCACACTTTTTTATAGCGATTTAGGGCTGCAGCTGGGAATATACGCGACTGTGTCATGCCAACTTTATATGTCCATTTCGTACCCGACACACATAACTATGCAATAATCAAATCCATGTCAGTCTCCAAATGAGCACCGACTACCCAATTAGCAGCCCCCACTGGCGGTGCATCCGTAATTTTGAAAATTAATCGGATGGCACGGGGCTTGTAATCTACCTCGATACCACGAATTAGAGATATCCCGTTTATAGTGACCTTGGCATTAGCATAGAATTCACGAACTACGCTCATAGGAACAGGTATTAGAGTAGCCGTCAGTCCACCCCAGCCTCTCTCTCGAATCATGGAGCACAACTGGCCGTCCTGCCCCTCCGGCTTGAATCCTCGCTCCTTGATGAATGTCTTCGCCACAATGTGGTAGTATTCTTGTTGAGCTTCCAAATTGAGGAATTTGGTGTGATCCACAATGTCAGCCTCTTGACTGCCCGAAAAGGATGAAGAAGATGACGCAATAGACTGTGCTCGCTTAGGCCCCATTTGTATTTGATAGTGATTGCACAGATTATATGATTCAGGGAATGAAGAAAAGCTTGAAGAATTGATAACACTCAACACTCGTTTTTGCAATCCCAAATAGGAACCCTAGCTTTATAGCACTCTTAGAGAAGTTGAGGAGATATGGACTTTGAATGAGGCAAGAATCGTGGCTAATTGATTTGAGAGATGTACGACATAACTTGTAACTGATAAATAGATAGCGACGTGAGTTATGGAGAGTGAGAGAATTTCGCATCTGTTATTATCCCAAATGAGAGTCCAAATGGTCCACAACTATGTTTTTAAACTATTCAGATCTGTCTTAATTCGATTGTCGCGGCGGCGCTGCAGCGTTTCTTTACCGAGTTAGGCGTATGAGTATGAGACTTTGTAAACGACTTGTTGTCTAAATAGGCTTGACGCGCGGGCGTGCAATTTTTGTGCTAACTATGTCGCGCGGTCGCGCGATGCTGATATCTGCAATGCTAAAATTCAGTTCCACTCTGCCTGTCAGTGGTGTCGTCCAATGATGGTTCCTGCATAGACATTAATGCTCCTTGTTAATGCATGACTTAGTGGCCTCATAACACTAAAATCTTGCAAGTATTTGCACAACAATTCTTGTTACACTCTTAAGCATGAACATCAAGTATCCTATTAAAAAGGAATTCGATATAACTACTGAAATAACTCAAAATGAATAACTAAAAACAAATCAATGGAGAGAATAATAATGGGTTGCCTCTGAGCTTGACTGTCTCTGAGCTTCATGTTACAGATGGAATTGAGGTGCCTTCATTCTTGTCCTTTGCACCCTGAAATTTAATGAACTCATCTTTCGTCAATCGCTCTTCCTTCAACTCTGAATTTTTACCCGTTGCACATATTAATGGTCCATAATCCCTCGATTTCTGTACTTCATCCTGTAGGAACCAATCCACCACGTCAACCAGGAAACTCTTCTTCATCCGTTGGTAAATTGATTGCTTTAAAGACGTTAAAGGTGATCTCTTGATCTTGGACACGCATAGTGAGTTCACCTTTTTGCACATCTATTGATGTTCTACCTGTGGCCAAGAATGGCCTCCCCAATATTATTGGTATGCTTTTGTCCTCCTCGTAGTCTAGAATGATGAAATCAGCTGGGAAAATAAACTTGTCCACTTTAACCAACACATCTTCAATAAGTCCCCGTGGATATGTGATGGATCTGTCAGCTAACTGTAGTGCAATATTTGTTGGCTTTGGATCCGGCAATCCCAACTGGTTAAACACTGACAAGGGCATCAAATTTATGCTTGCCCGAAGATCACATAAACACTTACTGAAGTTCATCTTTCCAATTGTGCATGGAATTGTGAAGCTGCCTGGATCCTTCAGCTTTGGAGGTGCAATGCATTCCTCTGTCAAGGCTACTGTCTCAAACTCATCTAATCTCTTCTTCCTTGATAATATACCCTTCATAAACTTGGCGTAGCTGGGCATTTGTTCCAATGCCTCGGCGAATGGTATGTTGATCTGCAGCTTTTTAAATACCTCCAGGAATTTGCTAAACTATTTATCTTCCCTTTTCTTATTTAATCTCTGCGGATACGGAAGTTGAATTTGAATTGGTGGTACTGGAATCTTAAACGTCTCCTCTGAACCTGCTCTGTCTTTCTCTTCCTACTGACCCTCAGATTTCTCCAAATTTTCTTTCTCGAGTGGTGGCTCTTCACGCCAAGTGATTCTGCGCGCCTCCTCGAAGCATTCATTCGCCATGGTATGCGCGACTTTAAAGAATCGACAAATCTTTCCCAGATCTCAATGTGATCGCTTGACACTGCTCCTTCCCTTCTCTTCTTGGATTTGTCTCCGTATTACTTGGCAATGAACCCTGGGGACTGTTAGTAAGCATGTTCGCCATCTGCCCCATTTGAGTTTCCAGATTCTTTATAGTCACTACTTGGCTCTTGATCATAACTTCTGTGTTTGCCATGTATTTCATCATCATCTCCTCCACTTCTGATTTCTTTTCTTGTTGAGGTGCAGCTGGAGTGTGATGTTGTTGTTGTTGTTGAGAAAATCCCGGCGGAAAGAGTGGTCTAGGATTAAAAGCTATGGTTCATATTGGGTTTGTGCTGAAATTGATTATTTGGTTGAAACTGATTCTGCTGATTCCCTTGATTATTCGACCAACTAAAGTTTGAATGATTTCTGTTGTTGGGGTGGTATGTGTTCTGAAATTAACCTTGGTCTTTTCTATAGTTGCTCACATATTGCACTTATTCTGAGTTGATAGCACATTGATCCGTCGAGTGTGACCCCGCACAAATATCACATACGAAGGCAACCGTCTTTACTTTTCCTTCTACCAAAGTATATATCTTCTTTGCCATGGCTGCCATCTATGCTGACAACTGAGTAATGGCATCAACCTCCAATACACCTGCAACTTTGGTTTGTGGCATTTAAGATGTAGGATTCTGAAAATCAGTCGATTCCATTGTCTCGATAATGTGAAACCCCAGATTTTATGAATAAAGAATTAATTTTCTCAAAATAATTTTTTTTATATTATGGTGTGAAATTGAGATAATGTTATAGTTGTGGGTAATATTTATAAATTTTGCAAAGTATGCAAGTTGTCATATTATATTCGATTGGTGGGAATATTCGTTTTAAAGCAGAAATATTCAGACGACGGCACAATCATTTAGTGGACCCATTAAGCGGAATTATTGCCGGATTGAGAAAACCCACAAAAATATTTTATTGAAAACAACTGGCGGAAGTTTTACCGAATTGATCTTGTTGAACTACTTGGTAGTAAAAGTACAAGAATACGTGTTGTTGCATAAGTAGTAGCACAATCGTATTGATTATTGATATTTATGTGAGAAGTCACTCGGTTTTGTTCAATTATTGCTACAATAGTTCTTTGCATAGTATCTCACATTATTTGATTCAATTATTGTTGATTTAGAAGTTTAGTTTTATTCGTATTATTAACGTAATAAAATAGAAACATCTTTTATATAAAATGTAATACTTTATTAAAGTTATTCTATAAATAGAATATATTATATTCTATTATGCATAGTATTTTGCATAGTAAAATCTTTTTTTATATAAAATGAATACTTTATTAAAGTTATTCTATAAATAGAATATATTATATTTTATTATGCATAGTGTTTGCATAGTAAAAATCTTTTTATATAAATAGAATATATTATATTTTATTTAAAAGATTTTTCTTTAAATATGGACCGTCGATTAAAGTAAATCAATCTGGACCGTTCATGGATTAGTTCTTATGCATTCCATTTTTCTATAAAAATAAGCTCATTCATTCATTATTTTCTTATGAATTCACTAAACTCTGAGAGAGAAACTATAGAGAGAGACTATAGAGATAGAAGAAAAGTTTTCGCTACTTCACTACTCTTATATCAAGTATTATTTTACTAAGAAGTGATATTATTCTTTTGTATTCAAGAAGAGAACTTATATTATTCCATTTCTTTATTGTTCGTTGGAATAACTCAGTATACTGTGAGCTACCCTATACTTGGTGACATTCTTCTATTATTTCATCAAAATATATCGCATCATGCTATAATACTGGAGGACGGGTTCCATTTTTTATTATTCCGTCTTTATTATTCTCGTCAGAATATCTCGCCTCGTCTTTATACGCATGAGACTTGGTTCCATCATTTATTATTCGCATTTATTATTCTTGTTGGAACATCCCGCTTTGTGAATTTCACCCGACCCGGTTCCGTTATTTAGTATTCTCGTTGGAATAACTGCTCATGCGCAAGTACCGCATGCATGGTGATTTCTTTTGTTATTCCATTCTTTATTATACTCAGTTGGTTAAAGTTTTTACTTCTATACTCCATGAAATTAGTGGAATATCCTTGATATTTGCGCTTCATCCAGTATCTTTCCATGGAAATATTCTTCTGAGCATTCTTGAATTTTACTCTACAAAGCAGTATCATGTTGACAATTTGGACGTTATTGGTTCATGGATAAATTAATTCTTGAACTTGTTTAATTCAATTCTTATATCATTGTCATCATCCTCATGTTTATGTTATGTTGAAAGTCATCATGGTATTTCAGTAGTGCATAGATGGACTTGGTATGATTATGACGAGGATTATTCGGTATAATCATGACCGTAATGTTACAAATGATGTGAAAATTAAAAGTCCTCATTGGCCGATAGTGCATTGATGGACAGTTTTTGGTATGATTATGGCTATTGATTCTATTCGGCCAAGGGAGTAAAGATGAATTATTTTATGGCATGATCAGAATGGTTGTTGAAAACACGATTATCTTTGGGCCTCAGAGTGCATGGATAATTCGTGGTCGTGATACTAAAGAATATCCTTGGCCCGTAAAAAGGGGGATGATTTAATGATGTGGATTATTTATTGAGCTAAGTCTCGTGATAAAAGTGATGAAAACTTTTAAATCATAAAAGATAGTAGATTCTATTCTCTACTTGACTCTTTTAATGGATTGCTTGTCCTGCCGCAGATTAAACTTGATGTCTATTGTATTTTATAAGTTTAACATTGTTTGAGGCTAATGATAATTTATTCGCATTATCTTAGTTAAAATATTTTTCTTTGGGCTAGTTGAGCTCACCCTTTCTTCACCTTTGTTCTCTTGTGAAATGAGAATATATTTGGGATTTAGTCTGGGAATGGAGTGATGGTCTAGAGGATAAGATTAGTAGTCTTCACTATTTCGTGAAATAGTGTGATAATAATTGTAATGAGGACTCCTTTTGAGTTTGTATAATCTCTAGTAGATAATATTTGTATTCAAACTCACGGTTTATGTTTTGTCGTATTGTACCACATAAAGTGGTATTAGTAAGTTGTATTTGAATTACATACATGTATGTCTGGCGACCCAAGATGGGTGATGTATACCTAATTTTGGGGGCGTCACAGATAAGGTCATAGGCTTCCTCATAGTTCTTTGCCCATAATGCCCCTCCGGCAGCTGCATCTACGATCGGTCTCGACTGCCATCCCAATCCATTATAAAATGTGTTGATTACCATCCAATCTGGCATACCGTGATGTGGGCAATTTCTCAACATTTCTTTGTATCTCTCCCATGCTTCATATAATGACTCGCCCTATTGTTGCTCAAACTGAGAGATAGCTGTCCTCATCTTAGCAGTCTTAGCCATTGGGAAGAACTTAGCTAAGAATTTTTGTGCTAAATCCTCCCATGTAGTTATAGATCCTGCTGGCAGAGAATGAAGCCAACTTTTCGCTTTATCCCTTAATGAGAACGAGAACAACCTTAGTCTAATAGCATCCTCTGTCACACCGTTGTATCTGAATGTATCACAAATTTTGATGAAACTTAGCAGGTGTTCATTCGGATCATCTGTAGCAGCACCCCCAAACTGAACTGTATTCTTCACCATTTGAATAGTGCCAGTTTTTATCTCGAACGTATTTTCTGCTATCGCTGGTCTGACTATGCTAGACTGTAGTCCATTAATATTGGGCATGGAATACTCCTTCAGAGCCCTATGCTCCTCTCTTTGATCTTCTCCTTGTGCCTCGGCTGCCATGTTAGCTGTCGTGTTTTCCAACTGTTCTTGTAAATTTCTACGTACACCCGCTTTCCAACCTCTCCCATTTATGTTATCCTGAACAGGTGTTAAATCGGGGTTGGTTGACCGTGTGTGCATAAAAATTTATCCAAGTTCCTGAAACAAAAACAAAAAACTGAAATGAGATAAGACTAGAATTGTCTAAGTCATACAATATAGCTTAAAACTAATGATAATAATACCAAATTAAACGCCTTTAAGAATTCAAGCGCGCCAAAAAACTTATTTGCCTCTTTTTTTAGTCTTAACAAAAGAGCTCTAACTCATGCAAGTATACATATGTCAATATGTAATACAGAATAAGTAAAGTATCGATCCCACAGAGAAAGTTGTTTAACTTAAACTACCATTCATTAATTAAATCACTATATTTATATGCTCAAACTAATGATTAAACTTGGTTTGTTCTCGAATTGCAAATAACAACTAAAACAATAATAACGATAGAATAAATGATATTGGAACTAATGGGATCCTAACTTCATTTAATACTTCATTCAATCGCCACTATCATACATGACTTGCTCACATATCACAGGAAAGTAGCCAAGGGCACTAAAAGAGTATTAGCCATTTTTCAATGCACTAAGACGTACTTACACATCATCCACAGATGATAGACTCTATGTATTCATAAATATAACCAAAATCACTATATGTCTATGTGAAATTGAAACTATATTAATTTTAAGTTCAAGCCCTTATTCTAACTTATACGGTGAAACAGTATATGTCTATCTGGTTCACGAAATACATAAGCCATATAACACAACCCTATATACACATACTACCATTATTACAGTCCATATTTGCATGTTCATTGTCAATTCCATACAAATACTGAAACGAATGGGGATCAAGCATTCATACATGCAAAACAATCATGATAGACATCCCATATGATATGCAAAACAATCCAGCATTTAAGCATACAATCAAACTACATATTAAAATCCGTTAGAATCCCATAATGGAGTTTAGTTCATGACTGAACCAAAAGCCATTATGGGATCAAATCTAAACATAATCAATAAACCACAATTGAAAGATGAAAGATGAAACTATCAAACCCAATTGCTAAATACGAATCAATATTCAAATCCTCATAAGATTCCAGCAAAAACTAATAATAATAATCCACTCTGGTAGAAAATCCCAAGAAGGAGTAGAAAAATAGAGTTGTGGCCTCCTTCTATGTTGGAATGTCCCCCCAAAGAATAAACCTTAACTATGATGTAAAGATACGTGAAAACTTAATAAAAAGTCAAGTGATACCCCTGACACCAGTCAGGAATCGTTTTAAATCAATTACAACCCTTAAAAATTGGAAATAAAATAAAACAAGTAAGCAGCTTCAGGCCTCGTGTGCGGCCACGCGCTCCTCCAGCTTGATATTCTCGCAAATTGCGAGAGACTTGCGATAAGTTTGTATGTTTTGGTGGGTCTACATGTGTGGCCAAGACTCCTAGGCTTTTCCTTCTCGCGGCCGCACAACTTGTAATAGAAGAAGATGAAAGATTGAATAGACAATCAAAACCTGCTATAAACAAACTTAAGAAGCTGCCTCTTCTTACAGAAGTCCTCTCAAAGTAAGTTAGTTGCCTATATTTGTTTCTTATCCTATGGTTCTTACCCTATTCGAAATCTGGTTCTTATTGTTCAGGTGCGAGAAATAGCTTGATTAGAATTCTTAGATTATGGAGTACTAATGCTTCTGAAGAATTGGCTTGAACCCCATCCAGATGGGAGCCTACCCAATATAAACATCCGTGCAACAATTTTGAAGATATTGACTAATGTATAAACAAAATAATTTTCATATGGTAATGAGTGTTTCCTCTAACTAGCAAAAGTGTTAGACTCATAATAGTTTCCAATTGATTTAGAGCAGTATGTCAGAAGAGAGCAACTAAAGAAGAGTGGTCTTGGAAAGGTCATACCCACCCCATAGACAAACTTTCAAACTATGATTTTTTTTAACACTATTTTCTATATGGTTGTAAAAGGAACAACTTAACCAATTTAACATACTATTGAACATAACCTGGACATACTGAAAAGCTTAGGATGAATTTTTTCCCACAAGTATGTATTATCGTAGGATGAATTTTTTCATATATCCTATTGAACATAACCTGGACATCTTGAAAAACTTTTTCCTTCATAATATGTATAATTTTGCCCCACCTCCGCAATATCTTGTTACTTGTGATGTGCCAATGAATAAAAGCTCGCAGGATGCACTCCAAGGATGATGATCTTGATTTGGTTTGAGTTTTCACAAGATGTTGATTATACCCTAGTTAGGCTCATCAAAGAGTAGATTTTACTTTAATCAAAATCTAAGCGATAAAATACAATGTAATATTTTGTGGATGTAGTAATTTGAAACTGTAAACGAATGGTATTATTGAGATGTATTTTGAATGGTTGATACATTTTGGCTATATATCATTGGCATTAGCATATTACAAGTGCATTGGTAATATAGGTGAACCACAACCTTTTTTTTTTCTTTTTTTTTTTATCTACAACATTTAAAAAACGTTGTCTTATATACTAAACAACAATATTTTTAACCAAAAAAACGTTGTGGAATCATACCTTCTACAACGTTTTTAAGCATCTGTTAATTTTTTGAAAACAAATTTACAACGTTTTTTCCTAAAAAACGTTGTGTATTGTGCTTAATTACAACGTTTTAAAAACGTTGTGTAAGGGTGTTAAATAGATAATACCCTTAACCACGACGTTTTTTTGATTGAAACCACAACGTTTTTTTCGCGTTGTCAATTTACTATTTCCACCTGCATTTTGAACAGGAGTCTCTCTCGCCTGATGTTGCATGAATTGCATAAAGCCTCTAATCATCCCATCGTTCATCATCTGATCGGTGTTGTTATTTACCTGAGGATTATTGTCTTCTTGTTTCACATTATCCTGGGTATTGATCGTTGGTGACTCAACGGTCTCATGTGCTTCATTGCTTATCTCGACATTTTCAGATGCCATTTTCAAATACTACCACAAAACAAGGGTTAATTGACATGCAACATATTATCCATATACTCTGATCGACCAATTAAATACCAAATAAACTTAGGTAGGTCATACTAGCGAAAGAATTCCCCGTCTCTCCCCTCCTAGTTCTAGTCTAACATCTTAGCCATGGATCATATCCTAAGCTTTGATACCAACTGTGACGCCCCCAAAATAGGTATACATCACCCATCTTGAGTCACCAAATACATGGTACAAAATTCAAATACAACTTAATTATACAACAGTCGTGTAAAATACGACAAAACATAATCTAAGAGTTTTAATAAGAATATTGTCATCTAGACAATATCCACACTCAATGGAGTCCTCATTACATTTATTGTCACACTATTTTATAGAATAGTGAGGACTACTAAAAAAACCATCTGGACCGTCAATCCGTTCCCCGACTCGCCCAACTATATTCTCATTTCCTGAAGAGAACAGTGAAAGAAAGGGTGAGCTCAACTAACCCAGTAAGAAATATTATGACTAAGATAATGCAGAATAATTGATCGTTAGCCTTCAACAGTGTTAAACTAATAAAATATAACAAACATCAAGTTTAACTGCAGCGGAAAAAGTAATCCATTAAAAGAGTCAATTAGAGAATAAAATATACTATCTTCTATGATTTAAAAGGTTTTTCATCACTTTTATCGCTGACACTCAGCTTAATAAATAAACCACATCATCCCTGCACTACGGCCAATGATATTCATTAGTATCACGACCACAAATTATCCATGCACTACGGGCCAAGGATATTCGTGTATTCATCAATGGTCATGATCATGCCAACAACTGTCCATCAATGCACTACGGCCAATGATGACTTTTACCACATCATTTGCAACATTACGGTCATGATTATACCGAATAATCCCTGGTCATAATCATACCAAGTCCATCTATGCACTACAGGCCACAAATGACTTTCAATATATTATAAACATGAGGATGATGACAATGCTATAAGAATTCAATAAAACAAGTTCAAGGATAAATTTTTAAAGATTTATAATTTAATTTATCTAGAAATCAATAACGTCCAAATTGTCAACATGATACTGTTTTGTGGAGTAAAATTCAAGAATGCTCAGAAGAATATTTCCATGAAAAGATATTGGATGAAGCGCAAATATCCAAGATATTCTACTAATTTCATAAAGTATAGAAGCCAAAACTTTAACCAACCGAGTATAATAGAATATATGAAACTGCAAATGGATTTTTACACGCCATGCGATAATCCACGTAGACAGATCATTTCCACAATTTAATAAAGAATGAATACGAAGGATCATTCACCATCCATGTGGTAGTCCACATAGACATGTTATTCTAACAGAATAATAAAAAATGGAATAATAGAAGAATTCACCATGCATGAGATAGACTGCATAGACAGGTTATTCCAACAGAATAATAAAGAATGGAATAACAAAAGAATTCACCAGGCATGCGATAGACTGCACAGACAGGTTATTCCAACAGAATAATAAAGAATGGAATAACAACCCTTACGAGTATTGAAAGAAATAAACTCTCTTCATGAATACGAAAGAAATAATACCCCTTACCATAGAAGAAGCTAGATACTGGAATAGTGAGGTAGCAGACTTCTCTTCTTCTTTCTCTCTATAATTTCTCTCTATAATAATTGCTCTTGTGAGACTTAGTGAATTGGTGAGAATGAAAGAAGAATGAACTTCTATTTATAGAAAAATATAGTTTCAATAATTGCACGTTTTGGGGCTCAAAATATTACAATATAATACCTTCCTCTTTTTATTCATTTTTAATTTAGTCCTGCAAGTATTATCAAACTTGCACCACTTCCCCTAATAGTAAATAATGTGAATTAATAGTTCATTCATGTGACTTAATAGTATAATCATGTGAAAAAACTAATTACAGTATAGTACCTTCATGTATACCTCCATTTTTAATTCAGTCATGCAAGTATTATCAATCTTGCACCAACTCCCCTAATAATAAATCATGTGAATCAATAGTACACACATGTGAACACAAGTTATAATCATGTGAATTAATAGTAATTAATTGCTCATTTATCCGATAAATTTCCCGATTGGTCCATATAACCTCCAGACATTAATTATTATCTAAATAAATGTTGATTTCCAGTAACACTAATAATTCACACACAATGGAACAATCAATTTCATCTTTAATCAACACGAACTTATTCATCATTAATATTATAACTCACAATATTTAACAACCAGATCGTTCCCAGGAAAGAGGGTGCTTTTCGATAAGGATTTCTCCCTATTGGCGTGTAATTAGGTGACCAAACCTCTCCTTGATAGAACTTTCTAGACATTGTCAATATTGCAAATAATAATATGAATAACTTTGTTGTCTCAATTATTGATTTAATAATATAAGATATTATGCAGATGATACTGTGACAATAATTGAATCAATAATATGAGAGATATGATGCAGCAATTACTGTAGCAGTAATTGAGTATAACTAAGTGACTTCTCATGTAAGCATCAATAATTAATATCGTGTGCTACTATGCAACCACACGTATTACTGTACTTTTACTACCGGGTAGTTCAACACTTTTAACGGTAACACTTTTGCCGTTATTTTTATAATAAGATAATTCTTTCATTTTTCTAACTACGATAATACTTCCGTTGTGGGGTCCACCAATGAATGTGCCGTCGTACGAATATTCCCTGTTAAAACGAATATTCCCCGACCAATCGAATATTATATAACCACTTGCTTACTTTGCAAAATTTTTAAATATAACCCACAACTATAATATTATACCAAATCCACACTATAATATTCAAAAATATATTTCGAGAAAATTATTCTTTATTCATAAAAGTTGGGGTCTTACAGGTTTTATACAGAAGATATATGTCTTACATTTATGGGTTCATACCGAGCCAAGAGCCATTGGAGAGAGAATGGAAGAGTCCCTCAAGGACCCTTAAGAAACAGACTAATTATCTACCATTATAAGGATTCCAATCAAAAGTATTTTATGCTTTGTTCGCTTTCTCTGCCCAAAACAGTCATGCCAGACCAACCCTGCACCAAAAGGAGTGGAGGCAAGAAACAGAATGCCAAATCGGCGAGAAAGGACGCCCAAACAAAGCAATACCCCATAACCGGCGACATCCCAAACTCATCCAAAAAACCAGATCGCCTTGAAGGCGACCAAACACCATTGGTCAAAAGCAACAACTAATTAAGGGAAAAAAACATGCTTAGATGAACAAGGGAACAACAAAAACACACCCAATCAGCCGAAACATATTTAAAAATAAAACCAAATCAAACTGACAAGAACCTGTAACTGCTAAACTCCAAATTGACTCCTCTAAAAAAAGAAGAATCAGCTTGGGTAGTCGATAATTTGATTTTACCCATTTAAATCAAGTTAAGATATGCCAGGACCACACCCACAACGAACAAACCCAACTCAAATCGGAGAAGGCAGCATTTCTAGATCCAAACGGTTCAAAGCGTAATCCATCAACATACTCCCCTACTAACATAAACTAGAAGAAAGCACAGCTAGAAGGCCGCTTGATTTGCCAAAAACTTGCAATAGGTATTTTTTGGTAGTGGCATACTTAGAGGCACCAGAGAAAATTAGGCTAAGAAAGAGTGGGTTGGCCGAAAATGGAACACGACTGAGATAAGGAGGCTAGAAAAGGGCCATGGGTCACCATATCCAAAACTCACCACCAAACCTCAACTGCCAAATCCTAAGTCAAGACCCAAACCAGATCAGATCCAAACGGAGTGGGTGGGCCGCGAGAGAGGGAGAGAGATCGAAGTCAGAGGAGGAAAGGTGGACGAGAAGGGGGGGTAGAGAGAATGAGGAGCTTCCAGTAGCAGCAGAGATCGATAACTAGGGTTTTGGTTTTGTAAGCGAAAGAGAGCAGAGAAAATTCATTTAAGCGCGGCTCCGTGTTTTTTAGATAGATAACATTTTTTTTAAAAACGTTATCTATTTAAAATCAAAAATTGCCCTTATAAATAGATAACGTTTTTTCATATGTATCTACAATGTTTTGTTAACAAACGTTGTGAAAAAAATACTACAACATTTTTTTATAAAAACGTAATCTTTTAAGTGTTGTCTTTTTATGATTTTGTACTAGTGCTTAGGTTTTAACCCTAAGGGTTTGCACATGTTACAATTATGCCATTAAATTTAAAAGTCTAATGACCCTTTTACCCTTATTGCATTATTGGACATAACTAGTGTATCTTGCCATATATGGAGTGGGTGAACCACCCTAGATCAGCCAAGTGCTCTAAATCAATTCATAACATCCCAATTATATCATCTAATTCATTTCGTCCAACATATATGTGGATTAGAGAGAGAGAAATGCCACTTTATTTCTAATTTTCTCCAAGAACTTCTCTCCTCAAATTTCAAAATCTAGAGTGAGAGAGAGTGATAAACAAACTTAGGATCAGTTCATAGCAAGTCTATAACAGATCAACAAGGTCAGATTCAAAGATCCAAGCTTAGAAGGTATAAACCCTAAAACTGTGATCTGATGTTATTTGTTATTATTTGTTGTTAAAATATGTGTATAAGGGTGTCACTTAGTGATCTCGGTTGTTAGATCAAGGGTCTATAACATCTAGATGCACGATTTTGAAATTTTTAGAAATCTAGAAAATTGGAAAAATAAGTCCTGACAGCCTAATGTCAAGGCCTCTAGATTCTTTTTTACTAGGTGTATTGTGTGTTTTATGTTTTGGATATGTTTCTATGCCATGTAGGCTTTGATCTAAAACTTGAATCAGGGTTGGATCGTGTCTAGATCTCTTGTTATATGCAGTAAAATCGCGTTGACCAATCACGAAAATGGGTTTCTGGGTTGCCCAGAAACCCAGAATGGGTTTGACAACGTTTTGTGGCTTCGGATCCTACAAATTTTTGGTTAGTTTGGCTATCTTGGTGTTTTGATCTTGTATAATAACTTGTAGGCTACCTATTCATGCCTCTAGAACTTCCAGATCATACACTGGATCAAAGTTATGCAAGGTCAAACACGTTTCTGACAGTCGTCCAGCCTCAATCTTTTACATGTTATGTTGTTAGTATGATCTCGCATTGGGTATTTCTACCTTAACATCTCTTATACATGACTAGACCTTTATAACACCTAACCATAAAAAAGACTAGTTAAAGTAGGTAAGAAGATCACGAACACTGATTTCTGGGTAACCCAGAAAATGTATTAGTGAATTTTCTGACATGGTTTGACCATGCCAGATCTTGATCATGTATTGTTGTTAGTCTGATTTAGTGGTTGATAATTGTTCCCTGACATTTATGCTACAATATTGAACCATTTTGTCACATTTATCAAGCCAGGAACTCAAGATTTAAAGCACCCTAAATCGGTACCGTGGTTGTTCTTCATTTCTGGGTAACCCAAAAAATGAAGATCATGCCTGACAAGGATTTCGAAGGCCAATAACTTTCTGTTGTGTGATAGGATTACTAGAAAACCTGTTGGTGATTGTTTTCAAGCCCAGAAATGTAACGAGCATGAATTAGTGGGTGGTCAAACCACCTACCCTGCACACTGGCATGAAGGCTCAAGAACGACTCAAGAACACCTATAGCGACGGCTCTGTCGCTATAGGGCCATTTATTAATAATTAATTTTTGAAAATAATTATTTTTATTAAATAAATTGAAATACATAGTTTTTGATTATTTAAAATACAAAATAAATTCCTAAAAATTATTTTAAATTCTAAAAATTAGTTTTTAATAATTTTGAATATATTTAATAAATATTTAATATTTTTGGAATAAAATGATATTAAATTTATTTAATTATAATACTAAATAAATTATTTAAAAATAATTTTAATACTTGAAAAATCATGAAAAATTATATTATGATACGAAAATATTTGAAGTTATTGTTAATGACTTTTAATATTTTGTGATGAATTTTATTAATTAATTAATATTTATGATAATTAATTTCTTTAATAAATATATTAAATAAATTATGGAAAAATAGAATTAATGATTTATAAATCATATAAAAATGATTTAAGTGTTATTGAAATATTTTTAAGTTATAATATATAACTTTTGATATTTTGTCATGAAAATATTAATATTTTAATATTAAAAGAAATTATTGGATAATGAATTTAAATGTTTAAAAAATATATAAATATGATTTGAAGGTATTAAAAACACTTTGATATATTATAAATATATTATAATATTATGTTATGATTTTCATTAATATTTAGTATTAAATAAATATTAATGATAAAGGAATTATGTAGTATTTAATTCATTTAAATACGATTTTTAATGATTGAAAATTTATGATAAATGATATTAATTATCTAAAAATTATTACGAGCTTATGAACATTAATTTGACTGGTAATTTAATTATCAAAAATAATTGTTAAGTGTTTTGGTAGAGTTTAATTGAACTTAAACTCAATTTTTGTCCGATTAAACAGTCGGGATGTCTGATTGTACCAAACTCGACTCAAACTGTAAAAATTTGACTTGAGGTTAGGTTTTATGTGTTGTATAGACTGATAGGATTATGTGATAATGTGTTTAGGTTATTTTAAATACTGTAATGATATTATTTTAACTTAGAAATAAATATTATTTATATAGTAGGTCTTCAGACAAAGCTTATTAAAATGCGTAATGATAATCAATGGAACATGCAAGTTTTTCTTAACTCGGCCTCGAGTTGTATTATTCAATTATACTTGTGGTTAATCATTTTTGATTGTCATGTCTAAGAATTATTAAATTACACTATGTGCATACTACATGTATTCATCAGGTATGAAATGTTGATCACCCTCATTACCATTCGGTCTAGATATATATATGTTCATGTTCAATGTTCGTTCAGCTATGTAAAATTTGTTCATGCTAGTTCACAATTATATTGTAGAACATTAGCCAGCTTATTGTTCAATTCTTTTAATCATGATATATCTTTAATTTATTGAACTTAAACTTGTTGGGCAAACCTATTGCTCACCCTTGCTATATCATGATTTAACATTGCAGACTATGACGAATACATCAAATACATGAAAGGACAAGACCAAGTCCAGCTTGAGATAATATGTGCAGCTAAAAATCTAATAGTATTGTATGATAATAACATTGTATGTCAGATATGATTATGTATTGTGTATAAGTTAAGGTTACTCAACCTTGGGGTTAGTGTGTAAATGTACTGTATAAACAATTTATGTTTATATCTTCCACAATAGTAATAGAATGATTGAACCGGATCCGCGGTGATTTGGGACTCGGATTTGGGGCTGTCACGGTTGCTTTCAAAGCTGTTGGTTATGAACCTTAGGTAGGAATACCTGAGACTAATAATCGCAGTGATTAGGATAAGTGCTAACTCAAATAGAGTTAGTGTGTCGGTCAGATTCAAAGATGAATCTCGGCGGGTTAAAAAAGATAAAGAGTTCCTTAACTCTGATAATAAAGTTGAACAGTACTAGTGGTGAATACATAGAGTCTAAAAGACTAAAAGTACAGTGATAGAGGATTGAAAAGCAAAGCGATCATAGAATAAAAATGAATCATAAATATATATGATGAGATCACCCCATGATCTGATATAGAATTAATCGAATGATTGAAAAGTTTACAGCACGATTGTTGTGTGTCAGTGGTACACGAATTAGTACAGATTCAGGAAAGGATTATGAATACGAGTTGAATGAAATTCGTATTGAGAAGTGAGTTAGGATTAGGTGGGGATTTCAATTAAGGACTCATGTCAGCAGCTAAGTTGTATGATTCTTCGTATGGGAGTCAAATTGTACTTGGTGTAACAACCACTTAGTTGCTTACACTGATAATCATTGAAATGTATATGTCGCGCTATTTGCTATATATGTGTTGAGAAGATGATTCTTTTCTCATGTGTATAACAAATAGATAGGTTATAGGTAGAGAATATCAGGATATGTACGAGTTCTTAAAACTCATACTTATGATACGTTCATGACTCATGATTATATGAAATGTTTATGAACCCCTCAGCGAATGGACGCCAAAGGTCTGACTAGGAAAAGTTCTTAAACTCATATGATTGTAGAAAGTTCTTGAACTCATGAGTGTGGTTTGACGAACTGGGAATAGTTATGTGTATTGAGGATAATAGGAATAGATAGATTACTAAGTAATTAAATATTAGTGGAGATATAAATTTTCCAAATATTCTAGCTATGCTAGACTCGAAATTTTTGACATCAAGCTAAAAATGCACTATGTGCTTTTTGAAATGAATTTTTATTCTCAAATCCGGGTGACCATTGTATATGAGTGGACTTCGGGGCACTGACACATCGTTAACCGTTGAGGTAATAAAACAAATTTGTAATGATTTTTGAACGGTTTAAAGAAAAGTCTATGCTACTTGTTTTGGCTAGACGATAACGATTTGAAATATCAAATATATTTTTTTATTATCGCTTATGTACCATGTAACCTAGTGTAGAGATGATAAAAAGTTGATGGAGTTGTAAATACAGGAATACTTAGTGTTGAATTTGATCTAAAATTGTTGTTCCACTATTGTATGATATGTTATGACAAAGTCACTTGATGACGACATCCTCAAACGGGCTGTTAATACAGTATGACATCATGACGCCATTTTCAAACTATCTCAAAATTTTAATTTGCCAACGGGCTTTTGGCTACATACATTCGTAATTCGATTGAATTGAATTATTGATATGAGTCTAAGCTATTATATTCAGCTAGACCAACGTTTATGAAAATTCTAAGCGTTCTTTGAAAATTTTCTCGAACCAAATTATTTTGGTGAGGAATCCGATAAGACTGAGGTACAATTTTTGTGCCTATGGTAGTGACGAGAAACAGATTCGACCAGCAGTACTTAATAAGTACAGGGCATACCATGCTAATTACCCACTATGTCCGTAATTTATGATGGTTTGCGGATGAATTTCCATAAAACTTTTTGCGAAAGTGATAGACAATAGTCTATAAAACCCTCAGCAATACTTGATTTTTTTTACTCTGGTAAGGAATGTATTGGGTAGCATGCGAAGCTGTGTATGAATGGTGTATGTCGCATAGAGTAAGGTATAAGGTAAATTTCGGGGACAAAATTTTTAGAAGAAGGGGTGAATATGACAACCCGAGAATTTGGATATTTATAGAATATTAAAATATTGAATTAAGGTTAAATAATAAACCTAGACAGAAAATACGTGAATCGATTTGAGATTTCTGAGAAGAAATTTTGTGAATTTAAAATTTATGTGGCGAATTATTCAGGATTAAAAGTATACATGAATATGTTCTGTGTATATGGTATTATATTTGTACAGTATGTGGTTAAGGGTAAAGGGTTAACCAAATAAGCTATATCAGTGGCAAACCCTAATATTATATTAAGAACATCAACATTCAGCTAGAAAATTCGTACGATTTAAAAGAAACCCTAAAATCGTTTATAGAAACCCTAATTTCAATTCTAAGAATTTGAAACCCTAATTTGGGAATTCAAATGCAAGTATAAGGTTTAAAGTTATTAATTATAACCTAATTAGGGAAAACCATAATGATTTACTTGAATCCCTAATTTCAAATTGAAAACCCTAATTTTTGGGTTATAAACCCTAATGCATGATTATGAAACTTAATTGCTAAATTAAAAATTTTAATTATGAAATATTAATCCTAATTAGCAAGCTTGAATTATGATTAGGAAATTTTAATATAATTATAGAATCCTAATTATAATTTAGAAATATTAATTTTCTATTTTAAAAACCTAATTTGAAAAATGCTAGAAATTTGATTTTTAGAACTTTGACGCCCCCAAATCAGGGTTACCTGAGCGATCTATTGGATCTAGAACCTCTCTTCTCGAGTATCTATCAAAGATTTACTTAGATACATACGCAGGTGTATCAGATAACCATAAAGATTAAATCATACCCCTCTGCAAGTATAACAAGTGATCAACTTTATTATACCCTATATTATGCATAATACTTAACGATGCACTTGAATGATAGTAGAATATCGACCTAAAATGTTCCCTTTATATAAAAGGTTGTTCTTCTCAGTCTTTGAATCAGAATTTGATTTAACAACGAAATGCAATGATTTCATTATCTAATCACTTCTCTTCTCAAACCTATCAAATTTTGCTTTTTCGATCTAGCCGAAATAATTGGCATTGATCTATCAATAATAATTGAATTCTCTTCTCTTCTCTTTTTGAACCTATCAAGTTCTAACAAATGTTCGTTTAGCCAAAACAATTAGCTAAGACATGTTTCAATACGATTAAACAATAGACAAAATTTATCTGTACTATTTGAAATCAATAATAGCTTCTACAGATGTGAATTTCCAACAACAGTTATTCTACAAGTATATTCTCAGAATCACTAATTCAATTTGAATTAATAAACATGCACTAACTGCGAATAATCAACAATAAATTCTTAAACGTGGTCTAATAAACAATAATTAACCACTATAATAATTGAGTAAATATAACTCAAGGTTGAGTTAGAAAACTTGGCTTCCACGTTGATTACTGCTACACAATATACTTATATGCGTTTGAAAGACCTATAACCAAAAATATCGGTATCACAATTAGCACAATATTTTATAATACGTAACACTGTAATTCACAGTCAATCTGTGTCCTAGGCACATTACCATATAGCCACATTAGTGTTTATAACCTATATAAACACTTATTAAGTCTAACTAGTTTGGTCTGGTTGCACTTTGGTCTATTCTCGGTGTTCTAGTCACACAATCTGATAATTTACACCTTTTTTGTCAATTAAACTTGGTCTCTAAGATTCAATATTATTTTAGATAAGTCAAATATCATTTAAAATATTTTTCGGAAGCTTTTAATAATATTTAAACAATTATTATAATTTATAATAATTTTTCAAACAACTGTAATCATTTTTAAATGATTTAAATACTAATTAATTCCATTAATATTTAATAATATAAAAATATTAATTAAATACTTGTCAAAATATTAAAGTTATTATTAATAACTTAAAATATTTTTAAATCATCAATATTCTACTTAAATGATTTTTAAAATAATTAAAATCATTTTTAAATCATCACCATTAATATTTAAATATTAATGAAATTATTATCAAAATATTAAAAGTCATTAATTATAACTTAAAATATTTTTATATCATTTTTCTCATTTTAAATCAATAAAACCATTTTTAATTCATTTAATTAATATCATAATTAAATAAATCTAATAACATTAATATTAATTTATTAATGAGAAATCTCCAAAAATATTGAAAATTATATTTTATAATTCAAAATATTTTCTAACACTTTATTCTCATTTAAAATAATTTTTAAATCAATCAAATCATTTTAACTTATTTATTTATTTTAATAATTAAATAAATCTAATATCATTAATATTAAATTATTATTGAAATTCTCTAAAAATATTAAAAGTTATATTTTATAACTCAAAATATTTTTAAATACATTATTCTATTCAAAAATGTTTTTCATAATATTAAATTATTTTTTCTAATTTATTTAATAAACTAATTAAATAAATTAAATACCTTTAATATTTAAATAATTATAAATATTAAAGAAAAATATTCCAATTGGTCAAAAATTCTTTTTTCATAATTTAAAATAATTTGTAAAACCATTTTTAATAATTTTTATAATTTATTTCTATTTTTAAATAATTTTTGGAAAATCAGAAAATAAAAACTAATTAAACCGTCGATATAGGCCTTTAGCGACACAAAGCGTCGCTATTGGTGTTCTTGAGCTCAAGAACACTTACAACTTCGTTATCAACCTGCCTTGTTTGACCACTTCCAATTCGTTGAATAAACATGTTCTGTGATATCTCAAGCATTGATCTTGTAGTCAGTATATAGTACTACAGTTATAAATTCTTATCTCGGTCAAAAACAACACAACAAAGCGATCTGGACTCTCAAACATATTGTCAGACCATACCTCTCAATTAAGTTTATGTTCCAGTCATTGTATGGGTGTTATGAAGGTTCAGAACTATAGTACGTATGTCAAGGAACAGTTATATACCAAGATCGCAGTCCAACTACAACATAATCACAATATATCACTTGGTCAAACTCTGACATAAAGGGTGTTCATAGTGTTTCTGGGAATTCCTAGAAATGCTAAGTCAGACTCGGATGGCTACTTTGACCTTATATTACATTCAATATGTTGATTAATAACACGATATAAAGCCATAAACATATAGTACATATGTCAGGCTATAGATAGATTACAATAACAACAAAACGCGTAAAACCTAACAGATCTAGGAGCTTGAAATCGTTGTCAGACGCTGGTAAACTATTTCTGGGTTACCCAGAATTTGGCCCGGTCATTCTCGGTCAACGGTTTTTGACAGTTAATAACAACAAATCTAAACATCAAATGACACTGATTCGACTTGCAGATTAAATACCACATTACAAGCTACACACAACTACTTTAAAACATCAAAAACCATAAACGAACAAGAATATGTGGCTCCTGACATTAACTTGTCATACTACAAATTTTGTTCTTGGGCAGTTTTTGAAAAACACCATTTTAAAGCCATTTGATGCTATGGATCCATCATGGATCAACATAGATCAACTAAAAACATTATATAAAACTTATAAAAACACAAAAACACAAACTTTGACATAACATACAAGATCTAGGTTGAGATAGGGTTTATACCTTTATGTTTTAGATTTTTATCTTTAATCTCCAATATGTTCTTGGGTGATCTAAGAGGTGTTTATGTGACTGAAACACTTGTAATTTTCGGAGGTTGGGAGAGAGAGATAGTTGTTGAAAGCTAGAGTGCAAAATGAGCAACTTTTGTGACTTTTCTCTCTCTTTATCTCTTAAATATTTGATTCAATGAATCCATCAAGCTAGGTGGCGATTTGGATCTGGTTTGGCTGATAATATAAGTCACAATGGTCAAATTAGTTGGTGAACTACTAAAGGCATTGGCCATTTTTACAAGTTACTAATTAAAGAAAATGGAAAAAGGCATTTTTGTCTTTAGCATTATATTTTTAATGGCATGCTTGGAATTTTTCACACCCTTAGGGTTTAACCCTAAGGTTCTAATCCTTAGATTTTACAACTCTAATTTCTAAAATTTCCAATTAGGGTTTTAATTAGAAAAATAAAAATAAAATATCTAAAATATGAGTAGGGTTTTCTAATCATATTAAAGTTTAATAAGCACATTAGGCTTGCCAATTAGGATTAGGGTTTCCTAATTAGGGTTTAGGATTCCCGAATTTAAAATTAGGGTTTCCTAACATACGATTAGGGTTTCTAACTGCGCGTTAGGGTTTTTAATCTTGAGATTAGGGTTTTTAATCCCTTATTAGGGTTTACTAATATTAAACCTTATCCGATCAATCATTGATCAAAAATTCTAAATATTACAAACACGTACTCATTAATATAATTAGTATAATTATATTTTCTATCGAATCCCTATCCGTAACTAGGGTTAGGGTTTTTAAATTTGTTAAGCACAACTCTACTCTCATTTCTCAGTCAATACACAAATTGACTAAGTCTCACAGCTCGTATCACAGATACACAACACAATAATGATAATTAAAAATAATATTAATTAAAAAAAATTTAATTCGTAAAATTCGGATTATTCAAAATACCGGGTTATCACATTCACCCCTCCTTAGAAGGATTTCGTCCTCGGAATCACCGCTTCCTTACTCCCTACAATCATTTAAAGTTATATCATCAATTCATTTTTATCAATATAATTTTCATTTGTGTGTCATATTCTAACTTGTGACTTGAATCTATGAAAGAAAACAATTCCCAACGATATTTATCCCATATTACTCGCGTAATTTAATTTCTCAACGAAATCGTTACTTGTCGCCACTTCATGGGCAACTGTTGCATTTGGAACTGTCATGTTAAAAGTGAATGTTGTTGCTCTTCATGGCCGTGCAGGTCCTCGAATCGCCATGGTTCCGCTACCGAGTCCTTTGTTGGCACTTCCCCTCTCTACATTTCTCTTTGGACAATTTCAGACCAGATGATTAGTCGACCCACATGTAAAACAACCTTGTACCTTCTTCGGATTTGGAAAATTGGGTGACATGTGTCCCTCTTGACCACAGTTATAACAGACTCTTTGTTTCTTCAAACAAACTCCTTGATGACGCTTCCCGCAAACTACACACAGCGCACCTTTCTTCCTAATATCTTCTGGATTATTTCCTGAATTGACATCACCATCCCTCTTACGTTTATTAAGATTACTACCTCCACTACAACCTATCATATTATTTCCTTCAGCCTCCTTTCTTTGTTCTTGAATATTCTTTAATACAGCTTCAATCTCTCCCTCAAAGATAATAGCTTTTTCAAAAAAGTTGAGAATGAATTAATTTGCAGCACATCTAACTTCTCGAGTACCAACAATTTCAATCTGTTCCTAAAACATCGTGCTTTAAGCTCCTTAGTGTCAACTCGATGTGGAGCAAATTTTGTTAACTCGTTGAACTCGACAAAATATTCTATCACCGTCATATTTTCCTGCTTCAGATTCAAAAATTGTTCTTCCATATTTTCCTTTAGACTTACCTTCCTTGGCGGCATAATCTGATAAAAATCTAACATTAATTCTCTTTATCTACACAAATTCTACACACAATAAGAATTTAACACATAGTTCTCATATAATCGCATATTTATTCAAATAGCACATAGTACATTTAGTACTTAACATATATCACTATCCTTTTTTAAATAATATCAGTATTAACAACACAACTTTAAACAAAAGTTGTAATTCTCCATTCACACATAACTATTCCCCAGTTCATCAAACTAACCACACCTAGGGGTTCAGGAAATTGCCACAATTATATGAGTGTATGAACTTATCCTAGTTAGACCTTTGGCGTCCATTCACTGAGAGGTTCAAAACATTTCATATAATTATGAGTCATGAACTTACTATAAGTATGAGTTTTAAAAACTCAAAAATTAATCTTAATCTTATATTCATATAGAAAACAAAGATTTCATTCATACAAATATATATATATATATATATATATATATATATATATATATATATATATATATATACATACATATGTTCACACATCATTCTTGATATTACAACCGTTAATATCACACACTATCAAAATATACTATCGGTTAAACTCTAAGCTATCTACCGTCCACTCCTTTCATCAGTCTTCTTCTTACTGGGACACTTGTTTCATTCGTCTTAGGACAATGTAGGGAAATATGTCCTTCCTGCTTAAAATTGAAGCACAAATTCTTCCACATCATGCATTCTCCCACGTGAGTCTTTCCACACTTGCTGCAGACTTGCTTCTTCTTCGAGTTTAAATTTTCAGAATCATCGCTGTCGTTGTCCCTCTTTCTATTATTCTTGTGTTTCTGCTGCTTGATTCTTCCTTCAGACGATCCACCACCTTCAGTCTTCATCCTTTCCACCTGTGCCTTCAGCTCGTTCTATTCTTCAGTCATTTCGCGTAACGCTCGCTCCATCTTCCACAATTCCTCCAAGAGAAATACTTTACTCTGGAGTTCTTGGACTTCTGCAGATTCTTGATCTTTCTCTCTAACTTTGATCTTATTCTCTTTCTCCATCTTAGCTTCTTCGGACTCTGCCTCCTCATCACCACTCAGATACATCTCGGGATAATCGTCATGATCGCTCTCCAGATTAACCATAGGTTCATCTTCTCCCACCTTCTCAACTGATTCGCTTTAAGCTGGCACCTCGGCTACTGGCACTGGTGCAATAGCCGTTGGCATCTTTGCACTTATTTCATCTTCTCCAAACATCCTACAATCAGTCTAAATGACTTGATTAATACTTCTCCAGTATGAACTTCTCACACTATGTGTCCACATATCTCACAATCGATATATTTCGGCAATCCCTCACTTAGTACTCGAAATGAGTATTCTCTATCTCGCATATAGTTACAATCCTAGGGTTTCCATACCCCACTTAAGGTTTATAACCTACAACTTTGATACCAACCTATGACGCCCCCAAATCCGGGTTACCTGACCCCCGAGTTTGGTGCTCATGATCCACAATATAAATAACATCTAACTACCCATTCATTGATGAATAGAATATTACACGACATTAACTGATATAGTTAATACATTCATCCCAGGTTATCTAACTTTAACATTACAATCATACCCTTTAGATATACAAAAAGGGTTTACAAAACAACATAATAATAATAATGTTCGAAGAACTATTCCAAAGAATGTGCCTTTGCCTTTTTCTTCTTCACAAAGACCTCCTCGCCACTTCGTTCCTAGCTAAAAAGTTTTTTTAGCAAGGGTGAGTAACAAATTTGCCCCGCAAGTTAAGATATACAATGAATGTATAAGTATTAGAATAATAGACTATCTATTTTGATAGAATGACACCAAAGTTCGGGGAACTTTGAAATAGCTGAACAAATCATTAATCAATAACAAGTCTTCTCGTATTCTAGGCAATGCAATAATCTAATAATGAAAGAGTACAACGCTTTCAAAGTTTCTACGATATTCTATTGAATAAACAAGAATCAATTCTATGCAATAACAAAGTGGAATGTTTTCCAGATTTATGCTAAGCGATCCATTGGATCTAGAACTTCTCTTCTCGGGTATCTATCAAAGATTTACTTTGATACATACGCAGGTGTATCAGATAACCATAAAGATTAAATTATACCCCTCTGTAAGTATAACAAGTGATCATCTTTATTATACCCTATATTATGCATAATTCTTAACAATGCGCAATGGCCGAATATACTACCTAAAATGTTCCCTTTACATAAAAGGTTGTTCTTCTCAGTCTTTGAATCAGAATTTGATTTAACAACGAAATGCAATGATTTTAATATCTAATCACTTCTCTTCTCTTCTCTTCTCAAACCTATCAAGTTTTGCTTTTTCGATCTAGCTGAAATAACTGGCATTGATCTATCAATAATAATTGAATTCTCTTCTCTTCTCTTCTTGAACCTATCAAGTTCTAACAAATGTTCGTCTAGCCAAAATAATTAGCTAAGACATGTTTCAATACGATTAAACAATAGACAGAATTTAACTGTACTATTTGAAATCAATAATAGCTTCTACAGATGTGAATTTCCAACAACAGTTATTCTATAATTATATTCTCAGAATCACTTATTCAATTTGAATTAATAAACATGCACTAACTGCGAATAATCAACAATAAATTCTTGGACGTGGTCTAATCAACAATAATTAACCACTATAATAATTGAATAAATATAACTCAAGGTTGAGTTAGGAAACTTGCCTTCTGCATAGATTAGTGCTACACAATATACTTATCTGCGTTTGAAAGACCTATAACCAATAATATTGGTCTCATAATTAACACAATATTTCATATTACATAACACTGTAACTCACAGTCAATCTGTCTCCTAGGCACATTACCACATAGCCACATTAGTGTTTATAACCTATATAAACACTTATCACGTCTAACTAGTTCGGTCTGGTTGGACTTTGATCTGTTCTCGGTGTTCTGGTCACCTTATCCGACAATTTACACCTTTATTGTCAATTAAACTTGGTCTCTAAGCTTCAATATTATTTTAGATGAGTCAAATATCGTTTATAATATTTTTTGGAAGCTTTTAATAATGTTTAAAAAATTATTATAATTTATAATAATTTTTCAAACACTATAATCATTTTTAATTGATTTAAATACTAATTAATTCCATTAATATTTAATAATATAATAATATTAATGAAATACTTGTCAAAATATTAAAGTTATTATTAATAACTTAAAATATTTTTAAATCATCAATATTCTACTTAAATGATTTTTAAAATAATTAAAATCATTTTTAAATCATCACCATTAATATTTAAATATTAATGAAATTTTTATCAAAATATTAAAAGTCATTAATTATAACTTCAAATATTTTTAAATCATTTTTCTCATTTTAAATGATTTTTATATCAATAAAACCATTTTAATTCATTTATTAATATCATAATTAAATAAATCTAATATCATTAATATTAATTTATTAATGAGAAATCTCCTAAAATATTGAAAATTATATTTTATAATTCAAAATATTTTCTAACACTTTATTCTCATTTAAAATGATTTTTAAATCAATAAAATCATTTTGAACTTATTTATTTAATTTAATAAATAAATAAATCTAATATCATTAATATGAAATTATTAATGAAAATTCTCTAAAAATATTAAAAGTTATATTTTATAACTCAAAATATTTTTAAATATATTATTCTAATTTATAATGTTTTTTCGTAATATTAAATCATTTTCCTCTAATTTATTTAATACACTAATTAAATAAATTAAATACCTTTAATATTTAAATAAATATATATATTAAAGAAAAATATTCTAATTGGTCAAGAATTATTTTTCATAATTTAAAATAATTTTTAAAACCATTTTTAATAATTTTTATAATTTATTTCTATTTTTAAAAAAAATCAAAAAATCAGAAACTAAAAACTAATTAAACCGTTGCTTTAGGCCTTTAGCGACACAAAGCGTCGCTGTTGGTGTTCTTGAGCTCAAGAACACTGACAACTTCGTTATCAACCTGCCTTGTTTGACCACTTGCAATTCGTAGAATAAACATGTTCTAGGCTATCTCAAGCATTGATCTTGTAGTCAGTATATAATACTACAGTTATAAATTCTTATCTCGGTCAAACAACAACACAACAAAGCGATCTGGACTCTCAAACATATTGTCAGAGCATACCAGGGTTTCCCCAGAAACCCAGAACTTCGACTGGTCACTTTCATGCTCAATTAAGTTTATGTTCCAGTCATTATATGGGTGTTATGAAGGTTCAGAACTATAGTACGTATGTCAAGGAACAGTTATACACCAAGATCGCAATCCAACTACAACATAATCAAAATATATCACTTGGTCAAACTCTGACAGAAAGGGTGTTCATAGAGTTTCTGGTAATTCCCAGAAATGCTAAGTCAGACTCGGATGGCTACTTTGACCTTATATTACATTCAATATGTTGATTAATAACACGATATAAAGCCATAAACATACAGTACATATGTCAGGCTATAGATAGATTACAATAACAACAAAACGCGTAAAACCTAACAGATCTGGGAGCTTGAAATCGTTGTCAGACGCTGGTAAACTATTTCTGGGTTACCCAGAATTTTGCCCGGTCGTGCTTGGTCAACGGGTTTTGACGGTTAATAACAACAAATCTAAACATCAAATGACACTGATTCGACTTGCAGATTACAGACCACATTACAAGCTACACATAACAACTTTAAAACATCAAAAATCATAAACGAACAAGAATTTGTGGCTGCTGACATTAACTTGTCAGACCATAAATTTTGTTTATGGACAGTTTTTGAAAAACACCATTTAAAGCCATTTGATGCTATGGATCCATCATGGATCAACATAGATCAACTAAAAACATTATATAACACTTATAAAAACACAAAAACACAAACTTAATTTGAGAAAACATACAAGATCTAGGTTGAGATGGGGTTTATACCTTTATGTTGTAGATTTTTATCTTTGATCTGCAATATGTTTTTGGGTGATCTAAGAGGTGTTTATGTGACTGAAACACTTGTAATTTTTGGAGGTTGGGAGAGAGAGATAGTTGTTGAAAGCTAGAGTGCAAAATGAGCAACTTTTGTGACTTTTCTCTCTCTTGATCTCTTAAATATTTGATTCAATGAATCCATTAAGCTAGGTGGCGATTTGGATCTGGTTTGGCTGATAATATAAGTCACAATGGTCAAATTAGTTGGTGAACTACTAAAGGCATTGGCCATTTTTACAAGTTACTAATTAAAGAATATGAAAAAAGGCATTTTTGTCTTTAGCATTATATTTTTAATGGCATACTTGGAATTTGTCACACCCTTAGGGTTTAACCCTAAGGTTCTAACCCTTAGGTTTTACAACTCTAATTTCTAAAATTTCTAATTAGGGTTTTAATTAGAAAAATAAAATTAAAATAACTAAAATATGATTAGGGTTTTCTAATCATATTAAAGTTTAATAAATACATTAGGCTTGCCAATTAGGATTAGGGTTTCCTAATTAGGGTTTAGGATTCCCGAATTTAAAATTAGGGTTTCCTGACATACGATTAGGGTTTCTAACTGCGCGTTAGGGTTTTTAATCTTGAGATTAGGGTTTTTAATCCCTTATTAGGGTTTACTAATATTAAACCTTATCCGATCAATCATTGATCAAAAATTCTAAATATTACAAACACGTACTCATTAATATAATTAATATAATTATATTTTCTATCGAATCCCTATCCGTAACTAGGGTTAGGGTTTTTAAATTTGTTAAGCACAACTCTACTCTCATTTCTCAGTCAATACACAAATTGACTAAGTCTCACAGCTCGTATCACAGATACACAACACAATAATGATAATTAAAAATAATATTAATTAAAAAAAATTATTCGTAAAATTTGGATTATTCGAAATCCCGGGTTATCACAAGAACATTAGGTTTTAACCCTAAGGATTAAACCCTAAGGGTTTGCACATGTTATAATTATGGCATTAAATTTAAAAGTCCAATGACCCTTTTACCCTTATTGCATTATTGGTCATAACTTGTGTATCTTGCTATATATGGAGTGGGTGAACCACCCTAGATCAACCAAGTTCTCTAAATCAATTCATAACGGCCCAATTATATCAGCCAATTCATTTCATCCAACATATATGTGGATTAGAGAGAAAATGCCACTTTATTTCTCATTTTCTCCAAGAACTTCTCTCTCCTCAAATTTCGAAATCTAGAGTGAGAGAGTGATAAACAAAGTTATGATCAGTTCATAGCAAGCCTATAATAGATCAACAAGGTCAGGTTCAAAGATCCAAGCTTAGAAGGTATAAATCGGCCCTAAAACTGTGATTTGATGTTATTTGTTATGATTTCTTATTAAAATATGTGTATAAGGGTGTCACTTAGTGATCTAGGTTGTTAGATCAAGGATCTATAACATCTAGATGCACGATTTTGAAATTTTTAGAAATCTAGAAAATGGGAAAAATAAGTCCTAACAGCCTAATGTCAGGGCCTCTAGATTCTTCCGTGTTAGGTGTTTTGTGTGTTTTATGTTTTGGATATGTTCTATGCCATGTAGGCTTTGATATAAAACTTAAATCAGGGTTGGATCATGTCTCGATCTCTTGTTATATGCAGTCAAACTGCGTTGACCAAGCACAAAAATGGGTTTTTGGGCAACCTAGAAACCCATAATGGGTCTGACAACATTTTGTGGCTTCAGATCCTACTGATTTTTGGTTAGTTTGGCTATCTTGCTGTTTTGATCTTGTATACTAACTTGTAGGCTAACTATTCATGCCTCTAGAAATTCCAGATCATACACTGGATCAAAGTTATGCAAGGTTAAAGTAGCGTTTACCACAAGCCTTATGAAGAAATCTGGGAAACCCAGATTTCTCAAGAACACGTTTCTGACAGTCGTTGACCAGCCTCAATCTTTTACATGTTATGTTGTTAGTATGATCTCGCGTTGGGTATTTATACCTTAACATCTCTTATACATGACTAGACCTTTATAACACCTAACCATCAAAAAGACTGGATTTTATGGATGGTCAAAGTAGGTAAGAAGATCACGAACACTTTTTTCTAGGTAACCCAAAAAAACGTATGAGTGAATTTTTTGACATGGTTTGACCATGCCAGATCTTGAAGTAATGTTGTTAGTCTGATTTAGTGGTTGATAATTGTTCCCTGACATTTATGCTACAATATTGAACCATTTTGTCACATTTATCAAGCCAGGAACTCAAGATTTAAAGCACCCCAAATTGGTACCTTGGATGTTCTTCATTTCTGGGTAACCCAGAAAATGAAGAACAGGTTGACAAGGATTTCGAAGGCCAATAACTTTCTGTTGTGTGATAGGATTACTAGGAAACCAGTTGGTGATTGTAGTATTACATTAGTACTACGATCCTAACAAAACTTCAAGTCAAGAAATGTAACGAACATGAATTAGTGGGTGGTCAAACCACCTACCCTGCACACTGGCATGAAGGCTCAAGAACGACTCAAGAACACCTATAGCGACGGTTATGTCGCTATAGGGCCATTTATTAATAATTAATTTCCAAAAATAATTATTTTTATTAAATAAATCGAAATAAATAGTTTTTAATTATGAAAAATACAAAATAAATTCCTAAAAATTATTTTAAATTCTAAAAATGAGTTTTTAATAACTTTGAATATATTTCATAAATATTTAATATTTTTAGAATAAAATGATATTTAATTTATTTAATTATAATATTAAATAAATTATTTAAAAATGATTTTAATACTTGAAAAATCGTGGAAAATTATATTATGGTATAAAAAATATTTTAAGTTATTTTTAATGACTTTTAATATTTTGTGATGAATTTCATTAATTAATATTAATGGTAATTAATTGATTTAATAAATATATTAAATAAATTATGGGAAAATAGAATTAACGATTTATAAATCATATAAAATTGATTGAAGTGTTATAAAAATATTTTAAGTTATAATATATAACTTTTGATATTTTTTCATGAAAATATTAATATTTTAATATTAAAAGAAACTAGCGGATAATGAATTTAAGGGTTTAAAAATCATATAAATATGATTTGAAGGTATTAAAAAACACTTTGATATATTATAAATATATTATAATATTATGTTATGATTTTCATTAATATTTAGTATTAAATAAATATTAATGATAAAGAAATTATGTAGTATTTATTTCATTTAAATACGATTTTTAATGATTGAAAATTCATGATAAATGATATTAATTATCTGAAAATTATTACGAGCTTATGAAAATTATTTTGACTGATAATTTAATTATCAAAGATAATTTTTAAGTGTTTAGGTAGAGTTTAATTGAACTTAAACTCGATTTTTGTCCGACTAAGCAGTCAGATGTCAGATTGTACCGAACTCGACTCAAACTGTAAAAGTTTGACTTGAGGTTAGGTTTTATGTGTTGTATAGACTGATATGATTATGTGATAATGTGTTTAGGTTATTTTAAATACTGTAATGATATTATTCTAACTTAGAAATAAATATTATTTATATACTAGGTCGTCAGACAAAGCTTATTAAAATGTGTACCGATAATCAACAGAACATGTAAGCTTTTCTTAACTTGACCTCGAGTTGATTATTCAATTATACTTGTGGTTAATCATTTTTGATTACCATGTCTAAGAATTATTAAATCACACTCTGTGCATACTGCATGTATTCATCAGTTATGAAAGGCTGATCACCTTCATTACCATTCAGTCCAGATATATATATGTTCATGTTCAATGTTCGTTCAACTATGTAAGATTTGTTCGTGCTAGTTCATAATTATATTGTAGAACTTTAGCCAGCTTATTGTTCAATTCTTTCTATCATGATATATCTTTAATTTATTGAACTAAAACTTGCTGGGAAAACCTATTGCTCACCATTGCTATGACACCCCCAAATCCGGTACTTCCATTTCCACAGCATTTGGTGTTCACTGTACAAACATCATCCATCTATCTACCCATAAATAAATGCAAACCATGCAATAGATAGAAATAATAATAAATCTCCCCTTATGGGGTTACATCAACTACATAATAAATAAATCCCAAGTTACTCTAACCTTAAATCATCTATGCGGAAACATAAACAAATAAGTCTTAAGTAACATCAATTCTAATTATCATTACATAACCACATAAATAATCAATCTTCATTACTTGTTAAGCTTGCCCTTGTCTTTACTAGTGGAAGGTTCGTCTGCTCTTTCGTTCTTAACTGCAATGTTATTATTACGCAAGAGTGAACATGATTGCCCACAAGTATAACAATATAACAATGAATAATAACATGCGAGAGAAATAATAACTTCGAATATAAAAGTTCATCTTTTGAATCAAGAATGAATAACAAAAATCAAAAGATTTCTGAGGGTCATAAGACCTTGAACTATGTCCTAAGTTATCAAGGGTTATACTTGAAACCTTTAATAGTCATCAGACTATGGACCTTTCTACTCGTACTTAGGGGATCAACCCTTAGTACCATACAGTGCACAATATCTTAACGCTAACGTATAAGTAAATCCCTTTGCAGGGTTATTCATCTCAGTTTGACATTCGAGTCCGCACCAAAGGAAGTTTAGTTTAGATAATTCAATAAGGGTTCTGAAATTTAGAACGTTCATCAACTATGGAATAGTCGAATCAATAAGGTTCACTAGTTTAACAAGGTTCAACAATAATGATATTCAAATTGAATAATAATCTCAAGAAGTATATAATAGAACAAATATTGTATAAAAAATTCATACTTTGAAATGATAATCAATCTTTAATATAACAATTCGAACTTGAATAATAGTAATGAGAATTTACTCAAGGTAAATAATAAACTTAAACAATGATAACAAGTAGGGGTAGGAAAATTGCCTCATGCGTAGATTACACTTTAACTAAACTCGTTCCTTGATTAAAATCCTACATATCATTTATGTTCACAATACCAGTCAATTATAACTTACTAAACATCACATATTTATTCTTTGTCTAACTCGAATTCAGGACTATACTTAGTCATATTACCATACTTGTTTCCACATAATATTACACTATATGAACAACAAGCTAAGTATATAATAAACAATTCAATCAACATGTAATTGTCTTCTTGACTTAGTAAAAACTCACTTTAATATCTCATTATATATCTAAGAAGTTTTTATATTCATTAGACTATGTTACTAACACATTTTAATACTTGAACATTGAAAAAAATGCATTTTGGACATTACGCTAAAGTGGTATTGCCGCCACTTTTATCGGGTCTTAGTCTTGGCCATGGTCTTGTACTTGGCTTATGATGATGCTAAGTATCACTGCTATGATGGAAATGAACTAGGAGTTGAAGCCGGCACATGACACTCCGAACTCTGAATTCCCAGTTCGTGAAGAACACAGAATTCAGCGAAATAAACACTACATAATCATTAATTCTCCAAATTAAACATACCCACATGTTAGAATTCGTATATAATCAATACCCAACATTTATAGAGTGATTTTAACCCATTAAAACACATAATCATATAATTAAATTATGCAAATTGTACTGTTCTTGATGTGTTGAACATAAATTCCTAAAATTCAACGCCACAGATTTGTTATAAAACCAATTCCAACCATTCAAATTTTGTTTTGTTCGTTTTATCATGCATAATCACATATAAGTAGAAATTTTGTAGAAAAATTTATGGTTGACATATTAAAATTACGTATAAGGGCCATATGGCAATATAACGTACTCTATAAATTTTTGAAACAACAAGTCATAATATTATAAAACTTATGATATGGAATCATATACAATATATATAAAATATGCTATGCTACTCAAATTATTACATATATCCCTAACATAATTTCCCCATTTACAGAGATTCAACAAAACTTAAATGAAAGCCATTTTTCAAAAAAACTAACTGACGTAAAAAGGAATTGGATTGAAAAGATTACCCAAGCGTAGAATTAATGGAAGATAAATTCCTTCTCAGATGACTCTCACAATCCTCTTAACAATCTCTGAATTCTCAACTCTTTCTCTGTATCTCTCTCTATTACGCTTTCTAGACTTAGGCAAATAATGAAGAAGAAAGAAAAGAAGACGTAAACTAAATAAGGAACAACTGACGCGTTGGTGGTCAGTTACCCAGTCATGGGTTAACTGTCCCCAACTCCCTTTAGGGCCATGTTTGGCTAGCCAGAATAGGTTTCAAAAACCATTTAATTTAATAAAAGTTTATCATATAGTTTAATTAATGTCACACTCCTTCATAAAATAAATCAATATCTTATTTAATTTATTTTAAATAAAATATAATAATTTCTCATTAATTCACGTAGTCACATAATTCAAATTCTCATTGATTAATAATGTCAAATTCTTAAATCTCTAATTATTAATTAAATTAATTAAAATAACACTAGGCTTATTAAATATTTCTTTCAAATACAATAAGCTCACATAATCACATACTTTGATAATAAAAATTCTCCACATTAATTTAATAAATGTAACACATATAATTAAATTAATCTATCACAACTTCATCAATTAATCATTTAGTCTAATAATTAATTCATCGAAAAATATTTATTCATTCCAATAAATATTAAAATTAATTACAAAATCTCGGTTGTTACATCATTCCCCTCTTATAAGGATTCTGTCCTCAGAATCACAACTAAAACAATTCGTCCCGTTACATTCTCCCCCCTTACAAAGATTCTGTCCCCAGAATCGTTTATAACAATCTAAGTAAATAAATGAGGATAATTCTTCATCATATTCTCTTCGAGTTCCCACGTAGCTTCTTCAACGTTGTGGTTCCTCGGAATTACCTTAACAGAAGGTATTACTTTATTTCTGAGAACTTGTTCTTTTCTATCGACAATTTGAACGGGAATTTCTTCGTAAGATACATCCTTTTCAAAATGTAGGGGTTCGTATTCAATTACATGCTTGTAATCGGCTTTGTAGGGTCGTAACACAGAAACATGGAAGACGTTATGGACATTCTCGAGTGCTGGAGGTAGGGCTACCTCGTATGCAACTTCTCCGATTCTTCTCAGTACTTCAAATTGTCCAATGAATCTTGGGCTTAATTTTCCTTTCTTTCCGAACCTGATCTTTCCCTTCCAGGGAGAGACCTTCAAGAATACATAACTACCCGATTCAAACTCAACATTTTTACGATGTGGATTGGAGTATTTCTTCTGCCTATCTTGAGCTGCTACCAGTCTTGCTCGGATCACTTTGACTATTTCTGCTGTCTGCTGTACCAATTATGGCCCTAGCAATTGTCTTTCGCTAACTTCATCCCAATAAAGTGGAGTTCTGCACTTTCTGCCGTATAACGCTTCATAAGGTAGCATGCCTATATTAGCGTGGTAACTGTTATTGTAGCCGAACTCTACTAACGGTAGGTGATCATCCCAATTTCCTTTAAAGTCCATCACACAGGCTCTTAGCATATCTTCTAATGTCCGAATCGTTATTTGGCTCGTAAAATCTTTTTAGGGTGGTATGTTGTACTCATTCGCAATTGCGCACCCATGCATTCCTAAAGACGTTTCCAGAAATTCGATGTGAAGCGCATATCTCTATCGGAAACAATTGACATCGGCACTCCGTGCCTCGAAACAATCTCTTTTACGTATAACTTTGCCAACTGATCTAAGTTAAATCTGATTTTGATCGGAAGGAAGTGTGCGGATTTCGTCAGTCGGTCAATGTTAACCCATACTGCGTCGTAGCCTTTCTGAGTCGTCGGAAGGCCAACTACGAAGTCCATTGTAATATGTTCCCATTTCCATTCTAGGATCTCTAACGGTTGTAGCAATCCACTCAGTCTCTGATGTTCTGCTTTTACTTTCTGACAAGTCAGACATTTGGCAACACACTCCGCAACATCTCGTTTTAAATTTGGCCACCAGAAATGTTGTCGAAGATCTTGGTACATTTTGGTACTACCAGGGTGAATCAAATATCGTGAACTATAAGCTTCGCTCAAAATTTCTTCCTTAATTTCTTGTACTAGCGGAACCCAAATTCTGCTTTCAAATCTCAGTATTCATTCCTTATCCATCTTAAATCTCGGTTCAGTTCCTTAAGATATCTTCTTTGTCACCTTTTTACATTCTTCGTCCTGCAGATGAGCCTCCTTTACTTTATCTAGTAGAGTTGCACCAGATTGCATCTAAAATAGCTTCTCATCAATCTCCATATGATACTTCACTTCTAACTCCAGTTTCTCCATATCTGCAATTAGCTCCTCCTGAGCAGTCAACATCAACAATTTCTCAAAACCCTTTCTACTTAAGGCGTTGGCAACCATATTTGCTTTACCCGGATGGTATAAAATCTTACAGTAGTAATCCTTAATTAATTCCAACCATCTTCTTTGACGCATATTCAAATCCTTTTGTGTGAAAATATCTTTCAGACTCTTGTGGTCCGTATATATTTCACACTTCTCCCCGTAGAGATAGTGCCTCCAAAATTTCAAAGCAAAAACAACTGCAGCTAACTCCAAGTCATGGGTCGGGTATCCCTTCTTAATCCTTCAATTGTCGTGATGCATACGCAATGACTTTGCCGTTTTGCATCAGCACATAGCCAAGTCCTTTATGCGACGTATCACTATAAACAATAAAATTTCCTGTATCATCCGGAAGAGATAACACAGGCGTCGTACTCAACCTCTTCTTTAATTCTTGAAAGCTTTCCTCACACTTCTCCGTCCAAACAAATTTCACAGCTTTTCGAGTTAAATTCGTTAACGGAGTTGCGATCTTGGAAAAGTCTTGAATGAATCTTCTATAATATCCTGACAATCCAAGAAAACTTCTTACTTCCGACGGCGTTCTCGGCTGATCCCAGTTAATCATGGCTTCAACTTTGGATGGGTCTACCGAGATCCCATTTTAATCGATCACGTGCCCAAGAAATTGCACTTGTTCAATCCAAAATTCGTATTTCAAAAACTTGGCATACAACTTTTCCCTTCTCAATACTTCCAACGTTAATCTCAAATGCTCTTCGTGTTCTTCTTTGGTTTTCAAATATACCAAAATGTCATCTATAAATACCACTACGAACTTGTCCAAAAACGCCTTGAACACACCATTCATTAGTCCCATAAATGCTGCAGGAGCATTCGTAAGACCATATAACATTACCAAAAATTCGTAGTGACCATATCGCGTTCTGAACGCTGTCTTCGGTACATCCTCTGGCCTCACCTTCAGTTGATGATAACCGCTTCTCAAGTCTATCTTGGAAAAGTATTTCGCTCCCTTCAATTGATCAAACAGGTCGTCGATCCTCGGTAATGGATATATGTTCTTAATCGTGACCTTATTCAGTTCTCTGTAGTCTATGCATAGCCACATCGATCCATCCTTCTTTTTCACAAATAACACCGGCGCTCCGCATGTCGATACGCTCGGTTGAATGTACTTCTTGTCTAGTAATTCTTGTAGTTGTACCATTAATTCTTTCATCTCTACTGGTGCCATTCGATATGGTACCTTCGATATTGGAGCAGTTCCGGGCGCCAAATCGATCACGAAATCTACCTCTCTATCTGGTGGAAGTCCTAGCAAATCGTCTGGAAATACGTCGACGAAGTCCCTCATAATCGGTATTTCTTCTACCTTCGGATTCTCTTTTTGACTGTCGACTATGTAAGCTAAGTATCCTACACAGCCTTGTCTTAATAACTTCCTGGCCTGCATCATCGTCAGACAACTCGCTTGTCTAGGCGACTTGCTACCATAAAACACAACTTTTGACGGAGTCATAAGGTTAATACGCTTCTTTTGGCAATTAATTACAACACCGTAATTGAATAACCAATCCATTCCCAATATAACGTCAAATTCCCTAAGTCGAATAGGGATAAGATCTACGTTCATGATATTACCCTTAATATCCACTCTATAGTTCTTATACAAGTACTTAACAGGGATTATCTCTCTATTCGTAATTTCTATGTTCATGGGATATTCCAACTCATCTTTAAGCAAATCTAAACTATTAGCAAAGTCATCGGATATAAAGGAACAAGTAGCACCCGAATCAAATAAAACATAAGCATTAATTTTATTAATCGGAATGATACCTGACACCACATCCCGAGACTGAACTGCATCCTGCACTGCCATGTTGAAAGTCCTGGCGGTCGGTCAGTTTGTTGTTGTTGGTCCGATGATAGTTAAGGCATTTCCACTGTTGTTTCCCCGGTTTCCTCCTGATCCTGCCCCTCCCGATCCCTTCTTAGGACAATCTCTTGCCAGATGGTCCTTTGAACCACAAGTGAAACAAGCACCCTTCTTTGGGTTAGGACAGTTAGGTGCTATGTGGCCTTCCTGACCACAATTGTAGCACACTCTTTTTCCCTTCATACAAACTCCCAGATGAGCTTTCTCGTAGGTCGGGCATGCTTCAATTCTTTTCTTCTGACTTCCTTGTTGATTCCCGGATGATGAGTTGTCATTCCACCTTTTCTTCTGATTAAAATTACCACCTCCTGTGCCACTTCCACTAGCCTTGTTATTTACTTCACCTTCTCTCTTCTTCTTCTTCTTCTTCTGATCTTGATTGTACTTGGTCACCGCATCGCTTCCACCTTCAGCGAGGATGGTCTTTTTCAGTACTCCAGCAAAAGTGTTTATCTGAAACATTGATACTTTACTATATACCCAGGGCTTTAGTCCTTGTTCGAATCTTCTGGCTTTTCTCTCGTTCGTGTGTACTTGATATGGGGCGAACCTTGCCAACTCGTTGAATCTATCCGTATAATTAGGTATGCTCATATTTCCCTGCTTCAATTCCAGAAATTGAACCTCCATCTGGTTCTGCGAGCTGGTTGGGAAGTACATCTCGAAAAACATCTCTTTAAATCTCTCCCAAGTAATTACACATTCACCTCCACGAACTTTGTTTGCTTGCCACCAATAGCTAGCTTCAGACTTCAGCATAAACGTTGCAAAAGCGGTCTTCTGGTCTTCTTTAACCCTAGCGACGTCGAAAACCTTCTCCATCCCCATAACCCACATTTGAGCCTCGATCAGGTTCATGGAACCTTTAAACTCTAGCTGTCCCGCCGCTTTGAAATCCTTAAACGTAGTATTTGGTGGAGCTTGAGGTTGATTATTCATTGTTCCAGTCAGTAATTTAACCAACTGCTGAACGGGATTAGCATTGACATTATTGTTGTTATTGGCTGACTCTTCCTGAGCTGGTTGACGTTGTTGTCTTCTTCTTGGCGGCATAATTCTGTTAAAATATATGCTTATTAAATCTCTATTAAATTCTCTAAATAGTTAAGACTTAACTCAACAATTTAATATAATTATTTAACATATTATCTCAAACAACTTGATATATATTCATTCAATCAAAAGTTTTACATCAAACGATAGCATCACTGCTATTTACTTCATCTATCCTGAGATAAAGAATCCACAAGATTTAAAATATTAAAATATTCCTTCGTTCATAAACACATTGGAATTTACATATAAAAACTAATTAAGTTTATCACATAAATAACACATTCTATCACTGTCTGTCAAGGTGTTGAATAGCCTTGCTACGCTCCTCTTCCATGATACGAGACATCGTCCTGCGATGCAGCATGTACGATGGAAGTCCTTTGAACTGGATGGGGTACCTCAAAACTCGATCCTGGGCCTCATCCATTGCATGATTAAGTGTAGAGTATGTCTCCCCAAGCTTCGCCTTCTTTGCACGACCGTCCTCTTCTGCAAGATTAACACGATGTGACTCTCTTACCCAGCCTTCCTATGCTATGATCAGCCTTTCAGAGCTTTCCTTCAGTTCCTTCTTCAGCTTTTCTATCTCATCGGTCTTATCTTCGGTTTGACCCTTCTCGTGGACCAAATCCCATTCTACATTTCCCAGTCGTGAGTGAAGAGTCCAAATCTCCCTCTCTTTCTGTTCTAGAGTAATCTGCTGAATAATAGCCCGCTCAGTTAGATCCTGGACCTCATCTCGTAACTCCACGTTATGGTCATATAATGTGTCGTACATCTTAGCATCAATGGAGTGCTGTGGAAACTCCTCTTCTTCCTCTTCCTCGTCAAATTCCTCCTCAGGATCCTCCTCAAGATCAGTCTCAGGTTCATGCTCCTGACCAACAATGGTGATCAATGGAGATGACTCCCTCTGTACCAACAGTTCCCTAACGATATGAATGTCTCGGGGTTCCTCCTCTGTAGGTACTGTAGGTACTCAGGGTTCCTCCTCCCCAGTTCGACTAGTCCCTTCAATGTCAGACATCCGGACAACAAAATTTTGAGTTTTAGTTACTAAGTCGTACTAGTGAGCACATAATTTAACACATAAGCACATAAAGTCTTTTATTATCTTCAATGAATTACAAAAATTCATTTCCTAGAACTCGATAAGAGTTTTCCATCACTATGTTCTTTCTATAAGGCTACTACCTAAGGTTCATAACCTACAGCTCTGATACCAACTTGTGACACCCCCAAATCTGGTACTTTCATTTCCACAGGATTTGGTGTTCACTGTACAAACATCATCCATTTATCTACCCATAAATAAATGAAAACTATGCAATACATAGAAATAATAATAAATATCCCCTTATGGGGTTACATCAACTACATAATAAATAAATCCCAGGTTACTCTAACCTTAAATCATCTGTGCGGAAACATAAACAAATAAGTCTTAAGTAACATCAATTCTAATTATCATTACATAACCACATAAATAATCAATCTTCATTACTTGCTAAGCTTGCCCTTGCCTTTACTAGTGGAAGGTTCGTCTGCTCTTTCATTCTTAACTACAATGTTATTATTACGCAGGAGTGAGCACGATTGCCCACAAGTATAACAATATAACAATGAATAATAACATACGAGAGAAATATTAACTTTGAATATAAAAGCTCAACTTTTGAATCAAGAATGAATAACAAGAATCAAAAGATTTCTGAGGGTCATAAGACCTTGAACTATGTCCTAGGTTATCAAGGGTTATACTTGAAACCTTTAACAGTCATAAGACTAAGGACCTTTCTACTCGTACTTAGGGGGATCAGCCCTTAGTACCATACTGTGTACAATATCTTAACGCTAACGCATAAGTAAATCCCTTTGCAGGGTTGTTCATCTGAGATTGACATTCGAGTCCGCACCAAAGGAAGTTTGGTTTTGATAATTCAATAAGAGTTCTAAAATTTAGAACGTTCAACAACTATGGACTAGTCGAATCAATAAGGTTCACTAGTCTAACAAGGTTCAACAATAATGATATTCAAATTGAATAATAATCTCAAGAAGTATACAATAGAACAAATATTGTATAACAAATTCATACTTTGAAAGGATAATCAATCTTTAATATAACAATTCGAACTTGAATAATAGTAATGAGAATTTACTCAAGGTAAATAATAAACTTGAATAATGATAACAAGTAGGGGTAGGAAACTTGCCTCGTGCATAGATTACACTTTAACTAAACTCGTTCCTTGATTAAAATCCTACATATCATTTATGTTCACAATACCAGTCAATTATAACTTACTAAACATCACACGTTTATTCTTTGTCTAACTCGAATTCAGGACTATACTTAGTCATATTACTATATGTGTTTCCACATAATATTACACTATACGAACAACAAGCTAAGTATGTAATCAACAATTCAATCAACATGTAATTATCTTCTTGACTTGGTTAAAACTCACTTTAATATCTCAGTATATATCTAACAAGTTTTTATATTCATTAGACTAGGTTACTAACACATTTCTAAACTTGAACATTGAAAAAAAATGCATTTCTGGACATTCTGCTAAGTGGTATTTAGCATTTCACTTTTCAGATTGGTCTTAGTATTTGGGGTACTGGTATGGCGTTCATGACTCGGTACTTGGCATTGGTAGCAGTGGTAGCCACTGTTGCATGGAAATGAACTAGGAGTTGGCGCCGCGACGCGACACTCCAGACTCTGAATTCCCAGTTCTTAAAGAACACAGAATTCAGCGAAATAAACACTACATAATCATTAATTCTCCAAATTAAACATACCCACATGTTAGAATTCATATATAATCAATACCCAACATTTATAGAGTGATTTTAACCCATTAAAACACATAGTCACATAATTAAATTATGCAAATTGTACTGTTCTTGATGTTCTTGAACATAAATTCCTAAAATTCAACACCAAGGATTTGTTATAAAACCAAATCCAACCATTCAAATTTCGTTTTGTTCGTTTTATCATGCATAATCACATATAAGTGGAAATTTTGTAGAAACATTTATGGTTGACATATTAAAATTACGTATAAGGACCATATGGCCATATAACGTACTCTATAAATTTTTGAAACAACAAGTCATAATATTATGAAACTTATGATATGGAATCATATACAATATATATAAAACATGCTATGCTACTCGAATTATTACATATATCCCTAACATAATTTCCCCATTTATAGAGAGATTCAACAAAACTTAAATGAAAGCCATTTTTCAAAAAGAACTAACTGATGTAAAAAGGAATTGGGCTGAAGAGATTACCCAAGCGTAGAATTAATGGAAGATGAATTCCTTCTCAGATGACTCTCACAATCCTCTTAACAATCTCTGAATTCTCAACTCTTTCTCTATATCTCTCTCTGTTACGTTTTCTAGACTTAGGAAAACAATGAAGAAGAAAGAAAAGAAGACGTAAACTAAATAAGGAACAACTGACGCGTTGGTGGTGGTTACCCGAAGAATGGGTTACCCTTTCAACTCCCTTTTTAGGGCCATGTTTGGCTAGCTAGACTAGGTTTCAAAAACCATTTAATTTAATAAAACTTTATCATATAGTTTAATTAATGTCACACTCCTTCATAAAATAAATCAATATCTTATTTAATTTATTTTAAATAAAATATAATAATTTCTCATTAATTCACATAGTCACATAATTCAAATTCTCATTGATTAATAATGTCAAATTCTTAAATCTCTAATTAATAATTAAATTAATTAAAATAACACTAGGCTTATTAAATATTTCTTTTAATATAATAAGCTCACATAATCACATACTTCGGTAATAAAAATTCTCCACATTAATTTAATAAATGTAACACATATAATTAAATTAATCTATCACAACTTCATCAATTAATCATTTAGTCTAATAATTAATTCTTCGAAAAATATTTATCCAATCCAATAAATATTAAAATTAAGTACAAAATCTCGATTGTCACATCATTCCCCTCTTAAAAGGATTATGTCCTCAGAATCACAACTAAAACAATTCGTCCCGTTACATTCTCCCCCCTTACAAAGATTCTGTCCCCAGAATCGCTTATAATAATCTTAGTAAATAAATGAGGATAATTCTTCATCATATTCTCTTCGAGTTCCCACGTAGCTTCTTCAACGTTGTGGTTCCTCGGAATTATCTTAACAGAAGGTATTACTTTATTTCTGAGAACTTGTTCTTTTCTATCGATAATTTGAACGGGAATTTCTTCGTAAGATACATCTTTTTCAAAATGTAGGGGTTCGTATTCAATTACATGCTTGTAATCGGCTTTATAGGGTCGTAACACAGAAACATGGAAGACGTTATGGACATTCTCGAATGCTGGAGGTAGGGCTACCTCGTATGCAACTTCTCCGATTCTTCTCAGTACTTCAAATTGTCCAATGAATCTTGAACTTAATTTTCCTTTCTTTCCGAACCTGATCTTTCCCTTCCAGGGAGAGACCTTCAAGAATACATAACTACCCGATTCAAACTCAACATTTTTATGATGTGGATCGGAGTATTTCTTCTGCCTATCCTGAGCTGCTACCAGTCTTGTTCGGATCACTTTGACTATTTCTGCTGTCTGCTGTACCAATTATGGCCCTAGCAATTGTCTTTCGCTAACTTCATCCCAATAAAGTGGAGTTCTGCACTTTCTGCCGTATAACGCTTCATAAGGTAGCATGCCTATACTAGCGTGGTAACTGTTATTGTAGCCGAACTCTACTAACGGTAGGTGATCATCCCAATTTCCTTTAAAGTCCATCACACAGGCTCTTAGCATATCTTCTAATGTCTGAATCGTTATTTGGCTCTGTCCGTCTGTTTTAGGGTGGTATGTTGTACTCATTCGCAATTGCGTACCCATGCATTCCTAAAGACGTTTCCAGAAATTCGATGTGAAGAGCAGATCTCTATCGGAAACAATTGACATCGGCACTCCGTGCCTCGAAACAATCTCTTTTACGTATAACTTTGCCAACTGATCTAAGTTAAATCTGATTTTGATCGGAAGGAAGTGTGCGGATTTTGTCAGTCGGTCAACGTTAACCCATACTGCGTTGTAGCCTTTCTGAGTCGTCGGAAGGCCAACTACGAAGTCCATTGTAATATGTTCCCATTTCCATTCTAGGATCTCTAACGGTTGTAGCAATGCACTCGGTCTCTGATGTTCTGCTTTTACTTTCTGACAGGTCAGACATTTGGCAACACACTCTGCAACATCTCGTTTTAAATTTGGCCACCAGAAATGTTGTCGAAGATCTTGGTAAATTTTGGTACTACCAGGGTGAATCAAAAATCGTGAACTATGAGCCTCGCTCAAAATTTCTTCCTTAATTTCTTGTACTGGCGGAACCCAAATTCTGCTTTCAAATCTCAGTATTCCTTCCTTATCCATCTTAAATCTTGGTTCAGTTCCTTCAGATATCTTCTTTGTCACCTTTTTTTACATTCTTCGTCTTGAAGAGGAGCCTCCTTTACTTTATCTATTAGAGTTGCACCAGATTGCATCTGAAATAGCTTCTCATCAATCTCCATAGGATACTTCACTTCTAACTCCAATTTCTCCATATCTGCAATTAGCTCCTCCCGAGCAGTCAACATCATCAATTTCAACGCCAAGGATTTGTTATAAAACCAAATCCAACCATTCAAATTTCGTTTTGTTCGTTTTATCATGCATAATCACATATAAGTGGAAATTTTGTAGAAACATTTATGGTTGACATATTAATGTTTCGTATAAGGACCATATGGCCATATAACGTACTCTATAAATTTTTGAAACAACAAGTCATAATATTATGAAACTTATGATATGGAATCATATATAATATATATAAAACATGCTATGCTACTCGAATTATTACATATATCCCTAAAATAATTTCCCCATTTATAGAGAGATTCAACAAAACTTAAATGAAAGCCATTTTTCAAAAAAACTAACTGACGTAAAAAGGAATTGGGTTGAAGAGATTACCCAAGCGTAGAATTAATGGAAGATGAATTCCTTCTCAGATGACTCTCACAATCCTCTTAACAATCTCTGAATTCTCAACTCTTTCTCTGTATCTCTCTCTATTACGCTTTCTAGACTTAGGCAAATAATGAAGAAGAAAGAAAAGAAGACGTAAACTAAATAAGGAACAACTGACGCGTTGGTGGTCAGTTACCCAGTCATGGGTTAACTGCCCCCAACTCCCTTTAGGGCCATGTTTGGCTAGCTAGACTAGGTTTCAAAAACCATTTAATTTAATAAAACTTTATCATATAGTTTAATTAATGTCACACTCCTTCATAAAATAAATCAATATCTTATTTAATTTATTTTAAATAAAATATAATAATTTCTCATTAATTCACATAGTCACATAATTCAAATTCTCATTGATTAATAATGTCAAATTCTTAAATCTCTAATTAATAATTAAATTAATTAAAATAACACTAGGCTTATTAAATATTTCTTTTAATACATTAAGCTCACATAATCACATACTTCGATAATAAAAATTCTCCACATTAATTTAATAAATGTAACACATATAATTAAATTAATCTATCATAACTTCATCAATTAATCATTTAGTCTAATAATTAAATCATCAAAAATATTTATTCAATCCAATAAATATTAAAATTAATTACAAAATCTCGGTTGTCACAATTGCTATATCATGATTTAACATTGCAGATTAAGACGAATACGTCGAATACAGAAAATGACAAGACCAAGTCCAGCTTGGGATAATATGTGCAGCTAAAAATGTAATTGTATTGTATGATAAAAACATTGTATGTCAGATATGATTATGTATTGTGTATAAGTTAAGGTTACTCGACCTTGGGGTTAGTGTGTAAATAATTTGTATAAAAAATTTATGTTTATATCTTCCGCAATAGTGATAGAATGATTGAATCGGATCCGTGATGATTTGGGACCAGAATTTGGGGCTATCACAATTGGTATCAAAGTTGTTGGTTATGAACCTTAGGTAGGAATACCTAAGACTAATAACCATAGTGATTAGGATAAGTAATAACTCAAATAGAGTTAGTGTGTCGGTAATATTCGAAGATGAATCTCGGCGGGTTATAAAAGATACAGAGTTCCCTAACTCTGATAATAAAGTTAAACAGTAGTGGCGAATAGATAGAGTCTAAAAGACTAAAAGTACAATGATAAAAGATCGAAAAGCAAAGCGATCATAGAATAGAAATGAATCGTAAATATATACGATGAGATCACCTCGTGATCTGATATAGAATCAATCGAATGATTGAAAAGTTCACAACACGATTGCAATGTATCAGTGGTACTACGAATTGGTACATATTCAGGAAAGGATTATGAATACGAGTTGAATGAAATTCGGATTGAGAAAGGAGTTAGGAGTAGGTGGGGATTTCAATTGAGGACTCATGTCAGCAGCTAAGTTGTATGATTCTTTATATGGGAGTCGAATTGTACTTTGTGTAACAACCACTTAGTTGCTTACACTGATAATCATTGAAATGTTTGTGTCGCGCTATTTTCTATATGTGTGTTGAGAAGGTGATTCTTTTCTCATGTGTATAACAGATAGATGAGTTATAGCTAGAGAATATCAGGATAAGTACGAGTTCTTAAAACACATACTTATGATATGTTCGTGACTCATGATTATATGAAATGTTTATGAACCCCTCAGTAAATGGACGCCAAAGGTCTGACTAGGACAAGTTCTTAAACTCATGATTTTGGAAAGTTCCTGAACTCATGAGTGTGGTTTAACGAACTAGGAATAGTTATATGTATTGAGGATAATAGGAATAGATAGATTACTAAGCAATTAATTATTAATGGATATATAAGTTTTCCAAATTTTCTAGCTATGTTAAACTCAAAATTTTTGACATCAAGCTAAAAATACACTATGTGCTTTTTGAAATGAATTTTTATTCTCAACTCCAGGTGACCATTGTGTATAAGTGGACTTCGGGCCACCGACACATCATTACCTATTGAGGTAATAAAATAAATTTGTAATGATTTTTGAACGGTTTAAAGAATAGTCTATGCTACTTGTTTTGGCTAGACAATAACGATTTGAATTATCAAATAAATTTTTTATTTATCGTTTATGTACCATGTAACCTGGTGCAGAGATAATAAAAAGTTGATGGAGTTGTAAATGCAGGAATACTTAGTGTTGAATTTGATCTAAAATCGCTGTTCCACTATTATATGATGTGTTATGACAAAGTCACTCGATGACGACATCCTCAAATGGGCTGTTAATAAAGTATGACATCATGACGTCATTTTCAAACTATTTCAAAATTTTAATTTTCCAACGGTGTTTTGGCTACATACATTCGTAATTCGATTGAATTGAATTATAGATATGAGTCCAAGCTATTAGATTCGGCTAGACAAATGTTTATGAAAATTCTAAGCGTACTTTGAAAATTTTCCCGAACCGAATTATTTTGGTGAGGAATCCGATAAAACTGAGGTGCAATTTTTGTGCCTATGGTAGTGACGAGAAACAGATTCGACCAGCAGTACTTAATAAGTACTGGGCATACCTGGCTAATTACCCAATATGTCCGTAAGTTATGATGGTTTACGGATGAATTTCTATAAAACCTTTGCGATAATGACAGACAGCCCCACCGTCTTGAAGTACGTGTCGTGCAATGTGTTGTCTGTTAGAACCTTCAAAACATCAATACGGGCATCCGATCGAGGTGTATAAGACCTTTTATGGAATGATATTGTTGAGAGATACACAAGGACATGGGATAAGTGGTTGTACGAAGTCAGGAAGATGGTCCATGCTCAGGTCTTAGGGCTTAAAATTATATTTGGTGTGCTGTCTTGTGTATTAGTCACTCGGGATTGGAGCTACGGTTCTTGTAGGAAACTTTTGTGTAACATGTATGTTAAAATGTTGAGACGGCATGAATGTTGGATCGAGGTGGCCAAATGATGATTTTGCCCCTCACCGGGTTATCTCGATTTAAAATGCCGATTTAGCGATCGTTTTCGTGGTTATCTCTCGAGATTATGCCGCAAGTGCTTGAAACCATCCTCAGGGTTGTCTTTGAGGTGTGTCTGTCCTCCCGGGGTTATCTCCGGGTTTGGAGCTAAGTGCCTCAGGGCTATCACCGAGTATTGAAGTTGATCGCAAGGGTTTGAAACAAGCATTTCCGGGGTTATCTCTGGAACTGCAACTGCATGGCTCGGGGTTATCTCCGAGGTTTGAACTACATCTCCCAGAATTATCTCCAGAATTGGAACTGAAGATCTCGGGATAGTCTACGAGATGGAACTGAGGATTCTAGGGTTATCTCCGGAACTGGAACTGCATTCCTCGGGGTTATCTCCGAGGTTGATACTGTATCTCTCGGCGTTATCTCCGAGATTGGAACTGAATATCTCGGGGTTGTCTCCAAGATAGCAAACTGAGTGTCCTAGGGTTGTCTTCGGGACTGTGCTGCTTTGAATTCCAGGGTTATCTCTAGAAGACGACTTTGCTTTCCTACAAGGTTAGTATCAGGAATGCAAAAAATTTTGAGTGTCTACAGATGCCCCTCTTTGTCATATTCATTCAATGTAATGGCATTGATAGGATAAAGAACACTAGAAACTTGAAATATGATAAGATACTCATAATGCAATGTACTGCAGCATGATGCAAATATATGAAATATATGGTTCATTGGACTATTTTCCAACGGGATGTGATGACTATTTGCTCCCATGACTTCTGATGGGTACTAGAGTGATCACTGATGACTCTGACAAACTGCTTGGATGTGTGCTCCAAAGTTCTCAGGAACTTCCAAGATGTTGACGTTGTGGTTATCACCAAAGTCTTTAATCCTTGGTACAAACTTTCCACCATAGATGTTCCTCTCATGTGCAAAAGACTGTAGGGGAATGAACATTTGTCTGATGCAAATTGTGTATAACATATTCCATCATCGGTCCTCCCCGATGAGGATGCCCTTCCTTGGTTTTTATCATCAGTTCCTTCAAGTGATCTGTCCAAGTTACTGCCAATAGTCTGTGTTTGTATGGGTTTGACATAGGTTTGGCTAGGATTTTACCTGTTTCTGCTGGTGAGTATTTCTCTTTTGATTTCCCATATACAGGTAAGAGTGTTTACTAATCGCAAATGTTTGCCTTTGTGTTGGCAGTTTTGGGCCTATGAGAGGCTTCCATGTTTGTGTCCTATTAGTGTGTTTGGTTTAGATACCTATCCACGAGGACATCGATGGCATCACTCCATTTTGGCGGAGGTTCCTGTGGCTGAGGGTTTCAACCATTGTCGCTTATAATTAGAGTTATTGACAGCTAATGCCATCACTTGGGTTCCCTATTCTGGGGAACATTTGACTATCGACTTTGAAGAGGGTTACCCGACTGGTGTTGAGTATGTGATATCAACCCGCCAGATTCCTCTCTTCATAGATGGAGGATTTGAGCTCTATTTAGGAGAACATGCTATTAGAAGCACCACATGAGAGATTCGTGTACCGATCCTGCCTCCTGCTAGACGTTATTGGCATGTGCCACAGTCGCCTATCAGTGATATCCCATTAATGGGTGTTAACAACGTTACTTTATCAGAGGGTCTATTTACTCAGTAGGAATTATACCGCTGGTGGTCCCCTCGTACCATCGGAGCCCAGACTCGTTCCACTCAATTCATCGGGGATATGGTTTCTGGATCCGTGATGATGACGGATTGGATGTACTGTGTCCGATATCCAACTCATTTGACACAGTTTGACCTGACAGCTGGACCGGACACATTTTTTCATCCGGCATTTGGGTAGAGATCCTTCAGAGGAGGATACTTTTGATCTTTCCAGCTCGGGGGCTGGCCCTTCAGATGACCCATATGGCTTTGCCAGTGCAGATCCTCTCTTGTATAGGCCTAACATCCCTCTTGGCGGAGATCCAGTGACTTTGGAGGAGTTACATCAGATGACATGATTGATGATGTAGACATAGACACCATTATCTTCTTCTGATGTGTATTCTCGCTATATCTTTTGATAGGCCTCTGTTAGATACTAGGTGGTTGTGCCCCATTCTAGTTATATATTTTGATAGGCCTCTATTAGTCGTAGGGCGTATGTGCCCTATTTCCCTGTATTTTTTAATTCTACAGAGATGATGTATTTAGATGATGATGTACTTAGGAATGTATGTACTATTTTCCATTCCCTACATCATATTGACATCTATTATTTGTCATGCATGTATTATGTCATGCATATGTATGTCTAGAGATGTTCAACATTGACCCCTAGATGATCTTATTATACGGCCCACACAGATGTCTTCCTTGACAGTCAGCCGTATTGATAAAACCCCACCAGTATTGGTGGTCTCCCGTATGAGATCTTGGTATGATTGTGTTTCCCATTCAGAAAGGGTGATTGTAGATCAGCTATTGCAGTATTCCATGACCCTCCTGACATTCCAGGTTCCATTGGGCTTTGTAGATGGCATGCTAGAGCATTGGGTACCAGAGAGACAGGTTTTCCAGTTTGGTACCCATGAGTTGACTCCTACCTTAGAGGAGTATGAGCGGTTGACGGCTTTTCCCTTAGACAAGCCTTACGCTCGGATGACTGTCGGAGATATGCGCTGGCAGTTTATGACCATCACCGGGTTGCGACGTAAGGTGGCACATGATAGATTACATCTGGCCATGTATTGTCCCAACGTTTTTTGATAAACAGATTTGTCTCAGTGGATAGCTATGCACAGTACTCTGGGAATTTCACCACATCGGAGGATCAGTGGCACGTTCCCAGAGTAGATGTACTCATGATGTGCGTAGTGGATTATTTGTACTATTCACTGTATATGGATAAGCTGGACATCAGTGTTGTCATGTCAGTGAGAGGTCTCACGGAGGGTCATACCATTGTGTTGATGATTGTGGCAGAGACACTAAGGTCATCCACGTATTGCCACACCTATCTTGCAGGGGTATTTATAGGCAGCTCGGTCTTGTTATATGTATGGTTTATGTCACACCTGAGACCGATTGGCACATTCCGACAATATGGGTACTGTTTTTCCAATGAGATAGCTATATCTTACTCCTTTCAGCCAGTGAAGTGTACAGACACTACATCCTGGTTGGTGTTTTTTGCAAGGATTGGAGATCCATTTGACATTCTGCCGTGTACAGGGCTCAATTCACCCTACAACTGCATTACTAATGCACTGGGCATGGATTATCTCCCTATAGTTGGTTGAACGGGCATGACCACATATCACCCACTGGCCGTGATTTCACAGTTTGACTAGTTTCAGGATGTGCATCCTTTTGAGGGGGCGTTAGGTCAGCGTTTGTCATCTCGCCATTTGTCAGCAGAGGATAGATATAGGGTGCATGCATGTTGGGATCAGTGTGAGAGTGCTAAGTTTTCTATTAGCCATCTGGGCTGTTCGACATAGTATTCTTCATGGATGAAGACATAGACTACATCGGTTGCAGTAGTATCCACAGTTTCGGGGACTGAGTTAGATGGTGGAGCACTCATGGAGGACATTGATTCTCACACCAAGGAATATGAAATACCTCAAAAGAAGGAATATGCCTTTTATATTCCAAAATAATATTACCATTCCCATATTCTATATAACCATTACATGTGTTCTTGTCAAAATAACAACATTCATCCTATACTATTACAAAGGCAACCTATTGGTTTGCCTTGGCCTTCCCTTTATCTTTACCGGAACTTTCAGTCCACTCGGTCTTAGCTGCATTGATATGGTTCAAGGAAGAATGAGCATAACTAGCTCAACAAGTATGCCAATTTCATTTAAACAACTAGCTTGAATCATAAGAATCGTATATCTTCAATAACTGAAATAATAGTTATGAAGTACTATTGATAATTCAAAAGAGCACTTGTCTTTTCTTTAAAATGTTTCACAATGAACAACATTCAATAAAACATCACTTTCGGTCCAAGACCTTGAGCATTTAATTCTTTCTTTAAAAAGGACAACCCGACACCAAGTCCGTAAGTCCGACATATGTTACGAGCACGTCTAGGTGATCATCTTATAGTAATCTATGTTGTACAACACTACTTTCTTTAAAAGTATGTACGTTTAAGGTTTGGCAACCTCATGTGCCTGTCGTTTGACGACAAAACATTTCTTTATGCATACTCAGTCTTTCTTTGAAATCAATACCAAAATAGTTTGGCAAAAGATATCAACATTGACAATGGTTTGATAGATTAACTGGAAATCAACAAAACACTTTAAGTCTAACCGAAGGAATTGGCTTCGACTTCATTATACATCAATTCATGCATAAGGTACATGAATTACAAAGCTTTTCTAGAATGAACATAGACAAGGGTCAGAATACTTGCCTTTAGCATCTTCTATCATTAATACAAATTACCTTTGTGTCTTTAAGGATTCTAGAATACATGATCACATAACATACTACATTAGGTCATAAACAATCATGAAAGGTCACTACTATGTCTTACCCTTCTTCTCAATCTAATCATGTTTTAGATTGTTTATCTTTGTTTCAGTTTATCATCTTACATTGTGCTTACGTTTACGTAATCATTCATCAACCTTTAGTTGTCATCCTTACAATTACTATCATCCCTAAGGATGTTACTTTAAGTACATTAAGTTATAATTTACATTTACTTACTTTCAACATTCATTTCCTTATTCCTTATGTTAATAAGCATTCTTTTCTGCCTCTTCTCTAGTGCTAGCGTTGCGGCGCCAGCTTCCTACCTTTAACTCGCGCTGCGGCACGAGTCCTGTGACGCCCCCAAAATAGGTATACATCACTCATCTTGAGTCGCCAAATACATGATACAAAATTTAAATACAAACTTCTTGTATAGAGTACGACAAAACGTAGCTGAGAGTTTCAACACGGATAATATCTTGTAGAGAGTATCCAAACTCAAATAAAGTCCTCATTACAATTATTATCACACTATTTCACATAACAGTGAGGACTATTATAGCCACCTATCTGGACCGTCACTCCATTTCTCGACTCATCCCAGTTATATTCTCATTTCCTGAAGAGAACAATGAAAGCAAAATAGTGAGCTAAACTAGCCTAGTAAGAAATATTTTGACTAAAATAATGCAGAATAAATTATCATTTGCCTTCAATAGTGTTAAACTGATAAAATACAATAAACATCAACTTTAACTGCAGCGGAACAAGCAATCAATTAGAAGAGTCAAGTAGAGCATGATATCTACTATCTTCTATGATTTAAAAATTTTATCATCAATTTTATCGTTGGGACTCAACTAAATAAATAATTCACATCACTGAATTATCCATGCACTACGGGTGAAGGATATTCATTAATATCACCAATGGTCATGATCATACCAACAACTGTCCATCAATGTACTACGAGCCGATGAGGACTTTTACCACATCATTTGTAACATTTCGGGTCATAATTATACTGAATGATCCATGGTCATAATCATACCAATCAACAGTCCATCTATGCACTACGACCAAAGATGACTTTCATCATAATATAAGCATGAGGATGATGACAATGATATAAGAATTCAATTAAATGAGAGCAAGGATAAATTTTAAAGAATTATAATTCAATTTATCAAGAATTCAAGAATGTCAAAATTCTCAACATGATACTTCTTTGTGGAGTAAAATTCAAGAATAATATTGTATGAAAAATAATTTGGACATAAAAGAAATCAATTTTTGTCATGAATAGTACCCAGTAAATAGTAACCGAGTAAATAGTACCCCGTGAATAGTACATCAGGAATAGTAACCCGTGAATAGTACCCCAACATGAAAAGATTAAAATTTATCAAAAATGCTTAGAATAATATTTCCATGAAAAGATACTGGATGAAGCGCAAATATCAAGGATATTCTACTAATTTCATGGAGTATAAAAGCAATACTTATCAACATAAGTGTAGAGTTAGAAATATGAAACGAAATAATATTACTTAAATACTACAGAGTATTGAAGAAAATATTATTTCTTACGAATATTGAACAAGAAGAATATCACTTACGAATAAAAAAGAAATAATACCCCTTACCTTAGTAGGAGATTGGATACTGAAATAGTGTAGTAACAGAATACTCTTCTTCTTTATCTATGATTCTCTCCCTATAGATTTCTCTTGTGATTCGTAGTGAATTGGTGAGAATGAAAGAAGAATTAAGCTTTTATTTATAGAAGATTTCTAGCCTAGCCCTTGCAATGTGAAAAGGCAAGTGGCTTGACGACTGGTGATGTGAAAAGAAAAGTGAGTTGACGCCTGTAATGTGAAACAACAAGTGGTTTGACACCTGTAATGTGAAACAACAAGTGGTTCGACGCCTGTAATGTGAAACGACAAGTGGTTCGACACTTGTAATGTGAAACGACAATTTGTTCGACGTCTGTAATGTGAAATGACAATTGGTTCGACGCCTGCAATATGAAACAACAAGTGTTTTGACGTCTGGTAAAGGAAATTACTATTGGCGAAAGTGACTCTTAGATGATGACATATGGGCCCCCATAGAATAAACCAAATTTACCACAAATGTCTCATAACAAACTTCTTATTTATATCAAAAATTGAATAAATATTACCACAAATCATTTTATCTTCAATCAACACATTTTCAATCTTCCAACAATTATTCATCATTAATATTATAACTCACAATATTTAACAACCAGATAATTCCCAAGAAAGAGGGGGCTTTCCGATAAGGATTTCTCCTTATTGGCGCGCAATTAGGTGCCCAAACCTCTCCTCGACAGAACTTTCTAGACATCGTCAATATTGCAAATAATAATATGAATAACTTTGTCATATCAATTATTGATTTAATAATATAAAATGTTATGCAGATGATACTGTGATAATAATTGAATAATTAATATGAGATACTATTCAGCAATTACTGTAGCAATAATTGAGTATAACTGAGTGGCTTCTTACGTAAGCATGTAAAATCAATACCGTGTGCTACTATGCAACCACACGTATTACTGTACTTTTACCACCGGGTATTTCAACAGTTAACGCTAAAACCTTCGCCGTTATTTTTATAAAAATATATTTTTGTCATTTTCTAACTCCGACAATAATTCTGTTATGGGGTCCACCAATGATTGTGTCATCGTATGAATATTCTCCGACAAAAAGAATATTCCCCGACCAAACAAATATTTTATAACAACTTGTTTACTTTGCAAAATTTATAAATATTACCCACAACTATAACATTATATCAAATCCACACCATAATATTCAAAATGATATTTAGAGAAAAATAATCTTTATTTATGAAAGTTGGGGTCTTACAACCTCCCCTTCTAATGAAATTTTATCCTCGAAATTAGGGTACATACATGGTATGTCGAAGAGGTGAGGATACCTTAACTTCATTTCAAATTCTAACTCCCAAGTCATTTCCTCAACATTGTGGTTTCTTCACAAAACTTTGACTTGAGGTATAACCTTGGAGCGTAGAATATGTTCTTTCTTATCCAAGATTTTAACAGGTATCTCTTCGGACGTTAAATCTTCTACTATCTCATCTGGTTCTAACTCAATAATGTGGTTCGGGTCTTCCATATATTTACGTAATATGGATATGTGAAAAATGTTATAAACACGAGACATACTTGGCGGTAAGGCGAGTCTATAAGCTACGGTTCCTACTCGATCATGGATTTCAAATGGGCCAATGAATCGAGGATTGAGATTTCCTCTCTTTCCAAATCTTGTAACTCCTTTCCATGGAGCAACACGTAACAACACATGTTCTCCAACATTGAATTCTACATTATTTCGATGAAGATTAACATAACTCTTTTGTCAATTTTGTGAGGTCTTTATACGTTGTCGGATCATTTAAATCTTTTCCGTAGTCATACGTACCAATTCTGGTCCCAACAATGTTGCTTCACTCACCTCATCCCAACATATTGGAGAACGACACTTTCTTCCATACAAGGCCTCGAACGGAGCCATGCCGATACTTGCTTGAAAACTGTTGTTGTAGGAGAATTCCACCAATGGCAAGAACATGTCCCAACTTCCTTTAAAGTCAAGGACACAGAGTCTTAATAGATCTTCTAGAGTTTGAATAGTCCTCTCTGACTGCCCGTCCATTTGAGGATGATATGCCAAACTAAATCACAAATCTGTGCCCATAGCTTTCTGCAAACTGACCCAAAATCGTGAAGTGAATCTTGTGTCTCGATCAGAAACTATGGATACTGGTATACCATGCAGTCTTAAAATTTCATTTAGGTACATACGAGCAAGACATTCAAGTGAATAAGTTTCTCGTATAGGTAAGAAATGAGCAGACTTGGTCAATCTATCAATAATGACCCAAATCGCATCTATGCCTTGAGAAACCTTGGGAAAACCAGTAACTAAATTCATGGTAATGTGCTCCCACTTCTATTCTGGAATTTCAAGTAGTTGCAATGGACCTTTTGGCACATGATGCTCCGCCTTGACACGTTAAACACCTTGAGATAAACTCTGATATCTCTCTCTTCATATTGCTCCACAAAAATGTATGTCGAATATCTTGATACATTTTGGTACTCCCAGGATGGATTGAAAATGGTGTGTTGTTCGCCTCCATCATTATTTTATACTTTAAATCAGAGTCGTTAGGAACACAAAGTCTGGAGTTAAATCTAAGTATTCCTTCTCCATCGATTTTTGCTTCCAGAATAGCACCTTCGTGCACTTTCTTCTTCATACGCATCAGCTCCAAGTCTGTAGTTTGAGCAACTTTAACATTATCGATTAAAGTCGGTTCTACTCGTATATTTGCCATCATCACGTGGGTCCCTAGAGTCTTTATCTCTATCTCCATCATTTGTAAGTCATACAAAATGGGCCTTTGCGTTGACAATATCGCACTCGTACCTGTATATGATCTTCTATTCAATGCGTCAGCTACCACGTTCGCTTTTCTAGGATGGTATTTGTAAGACCCCAACTTTTTGAATAAAGATTAAATTTTCTCGAAATATATTTTTGAATATTATGGTGTGGATTTGATATAATGTTATAGTTGTGGGTAATATTTACAAATTTTGCAAAGTACACAAGTTGTTATATAATATTCAATTGGTTGGGGAATATTCGTTTTAACAGGGAATATTCGTACAACGACACAATCATTGGTGGACCCCCACAACGGAATTATTGCCGGATTGAGAAAATGACAAAAATACTTTATGAAAATAACAGCGGAAGTTTTACCGTTAACTGTTGAAACACCCGGTGTTAAAAGTACAGTAATATGTGTGGTTGCATAGTAGCACACGGTATTGATTATTGATGCTTACGTGAGAAGTCACTCAGTTATACTCAATTATTGCTACAGTAATTGCTGCATCATATCTATCATATTATGGATTCAATTATGGTCAGTATCATTTGCATAAAATGTTTTTTATTAAATTAATACTTGAGACGACAAAGTTATTCATATTATAAACTGCAATATTTACAATGTCTAGAAGTTTTGTCAAGGAAAGGTTTGGTCACCTAATTACGCGCCAATAGGGAGAAATGATTATTGGAAAGCCCCCTCTTTCCTGGGAACGACCTGGTTGATAAATATTATGAGTTATAATATTAATGATGAATGTTGTTCGGAGTTGAATTTGGAGACGTGGACGTGATATTTGAGTCCGGAATGATGTAATTAGTAAAAATAGTCTATAAACACAAAATTTTCCGGGATACACTATTTGGTCAAAAAGTTAACAGTTGACTTTTTTGGGAAAAGTCAAACTTCAAAATTTCAAAATTTATATTTTTGATAAAAATAGTTTCATTATGTTGGAATTGCTTGTGTTAGTGAAAATCGACATTTATTCCGATGATAATTGATGTCTAGGGGTTATATTGATAAATCGGGTAATTTATCGGATAAATGAGCAATTAATTGCGACTAATTCACATGCTTATATAACTATTTGTTCACATATGTGTACTATTGAATCACATTATTTACTATTAGGGGAGTTGGTGCAAGTTTGATAATACTTGCATGACTAAGTTAAAAATTGAGGTATAGATGGAGGTACTATACTGTAATTCGTATTTTTTCACATGATTATACTATTGATTCACATGATTGAACTATTGATTCACATTATTTATTATTAGGGGAGTTGGTGCAAGATTGATAATACTTGCGAGGACTAAATTAAAATGAAAGAAAAGTTAGAGGTATCAGATTGTAATTTTTGAGCCCCCAAAGCGTGCAATTATCGAAACTATTTTTCCTATAAATAGAAGCTTATTCTTCCTTCATTTCTCACCAATTCACAAAAGCTTTAGAGCGATTATTATATAGAGAAATTATAGAGAAAGAAGAAGAGAGAAATCGCTACTCACTATATTCAAATATCCGTTTTTCCAAGGTAGGGAATATTATTTGTTGTACTCGTAGGGAATATTATTTCTTTCTTATCTATGAAGAGAACTTCTGTTATTCCATTCTTTATTATTCTATTGGAATAACCTGTATACGTGGGCTACCCTATACTTGGTGAAATTCTTACGTTGTTCCATTCTTTATCATTCATTTGGAACATCACATGCATGCGTTCTACGCGAACACAGTTCCGTCTTTATTATTCTATTGGAATATCACATGCATGCGTTTTACGCCGAACACGATTCCATCTTTATTATTCTCGTTAGAATATCCTCACATGCAGGCGTTTCTACGCCTTGGGACTGATTAAAATCTTTATTATTTTGTTGGAATATCTCGTCATGCATGCATTTTACGCCTGGGACCGATTCCATCTTTATTATTTTGTTGGAATATCACATGCATGCGTTTCGCCTTGGGACGATTCCGTTATTTATTATTCATTGGAATAACTCACTTTCATGCGGTCTATCGCATGCCTAGTGATTTCTTTTGTTATTCCATTCCTTATTATACTCAATTTGGTTAAAGTTTTGACTTCTATACTCCATGAAATTAGTGGAATATCCTTGATATTTGCGCTTCATCCGATATCTTTTCATGGAAATATTAAATACGAGCATTCTTGAATTTTACTCAACAAAGCGATATCATGTTGACAATTTGGACGTTATTAGTTCTGGATAAAATAATTCTTGAACTTGTTTTATTGAATTCTTATATCATTGTCATCATCCTCATGTTTATATTTTGTTGAAAGTCATCATGGCCTATAGTGCATAGATGGACTTGGTATGATTATGATTTGAGAGATTATTTGGTGTAATCATGGTAGTAATGTTACAAATGATGTGGTAAAAGTCCTCATTGGCCCGTAGTGCATTGATGGATAGTTGTTGGCATGATCATGACCATTAATGAATACACAAATATTCTTGGCCCGTAGTGCATGGATAATTGTATTCGTGATACTAAAGAATATCCTTGGCCGTAGTGTAGGGGTGATTCGATGATGTGGATTATTTATTGTCGAGTCCCAATGATAAAAGTGATGAAAACCTTCTAAATCATAAAAGATAGTAGATTATTCTCTACTTGACTATTTTAATGGATTGCTTGTTCATTGCAGCTTAAACTTGATGGTTGTTAAATTGTATCGGTTTTTAACATCGTTGAAGGCTAACGATAATATATTATTCGCATTATCTTAGTCATAATATTTTCATTGGGCTAGTTGAGCTCACCCTTTTACTTTTATTGTTCTCTTGAGGAAATGAGAACGCGTGCTGTGGACTAGTCGGGGAATGGAGTGATGAACGGATGATAGCATTAGTAGTCCTCACTATTCGTGAAATAGTGTAATAATAATTGTAATAAGGACTCCTTTTGAGTTTGTATAATCTCTAGTATACAATATTTGTATTCAAACTCACGGCTTTTTATGTTTTGTCGTATTGTATACACGACGGTTGTATTATTAAGTTGTATTTGAATTTTGTACCATGTAAGTGGTGACCCAAGATGGGTGACGATACCTAATTCAGGGGCGCCACGGTTGGTATCAAAGCTTAGGATATGATCCCGACTAAGATGTGAGACTAGAACTAGGAGGGAGAGGCGGGAATTCCTTCGCTAGTATGACCTACGAGTTTATTTGGTATTTGATTGGTCTCACGTCGAGTATAGTGATAATATGTTGCATGTCAATTAACCCTTGTTTTGTGGCGTTGTTCGAAAATGGCATCCGAGAATGTTGAGAACATCAATGGAGCACGAGGAGACCGTTGAGTCTCCACGGATCAATAACTAGGACAACGTGCATCGAAGGCGACAATCTTCATGCAAACAACAACACTAACCAAATGATGAAGCGATGGAATGTTTTGGGCTTCATGCAATTCATGCAACATCAAAGTAGAGTGGCTCTGCTCAAAATACAGGTGTAAACACAAGAAACTCTCGGACGGTCACCGCTAAACAGTTTAAGGAGCTGGGACCACTCGAGTTTATTGGAGAGCCTAAACAACTTAAGGCGAAAGCATGGATAAAGCAGATCACCAAGATATTTGATGTCTTGGGATGCTCCGAGGAGAAAAAGGTTCCCTTCGCCACCTTCATGTTGCGTGAAGAGGTAGATTACTGGAGGGAATCTGTAAAACGTACCCAGCTTGACGCACTCAAGATGTCTTGGGAGAAGTTCCAAGAGCTATTCAACGACAAGTACTTTCCCGAAAGTATTCATCACATGAAAGATGTGGAGTTTATCAAGTTGGAACAAAACAATATGACCGTGTCATAATACGAGGCTAAATTTGCAGAGTTATCCTGGTTTGTATCCCATTTGGTCGATAATGAGGAGCGAATGACATGAATGTTTTTAAGAGGTTTGAAACTGGAGATACGTCAATATCTTATTTCTCATAAACTGTGTTTGTACTCAGATGTTGTAAATAGGGCTCAGTTATTGGAGCTGATAACGAAGTGAACGCAACCAAGGGAAAGCGGTGACAAAGATGAAAATACCGATTGGTAGCAAATCATCAAAAGCGGTGACAACAAGCATGGAGGGAATCAATATATGCGAAATGGTAACCACTTTGGTGGTAATCATGGCCAAGATAGTAAAATGGACATTTTAAGAAAAGGAGATTCAACAATGATGGAAAGGCGTCAAAGACCAAAGAAGTGGTTAAGGAAGGAGAACGACCACCTATCATATGCTTCAAATGCGAGGGAGGGACATATCACCAAAGCAATGGCGATGCCATCCAAAGCGTGTTATAATTGTGGAAGAGAAGGTCACCTAGCCCGATTTTGTCGTTCATCAAGACAAGTTCAGCTAGGATATGGAGGCACCAAAGGTCGTCCCGTAAAAGTCAAAGCCAGGTAGTGCAAGGGAGAGCATTTGTTGTGACCTCCCAGAAAGCAAGGAACCCGAACGAGGTCATCACGGGTAAACTTATCATAAACTCTAGCGATGTCTATACCTTATTTGATACCTGTTCTACCCATTCTTTTATTTCTCCTACTTGCGCTCAACGATTAAATTTGACTCCGGAGAAATTAGACTTTGACTTATCTGTTGAAACTCCATTAAGAGAAACCTTCATTACATCCACTGTTTATAAGTCTTTTTTTATTCAAATCGGTAACCGCACATTACCTGTCGATATTATCTCCTTAAAAATACTTGCATTTGACGTGATTCTAGGGATTGATTGGTTAACTACTCATCATGCTAAAATTGATTGTTTTCGTAAGGTTGTTAGCTTTCATATTCCTAATAAACCTATTATGTGAATTCAAGCGACCAAACCATTAAAATCAATCACGGTCATCTCAAGCCATAAAGCTATTCGTTTATTGAAAAATGGATGTCAAGCTTTCTTAGCTCATGTCACGGATTTAAACAAAAATACGTCAAATTTGAAGGATATTTCTATTGTTAATAAATTTCCTGACGTATTCCCTGAAGAACTTCCTGGCCTACCCCCTGAGCGTGAAGTTTAATTTTGTATCGACCTTGAACCCGGTACAAAACCCATTTCCAAAGCCCCATATCGAATGGCTCATATTGAACTTCAGGAGTTAAAGACCCAATTGCAGGAATTGTTAGACATTGGTTTCATTCGTCCTAGTACGTCTCCTTGGGGTGCTCCTATTCTATTCGTGAAGAAGAAAGATGGGAGTATGTGACTTTTTATTGATTATCGGTAGTTGAATCATGTCAACATCAAAAAATAGGTACCCATTGCCACCTATTGATGACCTGTTTGATCAGTTACAAGGAGCACAATTTTTTTCAAAGATCGATCTTCGTTCTGGATATCATCAGCTGAAGGTTAAAACTGAGGATATGAATTCTTAGTCATGTCTTTTGGATTGACTAATGCTCCTGCTGCCTTCATGGATATGATGAACCGAGTATTCAAGGAATATTTGGATCACTTTGTGGTCGTCTTTATTGATGACATCCTTATTTATTCCAAAAGCCATGAAGATCATGAGCAACACTTGAGGCTGATACTCCAAAAGCTTCATGAATATAAGCTTTATGCCAAGTTAAAGAAATGCGAGTTCTGGCTTGAGAAAGTAGCATTCCTTGGGCACGTAATATCAAGTCATGGAATATCCGTTGATCCGACAAAGACTGAAGCTATTCAAAGCTGGGAGCAACCCAAATCAGTAACCGAAGTACGTAGCTTTCTCGGTTTAGCTGGTTATTATCGGAGATTCGTGGAAGGATTTTCTTGAATCACTACTCCATTAACTCGGCTGACTCAGAAAGATACAAAGTTCGGTTGGAGCAAGGAATGTGAGAAGAGTTTTCAAGAACTCGAAAGGAGACTCATTTCAGCACCTGTTCTGACAATATCATCTGGTTCGTAGGGATTTGTCATCTACAGTGATGCTTCAGGCAAAGGGTTAGGATGTGTTCTCATGCAACATGGGAAAGTCATAACCTATGCCTCAAGACAACTCAAAGAATATGAGAGGAATTATCCTACTCATGATCTAGAGTTGGCAGCTATTGTCTTCGCACTTAAAATTTGGAGGCATTACTTGTATGGAGAGAAAGTGGAGATCTTTACGGATCATAAAAGCCTCAAATATTTCTTCACTCAAAAGGAACTCAACATGCGACAACGACGTTGGCTTGAACTATTAGAAGATTATGATCATACCATCCAATACCATCCTGGAAAAGCGAACGTGGTAGCTGACGCATTGAGTAGAATATCATATACTGCATGCAGTGCAATATTCACAACACAAAAGCCCATTTTGTGTGACTTGCAAAGGATGGAGATAGAGTTAAAGACTCAGGACCCATATGATGATGGTGAATATACGAGTAGTAACCGACTTTAATCGATAAAGTTAAAGTCGCCAAGCTACGGACACGGAGCTAATGCGTATGAAGAAGAAAGTGCAAGAAGGTGCTATGCCGGAAGCAAGAATCGATGAAAAAGGAATACTTCGAGTCAACTCCAGACTTTGTGTTCCTAACGACCCTGATTTAAAGTATAAAATCATGATGGAGGCGCACAACACACCGTTTGCAATCCATCCTGGGAGTACCAAAATGTATCGTGATCTTCGACATACATTTTGGTGGTGTAATATGAAGAGAGAGATAGCAGAGTTTATCTCAAGGTGTTTAACTTGTCAACGAGTCAAGGCGGAGCATCAGGTACCAAAAGGTCCATTGCAACCACTTGAAATTCCAGAATGTATGTGGGAGCACATTACCATGGATTTCGTTACCGGTGTTCCCAAAGTTTCTCGAGGCATAGATGCGATTTGGGTCATTGTTGATAGATTGACCAAGTCTGCTCATTTCTTACCGATACGAGAAACTTATACACTTGAACGTCTTGCTCGTATGTACATAAACTAGGTTGTAAGATTGCATGGTATGCCAGTATCCATAGTTTCTAATCGAGACCCAAGATTCACTATAAGATTTTGGGTTAGTTTGTAAAAAGCTATGGGCACGGATTTACGATTTAGCTCGGCATATCATCCTCGATTTGGATGGCATCGGAGAGGACGATTCAAACTCTTGAAGATCTATTAAGACTCTGTGTCCTTAACTTCAAAGGAAGTTGGGACAAGTTCTTACCATTGGTGGAGTTTTCCTACAACAACAGTTATCAAGCAAGTTTTGGCATGGCTCCATTCGAGGCGTTGTATGGAAGAAAGTGTCGTTCTCCAGTATGCTGGGATGAGGTTGGTGAAGCAACGTTGTTGGGACCAGAGTTGGTACGTATGACTACGGAAAAGGTTCAAATTATCCGACAACGTATAAAAACCTCACAAGATCCACAAAAGAGTATTGCTGATCTTCATCGAAAGGACGTAGAATTCGATATTGGAGATTATGTGTTGTTACGTGTTGCTCCATGGAAAGGAGTTACAAGATTTGGAAAAAGAGGAAAGCTCAATCCTCGATTCATTGGCCCATTTTTAATCCTCAATCGAGTAGGAATTGTGGCCTATAGACTTGCGTTACCGCCAAGTATGTCTCGTGTTCATAACATTTTTCACATATCCATGTTACGTAAATATGTGAAAGACTCGAACCACATTATTGAGTTAGAACCAGACGAAATAGAGGAAGATTTAACGTATGAAGAGGTTCCTGTTAAAATCTTGGATAAGAAGGAACATATTCTACGCTCCAAGGTTATACCTCAAGTCAAAGTTTTGTGGAGAAACCACGATGTTGAGGAAATGATTTGGGAATTAGAATCTGAAATAAAATCAAGGTATCCTCACCTCTTCGACATACCAGGTACGCACCCTAATTTCGAGGATGAAATTTCATAAGAAGGGGAGGGTGTAAGACCCCAACTGTTTGAATAAAGATTAAATTTTCTCGAAATATATTTTTGAATATTATGGTGTGGATTTGATATAATGTTATAGTTGTGGGTAATATTTACAAATTTTTCAAAGTACGCAAGTTGTTATATAATATTCGATTGGTCTGGGAATATTCATTTTAACAGTGAATTATTGTCGGATTGAGAAAACGACAACAATACTTTATGAAAATAACGGCGGAAGTTTTATCGTTAACTGTTGAAACACCCGGTGTTAAAAGTACATTAATACGCGTGGTTGCATAGTAGCACACGGTATTGATTATTGATGCTTACGTGAGAAGTCACTCAGTTATACTCAATTATTGCTACAATAATTGCTGCATCATATCTATCATATTATGGATTCAATTATGGTCAGTATCATCTGCATAAAATGTTTTTTATTAAATTAATACTTGAGACGACAAAGTTATTCATATTATAAACTGCAATATTTACAATGTCTAGATGTTCTGTCAAGGAGAGGTTTGGTCACCTAATTACGCGCCAATAGGGAGAAATCCTTATTGGAAAGCCCCTCTTTCACAGGAATGACTGGTTGATAAATATTGTGAGTTATAATATTAATGATGAATGTTGTTAGGAGTTGAATTTGGAGGCGTGGGACGTGATATTTGAGTCCGGAACTACGAAATTAGTAAAAGTAGTCTATAAACACAAAATTTTTTGGGATTCACTATTTGGTCAAACAGTCAACAATTGACTTTTTCAGGAAAAGTCAAAATTTTTTGGAATTGTTTGTGTTAGTGAAAATCGACATTTATTCCGATGATAATTGATGTCTAGGGGTTATATTGATAAATCGGGTAATTTATCGGATAAATGGGCAATTAATTGGTACTAATTCACATGCTTATATAACTATTTGTTCACATATGTGTACTATTGAATCACATTATTTACTATTAGGGGAGTTGGTGCAAGTTTGATAATACTTGCATGACTAAGTTAAAAATTGAGGTATAGATGGAGGTACTATATTGTAATTCGTATTTTTTCACATGATTATACTATTGATTCACGTGATTGAACTATTAATTCACATTATTTACTATTAGGGGAGTTACTGCAAGATTGATAATACTTGCAGGATTAAATTAAAAATGAAAGAAAAGTTGGAGGTATTGTACTGTAATTTTTGAGCCCCAAAACGTACAATTATCGAAACTATATTTTCCTTTAAATAGAAGCTCATTCTTCCTTCATTTCTCACCAATTCACAAAAGCTTTAGAGCGATTATTATAGAGAGAAATTATAGAGAGAAAGAAGAAGAGAAATCTGCTACTCACTATTCCAGTATCCAGTTTTTCCAAGGTAGGGAATATTATTTGTTGTACTCGTAGGGAGTATTATTTCTTTCTTATCTATGAAGAGAAGAACTTGTTATTCCATGCTTTATTATTACATTGGAATAACTGTGATACGCAAGCTACCCTATACTTGGTGAAATTCTTACATTGTTCCATTCTTTATCATTCTGTTGGAACATCATCATGCATGCAATGCGTTCACGCCAGTTCGGTTAAAATCTTTATTATTACATTGGAATATCTTGTGCATGCGTTTTATGCTAGGATTCGATTCCGTCTTTATTATTACGTTGGAATATCACATGCATGCGTTCTACATGGGATTCGATTCGCGTCTTTATTATTACATTGGAATATCCTGCTCATGCTTTTTTCTGGCGGACTGATTAAAATCTTTTTATTATTTTGTTGGAATATCCATGTCATGCATGCGTTTTACAGGATTGATTCCGTTATTTATTATTCTATTGGAATAACCTGCCTGTGCGGTCTATCGCATGCCTAGTGATTTCTTTTGTTATTCCATTCCTTATTATACTAAGTTGGCTAAAGTTTTGACTTCTATACTCCATGAAATTAGTGGAATATCCTTGATATTTGCGCTTCATCCAGTATCTTTTCATGGAAATATTCTTATGAGCATTCTTGAATTTTACTCTACAAAGCAGTATCATGTTAACAATTTGGACGTTATTAGTTCCTGGATAAAATAATTCTTGAACTTGTTTTATTGAATTCTTATATCATTGTCATCATCCTCATGTTTATATTTTGTTGAAAGTCATCTATGGCCTATAGTGCATAGATGGACTTGGTATGATTATGACCGAGATTATTGATTGTAATCATGACCGTAATGTTACAAATGATGTGGTAAAAGTCCTCATTGGCCCGTAGTGCATTGATGGACGATTGTTGGCATGATCATGACCATTAATGAATACACAAATATTCTGGCCCGCATCTTTGCATGGATAATTGTGGTCGTGATACTAAAGAATATCCTTGGCAGAAAAGTGGGGGTGATTCGATGATGTGGATTATTTATTAAGCTGAGTCCCAGCGATAAAAGTGATGAAAAACTTTCGAAATCATAAAAGATAGTAGGTTTTATTCTCTATTTGACTCTTTTAATGGATTGCTTGTTCCGCTGCATTTAAACTTGATGGTTGTTATATTGTATCAGTTTAACACTGTTGAAGGCTAGCGATAATATATTCTGCATTATCTTAGTCATAATATTTCCTACTGGGCTAGTTGAGCTCACCCTTTTACTTTTATTGTTTTCTTCAGGAAATGAGAACGTAGCAGGGACTAGTCGGAGAACGGAGTGACGAACCAGATGATAGCATTAGTAGTCCTCACTATTCTGTGAAATAGTGTAATAATAATTATAATAATGACTCCTTTTGAGTTTGTATAATCTCTAGTATACAATATTTGTATTCAAACTCACAGTTTATGTTTTGTCGTATTGTACACGACAGTTGTATTATTAAGTTATATTTGAATTTTGTACCATGTAAGTGGCGACCCAAGATGGGTGACGTATACCTAATTTTGGGGGCGTCACAGTATTGAATAGTATGATCATAATCTTTCAACAATTCAAGCCAATGTCCTTGCCGCATTTTGAGTTCCTTTTGTGTGAAGAAATATTTGAAGCTTTTATGATCCGTAAAGATCTCCACCTTCTCCCCATACAGGTAAAGCCTCCAAATTTTAAGTGCGAAAACGACAGCTGCCAACTCTAGATCATGAGTAGGGTAATTCTTCTCATATTCTTTGAGTTGTCGTGAGGCATAGGCTATGACTTTCCCATGTTGCATGAGAACATATCCTAAACCCTTGCCTGAAGCATCACTATAGATGACATATCTCTCCGTACCAGATGGTATTGTCAGAACAGGTGCTGAAATGTGTCTCCTCTTGAGTTCTTCAAAACTCTTCTCACATTCCTCGCTCCAACCGAATTTTGTATCTTTTCGAGTCATCTGAGTTAATGGAGTAGCGATTCGAGAAAATCCTTCCATGAATATCCGATAATAACCAGCTAAGCCGAGAAAGCTACAAACTTCGGTCACTGACTTTGGTTGCTCCCAACTTTGAATTGCTTTAATCTTTGCCGGGTCAACATATATATTCCATGATTTGTTATCACGTGCCCAAGGAATGCTACTTCCTCAAGCCAGAACTCGCATTTCTTCAACTTGGCATAAAGCTTGTTTTCACGAAGCTTTTGGAGTATTAGCCTCAAGTGTTGCTCATGATCTTCACGGCTTTTGGAGTATATGAGAATGTCATCAATAAAGACTACAACAAAATGATCCAAATATTCCTTGAATACTCAGTTCATCATATCCATGAAGGGCGTAGGAGCATTAGTCAATCTAAAAGACATGACTAGGAATTCGTAATGCCTGTACCGAGTTCTGAAAGTAGTATTTGGAATGTCATCGGTTTTAACTTTTAAATGATGATATCCAGAACGAAGATCGATCTTTGAAAAGAATTTAGCACCTTGCAACTGGTCAAACTGGTCATCAATTCGAGGTAACGGGTACCTATTTTTGACGGTAACATGATTCAACTCCCGATAGTCAATACAAAGTCGCATACTTCCATCTTTCTTCTTTACGAATAGAATAGGAGCACCCCAAGGAGACGTACTAGGACGAATGAAACCGATGTCTAACAATTCTTGTAGTTGGGGTTTTAACTCCTGAAGTTCAATATGAGCCATTCGATATGGGGCTTTCGAAATGGGTTTTGTACCGGGTTCAAGGTCGATACAAAATTTGATTTCTTGCTCTGGGGTAGGCGGGAAGTTCTTCGTGGAATACGTCGGAAATTTATTAACAATAGAAATATCATTCAAATCGGCGTATATTTTTGTTTAAATCAAGTGACATGGGCTAAGAAAGCTTGACATTCGTTTTCAATAAACGAATAGCTTTATGGCTTGATATGACAGTGATTGACTTTAGTGGTTTGGTTGTTTGAATTCGCATAATAGGTTGGTTAGGAATATGAAAGCTAACAACCTTACGAAAACAATCGATTTTAACATGATGAGTAGTTAACCAATCAATCCCTAAAATCACATCAAATGCAAGTATTTTCAAAGAGATAAGATCGACAGGTAACGTACGGTTACTGATTTGAATCAAACAAGACTTATAAATAGTGGATATAATGAAGGTTTCTCCCAACGGAGTTTCAACAGATAAATCAAAGTCTAATTTCTCTGCAGTTAAATTTAAACGTTAAGCGCAAGTAATAGAAATAAAAGAATGGGTAGAACTTGTATCAAATTAGGTATAGACTTGGCAAGAATTTATGATTAGCTTAGCCGTGATAACCTCGTTCAGATTCCTCGCTTTTTGGGAGGTTACGACAAACGCTCTCCCTTGAACTACTAGTTTTATCTTGTATGGGACGGCCTTTGATGCCTCCATCCCAACTGGACTTGACTTTGGTGCACGGAAAAATTGGGCTAGGTGACCTTCTCTTCCACAATTGTAAAATGCTTTGGACTGCTACGTACAGTTTAGACTGATGTGTCCCTCCCCTTCGCATTTATAACATATGACAGATGGTCATTTTCCTTCCTTAACAACAGGTGCTGGTGCTGACGTCTTTCCATCATTATTGAATTTCCTCTTCTTGAAATTTCCACTTCTATTATCTTGGCCATAATTACCACCGAAGTGGTTACCATTTCTGTCATGTTGATTCCCTTCATGTTTGTTGTCACCGCTTCGATGACTGCTACCACTGGTATTATCGATTTGTCGATTGCTCTTTCTTGGTTAGGTTAAATCATTATCACGCTCCAATAACTGAGCACTATTTACAACATCTGAATACAAACACAGTTTCTGAGAAATTAGGTATTGCCGTATCTCAGGTTTCAAACCTATTAGAAACATTTGTGCCATTCTCTTTTCAGTATCAACCAAGTGGGACGCAAACCGAGACAACTCGGCAAACTTAACTTTGTACTGTGACACGGTCATATTGTTTTTCTCCAGCTTGATAAACTCCACCTCCTTCATGTGACGAATACTTTAGGGAAAGTACTTGTCGTTGAACAGTTCTTGGAACTTCTCCCAAGACATCTTCAGTGCGGCAAGTTGAGTACGTTTTACAGATTACCACCAGTAATCTGCCTCTCCTCGCAACATGAAGGTGGCAAAGGGAACCTTTTGCTCCTCGGAGCATCCCAAGACATTAAATATCTTGGTGATCTGCTTTATCCACGCCTCCGCCTTAAGTGGTTTTTGCTCTCCCAAAATCTCTGGTGGTCCCAGTTCCTTGAACTTCTTAGCGGTGACCATCCGTGAGTTGCCAGTGTTTCTACCTGCATTTAGGACAGGAGTATCTGTCGCCTGATGTTGCATGAATTACAGAAAGCCTCTGAACATTCCGTCGTTCAACATTTGGTCGGTGTTGCTATTTGCTTGAGGATTATTGCCTTCTTGATGCACATTATCATGGGTATTGATCTGTGGTGACTCAACGGTCTCATGTACTCCATTGCTATTCTCAACTTTCTCGGATGTCATTTTCAAACACTGCCACAAAACAAGGGTTAATTGACAAGCCACATATTATCCCTATATTCTGACCGACAACTTAAATAACAATTAAACTTAGGTAGGTCATACTAGCGAATGAATTACCCGTCTCTCCCATGCTAGTTCAAGTCTCACATCTCAGCCAGGGATCATATCCTAAGCTTTGATACCAACTGTGATGCCCCCAAAATAGGTATAAATCACCCATCTTGAGTCGCCAAATACATGATATAAAATTTAAATACAAACTTCTTTTATACAGTACGACAAAACGTAGCTGAGAGTTTCAACACGGATAATATCTCGTAGAGAGTATCGAAACTCAAATAAAGTCCTCATTAAAATTATTATAACACTATTTCACATAATAGTGAGGACTACTATAGCCACCTATCTGGACCATCACTCCATTTCTCGACTCGTCCCAGCTATATTCTCAGTTCCTGAAGAGAACAATGAAAGCAAAAGGGTGAGCTCAACTAGCCCAGTAAGAAATATTATGACTAAGATAATGCAGAATAAATTATCACTAGCCTTCAACAGTGTTAAACTGATAAAATACAATAAAAATCAACTTTAACTGCAGTGGAACAAGAAATGCATTAGAAAAGTTAAGTAGAGCATGATATCTACTATCTTCTATGATTAAAAAAGTTTATCATCAATTTTATCACTGGGACTCAGCTAAATAAATAATTCACATCACTGAATTATCCATTCACTACGGGCCAAGGATATTTATTATTATCATCAATGGTCCTGATCACACCAACAACTGTCCATCAATGCACTACGGGCCAATGAGGACTTTTACCACATCATTTATAACATTTCGGGTCATAGTTATACCGAATGATCCCTGGTCATAATCATACCAATCCACAGTCCATCTATGCACTACGGCCAATGATGACTTTTATCATAATATAAGCATGAGGACGATGACAATGATATACGAATTAAATTAAATGAGAGCAAGGATAAATTTTAAAGATTTATAATTCAATTTATCCAGAATTCAATAATGTCCAAATTGTCAACATGATACTTCTTTGTGGAGTAAAATTCAAGAATAATATTGTATCAAAAATAATTTGGACAGAAAAGAAATAAATTTTTGTCGTGAATAGTATATTGGATGAAGCGCAAATATGAAGGATATTCTACTAATTTCATAGAGTATAGAAGCAATACTTACCAACATAAGTATAGAATTAAAAATATGAAAAAAAATAATATTACTTACATACTACAGAGTATGGAAGAAAATATTATATCTTACGAATATTGAACAAGAAGAATATCACTTACGAATACAAAAGAAATAATACTCCTTACCTTAGTAGGAGATTGGATACTGAAATAGAGTAGTAACATGATACCCTTCTTCTTTCTCTTTGATTCTCTCTCTATTGAATTCTCTTGTGAGTCGTAGTGAATTGGTGAGAATGAAAGAAGAATTAAGCTTCTATTTATAGAAAATTTCTAGCTTAGCCCTTGCAATGTGAAAAGGCAACTAGCTTGATGACTGGTGATGTGAAAAGAAAAGTGGTTTGACGCTTGTATTGTGAAATGACAAGTGGTTCGACGCCTGTAATGTGAAACGACAAGTGGTTCGACGCCTGTAATTTGAAACGACAATTGGTTTGACGCTTATAATATGAAACGACAATTGGTTCAACGCCTGCAATGTGAAACGACAAGTGGTTTGACGTCTGGTAAAGGCAATTACTATTGGCGAAATTGACTCTTAGATGATGACATATGGGCCCCCATAGAATAAACCAAACTTACCACAAACGTCTCATAACAGACTTCTTATTTATATCAAAGATTGAATAAATATTACCACAAATTATTTTATCTTCAATCAACACATTTTCAATCTTCCAACAATTATTCATCATTAATATTATAACTCACAATATTTAACAACCAGATAATTCCTAGGAAAGAGGGGGCTTTCCGATAAGGATTTCTCCTTATTGGAGCGCAATTAGGTGACCAAACCTCTCCTCGATAGAACTTTCTAGACATCTTCAATATTGCAAATAATAATATGAATAACTTTGTCGTCTCAATTATTGATTTAATAATATAAAATATTATGCAGATGATACTGTGATAATAATTGAATCAATAATATGAGATCTTATCTGACAATTATCGTAGTAATAATTGAGTATAACTGAGTGGCTTCTTACGTAAGCATCAATAATCAATATCGTGTTCTACTATGCAACCACGCGTATTACTGTACTTTTACCACCAGGTATTTCAACAGTTAACGGTAAAACTTTCGCCGTTATTTTTTCAAAAATATATTTTTGTCGTTTTCTAATTCTGACAATAATTCTGTTTATGGGGTCCACCAATGATTGTGCCATCGTACGAATATTCTCCGACAAAAAGAATATTCCCCAACCAAACAAATATTTTATAACAACTTGCTTACTTTGCAAAATTTATAAATATTACCCACAACTATAACATTATATCAATTCCACACCATAATATTCAAAAAGATATTTAGAGAAAAATAATCATTATTTATGAAAGTTGGGGTCTTACATGTCCCTTTACTAGCAAATAAGCATTTGTGGACGCCACTCTTCAAGGTGATGGTCAAGCTCGGTGTTCATGGCGCCAAGAGGAAAATGCTTGACGGCATCGCAGTCACGGGCTCGAGACTTAGAAAAATTTGATAACAAATTTCTTATGTGAATTTCCCAGGCTCGTAACTTAATCGTTATAAGTCTGAATTGTCTCATTCAAAAGCCATTAGCTCACAAACCATATGTTCTATGATTTCATTAGAAAATATTTCATTTTCGAATCTTTTAACTCGGAATTCACCGATTGGTTCATTATTAGAAAAACGTTAAACGTTCGTGAACGTTCAAAACTCGTTTCTTCGTTCTAAGTTAGAATTTGGTTATTTTTGAATCCGCAACTCTAGAATGCCAATTGAGACTAATCTCCATCGAAAACAAACGTTTCTGGGGTAAAAGCTAACTTTTGACTTTCATTTCGAGAAATTAACGATTTCGACGATTATCGTCTAATCTCGTAAATTTCGCCATACCTTCGTTACTTGAGATTTTTACATCGTTCAAAATGTATTAATTCCATCATTCTAACATCCTAACAAAACATATTTCAATAAATCATTTACATGACAAATTCTTACAAGTTCTTCATTAGTCCAATACTTATAAAAGTATGAATTACTTGAACATGGCTTATTAATGTTTAAGTCCATTGATTAGCCATCTTATCACTTCTTATCATACATGCTTCATAAATCCACACTTATCTATCAAACTGTAATTGAAGAGATGGAAGATTAATAATCTAATATTCTTACCCTGGAAGTTCAACTTGGTTCTTCTTCTTGACTTATTAAAGCTCTTGTTTTTTCTTACTTTTCTCTCTCAAATGTATAAGCTCTAAGTTGTTGGTGAAATAATGAACAAGGCAAATGAAAATCCAAAGCTCTCTATTTATAGGAATTGCTAGGTGAGGGAAATTTAGTAACTTAGGTCATCAACCTCCTTAATCACCTCATTCTTATTCATAACTTGTTCCCCACAATTCTTATCTCTTGCTTGCTCTCAACCCTTGGTCAACTATGACTCACCTAGGGGGCCCACATGGGTTGCCCCACCGGTTTTCTTAACCGTTGATCCATCGGTTCGATCCACGGATCCAGTTCTTAGTGTGGGCTTTAGGTTTAAATATTTTGGGCCTAAAGTTGGGCTTTAACATCTTTCCAATTGGTCTTGCAACATTCCTACACAAATCTTACAAATCCAATGCAATAGGATTTAAACGCTTAACGTAAAATCCTCGTATCCATTACGTATATTAGTTCATATAATCTTTCATCATATACGATATGCTACCTTTCATAACTACTCGTATAATACATTGTATCATACTAGTATTCATTGCTTTGTATAATACTTTGTATTATACAATTATCAATAATTTAAATCTTTACGTTCCTTAACATTCTCAATTTAAGTACGCAGGCAAAAAACTGCGTTAGCCATACTTGAATTAATATCACATAATCCATCCTCCCTTATTATTCTATCGTTACGTATTTCTCGGAAATTCAAAAATAATTCCCGAGTAGAAATCAGTGAATAGTATTTTTTGGAAAATTTCTCAGAAATATTTTATTTTCGTCTAAGAAATTCAAACACTATTATTCCTTCACTCCGCCAGAATACTATAATATTCTGACATATTTAGGTTATAGAACAACCTTCATCTTACTAACACATAATAAAAACATATAATATAATTTTATTCATAATTTAATCAAATAAAATTATTTTACAATTAATCTGAATTTCTCAGTCGTTACATCCTTACCCCCCCCCCCCCCTTATAAGGATTATATCCCCATAATCTCGTCTTACATTAAACAAATAGCTGATGGTAATTCTTCTTTATCTTTTCTTCAAGTTCCCACGTTGCTTCATCGGCATCGTGGTTCTTCCATAACACCTTTACCGAAGGTATAACTTTGTTCCTCAGAACTTGCTATTTTCTATCAATGATTTAAACATGCATCTCTTAATACATCAAGTCCTTCTCGATATGAATAGGTTTATATTCTATCATGTGCTTATAATCTGGCTTATAAGAACGTAACACAAAGACATGAAATACATTATGTATTCGTTCTAGGTCCAGAGGTAGCACTACCATGTAAGCTACCTCTCCTACCCTTTTTAATATTTCAAAAGGTCTTATAAATCTTGGACTTAACTTTCTCTTCTTTCCAAAGCGTATTAGGTGACCAAACCTCTCCTTGATAGAACATTCTAGACATTGTAATTATTGCAAATAATAATATGAATAACTTTGTCGTCTCAATTATTGATTTAATAATATAAGATATTATGCAGATGATACTGTGACAATAATTGAATCAATAATATGAGAGATATGATGCAGCAATTACTATAACAATAATTAAGTATAACTAAGTGACTTCTCACGTAAGCATCAATAATCAATACCGTGTGCTACTATGCAACCACGCGTATTATTGTAATTTTTTACTACTGTGGTAGTTTAACAGCTTTTTTAACTGTGGTAACACTTTTGCCGTTATTTTTATAAAAGATAATTCGTCATTTTTCTAGCTATGACAATACTTTCCGCTAGGGTCCACCATTGATTGTGCTTGCCATACCTAATATTTCCCCGTTAAAACTAATAATATTACGACCAATCAAATATTATATAACCACTTGCTTACTTTGCAAAATTGGTAAATATATCCCACAACTATAATATTATACCAAATCCACACCATAATATTCAAAAATATATATCAAGAAAATTATTCTTTATTCATAAAAGTTGGGGTCTTACAACCTCCCTTTCTTATGAAATTTCATCCTCAAAATTAGGGTGTGTACCTGGTATGTCGAAGAGGTACGGATACCTTGATTTCATTTCAAATTCTAACTCCCAGGTTATTTCCTCAACATTGTGGTTTCTCCAAAAAACTTTGACTTGAGGTATAACCTTGGAGCGTAGAATATGTTCATTCTTATCCAAGATTTTAACAATAACCTCTTCATACATTAAATCTTCCACTATTTCGTCCGGTTCTAACTCAATAATGTGGTTCGAGTCTTTCACATATTTATGTAACATGGATATGGGAAAAACGTTATGAACACGAGACATACTTGGCGGTAAAACGAGTCTATAGGCCACAGTTCCTACTCGATCGAGGATTAAAAATAGGCCAATGAATCGAGGATTGAGCTTTCCTCTCTTTCCAAATCTCGTAACTCCTTTCCATGGAGCAACATGTAACAACACATGATCTCCAATATCGAATTGAAGATCAGCATAACTCTTGTCAATCTTGTGAGGTTTTTATACATTGTCAGATCGTTTGAATCTTTTTTGTAGTCATACGTACCAACTCCAATACCAACAACGTTACTTCACCCACCTAATCCCAGCATACTCGAGAACGAAACTTTCTCCCATACAACGCCTCAAATGGAGCCATGCCAATACTTGCTTGATAACTGTTGTTGTAGGAAAACTCCACCAATGGTAAGAACTTGTCCCAACTTCCTTTGAAGTTAAGGACACAGAGTCTTAATAGATCTTCAAGAGTTTGAATCGTCCTCTCCGACTGCCCGTCCGTCTGAGGATGATATGCCGAGCTAAATCATAAATTCGTGCCCATAGCTTTCTGTAAACTAACCCAAAATCGTGAAGTGAATCTTGGGTCTCGATTAGAAACTATGGATACTAGCATACCATGCAGTATTACAATCTCATTTATGTACATTCGAGCATGACGTTCAAGTGTATAAGTTTCTCGTATAGGTAAGAAGTGAGTAGACTTGGTCAATCTATCAACAATGACCCAAATTGTATATATGCCTTGAGAAACCTTGGGAAGACCAGTAACGAAATCCATGGTAATGTGCTCCCACTTCCATTCTGGAATTTGAAGTGGTTGCAATGGACCTTTTGGTACTTGATGCTCTACCTTGACTCGTTGACAAGTTAAACACCTTGAGATAAACTCCGATATATCTCTCTTCATATTGCTCCACCAAAATGTATGTCGAAGATCATGATACATTTTGGTACTACCATGATGGATTGCAAACGGTGTGTTGTCTACCTCCATCATGGTTTTATACTTTAAATCAGGGTCGTTAGGAACACAAAGTCTGGAGTTGACTCGAAGTATTCCTTCTTCATCGATTCTTGCTTCCGGCATAACACCTTCTTGCACTTTCTTCTTCTTACACATCATCTCCAGGTCTGTATCTTGAGTAACTTTAACTTTATCGATTAAAGTCGGCTAAACTCGTATATTTTCCATCATCACATGGGTCCCTGGAGTCTTTAACTCTATCTCCATCCTTTGTATGTCATACAAAATGGGACTTTGCGTTGACACAATATCGCTTTTCATTCGCATATGATCTTCTTACTCAATAAATCAACCATCTGCGTTCTCTTTTCCAGGATGGTATTGAATGGTATGATCGTAATCTTTCAATAGCTCAAGCCATCGTCGTTGCCGCATGTTGAGTTCCTTTTGAGTGAAGAAATATTTAAGGCTCTTATGATCCGTATAGATCTCCACTTTCTCCCCATATAAGTAATGCCTCCAAATTTTAAGTGCGAAGACAACAGCTGCCAACTCTAGATCATGAGTAGGATAATTCCTCTCATATTCTTTGAGTTTTCGAGAGGCATAGGCTATGACTTTCCCATGTTGCATGAGAACACTTCTTAACCCTTTGCCTGAAGCATCAGTATAGATGACAAATCCCTCCGAGCCAGAAGGTATTGTCAGAATAGGTGCTAAAATGAGTCTCCTCTTGAGTTCTTGAAAACACTTCTCACATTCCACGCTCCAACCAAATTTTGTATCTTTCCGAGTCAGCTGAGTTAATGGAATAGCGATTCGAGAAAACCCTTCTACGAATCTCCTATAATAACCAGCTATGTCGAGAAAGCTACGTACTTCGGTCACTGATTTAGGTTTCTCCCAGCTTTGAATAGCTTCAATCTTTGTCGAGTCAACAGATATTCTATGACTTGATACTACGTGCCCAAGGAATGCTACTTCCTCAAGCCAGAACTCGCATTTCTTCAACTTGGCATAAAGCTTGTTTTCACGAAGCTTTTGGAGTATCAACCTCAAGTGTTGCTCATGATCTTCACGGCTTTTGGAATATATGAGGATGTTGTCAATAAAGACGACCACAAAGTGATCCAAATATTCCTTGAATACTTGGTTCATCATATCCATGAAGGTAGCAGGAGCATTAGTTAATCCAAAAGACATGACTAAGAATTCATAATGCCCGTACCGAGTTTTGATGGTAGTCTTTGGAATATCCTCAGTTTTAACCATCAGCTGATGATATCCAGAACGAAGATCGAACTTTGAAAAGAATTGTGCTCATTGCAACTGGTCAAACAAGTCATCAATGCGAGGTAATAGATACCTATTCTTGATGGTGACATGATTCAACTCCCGATAATCAATACAAAGTCGCATACTTCTATCTTTCTTCTTCACAAATAGAACAGGAGCACCCCTTGGAGACGTACTAGGACGAATGAAACCAATGTCTAACAATTCATGCAATTGGGTCTTTAACTCCTGAAGTTCAATAAGAGCCATTCTATATGGGGATTTGGAAATGGGTTTTGTACAAGGTTCAAGGTCGATACAAAATTCAACTTCACGCTTTGGGGGTAGGCCAGGAAGTTCTTCAAGGAATACGTCATGAAATTTATAAACAATAGAAATATCCTTCAAATCCGACGTATTTTTGTTTAAATCTGTGACATGAGCTAAGAAAGCTTGACATTTGTTTTTCAATAAACGAATAGCTTTATGGCTTGAGATGATAGTGATTAATTTTAATGCTTTGGTTGCTTGAATTCGCATAATAGGTTGGTTAGGAATAGTAAAGCAAACAATCTTACAAAGACAATCAATTTTAGCATGATGAGTAATTAACCAATCAATCCCTAGAATCACGTCAAATGCAAGTATTTTTAAGGAGATAAGATCGACAGGTAACGTGCGGTTATCGATTTGAATCAAACAAGACTTATACACAGTGGATGTAATGAAGGTTTCTCCCAACGGAGTTTCAACAGATAAGTCAAAGTCTAACTTTTCCGGAGTCAAATTTAAATGTTGAGCGAAACTAGGAGAAATAAAAGAATGGGTAGAACCGGTATCAAATAAGGTATAGACTTCGCTAGAGTTTATGATAAGCTTACCCATGATGACCTCGTTCGGTTTCCTTTCTTTCTGGGAGGTCACAACAAACACTCTCCCTTGAACTACTGGTTTTGACTTGTCTGGGATGACATTTGGTGTCACCGTTCCAACTAAACTTGGCTTCCGTGTATGACACAATCTAGCTAGGTGACCTTCTCTTCCACAATTTTAACACGTTTTGGACTGCTGTGCACAGTTTGGACTGATGTGTCCCTCCCCTCTGCATTTGAAGCATATGATTGGTTATCGTTCTCCTTCCTTAACAACAGGTGTTGGTGCTGACGTCTTTCCATCATTGTTGAATCTCCTATTCTTGAAATGTCAACTTTTATTGTCTTGGCCATGATTACCAACGAAGTGGTTACCATTTCTGCCATGTTGATTTCCTACACGTTTTTTGTCACCGCTTCGATGACTGTTACCACTGGTATTTTCATTCTGCCGGCTGCTTTCTCTTGGTTGCATTGACTCGTTAACGCGCTCCAATAACTAAGCCCTATTTACAACATCTGAATACAGACACAGTTTATGAGAAATAAGATATTGACGTATCTCCAGTTTCAAACCTCTTAAAAACATCCGTATCATTATCTCCTTATTATCAACATAGTGGGACGCAAACCGGGACAACTCGGCAAACTTAGTTTCGTACTGTGACACGGTCATATTATTCTACTCCAACTTTATGAACTCTACCTCTTTCATGTGACGAATACTTTCGGGAAAGTACTTGTCATTGAATTGTTCTTGGAACTTCTCCCAAGACATCTTCAGTGTGGTAGGTTGAGTACGCTTTACCGATTCTCACCAGTAATCTGCCTCTCCTCGCAACATAAAGGTGGCAAAGGAACCTTTTTCTTCTCGGCGCATCCCAAGACATCAAATATCTTGGTGATCTGCTTTATCCACGTTTCCGCCTTAAGTGGTTTTGGCTCTCCAATAAACTCCGGTGGTCCCAGCTCCTTGAACTGTTTAGCGGTGACCGTCCGAGAGTTTCCAGTGTTTCCACCTACATTTTGGACTGGAGCCACTTTCGCCTGATGTTGCATGAATTGCATAAAGCCTCTGAACATTCCATTGTTCATCATTTGGTCAGTGTTGTTGTTTGCATGAGGATTGTTGCCTTCCTGATGCACATTATCCTAATTATTGATCTGTTGTGACTCAACGGTCTCCTGTGCTCCATTGTTATTCTCAACATTCTCGGATGTCATTTTCAAATACTGCCATAAAACAAGGGTTAATTGACATGCAACATATTATCCCTATACTCTGACCGACCAATTAAATACCAAATAAACTTAGGTAGGTCATACTAGCGAAAGAATTCTCCGTCTCTCCCCTCCTAGTTCTAGTCTCACATCTTAGCCAGGGATCATATCCCTAAGCTTTGATACCAACTGTGACGCACCCAAAATAGGTATACATCACCCATCTTGAGTCGCCAAATACATGGTACAAAATTCAAATACAACTTAATTATACAACAGTCGTGTAAAATACGACAAAACATAATCCAAGGGTTTTAATAAGAATATTGTCATCTAGACAATATCCACACTCAATGGAGTCTTCATTACATTTATTATCACACTATTTTATAGAATAGTGAGGACTACTAAAACAACCATCTGGATCTGATCCCCGACTCGTCCCAACTATATTCTCATTTCCTGAAGAGAACAGTGAAAGAAAGGGTGAGGTCAACTAGCGCAGTAAGAAATATTATGACTAAGATAATACAGAATAATTTATCGTTAGCCTTCAACAGTATTGAACTGATCAAATATAACAAACATCAAGTTTAACTGCAGCGGAAAAAGCAATCCATTAGAAGAGTCATGTAGAGAATAAAATCTACTATCTTCTATGATTTAAAAGGTTTTTCATCACTTTTATCGTTGAGACTCAGCTTAATAAATAAACCACATCATCCCTGCACTACGGCCAAGGATATTCATTATTATCACGACCACAAATTATCCATGCACTACGGGCCAAGGATATTCGTGTATTCATCAATGGTCATGATCATGCGAACAACTGTCCATCAATGCACTACGGTCAATGAGGACTTTTACCACATCATTTGTAATATTACGGCCATGATTATACCGAATAATCCGTGGTCATAATCATACCAAGTCAATCTATGCACTACAGGCCACAAATGACTTTCAACATATTATAAACATGATGATGATGACAATGATATATGAATTCAATAAAACAAGTTCAAGGATAAATTTTTAAAGATTTATAATTTAATTTATCCAGAAATCAATAACGTCCTAATTGTCAACCTGATACTGTTTTGTGGAGTAAAATTCAAGAATGCTCAAAAGAATATTTCCATGAAAAGATACTGGATGAAGCGCAAATATCCAGGATATTCTACTAATTTCGTGGAGTATAGAAGCCAAAACTTTAACCAACTGAGTATAATAGAATATATGAAACTGCAAATGGATTTTTGCCCGCCATGCGGTAATCCACGTAGATAGATCATTTCCACAATTTAATAATGAATGAATACGAAGGATCATTCACCATGCATGCAGTAGTCCACATAGACAGGTTATTCCAATAGAATAATAAAAAATGCAATAAAAGAAGAATTCACCATGCATGCGATAGACCACATAGACAGGTTATTCCAACAGAATAATAAAGAATGGAATAACAAAAGAATTCACCAGGCATGCGATAGACCGCACAGACAAGTTATTCCAACAGAATACTAAAGAATGAAATAACAAAAGAATTCACCAGGCATGCGATAGGCTGCACAGACAGGTTATTCCAATAGAATAATAAAGAATGGAATAACAACCCTTACGAGTATTTAAAGGAAAAAACTCTCTTCATGAATACGAAAGAAATAATACCCCTTACCTTATAAGAAACTGGATACTGGAATAGTGAGGTAGCATACTTCTCTTCTTCTTTCTCTCTATAACTTCTCTCTATAATAATTGCTCTTGTGAGACTTAGTGATTTGGTGAGAATGAAAGAAGAATGAGCTTCTATTTATAGAAAAATATAGTATCGATAATTGCACGTTTTGGGGCTCGAAATATTACAGTATAATACCTTCCTCTTTTTCTTCATTTTTAATTTAGTCATGCAAGTATTATCAAACTTGCACCACCTCCCCTAATAGTAAATAATGTGAATCAATAGTACACACATGTGAACACATAGTTATAAGCATGTGAATTAATAGCAATTAATTGCTCATTTATCCGGTGAATTTCTCGATTGATCCATATAACCACCAGACATTAATTATTATCTAAATAAATGTCGATTTCCACTAACACTAATAATTCCCACACAATGGAACAATCAATTTCATCTTTAATCAACACAAACTTATTCATCATTAATATTATAACTCACAATATTTAACAAACAGATCGTTCCCAGGAAAGAGGGGTTTTCCGATAAGGATTTCTCCCTATTGGCCCGCAATTAGGTGACCAAACCTCTCCTTGACAGAATTTTCTAGACATTGTCAATATTGCAAATAATAATATGAATAACTTTGTCATCTCAATAATTGATTTAATAATATAAGATATTATGCATATGATATGATGCAGCAATTACTGTAGCAATAATTGAGTATTACTAAGTGACTTATCACGTAAGCACCAATAATCAATACCGTGTGCTACTATGTAACCACGCGTATTACTGTACTTTTACTACCGGGTGGTTCAAAAGTTTTAACAGTAACACTTTTGCCGTTATTTTTATAAAAAGATAATTATGTCGTTTTTCTAACTACGATAATACTTTCATTGTGGGGTCCACCAATGATTGTGTCGTCGTACAATTATTCCCTGTTAAAACGAATATTCCCCGACGAATCAAATATTTTATAACCACTTGCTTACTTTGCAAAATTTTTAAATATAACCCAGAACTATTATATTATACCAAATCCACACCATAATATTGAAAAATATATTTCGAGAAAATTATTCTTTATTCATAAAAGTTGGGGTCTAACAATGAACATAGACAAGGGTCAGAATACTTGCCTTTAGCGTCTTCTATCGTTAATACAAATTTCCTTTGTGTCTTTAAGGATTCTACAATACATGATCACGTAACTTACTACATTAGGTCATAAACAATCATATAAGGTCACTACTATATCTTACCTTTCTTCTCAATCTAATAATGCTTTAGATTGTTTATCTTTGTTATGATTAATCATCTTACACTGTGCTTACGTTTACGTAATCATTCATCAACCTTTAGTTGTCATCCTTACAATTATTATCATCCCTAAGGATGTTACTTTAAGTACATTAAGTTATAATTTACCTTTACATACTTTCTACATTCATTTCCTTATTCCTTATGTTCATAAGCATTCTTCTCTGCCTCTTCTCTAGTGTTAGCGCTGCGGCGCCAGCTTCCTACCTTTAACTCGCGTTACGGTGTGGGTTTACAGTACCCTTTCCCCAGACTCGGCACTGCGGCGCGAGTCCCTTTACTAGTAGCCGCGTTGTGGTGCCACTCTTCAGTGGGTGATGGTCAAGCCAGAGTGCGGTGCGTGCAAGGCCTTAAGCGTGACTAAGGCCATGCCACGGGCTGAGACTCAAAAAAATTTTGATGTAAAATTTTTATGTGATTTTCTCGAGCACGTAAATTAATCGTTATAAGTCCAAATTGGCTCATTCGAATCTTTTAATCCTGAATTCACCGATTGGTTCATTAATACAAAAACGTTAAACGTTCGTGAACGTTCAAAGCTCATTTCTTCGTTCTAAGTTGGAATTTGGTCATTTTCGAATCCACAACTCTAGAATGCAAATTGAGACCAATCTCCATCGAAAACCAACGTTTCCAAGGTAAAAACAAACTTTTGACTTTCATTCTGAGAAATTAACGATTTCGACGATTATCATCTAATCTCGTAAATTTCGCCATAACTTCGTTACTTGAGATTTTTACATCGTTCAAAATGGATTAATTCTATCATTCTAACATCCTAACCAAACATATTTCAATAAATCATTTACATGACAAATTCTTACAAGTTCTTCATTAGTCCAATAATTATAAAAGTATGAATTACTTGAACATGGCTTATTAATGTTTAAGTCCATTGATTAGCCATCTTATCACTTCTTATCCTACATGCTTCACAAATTCACACTTCTCTATCAAACTATAATTAAAGAGATGGAAGATTAATAATCTAAGATTCTTACCCTTGAAGTTCAACTTGGTTCTTCTTCTTGACTTATGAAAGCTCTAGCTTTTTCTTATTTTTCTCTCTCAAATGTATAAGCTCTAAGTTATTGGTGAAATAATTAACAAGGAAAATGAAAATCCAAAGCTCTCTATTTTTGGGAATTGCTAGGTGAGGGCAATTTAGTAACTTAGGCCATCCACATCCTTAATCACCTCCTTACTATTCATAACTTGCTCCCCACAACTCTTATCTCTTGCTTTCTCTCCACCTTTGATCAAATATGACTCACCTATGGGGCCCACATGGGTTGCCCAATGGGTTTTCTTACCTGTTGACCCGTCAATTAGATCTACGGATCCGGTTCTTAGTTTGGGCTTTAATTAGGTTTAAATACTTTGGGCCAAAAGTTGGGCTTTAACATCTTTCCAATTGGGCTTGCAACATTCCTACACAAATCTTACAAATTCAATGTAATAGGATTTAAAAACACTTAACATAAAATCCTCGTATCCATTATGTATACTAGTTCGTATAATCTTTCATCATATACGATATGCTACCTTTCATATCTACTCGGATAATACATCGTATCATACTCGTATTTATTGCTTCGTATAATACTTTCTATTATATGATTATCAATAATTCAAATCTTTAGGTTCTTTAACATTCTCAAATGAAGTATGCAGGCAAAAAACTGCGTTAGCCATACTTGAATTGTTATCGTATAATCCATCCTCCCTTATTATTCTATCGTTACGTATTTCTCAGAAATTCAAAAATAATTCCCGAGCAGAAATCAGTGAATACTGTTTTTTGAAAAATTTCTCGGAAAGCTTTTATTTTTGTCTAAGAAATTCAAACACTATTATTCCTTCACTCCGCCAGAATACTACGATATTCCGACATATTTAGGTTATAGAACAACCTTCATCTTACTAACACATAATAATAATATATAATATAATTTTATTCATTATTTAATCAAATAAAATTATTTTATAATTAATCCGAATTTCTCGGTCGTTACAGACGAGGCATTAGCTCATAGAGATGCCGTTGTTGCTAAGCGGGATGAGGCCAGATCATCTAGAGATTGAGTGATTGTTGAGCAAGATAGCGTTATATCTACCCGAGATATCGCTGTTACAGATAGTACTGTAGTGAGGTCCCTTACTTCTGGCATCATTACAAAGATGAACACATATATTGATGAGCATATTAGTGTCACCAAGTAGTTGGCTATAGATCTGTTGACTCGTGTAGAGACCCTTGGGCAGGAGATCATAGAGTTACATCATTCTTCTAAAAGGGATGCCATGTTAGGCTTGATAGCCCACATATAACCTGACTTGTAGATGAGCTTGTGTTTTCCTGCACAGATTAGCATAGCCATTTTGTCATGTACAATACACATTGTATATATCAAACATCATTATATATGGCAGGAAAATATATTTTGATTCACTTCCCTTTTAGTTGTGCCTTGTTATTTTCTTTATATTTGCATGTTTCTCCAGGGCTTGTGATCTTGATGTATTCTGAACTCCTCCTTAATGGGCGGACATTGAGATGTCTCAGGACCTTTCAGAACGGATCATTGATCTATGTGTATTCCCTACCATCTTTGCTATCTTGGGACTAGTTTTTGTACGTAGATGTGGAGAGGAGTGTGGCTATACTCTCTGAGGTTGACCGCACCACAGATGGTCACCGATACTCCTTTGTATGGGGGAGCCCAGTTAGTTCCATCTCTTATGGATTGGTGTTTCTCTTTGAGGAATCAACAACAACTTAGATGGTCGCTTGAGGAATCAACAACAACTTAGATGGTCGCCGATTCTCCCATTTAAATGGGGAGGTTAGGTAGTTCCATCCCTTTGGTCTGAAGCCAATGAAGCGTGATGGATGGAAGGATGATCCTAGTACCGTTGATAAGTTTTTGTGTTTTGGTAGGGGGTAAGACCGAACCTTGAATGGCTGCCTACGTACTCCTGTTGAAGAGGAGATCAGGTCTGCGTAGTTTGAACCTGGTGTGAAGGTTTAACGATGTATGTGGCAAACGGGTGTAGAGATGTTTCTGTATTTGTCTTTATAGTGGGAAATTATGTAGAAATGTTTTTTTTTGTTTTTGTTTTATTGCGACTGAACCATATAAAATGGCTGCCTACGTACTCCTGTGTATTGGGGAAATTAGGTCGGCTTAGTTCACCCCATGTACAGGGCGATTTGCAGCTAAAAAGTTTAATCCCATGTACAGGATAAACTGAAGGTGTGGAAATTTTAATCCCTGGTGGGATAAACTGAAGGTGTGAAGGGTTTAATCCCTGATGGGATAACATGAAGGTGTGAATGTTTATCTCGAGTGGGATAAACTGAAGGTGTGAAAGGTTTTGCAAACTAGCAGGGTGTGAAGGATCTGGTGATCCAAAAACCAGGCCGCTGGTTGTAAAGTATGATTGTCCCTAATGGATCAAATGGGTGTGAGGAAAGTTGTATGTAGTGAAGGTTTAGAAAACCTGAATTGACTAGGGATCTGGTGATCCATAACTAGGATGTTTACTTGATGGTAACTTCAGACATAGTACCGTTTCACGGTACAAAATGTGATCCTCCTTGACAAAAATGGTGTGACACCCCCAAAATAGGTATACATCACCCATCTTGAGTCGCCAAATACATGGTACAAAATTCAAATACAACTTAATTATACAACAGTCGTGTAAAATACGACAAAACATAATCTAAGAGTTTTAATAAGAATATTGTCATCTAGACAAAATCCACACTCAATGGAGTCCTCATTACATTTTTTGTCACACTATTTTATAAAATACTGAGGACTACTAAAACAACTATCTGGACCATCAATCCATTCCCTGACTCGTCCCAGCTATATTCTCATTTCCTGAAGAGAATAGTGAAAGAAAGGGTGAGCTCAACTAGCCCAGTAAGAAATATTATGACTAAGATAATGCAAAATAATTTATCGTTAGCCTTCAACAATGTTAAACTGATCAAATATAACAAATATCAAGTTTAACTGCAGCGGAACAAGCAATCCATTAGAAGAGTCAAGTAGAGAATAAAATCTACTATCTTCTATGATTTAAAAGGTTTTTCATCACTTTTATCGTTGAGACTCAACTTAATAAATAAACCACATCATCCCTGCACTACGGCCAAGGATATTCATTATTATCACGACCACAAATTATCCATGCACTACGGGCCAAGGATATTCGTGTATTCATCAATGGTCATGATCATGCGAACAACTGTCCATCAATGCACTACGGCCAATGAGGACTTTTACCACATCATTTGTAACATTACGGTCATGATTATACCGAATAATCCGTGGTCATAATCATACCAAGTCCATCTATGTACTACAGGCCACATATGACTTTCAACATATTATAAACATGAGGATGATGACAATAATATATGAATTCAATAAAACAAGTTCAAGGATAAATTTTTAAAGATTTATAATTTAATTTATCCAAAAATCAATAACGTCCAAATTGTCAACATGATACTGTTTTGTTGAGTAAAATTCAAGAATGCTCAGAAGAATATTTCCATGAAAAGATGTTGGATGAAGCGCAAATATCCAGGATATTCTACTAATTTCATGGAGTATAGAAGCCAAAACTTTAACCAACTGAGTATAATAGAATATGTGAAACTGCAAATAGATTTTTGCCCGCCATTCGGTAATCCACGTGGACAGATCATTTCCACAATTTAATAAAGAATAAATACGAAGGATCATTAACCATGCTTGTGGTAGTCCACATAGACAGGTTATTCCAACAAAATAATAAAAATGGAATAACAGAAGAATTCAACATACATGCGATAGACCGCATAGACAGGTTATTCCAACAGAATAATAAAGACTGGAATAACAAAAGAATTCACCAGGCATGCGATATACCGCACAGACAGGTTATTCCAATAGAATAATAAAGAATGGAATAACAAAAGAATTCACCATGCATGCGATAGACCGCACAGACAGGTTATTCCAACAGAATAATAAAGAATGGAATAACAAAAGAATTCACCAGGCATGCGATAGACCGCATAGACAGGTTATTCCAATTACTGTTTTCAATTCGATTACAATATAATGATGTAAATTATTTGGAGCAAGCTATTCTTGTATTTAACTTGTGGTTTAGCATGCACAACTATATATGCTATGCATGCTTATTATTCAATTCTAATTAACCTTGGCTTAGTATTGTTCAAACAAGGTATGCTATAGTTATTCAAATTGTATGCTATTAGATTATTCCTAATGCATGACTTTAGTTTACTATGATTGATTCAATCACGATTATTTTATAGTATAATGTTATTGGTCTTATTCAACTACTCCTTAGTTGATGTTCGTTAAATTCCAAATTTCCTTGAAAGCTTATCCAAACCAAACTTACTTTGGTGCAGACTTGTATTCTAAATACTGAGATGAACAACTCTTTTAATAGAGGTTTACGCTTAGCGTTGAAATGGTTGTGCACAATACATTGTACGAAGGGTTGATCCCCCTAAGTACGTGGAGTCCTTATAGTCTTATGACTGTTAAAGTTAATGTTGAAAGATTACTTATAACTGTGGACATGATTCGTGGTGATTAGACCCTCAGTGAATGTTATAATTTTTAGAAAGTTAATAGAATATATTGTTCAGTTCTATTGAGCCTAATATTGGCAATTGATGTAAAAATTTAAACATTTATTTATTGTTATTTCAAGTTGGCCTTATTTGCTCACTTTTTCCTGTAAAATTTCTTACAGCTAAAGTTGAAACGGGTGACGTACCTAGCACCAGTAAGGGAAAAGGAAAGATGAATAAATACTGAAGACTTGTATAGTTTTGATAGTTTACTTTCAGACTTTTGTTTAAAGATTGTAATGAAGTTTATTTAAATTTCCGCATTTGAATGATTGTTGTTAAAGGTTAGATAACCTGGGAGATGTTTATTTAAGTTTTATCATGTATGGGAAGGTTTTTATTATTCAATTTTATTATAATTGGGTAGTTAGAAATGAATGTTTTGATTAAGTGAACACCAAATCTTGAGGAAATGAAGTACCAGGATTTGGGGGTGTCACAGGTTGGTATCAAAGCTTTAGGTTATGAACCTTAGGTTGGGGGAAAGCCTTAGGAAGTAACCTTTGAAAAGATTGTGGAGTTAACTCTAATCGAGTTTTAAGAAAGAAGTAATAAAACATTTATGTACTTATGTGTTTATAGTTTATGTACTCGTGGGTGTCGAGTAGTAATGATTTATAATTAAAACTTTAAAACTTTATTGTCAGGATGACTAATGTCGGAGAATCAAGTCAGGCTAGGGAGGAGGGATCTCAAATGCCTATAGAGGATGAGCCTCGCGACATTCAGGTGGTTTGGGAACAACTACTGCCACGGGAGTCAGCCCCGTTGGTCACAGTAGTTGAAGATGAGGATGATGATGTGGAGACAGACGAGGAGGATCCCGTTGAGTTACCACAGGAGGATGAGGATGGCGAGGGCGCGGGGCGAGGAGGAAAGGATTCCACTTAACTTCGATAGTAGGTCAGTATATATGATGAGGTACATGACCAGTAACGTGGAACTTGAGGATCTGATTGAGGAGTTACTGAGGAGATAGTAGGTGAACAATGTAATCGCAATGACACAAAAAGACGGCGAGATCCAGGATCGTGAAGAACGACTGACAAATGTCTAGGAGAAACTAGTACAAACTGAAGGAGAGAAGGAACAATTGATCGAGATGGTCGTGGAGCTGAAGAACAAGTTGAAGGAAGAAGCTACCAAGAGGGTAATAGCTAAAGATGCATATGAGGAAGCTTATCAACGAACTGGAAGAGCAGTAGGGGACTCACAGGCGAAGAGGATGAAGATGGATAAAGTTTTTAACATCGCAATTAATCGAGCTCAAGATCGGGTCATGGGATATCCGATTCAGTTCGAGACACTGCTGTCATTCGTGTTAGATCGCAGAACAATGTTTCGAGTCATGGAGGAAGAACGTGATAGGGCTAAGAAGTATCTTAATAGATCATCGTAGAAAATGTGCTTGTAATGCACGTAATAAGTATTAAATAATGTGTAAATTCCTAGTGTTAAGTAACCATGGGATATGATAATAATGATGTTGTCCTGTAACTTTGTAGTTCATGAAAGGAATATAAATAGCAGTGATGCTATTGTTTTTATGTTTTTCGAATTAATGATGAATAAATAAAAGTTATTATTTTATTCAAAGTGTTATGTGTTATGTGGTTATTTTCTTTTATGGAGGCAATTTAATTAGAAATACTTAAAGAAATTGAGTAATAGTCTAATAGATGTTTTGTTTTAACAGAAAATGCCTCCCAGACGTGAACCACCCCGACAGAGAAACAATGAGAGAACTATCAATAATGACAATGTTGACGGTAACCTGTTCAAAGAATTAGCGACACTCTTGACGAGGCGTTGCAGAATCAACCACAAAACCATGGTACAACGTTTAAGGATTTCAAGGCGGTTGGACCACCTGAATTTCGTGGGTCTATGAATCCAGTCGAAGCACAAACCTGGATTATGGAGATAGAAAAAGTATTCAATATCGCTAGGGTAGGGGATGATCAGAAGACTGCTTTTCGCAACGTTTATGTTAAAAGCAGAAGCTAGTTATTGGTGGTAGGCCAATAAAACTCGTGAAGGGCCAGGAGTGATGACTCGTGAAGGGCCAGTTGTTCTTCGAGACCTATTTTCCAAAGAGTTCGAAGAGTCAGCTAGAAGTGTAGTTTTTGGAACTAAAATAAGGGATGATGACGGTATCCGAGTATGCCGCAAAATTCAATGAATTGGCAAGGTTTGCGCCATATCAAGTTAGCTGCAGATTTGCATGCGTCTGACGAAGAGATTTAAACAGGATTTGAAGCCACGGCTCTCTGAAGAGGGTATCCCTGTTCCAATTGAAGACATTTGCAGCGGTGATGGAGATAGCAGTACTCGCTAAAGGTGGAGGCGAGGCAGTGACAAAGTTCAATCAGGAACAAAAGAAGAAGAGGAATGAGAATGAGACTAAGAATAGGAGTGGTAGCGGTGGAAACAACAACAACAATAACAACAACAACAACAACAACAACAACAACAACAACAACAACTTGAAGAGGAAGTGAAATGGGAACATGGGTGCTGGAAACCATCAGGGTAACCAGCAAAAGAAAAAGTTTGAAGCATGTGCGACATGTGGGAAATTTCATAAGGGTGCGTGCTTAATGGGGAAGCGGGTATGCTTCAATTGTGGCCAGGAGGGTCACATCGCCCCAAGTTGCACTCAACTGAAGAAGAATGTATGCTTCACATGTGGATCCAAGGATCACTTTGCTCGTGAATGCCCTAAGAAGAGGGAAGGAGTGACAACCAGAAGCAATGGAGGTAACAATGGAAGTACATAGGCCATTGCAGGACCTGCAGCATCAAACAAACCCACAGCCAGAACCTTCAACATGACTGTGCAATCAAAAGATGTAGTGTTAGGTATTATCCCAATCAATGATATAAATGCTTATGTATTATTCGATTCGGGTGCTACTTGTTAATTTATATCTGATGATTTTGCTAAGAGGTTAGAATTGCCTAGAGAAGAACTGAATTTTCCTTTGAACATAGAAATTGCGAATAAGGAAGTAATGTTGGGCTTCGGTACAAAAACGCACAACGGAAATTAAAATTTTAAAGCAATTTCCGAAACCCTAAAACAGGATCCATGCGAAAATCAATTAATTGAAGTTTAGAGATTATACCGGATAAAAAAATCGAGAATCTAAAACCCATCGCCTCGAATCTCCAACGCAATACAAACCGATTGCGCCTCTACGATATCCACATGAGCCGCATCTAACCGTCGAACGATTCTGCAATAAGGACTTCATGCAGTATTAGCCACCAAAAGGAATGGATTTTTTGAAGCTGTTTTCTCTAGTCTCTCTAAGAGAAATGGCTAGGTTTTTCAATTATAATATGTTACCCTAAGTAGTTGTTATATATCATATATATAGTAGTTAAAAGGAATCAGATTAAATCAAAACCTAATTTCATAAAATCCAATTTATATATATATATATATATATATATATCTCTTAATTAAGTCTTACTTAATTAATATACATATATACAAATTATCCTTTTAATTTAAATTCGTGATTTAAATACTATTAATCATATTAATATATTTAAATCCTTAAAATTTAAATTAATTCCCTTTTAAATAACGTTCTACGTGTGTGACCCTATAGGTTATTATTACGTTGGCAATAATTTTAAAATCATATTATAAAATTATAAACAGTGAGGGGCATCTAGTAATGCATCACTGCTACCCAAGTAATAATAATATCGATGATTCGATGCAACCTTTTCGTGACCAATGTTTCAATGTAATTTAATCCTTTTAACCTTAATATCCTAGATTAAACTCGAGTCATGGAATGTGTCATACTCTTCATAATTTAATCTGAGTTTTCTTGATCAATGAGTAGACTATATGAAACAAATCACTATTTGAGCATGGCCATGCATTTCATAGTCCTACTCAATCAAGAGGCCTATGGATATCACCCATAATATATAGGATGGTTAAATTCCATCTAGATCACTCATATTTCTCACACGATTAATGATGAACCCAATAATCACCTTTATAGTCCACCCTATTAAAGGTGATATTTGATGATATCAAAGTACATAAATTCTCGTATAGTAATATAGCGATTTCAGGTCGGAGGACCATTACATCATGGTCACTATGAGAATTGCTAATGACACTTCGCATAATGCTCCATATAGAATTCTCATGGTGGGTACATCCAAAGACATCGTTCTCTAACATGTACCTATGCATTGACTTAATATCTCATATATTTATGACCAATGAGATTTGGTCATCGAAGAAATCCACATACTAGTCTCAATGCATCATTGTTGTCCCATCAACAATGATACTCGATTAGGGACATTTAAGAACAACGATACTAATGGTAATATATAATCTCATGTTCAAGTCACATACTTGAAACTATATAATTTGTATCACTATTCTAAGGAATTTTATTATGTTAACAATTATATTACGCAGTAAATAAAACCATAATAAAATCATATATTTATTCAATCAAATATTATATCAAAACGTTAAGCAATTATATCAAATAATTGGCCTCTAGGGCATAAACTCTAACAAGTAATTCCTGTTAGATTCGTATACAAGAACTGTAGGGTGAACATTAAGGAATTGGAGAGAAAAAGCTTGAGAATAACCATCATCTTCTTAATCAATGGTATGAGCTTAATCTTTTCTTTAAAAAGTTAGTTTTCTTCTTCTTCCAAAAAGTTCTTTGTGAAATTTTATAAAAGATAAATTGTTTTTATGTTTATAGTTTTGTATTATTATTGATTATAAGGTTATTTCATGAGTTTATGCACGATTATAGAGAAATTAATTCATGTATGTATGTGTTTTGTGAAGAAAATATATTACAGAGTGTTCATATGAAAAATATATGAGTATGGCTTAATTTAAAATAGAAATTAAGGTTTAATTAGTTGTTAGATTGATAAATTGACTATGGAAATTGATAAAGTATGTATAATCGTAACTATGATGTTTTGAAATTTCTGTTTTGATTGAAAAACAAAATCACAGTGTTGATTTTCATTAAAAATGTCAACAACGGAGTTTTTGCCAAAAACATTGAATTTGGGTGTTGTAACATTGATGTTTATGTTATTTTATGAGTAAAAACATGTTAGAAGTCTTCACAATATGTTTATATGAAGTCTATATGTGTATTACATGTTAATCAGTCTATTAGATTCGAGCTTTTAGGCTAATTTGGCTTTTTGTTCATCATTGCAGAGCTTGGTCGCCGAAGTTTCGACTACTGGCGCTTAATATACATCAGAGTGTATTATTCACTTGCATAATATCATCACCACTGCCTTGTGTCATGCAACCACGATGTAAATCGTGGCGCCCACTGCATGTGAGTTAGCGAGAATGGTCCGACGAAAGGTACTTTTTGTACACGAAATTTTAAGAAACACTATGTGATGATAGTAGGACTGTAAAATATTGATGTTAATATTTCTATACTATGAATAATTATGTTATTAAAGATCAACTGGTGTTATAATTTGATTATGTGATTTAAAAATCCAATTTTAACGATGAACGTACTTTAGTTATGTTTGTAAAGTGGTAATGGCTAACTATGTTATGATGACATATGTTTATAGGATATTGTGATTCGTATTGATTCAGTTTAGCCTACGAGCAAGGCATGTTTTCTAACTCTATTTTATAATTGAGCAAGTTCTCTAACTCAAAACTTCATTATACGAGTTTAATTTCATTTGGTACATTATTGTTTTCAAATTCAATTACAATTGTTGTAAGTTGCTACTTCTACACTTTCGTAGAGCTAGATTGCCTATTATTGAATAAGTCATTGTATCTAGTTACTCATGACGATACAAGTTTTCTAATCTATTATCTTGTTAATTCAATTACTGTTTTCAATTCGATTACAATATAACGATGTAAATTATTTGGAGCAAGTTATTCTTGTATTTAACTTGTGGTTTAGCATGCACAACTATATATGCTATGCATGCTTATTATTTAATTCTAATTTACCTTGGCTTAGTATTGTTCAAGCAAGGTATGATATAGTTATTCAAATTGTATGCTACTAGATTATTCCTATTGCATGACTTTAGTTTACTATGATTGATTCAATCACGATTATTCTATAGTATAGTGTTATTGGTCTTATTTAACTACTCCTTAGTTGATGTTTGTTAAATTCCAAATTTCCTTGAAAGCTTATCCAAACCAAACTTACTTTGGAGCGGACTTGTATTCTAAATACTGAGATGAACAACTCTTTGAATAGAGGTTTACGCTTAGCGTTGAAATGGTTGTGCACAATACATTCTACGAAGGGTTGATCCCCCTAAGTACATGGAGTCCTTATAGTCTTATGACTGTTAAAGTTAAAGTTGAAAGATTACTTATAACTGTGGACATGATTCGTGGTCATTAGACCCTCAATGAATGTTATAATTTTCAGAAAGTTAATAGAATATATTGTTCAGTTCTATTGAGCCTAATATTGGCAATTGATGTAAAAATTTAAAGATTTATTTATTGTTATTTCAAGTGGGCCTTGTTTGCTCACTCTTGCTGTCGTAAAATTTCTTCTGACTAAAGTTGAAACGGTGACGATACCTAGCACCGATGAAGGGCAAAAGGAAAGATGAATAAATATTGAAGACTTGTAATAGTTTTGATAGTTTACTTTCAGACTTTGGTTTAAAGATTATAATGAAGTTTATTTAAATTTTCGCATTTGAATGATTGTTGTTAAAGGTTAGATAACCTGGGAGATGTTTATTTAAGTTTTATCCTGTATGCACAGGTTTTTATTATTCAATTTTATTATAATTGGGAGTTAGAAATGAATATTTTGATTAAGTGAACACCAAATCTTGAGGAAATGAAGTACCAGGATTTGGGGGTGCCACAATAAAGGTGGCAAAGGGAACCTTTTGCTACTCGATGCATCCTAAGACATCAAATATCTTGGTGATCTGCTTTATCCTCGTTTCCGCCTTAAGTAGTTTTGGATCCTTGAAGTGTTTAGCGTTGGCCGTCCGAGAGTTTCTAGTGTTTCAACCTACATTTTTGACAGGAGTCGCTTTTGCCTGATGTTGCATGAATTGCATTAAATTTATTGGCACACTATTTTATAGAATAGTGAGGACTACTAAAACAACCATCTGGACCGTCAATCTGTTCCCCGACTCGTCCCAGCTATATTCTCATTTCCTGAAGAGAATAGTGAAAGAAAGGGTGAGCTCAACTAGCCCAATAAGAAATATTATGACTAAGATAATGCAGAATAATTTATCGTTAGCCTTCAACAATGTTAAACTGATCAAATATAACAAATATCAAGTTTAACTGCAGCGGAACAAGTAATCCATTAGAAGAGTCAAGTAGAGAATAAAATATACTATCTTCTATGATTTAAAAGGTTTTTCATCACTTTTATCACGAGAGACAAATTTTAATAAATAAACCACATCATCCCTGCACTACGGCCAAGGATATTCATTAGTATCACGACCACAAATTATCCATGTACTACGGGCCAAGGATATTCGTGTATTCATCAATGGTCATGATCATGCCAACAACAGTCCATCAATGCACTACGGCCAATGAGGACTTTTACCACATCATTTATAACATTACGGTCATGATTATACCGAATAATCGCTGGTCATAATCATACGAAGTCCATCTATGCACTACAGGCAACAGATTACTTTCAACATATTATAAACATAGGGATGATGACAATGATATAAGAATTCAATAAAACAAGTTCAAGGATAAATTTTTAAAGATTTATAATTTAATTTATCCAGAAATCAATAACGTCCAAATTGTCAACAAGATACTGTTTTGTTGAGTAAAATTCAAGAATGCTCAGAAGAATATTTCCATGAAAAGATACTGGATGAAGCGTAAATATCTAGGATATTCTACTAATTTCATGGAGTATAGAAGCCAAAACTTTAACCAACTGAGTATAATAGAATATATGAAACTCTAAATGGATTTTTGCCCGCCATGTGGTAATCCACGTAGACAGATCATTTCCACAATTTAATAAAGAATGAATACGAAGGATCATTCACCATGCATGCGGTAGTCCACATAGACAGGTTATTCAAATAAAATAATAAAAAATGGAATAACAGAAGAATTCACCATGCATGCGATAGATCGCGTAGATAGGTTATTCCAACAGAATAATAAAGAATGGAATAACAAAAGAATTCACCATGCATGTGATAGACCGCACAGGCAGGTTATTCCAACAGAATAATAAAGAATGGAATAACAAAAGAATTCACCAGGCATGCGATAGACCGCACAGACAGGTTATTCCAACAGAATAATAAAGAATGGAATAACAACCCTTACGAGTATTGAAAGGAAAAAAACTATCTTCATGAATACGAAAGAAATAATACCCATTACCTTAGAAGAAACTAGATACTGGAATAGTGAGGTAGCAGACTTCTCTTCGTCTTTCTCTCTATAATTTCTCTCTATAATAATTGCTCTTGTGAGACTTAGTGAATTGGTGAGAATGGAAGAAGAATGAGCTTCTATTTTTAGGAAAATATAGTTTCGATAATTGAACGTTTTGGGGCTCGAAATATTACAGTATAATACCTTCCTCTTTTTCTTCATTTTTAATTTAGTCTTGGAAGTATTATCAAACTTGTACCACCTCCCCTAATAGTAAATAATGTGAACTAATAGTGCATTCATGTGACTTAATAGTATAATCATGTGAAAAAACTAATTACATTATAGTACCTTCATTTATACCTCCATTTTTAATTCAGTCATGCAAGTATTATCAATCTTGCAACAACTCCCCTAATAATAAATCATGTGAATCAATAGTACACACATGTGAACACATAGTTATAAGCATGAAAATTAATAGAAATTAATTGCTCATTTATCTGGTGAATTTCCCGATTGGTCCATATAACCTCCAGACATTAATTATTATCTAAATAAATGTCGATTTCCACTAACACTAATAATTCCCACACAATGGAATAATCAATTTTATCTTTAATCAACACGAACTTATTCATCACTAATATTATAACTAACAATATTTAACAACCAGGTCGTTCCCAGGAAAGAGGGGGCTTTCCGATAAGGATTTCTCCCTATTGGTGCGCAATTAGGTGACCAAACCACTCCTTGACAGAACTTTCTAGACATTGTCAATATTGCAAATAATAATATGAATAACTTTGTCATCTCAATTATTGATTTAATAATATAAGATATTATGCAGATGATACAGTGATAATAATTGAATCAATAATATGAGAGATATAATGCAGCAATTACTGTAGCAATAATTGAGTATAACTAAGTGACTTCTCACGTAAGCATCAGTAATCAATACCGTTTGCTACTGTGAAACCATGCGTATTACTGTACTATTACTATCGGGTAGTTCAACAGTTTTAACGGTAACACTTTTGCCGTTATTTTTATAAAAAGATAATTCTGTCGTTTTTTTAACTACGACAATACTTCCGTTGTGTGTTCCACCAATGATTGTGTCGTCGTACGAATATTCCCTATTAAAACGAATATTCCCTGACCAATCGAATATTATATAATCACTTGCTTACTTTGCAAAATTTGTAAATATAACCCACAACTATAATATTATACCAAATCCACACCATAATATTCAAAAATATATTTCGAGAAAATTATTCTTTATTTATAAAAGTTGGGGTCTTACAAATGGGCCTTCCCAGTTCGGGGCGATTTTTCCTTTGGACTGATCTTTGTTGTCAATGATCTTCTTCAAAACCAAGTCATGTTGTTTAAACTTCCGTAGCCAAACTTTTCTGTTGTAGGATCTGGCGATCCTTTGTTGATATAACTGACCGTGGAAGATAGCAGCGGTTCGCCTTTCGTCTATTAGAGATAATTGGTGATACCTATCTTGTAACCATTGGTCTTCATCTAGCTAAGCGTCTATCAACACTCTGAGGGATTCCATTTCCACCTCTGTGGGGAACACTGCTTGCATCCTATAGGTTTATTAGTAGGGGGTTGCCCTAGTGGAAGTGCACATTGATGTTCTGTAGGCTAACAAAGTCAGAGGAAATAAGTCAGGCCATCCTTTGTGATTGGCGGACATTTTTTGCATGATCTTCTTGATGTTTTTTTTAGCCACTTCAACAACACCATTCATCTTTGGACGGTAGATGACATAGTTGAGATGTTTGATGTGGAATTTACTGCATAACTCCTCCATCATTTTGTTGTTGAGGTTCTTAGCATTATCTGATACAATTACCTCTTGTTTTCTATATCGACAAATGACATTATTTCTGATGAAAGCAATGATTACTTCTTTTGTAACATTGGGGAAGGAGGCTGCTTCTACCCATTTGGTGAAGTAGTCGATTATGGTGAAGATAAATCGATGCCCATTACTGGCTTTTGGCTCGATGGGCCCGATCACGTCCATTCCCCACATTGAGAAGGGCCAGGGTGAACTCATACTGTGGAGCTCCCTTGGAGGGGTGTGGATAGCATTCCCATGAATTTGGCATTGATAACATCTCTCGACGTGATCATCAGAGTCAGCCTTGAGAGAGAGCCAGTAATGCCATGTCCTTAGGATTTTCTTTACAAGTAAGGGATCGTTCATGTGTGGGCCACATACTCCACCATGGATTTTATCCATGAGCCTCTGAGCTTGGCCCTTGTCCAGAAATCTTAGGAGACCTAGTCCTGCATCTCTTTTGTAGAGTGCGTCTCCGCTCCGGTAGATTTTCATAGTCAGTCGATGGATCCGCCTTCTTTCAGTCGGACTCGCCTCGGTGGGTGTAGATCCATCTTGTAAGTACTCCTTGATATGCTGATAGCAAGGGTGCTAGATGGGAGGTAGCTTATCTGATACCTGTCCAATGTAGTTCCCATAGGTTGGTGCCTTTTGTTGGGAAAATATGATGGTTGGCATGTTTTCCTTATCAAGTATGTTGATCAAAGAGGCTAAGGTTACTAGCGTATCCGCAAAGTCATTCCTATTCCAAGGAATGTGGAGGAAGGATATTTCTTTAAACTCCGAGGCAATCTGTAGAACCTGTCGATGGTAAGGCATCAAATGTAGCTCTTTGGTGTGATAGATTCCTGTGGTTTGTCTAATTACCATTTTGGAATCCCCAAAGATAGTTAACCGTCTGATGCCCATTGATTGACCAAGTTTTAGCCCCATGATACAGCCTTCATACTCAACTGTGTTGTTAGTGTTGGCAAACTGCAATTGGACGGCGACGAGATGCTTCTCCCCCATTACGGATACTAGAAATGCTCTAGCCCCAAAACCTTTTACGTTTACAGATACATCAAAATACATCTTCCATGATTGGTGTGCATCGTACTGATGGTGTTGCTGAACTGTCATTACCCCTTCATCGGGGAAGTATGTTTCCAAGTGTTTTAAATCCCCTGAAGGTGCAGCGTCTAGTTGATCCGCAAATCCTTGACCTTTGATAGACATTTGCATCACGTAGACGATGTCAAATTATTGTAGGATCAACTGCCATCTGGACAGTCGATAATTTAGTATTGGTTAACTAAACACATACTTGAGAAGATCCACTCGGGATATAAGATGGGTTGTGTGACCATGGAGGTAATGATGTAACCTCGTGGAAGCAAATGCTAAAGCACAACAAGTTTTCTCAATTAGAGTGTACTTGTGTTCAATGCTGCTGAATCTTTTCCTGAGGTAATAGATAGCTCGCTCTTGGCCTCTGTCATCTTTTTATCCCAGCATGTAGCCCATGACATTATCATTGATGGACATGTACATAAACAAGGGAACATCATCCCTTGGTAGTACCAAAACAAGAGCTTTGACTAGCTGCTCTTTGGTTGTAAGGAAGACTTTTTGACACTCATCATTCCATTTCATGGAGGAGTTCTTCCTTAACAACTTGAAGATAGGCTCACACGTTGCTGTGAGTTGGGAGATGAATATGCTGATGAAGTTTATTCTTCCCAAAAATCCCAATATTTCCTTCTCTGTCTGAGGAATGGGCATTTTCGTAATGGCTTAGATTTCATGGGATCTGGCTCAATCCCCTTGTGGCTGACTAGGAAACCTAGCAATTTTCCTGATTTGACGCCAAAGGCGCATTTGGCTGGATTCAACTTCAAGTTGTACTTACACAACTTATTGAAGAGCTTTCTAAGATGGTCTAGGTGGTCTTCCTCCCTTCGTGACTTGACAATGATGTCATACATATAAATCTCTATCTCTTTGTGCATTAAATCATGGAAAAGAGCCATCATGGCTCGCTGGTAGGTAGCTCTGACATTTATGAGGCCGAATGACAACCGTCTATAGCAAAAGGTTCCCCAAGAAGTGATAAAAGCAATTTTCTCACGATCTTCTTCAGTATCCTTGATTTGATGGTACCCCACAAAGCAATCAGCAAAGGAGTACATGTTGTATTGAGATGTATTATCAATGAGTATATGGATGAATGGCATGGGAAAGCAATCTTTGAGGCAAGCTTTATTCAAATCCATGTAGTCCACGTAAACTCGCACCTTCCCTCCTGGTTTGGGCACAGGGACTACGTTGGATAGCCATTCAGGGTATGTTGACACCATGATGATGCCTACTTGAAATTATTTCACAATTTCTTCTTTAACTTTTAAACTCTGCTCAAGTTTTAATCGCCTGAGCTTTTGCCTGACTGGCTTCAATCCCTCTTTGATGGGGAGGCGATGAATAACAATGTCAGTGGACAAACCGAACATGTCTTCATGAGACCATGCAAATACATCATGGAATTGGGTCAACATAGTAACTATGTTATTCCTTTGGTTTTGAGTGAGGTCCGTACCAATTTGGATTTTTTGGGGTTTTCTAAGGTTCTGAGGTTAAAAGAGGTGGTTTGATCAAGATTTGGCTTGGGTTTGTCTTTGACTCATTCTTTGATCTCCTGAGGTATCTCATAGTCTTCTTGTATTTCCATCAAGTTTGAGTCCAACTTTACATCAAAGTTACAGTCCTTGTGGAGAAAAGGCACCTCATCAGCAAGTATAGGCACATCTAACTGTAAAGTCCTGAAACAAAATGCTTTCACTCAATATATGAAATTGTTCAATCATACAAAGTGTTAGCATGTAATGACAAAACAACTGATAATATTATACAAAAAAAGTAAGCAGCTATTGTTATCTACAAGGCAGAGGGAGTTTCTTCCCTTTTTATCCTCATCGGCAAATGCAAGGAGTGCTGCTCCAAATGCCAAGGGTGAAGTCCTGGTGGACAGCTGTGATGAAGGGGCTGTTATTGTCCTCTTTCTCCCGAATGATGACCATAATATTTGGACAATAATTGTCTGGGGTGACTCTGTTTGTACTGTCCGTGTGGACTATGATGCGTATACTTGATAAAAGTCTTGCAATGTCCTGCTTACGCCTTTGGTCCTTTTCCTCCACCTTCGGATCCAGTATCAATACTTCTTTTTCTTTGACCGGTATCGGCTCAGGAAATAACATAGTCATCACATATGCAGGAACCTTTACTGAAGTCTATATAGATTCAGCTCCTGTAGGTTATGGCAATCATCGTATAGCTAAAGATGAAGGAACCTATTTGTGTTTATGATGATTCCTGTGAGTAGAGCTAGAGGAATATCCTAGTTCGGCTATCCCTGTTTGACTAAGAACTTGAATTGGGCGCTCAATGCCCTGATGGTTTTTTCCCAACCCTTGTCCAGGTTAATAACCTAAAGATATTATTTCTTGACTTGCCGACATTACCTCGGTAGAAATTATTGGTATAAGAGGTGGCGGCCCAATGGGATGGTAGGGAGTGTTGGTCACCTCCAGGGCATGGAAGCTGATTGGCTCAACTTCTGAATTGAAACTGGTGAGTAGGATGTCACATTGTTCAGGACATTCTGGCTCAGCATTAATAATGACTAGGTTGTTGTTAATGATTTATTTGAGCTGCTGATGAAGGGTGGACAGGACGGCTTCAACCATATGAATCCACGGTCTTCCCAAGATCAGGTTGTATCCTGTAGCTATTTTGAGCACATGAAAAGATACACAGAATGTATGTGGACTAATCTCCATAGGTAGTTCAATCTCTCCGACAGAATTTCGTTGGGATCCATCGAAAGCTTTGATAATTGTATGACTACTTTGTATTCTGTTGAGATTGATATTCATCTTCTCCAAGGAGGCATAGGGGCAGATATTCAAGGTGGACCCTCCATCTATCAATACTCCTACAACCACGTATCTAGAGGACATAACTTATATGCGCAACAGCTTGCAATGACCAGTCCCTTCATGACGTATGTCATCATCAATGAAGGATAACACATTGCTATTATAAATGTGATCAACAAGATGATGGAACTTTTCGACATCCACTAATTTTGGTAAATGAGCTTTTTCTAAAACTCTTAGTAAGACCTTTCGGTGATCCTCTGAGGAGAATACCAAATCCAGTATAGAAACCTATTGTGCAGTTTCTTTCAAGCTTAAAACCACCTTGGCTTCATTTTGTCCAATAGTGCGGAGAAATTTTTCAATCTTCTCCATGGGAACTTTCCCCTTTAAATTGATGGCGGGCTTCATCACCCATTGGGGAAGATACAATGGATTCTCTTTCGACACTACACCAGTTGTGTGGGATGTGGATCCTTCAACCTCTCCATAATTCCATGTAACTCTCTGTAGGCTAACAACATGATATTGTGGTCTGAATGGTAAGATGAATGGCTCTGGCGCAGCCACTTTCAAAGGATTTTCAATACCCTTGAGTTGAACAAGTCGAATTATTTGTGAGGGGGTATCTGAATCTGTCTCAGAAGATATAACTACTACGACTTCCTTCCACTTTGTAGGAAATGCGTCCCCACTCTCTAGTTATATAGCGTCATTGTTTGTCATTTACAGGACACCGCTGTCAATTAGATTCTGAATAAGGTGGCGGAGTGCCCATCATTCTTCAATGATGTGACCGCGAGAATAGGAGTGGTATTGGCACACTCCATTGAAATCAAATCGTCCTAAATACAGACTGATTGGAGGTAGCATAGTTGTGATTCTTCCTTCATTGATCAGCATTTGCAGTATCTCTTCCATCGGTTGGCCTAAATAGGTAAACTCCCTTTTGTTGGCTAAGTCCTGATGGGCTTTGGCATTTGCTCTTTTTGCAATTTTATCCTCCAGTGTTTCATTTTCTGGAGTACGCGGTGGAGTGTTTATAACAAGAGGAAAGAGACTAGCATGCTCATGGCTGAATAATTGATTTATGACTTGGTGCTAATGGACCACCATTTCTGCCAATTGATTAACTTGCTCACGTAGAGCCTTCATTTTATGTTCCATCATAAACTGGAACTGTGTATAATCCAACTTGTCAGCGCTATCCTTGTTGGTTTGGGAAGATCCACCAATGGAGTGGGAAGTCTGTCCGCTACTCCAATTAACCATGTTAACCTTCTATTATTTGTGTTGAGGAAGAGGGTTGTCTTGCACATGGGGTTGGTCAAGTTTAGTCACCACGATCTCACCATTGTCAATCAAATCTTAGATTTTATGCTTCAAGGCCCAGCAATCCTGAGTATCATGTTCGGGAGCTCCCGCATAATAAGCACATATCCGGGTAGCATTGAAACCCTTTCCACTAGGGTTGGCTGGTGGAAGTAGATGGGTAATTTTCTTCTGAGTTGTCAGAAGATTGAGAATGTTCTCGAGCGAGTCCCCTAAGGGTGTGAACACTCGAGTGCATCTGACTTCTCCACCTTTTGGCAATGGAGGGATTGAATTCTGAGTTGGAAAAGGGGAGTAGTTTCTCTTTTGAATAGGTATGATCTGACTGCCTTTTTGTCCTTGTAGTATCAAGGAAACATCTTCCTCTTTCTTTTTATGGACCCTCTGGGGGTTGTTTCCATAACTTCCAAACTGGATGTGCTCAGCTACAGCTTTAAGAGCGGCAAGGTCTTGAATCTTTCCTGACTTCAATCCCATTCAATCCCATTTCTCCATGTTTGATCATTTCGAAGAATGGTTTGCCAATGCCAGCTAAAACTCTCTAATAGAAGGGAGCCCCTTGAATGTCTATGAAGGTCATCACCATCTCTGACTCAATCATAAAGGGAATAACTTGAGCATCCAGATGCCTCCATCTTTGGGCATACTCTTTGAGAGACTCACTAGCTTGTTTCTTGACCTTGGTAATTTTGTATCGGTCAAGAGCCATTTGAGTTTGGAAACTATACTGACTGAGGAAAGCATGAGCTAGCTCCTCCCAGCTATGAATTTTTTGAGTTATCCAATATAGTATACCATGATCTAGCTTCACCAGTCAGACTCTTCTGAAACAGCTGCATTCTGAGCTTTTCATACTCGGCATAAGATCCGAGTTCTCCGATGAATACTTTCAAATATGTGTAAGGATCTCCCAATCCATCATACTTTTCAAAATTGGGAGTCTTGAACTTCTCTGGATAATGAACCCCAGGGAATATACAAAGGTTTGCATATGAAACACTCCCGTGTGGTCCAATTCCTTTGATAAACCGAATGGTCTCTTCCATTTGTAAGACCTTTTTCCTGATATCACCGGTGTCTGGATCTTCTTTGAGATGGGTGATCTCAAAAGTTTTTCTAGTTTTGTCCAACTGAGATTCGGGTACAAGAATTTCTTTGTATGATCCATGGGTTCCTCCTTGTGCAGAGGATTCGGTATGTATGGGCATTCGTGGACCCTGAGTGGACTGTGTAGTTCTTTAAGTAGAACATCCAACTTTGTAATTTGGTTGCTTAGTCCTTCGAATTCCTCGCGAGAGACAGGAGTAGGACTATATTGGGCAGATGAAGCCATACTTGGTTGTAGGCTCGTTGCCTTTTTGGATTTTTAACGGGTTATTGGACCAATTATATCCCTACAAAAAGACTTATGTAGTTTAGTCTTTATGAATGTAGAAATATTACATAATGTGTCTGTTTAGGAGTATTGTCCTGCGAAATGGATGTCAATTGACAAGATAGTATGTCAGGTTTTGATATAAAAGGAATGTATGTGCACATTTTCCTTATGTTTTCCATTACATTGAGATTGACATTGAAATGAAATTACAAGTAATTGAATTTACATGTAATTGAAATGGGAAATTATAAAGAGACTTTCCTCTGTGTTTGGTTTATCAGAGGCTGACCTGTCTTGTGACGCCCCCAAAATAGGTATACATCACCCATCTTGAGTCGCCAAATACATTGTACAAAATTCAAATACAACTTAATTATACAACAATCGTGTAAAATACGACAAAACATAATCTAAGAGTTTTAATAAGAATATTGCCATCTAGACAATATCCACACTCAATGGAGTCTCATTACATTATTGTCACATTATTTTATAGAATAATGAGGACTACTAAAACAACCATCTGGACCGTCAATCCGTTCCCCGACTCATCCCAGCTATATTCTCATTTCAAGAGAAGAAAAGGAAAAAAAAGGGTGAGCTTAACTAGCCCAAAGAAGAAATATTATGACTAGGATAATGCAGAATAATTTATCGTTAGCCTTCAACAGTATAACAACTGATAGAATATAATAGACAACAAGTTTTAGATCAACAACTGCAGCGGAATAAGCAATCCATTAGAAGAGTCAAGTAAAGCATAATATCTACCATCTTCTATGATTTAAAAGGTTTTTCATCATTTTTATCGCCGAGACTCAACTTAATAAATAATCCACATAATCGAATCATCCATGCACTACGGGCCAAGGATATTCTTTAGTATCACGACCACGAATTATCCATTCACTACGGGCCAAGGATATTCGTGTATTCATCAATGGTCATGATCATGCCAACAACTGTCCATCAATTCACTACGCGCCAATGAAGACTTTTACCACATCATTTGTAACATTACGGTCATGATTATACCGAATAATCCCTGGTCATAATCATACCAAGTCCATCTATGCACTACAGGCCACAAATGACTTTCAACAGAAAATAAACATGAGGATGATGACAATGATATAAGAATTCAATAAAACAAGTTCAAGGATAAATTTTTAAAAATTTATAATTTAATTTATCCAGAAATCAATAACGTCCAAATTGTCAACATGATATTTCTTTGTGGAGTAAAATTCAAGAATAATATTGTACCAAAAATAATTTGAACCGAAAACGAATCAATTTTTATCATGAATAGTACCCGGGTGAATAGTACTCGAGTGAATAATACCCCGTGAATAGTACTTTGGGAATATTAACCCCGTGAATAGTACTCCGGCATGAAAAAGTTAAAACTTATCAAGAATGTTCAGAATAATATTTTCATGAAAAGGTGTTGGATGAAGCGCAAATATCAAGGATATTCTACTAATTTCATGGAGTATAGAAGCCAAAATTTTAACAAACGAGTATAGAAATCAAAATCTGTAACGAAATAATATTACTTACATACTACAGAGTATGGAAGAAAATATGATTTTAAGTAAATATTGAACAAAAATAACATCCCTTACTTTGAAAAGAAGAGTATTCTAACTGGTATAGCGGGGATATTCTTGAAGAAAACGTTCACTGTTTTCTACGTTCAAAGCTTTCTAAAACTCTAAAGAAATACATTCAAGATAATAGAAGAAGAATTCTCTGATTCTGGTGTGATTTTCAATTTTAACTAAGCACCCTATTTATAGGAAAATGCTAGAACGCCATAAGAGACTAAATTAATAAAATAATATTAAAAAAATAAATTCAAAGCACATGTATTTGAAAAAAAATTCTGCCACCACAAGTGGGGTCAAACTAAAATCAGCCACATTTCCAACAACCAAAAGTGGGGACCACCCTTATTTTTAATAAAAACATTTTAATTTTTGAAACTTCAATAATTCATAATAAATACCCCTTTTATAATAAAAATACGAATTTAATGTCCATTCCACACGAAATCAAATTCTCTACAACTTTGCAGAAGAAAGTTTTTCCAAATTCCAAATAAAAAATATCTGAAATCCACAAACGGATGATTTTCAATACCTCATAAAATTCATAAAAAATCATACGTTAATTTTTAACGTTTCAAAATTTGTGGACATATATTCAACTTATATATATATAACATATCCAAAAATCACAACGATCCAACGGTTGGATCAAAATTATAACTCATGCAATAAAGCTTTAAGAACATTGATTTGATTTTTAATACCTCCATTCTGACAAAAAATACTGATAAAACACCTCAACAGTAATTCCTTCAATTATATCCACATAAAATAAATATTTTCTTATCATATAAATCAATAAATAATTATTCACAAATAATATTCTGTAATCACAATAATGACAACCGGGCCATTCCCAAGAAAGAGGGGCTTTTCGATAAGGATTTTCTCCTTCTGCTGGCGTAATTAGGTGACCAAACCTCTCCTCGATGAGAACTTTCTAGACATTGCCAATAATGTTATCTAATAATATTACTCAAATAATATGAATTATTGATCAAATAATGGGAAATATTGTGCAGTGACAATTATTGAAACGACAATAATATTAAATATCAACGCAAAGACAATTATTGAACCAATAAAATAAAATATTGAAGCGAAGAATTATCGTAACAATTATTGAGTAGTGCCTTCTTACGTAAGAATCAATAATTCAAAAATACTATGCAATACTGTGTGCTAATGTGCAACAACGCGTATTACTGTATTTTAACCACTTGGTATTCCAACAGTGTTAACGGTAACAACTACGCCGTTATTTATAAAACTCAAACTTGTCATTTTTTTCATCCGACAGTTATTCTGTTATGGGGGCCATAAATGATTGTGCTGTCGTATGGATATTCCCCGACCAATCGAATATTTTATAACCACTTGTTTACTTTGCAAAATTTATAAATATTACCCACAACTATAACATTATCTCAAATCCACCCCATAATATTTTAAAAAAAAATTCAAGAAAATTAAATCTTTATTCATAAATTTTGGGGTCTTACAATCTCCCATCCTTATGAAATTTCGCCCTCGAAATTTACGTACGTACCTAATATGCCGAAAAGGTGAGGATACCTCGTCAAAATCTAACTCTTGAGGTATAACCTTTGAGCGTAGAATATGTTTCTTCTTATCCAAGATTTTAACAAGAACCTCTTCATACGTTAAATCTTCCGCTATTTCGTCCGGTTCTAACTCAATAATGTGGTTGGGGTCTTTCACATATTTACGTAACATGGATATGTGAAAAATGTTATGAACACGAGACATACTTGGTGGTAAAACGAGTCTATAGGCCACAGTTCCTACTCGATCGAGGATTTCAAATGGGAAAATTAAATCGAGGGTTGAGATTTCCTCTCTTCATCGACTCGTGCTTCTAGAATAACGACCTCTTGAACCTTCTTCTTCGTATTTATCAGCTCTGGGTGTGTAGCTTGAGTGGCTTTAACTTTATCGATTAACATCGATTCTACTCGTATTATTTGACATCATCACGTGGGTACCTAGAGTCTTTAACTCTATCTTCATCATTTGTAAGTTATACGGAATGGGTTTTTGTGTTAACAACGTCACACTCGTAACCGCATACAATCTTCTACTCAACGCGTCAGCTACCACGTTCTCTCTTCCATAATGATATTGAATGGTATGGTCGTAATCTTCAACAGCTCGAGCCAACGTCTTTGGCACATTATACGATCGTTTTAGGTAAAGAAATATTTAAGGGTTGAAGAAATGGGTTTTGTACTGGGTCAATACAAAATTCGATTTCACGCTCTAGGGTATAGGCTAGGAAGTCTTTAGAGAATACGGTAGCAAATTTATTAACGATAGAAATATCATTCAAAACTGTGACTCTCATCCAAGACTTGGATAGCACAGGTAATATGGGTTTCTCCTAACGGAGTTTCAACCAATAAGTCAAAGTCTAATTTCTCCGGAGTCAAATTTAAACGTTGAGCGCAAGCAAGAGAGATAAAAGAATGGGTAGAATCGGTATCTAATAAGGTATAAACTTTGCATGAATTTATAATTAACTAACCCGTGCTAACTTCGTTTGGGTTACTCGCTTTTTGAGAAGTCACGAAAAACGCTCTCCCTGAAACCACCGACTTTGTTTTGTCCGTATCCGCCTTTGGTGCCACCGTCCCAGCTGGACTTGACTTTGGTGCAAGATAAAATCGGGCTAGGTGTCCTTTTTTTTCCATAATTGTAACATGCTTTGGACTGCATCGTGCAATTTGGACTGATATGTCCCTCCCCTCCGCATTTGAAGCATACAATTGGTGGTCGTTCTCCTTCTTTGAAAACGGGCGTTGTTGCTGCTATCTTTCCATCGTTGTTGAACCTTCTTTTCTTGAAATTTCCACTCCTATTATCTTGGCCATAATTACCACCGAAGTGGTTACCATTCTTTGCATGATAATTTCCCCCACGATGGTTATTAGTGTTCCGATGACCGTTGCCACCGGTATGATTATTACAGTGTTGTTGGTCGTTATCCTTTGGTTGGGCTGACTCTTTATTACGCTCCAATAACTGAGCCATATTCACTACATCTGAGTACAAACAAAGTTTGTGAGAAATAAGGTATTGACGTATATCGGGTTTCAAACCTCTTAGAAACATTCGCGTCATTCGCTCCTCATTATCAACCAAATGGGATGCAAATCGGGATAACTCGGTAAATGTAGCCTCATATTGCGACACGGTCATATTATTTTGCTCCAACTTGATAAACTCCACCTCCTTCATGTGACGAATACTTTCGGGAAAGTACTTGTCGTTGAACAGCTCTTGGAACTTCTCCCAAGACATCTTGAGTGCGTCAGGCTAGTTACTTTTTACCCATTCTCACTAGTAATCTACCTCTTCACGCAACATAAAGGTGGCAAAGGGTACCTTTTGCTCCTCGGAGCATCCCAATACATCAAATATCTTGGTGATCTGCTTTAACCACGTCTCCGCCTTAAGTGGTTCTGGCCTTCCCAAAAACTCTGGCGGTCCCAGCTCCTTGAACTGCTTAGCGGTGACCATCTGAGAGTTGCCAGTGTTTCCACATGCATTTTGAACAGGAGTCTCTCTCGCTTGATGTTGCATGAATTCCATAAAGCCTCTGATTATCCCATCATTCATTATCAGATCGGTGTTGTTGTTTACCTGAGGATTATTGTCTTTCTGTTGCACATTATCCTGGGTATTGATCGTTGGTGACTCAACGGTCTCATGTGCTTCATTGCTTATCTCGACATTTTCGGATGCCATTTTCAAATACTGCCACAAAACAAGGGTTAATTGACATGCAACATATTATCCATATACTCTATCCGACCAATTAAATACCAAATAAACTTAGGTAGGTCATACTAGTGAAGGAATTCCCCGTCTCTCCCCTCCTAGTTCTAGTCTCACATCTTATCCATGGATCATATCCCTAAGCTTTGATATCAACTGTGACGCCCCCAAAATATGTATACATCACCCATCTTGAGTCGCCAAATACATGGTACAAAATTCAAATACAACTTAATTATACAACAGACGTGTAAAATACGACAAAATATAATCTAAGAGTTTTAATAAGAATATTGTCATCTAGACAATATCCACACTCAATGGAGTCCTCATTATATTTATTGTCACACTATTTTATAGAATAATGAGGACTACTAAAACAACCATCTGGACCGTCAATCCGTTCCCCGACTCGTCCCAGCTATATTTTTCATTTCCTGAAGAGAACAGTGAAAGAAAGGGTGAGCTCAACTAGCCTAGTAAGAAATATTATGACTAAGATAATGCAGAATAATTTATCGTTAGCCTTCAACAGTGTAACAACTAATAAAATATAATAGACAACAAGTTTTAGATCAACAACTGCAGCGGAATAAGCAATCCATTAGAAGAGTCAAGTAGAGCATAATATCTACCATCTTCTATGATTTAAAAGGTTTTTCATCACTTTTATCGCTGAGACTCAGCTTAATAAATAATCCACATCATCGAATCATCCCTGCACTACGGGCCAAGGATATTCTTTAGTATCACGACCACGAATTATCCATGTACTACGGGTCAAGGATATTCGTGTATTCATCAATGATCATGATCATGCCAACAACTGTCCATCAATGCACTACGGGCCAATGAGGACTTTTACCACATCATTTATAACATTACGGTCATGATTGTACCGAATAATCCCTGGTCATAATCATACACCAAGTCCATCTATGCACTACAGGCCACAGATGACTTTCAACAGAATATAAACATGAGGATGATGAAAATGATATAAGAATTCAATAAAACAAGTTCAAGGATAAATTTTTAAAGATTTATAATTTAATTTATCCAGAAATCAATAACGTCCAAATTATTAACATGATATTGCTTCGTGGAGTAAAATTCAAGAATAATATTGTACCAAAAATAATTTGGACCGAAAACAAATTAATTTTTATCATGAATAGTATCCAGGTGAATAGTACTCGAGTGAATAGTACTCTATGAATAGTACTTCGGGAATAGTAACCCCGTGAATAGTACTCCGGCATGGAAAATTTAAAACTTATGAAGAATGCTCGGAATAATATTTCCATGAAAGGATACTGGATGAAGCGCAAATATCAAGGATATTATACTAATTTCATGGAGTATAGAAGCCAAAATTTTAACAAACGAGTATAGAAATCGAAATCTGAAATGAAATAATATTACTTACATACTACAGAGTATGGAAGAAAATATTATTTCAAGTAAATATTGAACAAAAATAACATCCCTTACTTTGAAAAGAAGAGTATTCTAACTGGTATAGCGGGGATATTCTTGAAGAAAACGTTCACTGTTTTCTACGCTCAAAGCTTTCTAAAACTCTAAAGAAATACGCTCAAGATTATAGAAGAAGAATTCTCTGATTCTGGTGTGATTTTCAATTATAACTAAGCACCCTATTTATAGGAAAATGCTAGAACGCCATAGGAGACTAAATTAATAAAATAATATTAAAAAAATAAATTCAAAGCACATGTATTTGAAAAAAAATTCAGCCACCACAAGTGGGGCCAAACTAAAATTAGCCACCTTTCCCAACAACCAAAAGTAGGGCCCACCCATATTTTTAATAAAAACATTTTAATTTCTGAAACTTCAATAATTCATAATAAATAGCCCTTTTATCAAAAAAACACGAATTCTATGTCCATTCCACACGAAATCGAATTCTCTACAACTTTGCAGAAGAAATGTTTTCCAAATTCCAAACATAAAATATCTGAAATCCACAAACGGATGATTTTTAATACCTCATAAAATTCATAACAAATCATACATTAATTTTTAACGGTTCAAAATTTGTGGACAAATATTCAACTTATATATGTATAACATATCCAAAAATCACAACGATCCAACGGTCTGATCAAAATTATAACTTCATGTAATAGAGCTTTAAGAACACTGATTTGATTTTTAATACCTCCATTCCGATAAAAAATACTGATAAAACACCTCAACAGTAATTCCTTAAATTATATCCACCTAAAATAAATATTTCCTTATCATATAAATCAATAAATAATTATTCACAAATAATATTACAGAATCACAATAATGACAACCAGGCCGTTCCTAGGAAAGAGGGGGCTTTTCGATAAGGATTTCTCCTTACTGGCATGCAATTAGGTGACCAAACCTCTCCTTGACAGAACTTTCTAGACATTGCCAATAATGCTATCTAATAATATTATTCAAATAATATGAATTATTGATATGATAATGGGAAATACTGTGCAGTGACAATTATTGAAACAAAAATAATATAAAATATCAATGCAGCAATTATTGAACCAATAAAATAAAATATTGAACAGTAATTACTGTAACAATTATTGAGTAGTGCCTTCTTACGTAAGAATCAATAATTCAAAAATATTGTGCAATACTGTGTACTACTGTGCAATAACGTGTATTACTGTATTTTAACCACCAGGTCTTCCAACAGTGTTAACGGTAACAACTACACCATTATTTATAGAACTCAAACTTGTCATTTTTTTTATCTGACGGTTGTTCTGTTATGGGGCCCACAAATGATTGTGACGTCGTACGGATATTCCCCAACAAAAAGAATATTCCCTGACCAATCGAATATTTTATAACTACTTGCTTACTTTGCAAAAGTTATAAATATTACCCACAACTATAACATTATCTCAAATTCACCCCATAATATTAAAAAAAATAATTTCGGGAAAATTAAATCTTTATTCATAAATTTTGGGGTCTTACATGTCTTAGGATACTCTCGTGGCTTTTTGGCATGAAGGTTCCCAAATCATCACAATTTACTTGATGGGAAGGTAATCCGGTCTTTCAGCTAGAGCGAATTTGGGTGGTGCCTTTCCTGAGCCTCGTTGGAATTAGTCTTCCTACGAGTTCGGTATTCAACAGAATAGCCTCCTGGTGGAGGAACCACACAACATACATTCACATACAACGTGTCTCACCATATGGAAATGATAACATGTGTGAATCACTAATATCACAAGCAGATATATTGGGAAGCACTAAGTGCAATAAGTAAATTCATTCGTACACATTCATTCAAATGTAAATGCAACATTCACACATAAGCAGATAATTGTTTTGAAAAGTTTGTAATAGCGGCTTAAGCCCTCTTACTGGATGTCCCAGAAGAGTCACCACCTGTCGACGTCGGGATTATTATTTATCCCTTTTATGTTCTTGTCTTTTGGTGTTCTCATGTTAGGTGAGATTTGTTTGAAAAAACAAGTTGTGAAAAGGTCTGACATGTATATGTTGACGATTGAACTGTAAGAGTCGCTAGTTGGTATTTTTAAATGGTTGCACCAACTCTACCAAGAAAGGTTTGTGCATTAACCTAGTGATGTAACACTATTTAACTAGTCTGTGAAACAGAGATTCGTTAGGGTCCGGGGGATTGATTATGAGGAGGGAAGGTGTTAGGCACCCCCCAACATTCGTGTTACCACGGTGACTGCCACTTTTCAATTTAAACAATTATCTGAATGTGTGTGTGTGTAGATCAATGTGCAATTATCTGGAAGTAGTGATATGCCTCATTTGGACCTATATACAAAGGGTTTGAATTTTGTATAAAAGTTCAGTTTTAACAAGATATAGTAGTGAAGTTTTGTAAAAGTTGTTTTTCAAACCCTTGTGCTCAATAGTAATTGAGGCCTTTGATACTTCCATTTTATTGTGTGTTCGGCTTGGTTTCTTTTATTTTTGAGATTCGAAACATCTTCAAGAAAATAAGATAAAAAAGCAGTGTCGAATTCCTTCTGGGCATAATAACCATCTAAAGAAAATCAAACACCGTGAATAATTTACAAGCCATGTACAACTGAAAATGTCCATCACGGGAATCGAATCTAGATTTAGTAGACTAAATCTGTGATCACATGATTCCTAGGCTCACATGATGTAGCACTTTGTATGAAAGCTGTAAACAGTTATATATATATATATAAGCTATATATATATATATATATATGAACAATCAACCGCCTCGAAGTAAACTTCAGGCGGGACGAAATGTAAATAAAAGCAATAAATGGCCACGAAGTAAACTCCAGGCCAGACAGGAATGTATATATATATAAGCGATAAACGCACTGGATATATATCGATCCAGGCTCGGTTCTTTAATTCGAATTGAGGATATATATATATATATATATATATATATATATATATATATATATATATATATATATATATACTAGCGATAACCGTATGCCTAAAGGCCTTTGTATAATTAAAAAAAATTATGAATACAAAAAAATAAAGCACTGAATATGAACACACTAAACTAAAAGCCTAAATTAATTCTTAACACACCCGCAGTTGCACCTGATACTCCACAAAGCATTTAAATTAAAATTATTATGAAGACAAAATTCGAAAATGATCAATGTAATTAACAACAATCAGATTTTTAAATTCATGCATGTACAAAGTTAGTCTAGACTAAAAGGAAATTAAACCCACAGTTCTGATGAAGGTTATAGAAAATCAGACGTGAAAGATTTCCAATATTCTCCGGCATACCACTTAGACAATTTTTTGCTCCAAATTTAGTAAATTAGTTGCAGTTTTTAGATTGTTGAATGTATTAATATGAAGATTTTTTTTGATATAAATAATCGATCCAAAAGCGAAATGAAGAATTCTCTAGGCGTTGAGTTCAAGAAGCACGGTCCACGATGCAATCATATTCTCGAGATAGCATAGTCACTTTGTTTCCACGACATATAACAAAGGTACACAACATGCTTGAAATACCTAAATTCACGATAATAATCATTTTAATGTGTAATAAAGGGAGGAGGGGAGGGTAGTATCAGGTGTTACTAAAAAAAACTATTTCTTATACCTCTACAACCAACTTAATCAACTTGGAACAATTTGCTAGATCTTACGGCAAAGTCGGTAATGCTGATTGTTTGATACGTGAGAAAAATTAATCATGAGCCACATGTAGAAAGCTAAATCATATAATAAGGTCTGTGAGAACATAATGATGAGGAAGAGAAATGTTTTTGTTCTCAAGTTCTCTTTTTAATTTTTCAATTTATTCTTTTAATAAGTTGATCAAAGTTCTTAATAAAGAAGTTTAAAAGATTACACAACCAAATTGCAATGGCATTTCCCCACCACCAAGCTTGTACTATCTTGGAAATCACCAAATCGACAAAACTGAATAAGACCTCTAATTAATCAACCAATTACCAAGGAATACCCTATTCAGTAAAAATTTGAACTACATGTTTCTGGAATACTTGAGAATCTATATTTGATAAAAAATCAAAAATTTAAGCACTCCAAATATGTACTCTTAAACACGTCATGTGTCCTCAGTATAAATTCATAATCAGCATTGTTCAATGCAAAAACTGGTGTTCTTGTTTGTTTATTCTATAATTTAGGATTAAGTGTTCGTGTTTATAATTTGTCAACAACATAAGAAAGCATGCACCTTTGTAAGTGTCAAAGTGTTGAACAATTATCTCATAACCCAATTACGCAAGTAAGTTTTTCTGGATTCTAGAAGTTACCCTTGAGAAGTCGAAGGATCATTAACATGCTTACATTAATAGTTGGAGGAAGAACAGGACCCATCATAGTTCCAGGATTCACCACAACCACATCCAAACCTTTTTCCTTAGCAAATTCCAATGCAACATTCTCAGCTAGTGTGTTAGAAGCTGGATACCATAACTAACATATAATGAAAAATAGAGCTATGAATTATTATAGCTCAAAACTAAGTTATAATACCAATCAATATATTTCTTTACATTACAATATTGAGAGTATGTCAGGGAACTGTTTATTTGTTATCTAGTTAATTAGACGTCTGGTACTGTTAATTACATTCATTATTCCTCACCTCGTTCTGCTTGCAGTATTCTATATTTGTCCAGCAATCCTCACTCTTAACAACGTTCATTTGGCCGAGAATAATTTGGAATAATAGCTCATTCAGAAATAATGATACTTAAACATAGAGCATATATATAATATATCTACATAATACTATTTCAATTCCGATAAAAGAGTCACCTTTGAGTTTGATCAAAGTTACATTGAGAAATTTATTTAAAATGTGGAATTAACATAAACCCAAGAAATGTGGAATTAATTTTCATAATACCAGGGAATACACTTGCCATTTTGAAGTATGTGCACTTGTGCAACGTATTATCCGCTCGAACCTTTAAAACTTCATTCTGGGCATCTGATCGAGGTGTATAAGACCTTTTACGGAATGTTATTATCGAGAGATACACAAGGACATGGGATAAGAGGTTATGCAAATTTAGGAAGATGGGTCTATGCCCAAGTCTTCAGGCTTCAAATTCTATCCGGTGTGTTATCTTCTGTATTAGTCACTCGGGATTGGAGCTATAGTTCTTGTAGGACACATCTGTGTAGCATGTATGTTGAAATGTTAAGATGGCATGAATGTGGGATCGAGATGGAAAAATGATGATTTTGCCCCTCACCTATGTTATCTCCAATTCTGGGCTGATTTAGCAGTCGTTGCTAAGAGATATCTCTGAGATTGGGCTGCTGCAAGTGCCAACCGTCCTCAGGATTGTCTCTAAGGTCTGCCAGTCCTCCCGGGGTTATCTCCGGGTTTCAAACTGAGTGCCTCAGGGCTATCACCGAGTGTTGAAGTTGATCGCAAGGGTTTGAAACAAGCATTTCCGGGGTTATCTCCAGAATTGCAACTCCATGCCTCGGGGTATATCTCCGAGGTTTGAAATGCATCTCTCGGGGTTGTCTCCGGGATTATAACTGAAGATCTTGGGGTTGTCTCTGAGATGGAACTGAGGATTTCAAGTTTATCTGCGGAACTGGAACTGCATTCCTCGGGGTTATCTCTGAGGTTGATATTGTATCTCCCGAGGTTGTCTCTAGGACTGAAACTGAATATCTCGGGGTTGTCTCCAAGTTGGAAAACTGAGTGTCTCGGGGTTATCTCGAAGACTGTGCTGCTTTGACTTCCAGGGTTATCTTTGGAAGACGACTTTGCCCTCCTGCAAGATTAGTAATAGGAATGCAAAAAATTTCGAGTGTCTACACTAATCTTATTAGGAATAATTAATTAAACTCTTTTAATTAATTAGCCTCCTAATATTATTAGGAATAGTTAATTAAACTCCTTTAATAATTTGCATCCTAATCCTATTAGGATTATATTAGAGTACTTTTATTAATTACTTTCCAAACTTCTTTAGAAAATAAATCATAGTAATAGAGATAATAATAATAAGACTCCTCTTATTAATTTATATTTAATATGTCAAAAATATTAAATAATAAATATTAAGCTATTTTATTTATTCTATCACCATAGACTAAATTGAATACACTTAACTTATTATTACGATTATGTCATTTTCTTCTTAAATAAATATTTCTTCTTTTGCGGTGTGACCTTTTAGGTTCTCAATATTAAACCGACTGTGAATAAATGAATTAGAACAATTCTAATCTTATTTAAATAAATAAATTAAACTATTAATTTATTTAAATAAATAATGTTTATTCTACAATAGGGATAAGCCTCCCTAGCGATTAACGACTATCTAGATAATATAGATTTCAACATTAATCATAAAAGAACCTTTGAGTAAATAGTTATTTTATACTTCAATCCTTCCACCATACAATATTGTCCCAATTAAATATAAGACATGAAATTACTATCAAGTCTTATAATATTCAATTATATGTTTTTTGATTCTTAAATGCACAACACCAAATAATGCAAATTAGAAACTCATTTCTAATTTAATTCTGCATTGGTCAAGGACTATTGGGTTGTCATTTATCGATTCACATATGACATTTCTCTTCTTTTACTAGAAGCGATACATTCTTTATTGATCATACATTATCTCTATGTACAACTTATTATACCCAAGCATACCCTTTGATATAACCTAAGTATCCTAAGGAATATGTCAAAGTATAACTTATCATACAAAAGATACTATGATGATCTCAATTCCAAGGATAACTTGTACTACTATCACTATAGGAATTCTTATTGACAGGCAAGTAAACTCGATTAGGTATTCCTTAGAGAGCCACGTTCAATGAACTTAGTCTTCAGTAAGCACCTACATACTTGCTTTAGTGTCTCCATACAAATGATCATGAGATCAATCATCCTCATCCACTGATCAAGTAATATATGTACCAATATATCCGAATTCACTAATCCCCTTTTTAGTAATCCATCGATTGGGAATATTTTAATTTTTTAAGCTATCTAAGAATTTAGATCTCATTAGCATGATCTCATCATGATTCTAAAAGCATTGCTTAAAACTATGGGTTTATCACATATTATTAAAATAGCACCATGTAGATAAATTAAAGCCTTTAGTAAATGAATACTTTCATTAATAAATGAATAAGATTGCTATAAAGTATATGCTTTATCATCAACATGATTGGCGTGTGTGCATACTACTTTCAAAGTCAAATATACGACTAATTGGTATATGTTATTCCTTATATGATATATAGGGATTGCGATGAGCAATTCATCGTAAACTGTAAGTTGTAGCTGTGTGTAAGGCAAGTTTCGTAACTTCGTTCATGTTTAATATGAATGCTAGTTTCCTAACTTCTCAGATGTTGAACATGAGAAGTTTTATATATGTGCAAATGTGTGATGTTTGTATAAGGTGGTAGAATGTATGAGGCCTTGTGCCATAATTTTAACACTTCGATGTTTCTATAAGATGAACTGTTCTGTGATTGAACTGTTCAATATGAAAATGTTCTGTTTATACATGAACTATTATTGTTAAGTCTGGGCTAATGATTCTAGCCCGACAGAATGTGTATGAAAAAGGTAGAAGAATGAAAGTATTTCAAAGTGTAGGTAACTAATGTTTTAAAATGATAGGGATCAGAACTATTCCTATTATTCAAGCTGCTTCATAACCTTTGTTCGGTTATGAAAGTTTTAAAGTGATGTTTAAATTCTTAATGTTGTTTATTCAACTACTATGACTTGCTGAGTAATTGAATGCTCACACTTGCTTTAAATGAAAAACATTTTCAGCGTACGAGTAGAAGAACTTAAGGATCCTGTTAAGATCAAGTTGACCAGTGTCCAAACGGAGTGTCATTCAGTATTTGAATGAGCGTGAAGATCAATCCAATACTTATAATGTAGAATAGATTAATTAAACTATAGAATATTTTAATGAACTGTTATGTATCCTTGGTGGCGGATTAAAGTCACTCTTGTAAAATGTAAAGAATAATGTAATTATCATTATTTGTAATGAACGAGGTTATAAGGTATTAAAAGTTGTGATTTGAGAATGTATGTTATTATATTTAGCTATAAAATGATGTATGTTTAGAATGAGATGTACTCGTGATGTATGAAATTCGGGTGTGAAGATAAACCGGATTTTGGGACGTTATAAGTTGGTATCAGAACTGATAGGTTATAAACCTTAGGTATGAGTACCTAAGGCTATAATCTAAGAGAAAAGACTAAGAACATTGTTATGTAAAACAATTAAAGAAGAAGATCCCTACGCGATCATATTGAATCGTAATAACAGATGTTCTGTTAAACAATGAATGATTTATAGCTAATGCTATAAATGAATGGTACTATAAAGTAGTACGGGAAGAAGAACTCAGAAGAGTTGTACAGGATAGAATACGAATTAAAGAAAATTCGTATTAAGTAAAGAGAAAGTTAGAAGTTATAAGATTTTGATTGAGGACTCATATGATAGCTGAGTAGTATAATCCTTTGAATGGGAGAAGGTTTGTGACTACATAGGTATTGCAATGATAATCATTGGAATAATAATGATGTGCTGTCAATATATATGTGGTGAGAAGGTGAATCTTTTCTCATGTGCATTTTGGATAGTTAGGTAATGTTACAGATAGGTGCGAGTTATTGAAACTCATACTTATGAAAAGTTTGTGACTCATAGTTATATGCTATGTTTATGAGCCTTGAGCGTATATATAGTCCTTGATTTGTTCTTGGATTACATATTGTGAAGATAAGTTTTTGAAAACATATGGTTGTGGAAAGTTCCTAAACACATGAAGTGTGGTAAGTTGATGGAATATACTAAGGTATATGTGTGACGCCCCCAAAATAGGTATACAACACCCATTCTGAGTCGCCAAATACATGGTACATAAAGCAAACTACAACTTCAATAATACAATTGTCGTGCAAAATACGACAACACATACTGTGAGTTTAAATACAAATATTGACTTCTAGACAATATCCAAACTCAAATAAGTCCTCATTACAATTTATTCAAACACTATTTTACAGAAATAGTGAGGACTGCTAAAACATCTTTCTAGAACCATCACTCCATACCCCGACTAGATCCTGCTATGTTCTCACCTCCTGAGAAGAAAAATTGAACAAAAAGGAAAAGGGTGAGCTCAACTAGCCCAGTAAAGAATATTATGACTAAGATAATATACAACAAATTATCATTAGTTTTCAATAGGGAAAAATTTGATAAAATATAATAGATAACAAGCTTTAGATCAACAACTACAGCGGAAACAACAATCCATTAGAAGAGTCAAGTAGAGAATGAGTTCTACTATCTTCTAAGATTTAAAAGTCCATCATCAATATTTTATCCCTGTAACAACAATCAATATTCATCTTTGCACTACAGGCCAAAGATATTCATTTGTATCACCAGTTGGTCATGTTCATCTCAACAACTGTTCATCTTTGCACTACGGGCCAAAGATATTCATCAGTTAATCATTCATCTTTGCACTCACAAAGCCAAAGATATTGATAATATCATCATTTAGGGTGAGGATGATGAAAAATATTTTAAAGAAAAACGAATCCAATGAGACAGAAGGACAAATAGTAGGGATTCGTATAACAGTTTATCCAAGATCAATAATACTTCATAAATACCAATTTTGAAGCAGAATTCAAAAATAAAGATCAAAACATGGATACAATCAAAGATAGTAACCATAATAGACATCTTGGACAAAAAGAAGAAAATTTCATTTTTCGGTGAATAGTGCCGTATTTGTGAATAGTGTCGTATACGTGAATAGTAACCCCGACACAAAAAGTTCCAAATTTGATAAAAACGTTCACCAATATTTCGACATAATGATATTGACGAAAATAATATCATTTAAGAAGAAAATAACATCCCTTACCTCAAAATAACGGTACTTTAGATCGGAATATCGGATAGAAAGTTGAAGAAAACTTGTTCCGAACAGCAACTCTCAAAGTATATAAATACTCACTAAAATACGCTCGACAATATAGAGAGAAAGAAAACTTGTTTCTCGTATGATTTTCAATTCTAACCGAAGCGTCTATTTATAGGAAAATGCTAGAACGCCATAGGAGACTAAAATAATAAAATATATTATTTTTAAAACAACAAATCTACGTATGCTATCAATGACCAAGACCAGCCACCACCTTTGAACAATTTTTAGCAGCACACATGTTGTCAACCAAAGTGGGTCCCACCCATAAATTTAATAAAAATCATTTTATTTTCCGAAACTTCAGTAATTCATAGAAAATAGCTCGGTTATCAGAAAAATTAGAAACTCGGGTGTTTCTATAGGAAATTTAATTCTCTACAACTTTGTAGAAGAAAATTTTTTCCAAATTCCAATCAGAAAATACCTGAAATCCACAAACGGATAATTTTTAATACCTCTACACCGACAAAATACTAATAAAACACCTCAGCAATAATTTCTTCATTTTTATCCACATAAAAATAAATATATCCATCATTTATATCCACATAAAATAAATATTTCCTTATCATATGAATCAATAATTAATTATTCACAAATAATATTACAGAATCACATTTATGACAACCAGGCCGTTCCCAGGAAAGAGGGGGCTTTCCAATAAGAATTTCTCCTTACTGGCGCGCAATTAGGTGACCAAACCTCTCCTTGACAGAACTTTCTAGACATTGACTATAAAGCTATCTAATAATATTATTTAAATAATATGAATTATTGATCTGATAATAGGAAATATTGTGCAATGATAATTATTGAAACAACAATAATATAAAATATCAATATGAGCAATTATTGAATCAATAAAATAAAATATTGAACAATTAATTTATCGTAACAATTATTGAGTAGTGCCTTCTTACGTAAGAATCAATAATTCATCAATACTGTGCATCCACGCGTATTACTGTATTTTAACCACCGCTTATTCCAACAGTGTTAACGGTAACAACTACGTTGTTATTTATAACAACTCAAACTTGTCGTTTTCATCATCCGACAGTTATTTTGTTATGGGGCCCTAAATGATCGCTGCTGGTAAATGCGAATATTCGACAACAAGAATATTCCACGACCAAATGAATATTCCCCGACAACAATGATTATTTTATAACCACTTGCTTATTTTGAAAAATTTGCACATTTCACCCATAACCAGAGAATTATATCAAATTAATACCTTATTATTCACAATAATAATTATAGGAAATTCGATTTTATTTATAATAAGTTGGGGTCTTACAACCTCCCCTCCTTATGAAATTTCGTCCTCGAAATTGACGACGTATTTGGTGTTTGAAAAGGTGAGGATACCTCGCTTTCATTTCGATTCAACTCCGTGTCATTTCTTCAATAGCATGGTTTCTCCACAAAACCTTAACTTGTGGTATAACCTTCGTGCGTAGGACATGCTCTTTCATATCCAAGATCTTAACAGGTACTTCTTCGTACGTTAAATCTTCGGCTATCTCGTTTGGTTCTAAAGCAATAATATGGTTCGGGTCTTTCACATATTTACGAAGCATAGATATGTGAAAAATATTATGAACACGAGACATACTTGGGGGTAATGCGAGTCTATAGGCCACATTTCCTATTCGGTCAAGAATCTCAAATGGACCAACAAATCTTGGATTGAGCTTTCTTCTCTTTCAAAATCTTGTAACTCCCTTCCATGGAGAAACACATAACAGTACATGATCTCCAATATTAAACTCCACGTCCTTTCTATGAAGATCAGCATAACTCTTTTGTCGATCTTGTGAGGTTTGAATACGTTGTCGAATCATTTGGATCTTTTCTGTAGTCATGCGTACTAATTCTGGTCCCAACAACATTGCTTCTCCCACCTCGTCCCAAAGATTTGGAGAATGACACTTTCGTCCATACAACGCCTCAAATGGAGCCATGCCTATACTTGCTTGATAACTGTTGTTGTAGGAGAATTCTACCAATGGCAAGTACTTATCCCAACTCCCTTTGAAATCTAGGACAAAAAGTCTTAATAGATCTTCAAGAGATTGAATAGTACTCTCTGATTGCCCATCCGTTTGAGGATGGTATGCCGAGCTGAATCGTAAATCCGTGCTCATAGCTTTCTGCAAGCTAACCCAAAATCGTGAAGTGAATCTTGGGTCACGATCCGAAACTATGGATACTGGCATGCCATGCAATCGCACAATCTCATTCGCGTATATACGAGCAAGACATTCAAGGGAATAAGTCTCACGTATCGGTAAGAAATGGGCAGACTTGGTTAATCTATCAATAATAACCCAAATCGCATCTATGCCTTGAGAAACTTTGGGAAGACACAGAATGCTTGAAATCCATAGTAATGTGTTCCCACTTCCATTTCAGAATCTCAAGTGGTTGTAATGGACCCTTTGGCACTTGATGCTCCGCCTTTACACGTTGACAAGTTAAACACCTTGAGATAAACTTCGCGATCTCTCTCTTCATATTATTCCACCAAAATGTATGTCGAATATCATGATACATTTTGGTACTCCCAAGATGGATTGCAAACTGTGTGTTGTGTGCCTCCATCATAATTTTATGCTTCAAATTAGAGTCGTTAGGAACACAAAGTCTAGAGTTGAATCTAAGTATTCCTTGTTCATCGATTCTCGCTTATGGAATAGCTCCTTCTTGCACTTTCTTCTTCATACGTATCAGCTCCAGGTCCGTAGCTTGAGCAGCTTTAACTTTATCGATTAAAGTTGGTTCTACTCGTATATTCGCCATCATCATGTGGGTCCCTGGAGTCTTTAATTCTACCTCCATCCTTTGCAAGTCATACAGAATGGGCCTTTGCATTGACAATATCGCACTCGTACTCGCATATGATCTTCTACTCAATGCGTCAGCTACTACGTTCGCTTTTCCATGATGATATTGAATAGTGTGATCGTAATCTTTCAACAGCTCAAGCCAACGTCGTTGTCGCATGTTGAGTTCTTTTTGGGTGAAGAAATATTTGAGGCTTTTATGATCCATATAGATCTCCACTTTCTCCCCATACGGTAGTGTCTCCAGATTTTCAACATTAAAATGAGTACGCTAACTCTAGATCATGAGTAGGATAATTCCTCTCATATTCTTTGAGTTGTCGTGAGGCATAGGCTATGACTTTCCCATGTTGCATGAGAACACATCCTAACCCTTTTTCGAAGCATCGCCAGTATATAACAAATCCATCCGAACCGGATGGTATTGCGAACAGTCTTTGAAATGAGTCTCCTCTTGAGCTCTTGGAAACTCTTCTCGCATTCCTCGCTCCATACAAATTTTGTATCTTTAAAGTCAGCTGAGTTAACAGAGTAGCGATTCGAGAAAATCCTTCCACAAATCTCCGATAATAACCAGCTAAGCCTAGAAAGTCACAGATTGCGTACTCGACTTGACTTGATTGCTCCCAACTTTGTACTGCTTCAATCTTCACCGGGTCAACAGATACTCCATGTTTTGACACCACGTGCCCAAGGAATGCTACTTCCTCAAGCCAGAACTCGTATTTCTTAAGCTTGGCATAAAGCTTGTTTTCACAAAGCCTTTCAAGTATCAGCTTCAAATGGGGCTCATGATCTTCACGGTTTTTGGAATAGATGAGGATGTCATCAATAAAGACAACAACAAATTGATCCAAATATTCCTTGAATACACGGTTCATCATATCCATGAAAGCAGCTGGAGCATTAGTCAATCCAAAAGACATGACTAAGAATTCATAATGCCCGTACCGAGTTCTGATGGCAGTCTTTGGAATATCCTCAGTTTTAATCTTCAGCTGATGATATCCAGAACGAAGGTCGATCTTTGAAAAGAATTGTGCTCCTTGCAACTGGTCGAACAGGTCATCAATGCGAGGTAACAGATACCTATTCTTGATGGTGACATGGTTCAATTCTCGGTATTCAATACAAAGTCGCATACTCCCGTCTTTCTTCTTTACGAATAAAACAGGAGCACCCCAAGGAGATGTACTAGGACGAATGAAACCGATGTCTAATAACTCTTGTAGTTGGACTTTTAACTCATGAAGTTCAATAGGAGCCATTCGATATGGGGTTTTAGAAATGGGTTTTGTACCCAATTCAAGGTCAATAAAGAATTCAACATCACGTTCTGGGGGTAGACCGGGAAGCTCTTCAGGAAATACATCAGGAAATTCTCTAACAACAGAAATATTATTCAAATCTGACTTGTCTTTGTTCAAATCCATAACATGGGCTAAGAAAGCTTGACATCCGTTTTTCAATAAACGAATAGCTTTGTAGCTTGATATGATGATGGTCGATTTTAGTGGTTTAGTAGTTTGAATTGTATGACAAGGTTGGTTAGGAATATGAAAACTAACAACCTTACGAAAATAATCAATTTTAGCATGATGAGTGGTTAACCAATCAATTCCTAAAATCACATCAAAAGCAAGTATCTTTAAAGAGATAAGATCAACAGGTAATGTGATAGTGCCAACTTGGATCATGCAAGATTTATAAATCGTAGATGTAACGAAGGTTTCACCCAACGGAGTTTCAATAGATAAGTCAAAGTCCAATTTCTCCGGAGTCAAGTTTAAACATTGAGCACAAGCAGGAGAGATAAAAGAATGGGTAGAACTGGTATCTAGTAAGGTATAAACTTCGCAAGAGTTAAAGATTAGCTTACCCGTGATCACCTCGTTTGGGTTCCTCACATTTTGGCCAGTCACGACAAGCGCTATTCTAGGAACTGCTGATTTTGACTTATCCGGGACAGCCCTTGGAGTCACCATCCCCGTTGAACTTGGTTTTGCTACAGAACAATCCCGAGCTATGTGGCCTTCATTTCCACAGTTGTAACATACCTTGGATTGTTGTGGGACGGTTTAATGATATGTCCCTCTTTCTGCATTTGTAACATCTAACTGGCGGCTATTGCGTCTGTCTGTCTGCGATGTCTTCCGTCATTGTTGAATCTCCTCTTTACGAAATTTCCACTTGACTCACCTCTCCTATTATCATGGCCACGATGACCACCCGAGTGGTTACCACCTTTATTCGTATTTTTCCCTCCTCGTTGGTTATCATCGCTCGATGACATTCATCATCCTAGTATGACCACAGTTGTGGTCCCTCGGTTGAACATACTCACTATCTCACTCTAATAATTGAGCCCTGTTGACAACATCTGAAAACAGAGAAAATTTATGAGAGATAAGGTATTGACGAATCTCGGGTTTTAGACCTCTCAGAAACATCCTTGTCATTCGTTCCTCATTCTCTACCAAATGAGGTGCAAACTTGGATAACACAGTGAACTTCGCCTCATACTGGGACACCGTCATGTTGTTTTGTTCAAGTCTGAGAAACTCTACCTCCTTCATATGACGAATACTTTCAGGAAAGTACTTGTCATTGAATAGTTTCTGAAATGTTTCCCAAGACATGTTCAGTGCAACAGGATGGGTACGCTTCACGAGTCCCTTGATGAGTCCGCCTCTCACCGGAACATATAAAGGTGGCGAATGGAACCTTCTATTCCTCCATGCATCCCAAGACATCGAATATCTTGGTAATTTGCTTGACCCATATTTCCGCCTTGATCGGATCCGGCTTTCCAATAAATTCTGGTGGTCCCAACTCCTTGAACTGCTTGGCTGTGACAAATCGCGCGTTGCTATCACTTCCACCCATATTTTATACACGAGAATCCCTCGTCTGATTTTGCATGAACTGCAAAAAGCTCCTAAACATTCCATCATTCATCGTTTGCTCGGTAGTGTTGTTTACAGGAGGAATATTGTCTTCCTATTGTACGTTCTCCTGGTTTGTAACTAAAGGTTGTTCCACAGTCTCATACACTCCATTGTTAACGTTCTCAGCAGCCATTCTTAAATACTGCCATAAAACAAGGGTTAATTAAACAAATTAACATATCACATAATATCCATATATTATGACTGACCAACAAATAAGCTTAGATAGGACACACTAGTGAAGGATTTACTCATCTCTCCCCTCCTAGTTCTATTCCCCGATCTCCGCTAGAGACCATATCCCTAAGTTTTGATACCAACTGTGACGCCCCCAAAATAGGTATACAAAACCAATTCTGAGTCGCCAAATACATGGTACATAAAGCAAACTACAACTTTAATAATACAATTGTCGTGCAAAATACGACAACATATACTGTGAGTTTAAATACAAATATTGTCTTCTAGACAATATCCACACTCAAATAAGTCCTCAATACAATTTATTCAAACACTATTTTCTGTAAATAGTGAGGATCGCTAAAACATCTTTCTAGAACCATCACTTCATATTACGACTAGATCCTCGCTATGTTCTCACCTCCTGAGAAGAAAAATGGAACAAAAAGGAAAAGGGTGAGCTCAACTAGCCCAGTAAAGAATATTATGACTAAGATAATATAAAAAAAATTATCATTAGTTTTCAACAGGGAAAAATTTGATAAAATATAATAGACAACAAGTTTTAGATCAACAACTGCAGCGGAAACAACAATCCATTAGAAGAGTCAAATAGAGAATGAGTTCTACTATCTTCTAAGATTTAAAAGTCCATCATCAATATTTTATCCCTGTAACAACAATCAATATACATCTTTAATCAATATTCATCTTTGCACTATAGGCCAAAGATATTCATTTGTATCACCAGTTGGTCATGTTCATCTCAACACCTGTTCATCTTTCAAGACTACTACGCCAAAGATATTCATCGATTAATCATTCATCTTTGCACTAGAGGCCAAAGATATTGATAATATCATCATTTAGGACCGAGGATGATGAAAAATATTTTAAAGAAAAGCGAATCCAAAGTGAGATGAAGGACAAATAGTAGGGATTCAGTATAAGCGGTTTATCCAAGATCAATAATACTTCATAAATACCAATTTTGAAGCAGAATTCAAAAATAAAGATCAAAACATGGATACAATCAAAGATAATAACCATAATAGACATCTTGGACAAAAAGAAGAAAATTTTATTTTAGTGTCGTATTCGTGAATAGTGTCGTATACGTGAATAGTGCCGTATACGTGAATAGTAACCCCGACACAAAAAGTTCCAAATTTGATAAAAAAAAAGTTCACCAATATTTTGGCATAATGATATTGAAGAAAATAATATCATTTAAGAAGAAAATAACATCCCTTACCTCAAAATAACGGTACTTTAGATCGGAATATCGGATAGAAAGCTGAAGGAAACTTGCACCGAACATCAACTCTCAAAGTATATAAATACTCACTAAAATACTCTCGACAATATAGAGAGAAAGAAAACTTGTTTCTGGTGTGATTTTTAATTCTAACCTAAGCGTTTATTTATAGGAAAATGCTAGAACGCCATAGAAGACTAAAATAATAAAATATATTAATTTTAAAACAACAAATCTACGTATGCTATCAATGACCAAGACCAGCCACATAAATTTATTAAAAATCATTTTATTTTTCGAAACTTCAGTAATTCATAGAAAATAGCCCGGTTATCAGAAAAATTCGAAACTTGGGTGTTTCCATAGGAAATTTAATTCTCTAGAACATTGTAGAAAAAAGTTTTTCCAAATTCCAATCAGAAAATACCCGAAATCAAGAAATGGATAATTTTTAATACCTCTACACCGACAAAATACTGATAAAACACCTCAGCAATAATTCCTTCATTTTTATTCACATAAAAATAAATATATCCATCATTTATATCCACATAAAATAAATATTTCCTTATCATATGAATCAATAATTAATTATTCACAAATAATATTACAGAATCACATTTATGACAACGGTAGTTTAAGAAGTAGGGGGCTTTCCAATAAGAATTTCTCCTTACTGGCACGCAATTAGGTGACCAAACCTCTCCTTGACAGAACTTTCTAGACATTGGCTATAATGCTATCTAATAATATTATTCAAATAATATGAATTATTGATCTGATAATAGAAAATACTGTGCAGTGATAATTATTGAAACAACAATAATATAAAATATTAACACAGCAATTATTAAATCAATAAAATAAAATATTGAACAGTAATTACTGTAACAATTATTGAGTAGTGCCTTCTTACGTAAGAATCAATAATTCATCAATATTGTGAATCCACGCGTATTACTGTATTTTAACCATCAGGTATTCCAATAGTGTTAACGGTAACAACTACGCCGTTATTTATAACAACTCAAACTTGTCATTTTCTTCATCCGATAATTATTCTGTTATGGGGCCCACAAATGACGCTGCAAGTGCATTGAATATTCCCGACAACAAGAATATTCCACGACCAAACGAATATTCCCCGACAACAATGATTATTTTATAATCACTTGCTTATTTTGCAAAATTTGCACATTTCACCCATAACCAGATAATATATCAAATTAATACCTTATTATTCACAATAATAATTAAAGAAAATTCGATTTTATTTATAATAAGTTGGGGTCTTACAATATGAATGTTTAGACTAAAAACAAATATTTTCAGTATACTTCGCATTGTAGGTGCTTGAAAATATTAAGTATTGTCGCAAGCAAGACGATGAAGGAAGATGGGGAAAAGGATATTTCAAGTCATCTAGCTATGCTAGATTTCAAAGTTTATTAAAATCATGCTTTTCTGTGCATTTTGAAAAGGAAAGAATTGGTTCAAATTTTTGTGAACCAATGGATTTTAAAAGAACTATTCTTTATATGTCTATGCTAATTGTTTCGGCTAGACAGAAATTGATTTAAAATATCAAAATGAATTTTATATCATCAGTGCATTTGATACAAAGATTGTAAGACCCCAAATATATGAATAAAGATTTAATTTACTCGATTTTTTTTTTAATATTATGGGGTGGATTTGAGATAATGTTATAGTTGTAAGACCCCAAAATATATGAATAAATTTTGCAAAGTAAGCAAGTGGTTATAAAATATTCGATTGATCGGGGAATATTCTTTTTGTCGGGGAATATCTGTACTACGGCACAATCATTTGTGGGCCCCATAACAGAATAACTGTCAGATGAAGAAAACGACAAGTTTGAGTTTTATAAATAACGGCAGTAGTTATTACTGAATTAACCTTTGTTGGAATACCGGTGGTTAAAATACAAGAATACGTGTTGTCATAGCAGAGATAGCATACACGGTATTCCACAATATTTTTGAATTATTGATTCTTACGTAAGAAGGCACTACTTAATAATTGTTATAGTAATTACTGTTCAATATTTTATTTTATTGGTTCAATAATTGCTGCATTGATATTTTATATTATTATTGTTTCAATAATTGTCACTGCACAGTATTTCCCATTATCAGTTCAATAATTCATATTATTTGAATAATATTATTAGATATCATTATTGGCAATGTCTAGAAAGTTCTGTCAAGGAGAAGTTTAGTCACCTAATTGCGCTGACAGATTAGCGAGAAATCTTATATAGAAAGCCCCTCTTTCCGAGAACTACCACAGTTGTCATTATTGTGATTCTGTAATATTATTTATAAATAATTAATTATTAATTTATATGATAATAAAATATTTATTTTATGTGGACATAAATGATGGATAGGAAAATATTTATTTTATGTGTTTATAAATGAAGGAATTAATGTTGAGGTGTTTTATCAATATTTTTGTCGGATTGGAGGTATTAAAAAATCAAAATTTGTGTTCTTAAAGCTCTATTGCGTGAGTGATAATTTTAATCCGACCGTTGGATCGTTGTAATTTTTGGATATATTATGCTTATATAAGTTGAGTATATGTCCACAAATTTTGAACTGTTAAAAATTAACGTATGATTTGTTATGAATTTTAAGAGGTGTTGACAATTATCTGTTTGTGGAATTCAGATATTTTCTATTTGGAATTTGGAAAAACTTTATTCTGTAAAGTTGTAGAGAATTCGATTTCGTGTGGAATGGACAGAAAAGGGCTATTTTATATGAATTATTGAAGTTTTGAAAAATAAAATGATTTTTATTAAAATTGAGTGGGACCCACTTTTGCTTTCAACATGTGGGTTGCAAAATTGGTTTTCAAAATTGGCATGCTTGTCTTGGATGGCTGGCATGCGTAGAGAAAAAGAAAGAAATACTAATATTTAATTATTTTAGTCTCCTATGGCGTTCTAGCATTTTTCTATAAATAGGCGCTTAAGTTAGAATTGAAAAAAACACCAGAAACAAGTTTTCTTTCTCTCTATATTATCGAGCGTATTTTTGTGAGTATTTAGATACTTTGAGAGTTGTTATTCAGTGCAAGTTTCCTTCGGCTTTACATCCGATATTCCGATTAGAACTACTGTTATTTTGAGGTAAGGGATGTTATTTTCTTCGTAAATGATATTATTTTCTTCAATATCATTATGCCAAATTATTGGTATGAGATTTATTGTGGAATTTCTATCTTTTTGTGTCGGGGGTTACTATTCACGTATACGGCACTATTCACGAATACGGCATTATTCACCGAAAAATAAAATGTTCTCTTTTTCGTCTCAGATGTCTATTATGGTTACTATCATTGATTGTATTCATGTTTTGATCTTCATTCTATACTTGTTTTGTTAAAAATTTGGCTTCTATACTCCATGAAATTAGTAGAATATCCTTGATATTTGTGCTTCATCCATTATTTTTTCATGGAAATATTATTCTGAGTATTCTTGATAAGTTTTAACTTTTTCATGTCGGGGTACTATTGACTGGGTTACTATTCCCAAAGTTACTATTCACTCGGTTACTATTCACCCGGGGTACTATTCATGATAAAAATTAATTACTTTTCGGTCCAAATCATTTTTGATACAACATTATTCTTGAATTTTTCTCCACAAAGCAGTATCATGTTGACAATTTGGACGTTATTTATTTCTGGATAAATTAAATTATAAATCTTTAAAAATTTATTCTTGAACTTGTTTTATTGAATTCTTATATCATTGTCATCATCCCCATGTTTATATTATGTTAAAAGTCATCTATGGCCTGTAGTGCATAGATGGACTTGGTATGATTATAACCAGGGATTATTCGGTATAATCATGACCGTAATGTTACAAATTATGTGGTAAAAGTCCTCATTAGCCCGTAGTGTATTGATGGACAGTTTTTGGTATGATTATGACAATGGATTCTCTTCGGCCAAGGGTGCAAAGATGAATTGTTTTATGATATGATCATGACCGTTGATGAAAACACGATTATCTTTGGCCCGCAGTGCATGGATAATTCGTGGTCGTGATACTAAAGAATATCCTTGGCCCATAGTGCAGGGATGATTTGATGATGTGGATTATTTATTAAGCTGAGTCTCAAGGATAAAAGTGATTAAAACCCTTTTAAATCATAGAAGATAGTAGATATTATGCTCTACTTGACTCTTCTAATGGATTGCTTATTCCATTGCAGTTGTTGATCTAAAATTTGTTGTCTATTATATTCTATCAGTTGTTACACTGTTGAAGGCTAACGATAAATTATTCTGCATTATTTTAGTCATAATATTTCTTACTGGGCTAGTTGAGCTCACCATTTCTTTCACTGTTCTCTTTAGGAAATGAGAATATAGCTGGGACGAGTCAGGAAACGGGTTGACGGTCTAGATGGTTGTTTTATTAGTCCTCACTATTCTATAAAATAGTGTGACAATAATTGTAATGAGGACTCCATTAAGTGTGTATATTGTCTAGATGACAATATTCTTATTAAAACTCTTAGATTATGTTTTGTCGTATTTTACACGATTGTTTTATAATTAAGTTGTATATGAATTTTGTACCATGTATTTGGCGACTCAAGATGTGTGATGTATACCTACTTTGGGGGCGTCACAAATTTGGTAAAATGAATGAGTTATTAATGCAATTGAACCTAGTGTTGGATGTGATCTTAGGATCAACAACCCGCTATGATATGATGTATAATGACAAAGTCATAAACTGACGAAGTCCTCAACGTGCTATGAAACAGTGCGGTATCATGACGTCATAAAATGTTTTGAAGTTATGATTAAAAGAATTTAAAGAGTAGTTGATGTCAATTGATTTGACTAGACGAATGTTTCAAGTTGATGTCAAATTTATTGGTATCGTCTAAGCTATTTGATTTGGCTAAGACAAATGGTATGTCATGTTTAAAAGGAAATCGAATTTTCTTTGAGAAGTTATGCCAAACCAAATTATTTTGGTGTGGAATCTTATGATTAAGTCTAAGGAGAACACACCCCGAAATAGGGTTATACGATAGGTTGATCACCGATATGGAAGAGGCAGTTTAATTTATTGGTGATTGTAAACTGGCCGTGATAGAAGGGTTTACGATGAAATATTGTTAAACCTAGTAAGAGTTCATGGTCCATATGACCCCTCAGCAAAGTGTGAAATGTTTTAAAGGAATCTATATATTCCTATTTATTCCTTCTACTTCATAATTCTTTATAAGTTATGAAGGTTTGGGAATGTTTTAAAGATAAGAACTTCTTTGAAGAGAAGTTGAGAATAACGGTATGTTAAAATTTTGAGGATGAAATGCTATGAAGAAGGGGTGAATATGATGACCCGAGAGATTGAAAGCATAGTTAGACGTGAGGTTTAACTAATGATGATTATGTCAACAGGTGATCCTTAGGAAAAGGATGGTTATAAGAAAAAGAAGATGAAAGATTAAACCTTTATGAAAGGTTTTAAGAATAAAGAATTTGGGTATTGGTGTGGTTTTAGAAATTCCGGGGATGACATTTTTATAAGGGAGAAAGAATGTGAAAACTCAAAAAATTGAAATAAGTTTAAAGAATTAGTTATTAGTAAAATGAATTTTTATTAATAATGTTATGTGCCGTGTGTTTATTAATCGTTCTAAAACCTAGGATTATTATACAACTGGATGATTCTGGCTACGAGCTAGATTGAACGTGTAAGAATTTTCAAGACAAAAATAAAAAAAAATCGGGAACAAAAATATTTTTTAGGAAAAAGACGAAATATGCATTATTCACTCGACGAAACCCTAAGGGTTAGGGTTTGAATAACCTAAGCTATTTCAAGAGATCGATATATCGAAATGACACCCTGTCAAAAGATTCGATGATAATATGTCGTGAAAAGTTACGTTATCTGATAAAATGTTTTTCTTAAAAAATGTGCAAAAATCGGACAAAATAAAAATGATGAAAAGTACTTATATGTACTTTTCATTCGTTTAACTACGTTAGGGGAAAACGTGAAGGAAACGTTTATCATCAAAATGTTTTTTCAATTTTTTGAGGTTTCGAAGAATGCGTAAAAGTAAATCTGTAGAGGAAAGATGGAATATCCAAAAATATTTGGAGACCAGGAATCGTGGTTTTTTGAACTGTCATACGAATTTCGCAAGAAAGAATCACGAAGCTTTTAAGAGAAGCTTCATGAATAGTAAGGAGGTTGGTTAAGGAGGTGAGAATAATAACTTTGGGGGAAATGACTATTTTTCCCTAAGCCTTAATTTTCTATAAAAGGAGAGCCTTAGCTCATTTGTTGGTCATTTGAAAAATCACCAACACTTATGAGAGAGAGAAAGAGAAGTTAGATAAGGAGGGAAAGAAAGAGGAAAAGCTATCCTGAGTGCAAACTTTGTCCAACTGAAGAAGATTTCAGAAAAAAAGATATTAAAACTTAACTTTATTCTAATTTTCCTTAGGTTTTATATGGAAATCATATAATCTAATGAGAATAGAAGCAAAAGATGTTAAGAATGATTTTCATATGGTTGAAATCATGAGAAAATGAAGAAATAAGAATTAGAAGTTTAGTTTATAAATTTCTTAAAAGCTTTCTTAAGGAAGTATGAATTGCTTAATGAATTTGAACGATCTGAATGAATCATATGAACGATTCGGTGAAATAAGTAAGGAATGGTGTTTTATAAAACTAAATTTCAAGAAAAAAGTTAAATCATAATCAAAGTCTCGATTAAAAATGAAGAACAAAATAAGAATGCGAAGAACACGCGAAGAATGTTCTTGATGGAAAAATTTAAAACCATCATAGTTAAAACTTGATGTTGATGAACAAATTTAAAACCATTGTAATTAAAACTTGTTTATGATGGACAAGTTTAAAACCATCACTTATAAGTTAGATGATTATTACTTGGTCAGGAATGTTAGATACATTCATGAAGAACGGATTGAACTTAGCTATAAGGAAGTTATGGAGAAATTTCGTAAAAGACTAGCGAAAAGTTAAAAGTATGTAAATGAACCTAAATGTGTAGGTTAACAAAAGAATGTAAGAAAACGTAGAAAACGTGAGTCATGGAATCAAGAACGAACGAATTTTGAGTTCGGATGACCGAATTATAGACGAACGAACAAAGAACGTTAATAATGTAAAACGAACGAATGATGAACTTTAAGCCAATCGAATGGCATGTTAATGGATTCAGAATGAAATTCTATCCGAGTGAAGTTGAAGTACCTAATGAGAGTAAGAAAATGGCTTTGGAAGTACTTCGTTCCGAGTTATAATGAAGAAGTTATGAGATTTCAAAAGTAGGCGTCAAAAACATGTTTAACACTTGGAAACTTTTTTGAGTTTTAATCTTGCACCATGACTCGATTATGCCTTGAGAGGTTGCATACGATTGCCGGACCAGTGGAGTCATCTACTTTAATCCATGCCACAAAGTCTGCGAAGTTTTGTACATAGAGTATACCGCAACGCCCTTAAGGGAATTTTTCCCGACTGTTGATTTTATTATCCAACTTTTTGGATGGTAATTAAGGGGCAAGAGTGACTGTATTATTCATGAAAAAATATCTAGAATGACGATTAAAACCTTGATTTTGATGATAAAATGTCGAATAAAGGTTATAAAAAGGCAAACGCGAATTACACACTATTGACACTTGAAAATTTCTTTACTTTGCAGGAGGACAGATTCGTCTTTTAAGAGGGAACCCTGAAAGACAATCCATATCCATACCGAATACTATCGGAAGTTCAGCATTAACCCCGGAGCACAATCTGGGAGTAACAATTCCAACCTCAGATATAACCCCGAGGCGTGCAGATCCAATACCGGAACACACACCGGAGAAGACCGATTAATCTCGGAGATAACCCCGAGGTATCCAGTCTCAGTCCCAACCACGGGAATAGCCACCAAACTTGGTGATAACCCCAAGGAATGCAGTTTCGGCGATAACCCCGGAAATGCTTATTTCAAATGCAACCAGCTTCAATCTCGGTGCTCACAATGAGATACTATGTACCAACCTAGAAATAACACCGGGAGGGCAGACACACCTCAAAGATGACATTGAGGACCTTCAATAATTGCAACAGTTCAATCTCAGTGAAGTGCTGAGCAACGTCTGCTTTATCAGCCCAAACTGGGGATAACACCGGTGTGGGGCAACATCGTCATTTCGCCAACACGATGCCACGCCACGTCGTCTCAATATTTCATACACATCTCTATGTAACGATGTCCCACAAGAATCAAGGATAATCAATCATGAGTGACTATTGTGCGGGGTAACGGATAGAATTTGAAGCTTGAAGACCAGAGGGCATCGTCCCATCTTCAATGACTTCGTACAAACTCTAATCCTATGCCATTGTACAACTCTCGACAACGGCGGTTCGAAATAGGTCCTGTATACCTCAATCGAATGCCTGGATTGTACTTCTAAAAGTTCGAGTGGACATTGCAAAGCTTTCGAGTGCACGTCACGAGAGACGACTCGGCGAGAAACCCGGCCCACCCGGGTTGCCTCGCATATACAATGGCTTGGCCGCGCAGTATACCTAGTGACTCCATCCTCTATAAATAGAGGGCTTGGGGTGGCCATTTTGCAACAAAAACCGGCGAGGAAGACCTGCCCAATTTGCTCTGCACTCACCCCATACAATGTACTTTCCCATTTTAAACACCTGTGAGCTCATATATAACTACTTTTGTACCTACAAAAGCCAGTGTTTACCCACTTTAAAGATATAGAAGTCTTCTTTGGCAGTCAACTGTAAGCCTTCTCAAACACTTTAAAGCCTTTCTCTTCATCTCTACACACAACCTTCTTCACGTTGAGAGTCGTGCTGCGTGCATTTGCCCGGACTTCGGTCCGTGGTTTTATTTCAGTTTGTATATACATATATATATATCATATATATATATATATAGTTATATATATTGACTAACATTATCGAGTTATGCCTTGATTGAGCCTAGACTTCGGTCTGGTGCATTTACTACTTTTGTATATATATATATTTATATATATATGAACTGTGTGTCGAACTTTGTTCGATGAGCCTAGACTTTGGTCTGGAGCGTTTACTGCTTTAATATATATACACTTATATATATGAATTGTTTTCGAACTCTGTTCGATGAGCCTGGATTTTACATCCGGTGCGTTTATTCGCTTTTATATATATATATATATATATATATATGAACTGTTGTCGAACTCTGTTCGATGAGCCTGGATTTTACATCCGGTGCGTTTATTGCTTATATATATATATATATACATATATATTCGTCCCACATGGAGTTCACTTCGTGGTGGTTGATCGCTTTTACAGCTTTCTTTACGTTTCATCCTGCCTGGAGTTTACTTCGTGGCAGTTGATCGCTTTATACAGTTTTCGTTACATTTTGTCCCGCCTGGAGTTCCTTTCATGGCGGTTGATAGCTTTACAACTTTATTTACGTTTTGTCCCGCCTGGAGTTTCCTTCGTGGCGGTTGATAGCTTTTACAAGTTTATTTACATTTCTGATCCCCCATGGAGGTGCTTCGTGGTTGGTGATCATGTCTGTATATATATCTATTTACAACTTTTATATATATAACTGCTTACTACTTTCATACAAATGGCGGTATCATCTGCGCCTAGGAATCATGTGATCACAGATTCAGCTTATTGGATCTAGATTCGGTTCCCGTGATGGACATTTTCAGCTGTAAACAACTTATAAATTATTCTGCGGTGTCTGAATTTCCTCAGATGGTTTCCATACCCATGAGGAAGTCGGCATTATTTTCGTACGGATGCCTCGCATCTGTTAAATAAAATCAATCAAGTCGAACACTTAATAAAATGGGAGTGTAAAAGGTCTCAATTACTATTAAGCATCAGGGTTTGAAAAACCTTTTTATAAAACATCATTGCTATAACTTGCTAAAAACTGAATTTTTACATAAATTCAAACCTTGTGTATATAGGTGCGAACGAGGCCTCGTACTACTTCCAAATAACAACACATTGACCCACACACACACACATTCAAATAATAGTTTCTTGAAAAGAGGCGGTCACCGTGGTAACACGGATGTCGGGGGGGTGCCTAACACCTTCCCTCCGCATAACCAAGTCCCCGGAACCTAATGAATCTCGGTTTCACCAACCCGTTTAGCAGTGTCACATCACTGGGTCAATGTGCAAACCTTTTCTCAGTTGTGTTGGTACAACCATTTAAAAAACCAACTGGCGACTCTTAACAGTCCATCGTTGACATTATACATGTCGGACCTTTTTCACTTGTTTTTTCAAATAAATCTCACCTAAAATGAGAACACCAAAGAACAAGTAACAGAAAGGGACATCTAAAAATCCCGACGTCGACGGGTGGCGACTCCGCTGGGGACTCCAGCAAGATGACTTAAGCCGCTATTACAATCTTTTCAAAATTGTTATCTGCTTGTGTGTGGATGTTGCATTTACATTTATGATGAATGTGTACGAATGCATTTCCTTATTGCACTTAGTGCTTCGCACCATATCTGCTTGTGATATTAGTGTTTCGCATATGTCATCATTTTCATACGCTGAGACGCAATGTATGTGAATGTATGTTGTGTGGTCCCTCCACCAGGAGGCTATCCCGTCGATGTTTGATTACTGGACTCGTGGGAAGACTAATTCCCCGAGGCTCAGGAAAGGCACCACCCAAATTCGCTCCAGTTGAAAGACCGGATTAACTTCCCATTGAGTAAATTTGCTATGATTTGGGAACCCTCATGCCAAAAAGCCGCGAGAGTAACCTAAGATAGGTCAGCCTCTGATAAACCCAAAACGGAGGAAAGTCTCTTCATGCTCTCATTTCAAATTACTTGTAAACACAATTACTTGTAATTTCATTCCATATCTATCTCCATGTAATGAGAAATATGAAGAAATGTGTACACATACATATTTTAATTAACATGCTAAAAATAGCTGACATCCGTTTTGCAGGATAAAATTTCTAAAATGGACTCATCACATAGCATGTTATTATACACATTCCCTAAAGACTAAACTATGCAAGTCTTTTCGTAGGGAACCAATCGGACCTACTACCCAGTCAAAATCCAAAAAGGCAACAGGCCTATAGTCAATCATGTCATCATCCGACCAGGCTGAACTTAATCTAGTTTCTCGCAAAGAATTTGACGGATTAAGCAAACAAATTACTGATTTGGTTGTTCTACTCAAAGAAATACACCAGTCCAATAAGGGTCTAAAAATACCCGTACATGTTGAATCCTCCACACAAGGGGGAACCCAGGTCATTACAATACCTGAACTTCAATTGGATACGACCAACAAAACTCATGATGCTGCCCATCCCACTGAAGATCCAGACATTGGTGACATAAAAAAGAAAGTCCTCCAAATGGAAGAGACTCTTCGTGCTATCAAAGGAATTGGAACACATGGGAGTGTTTCATATGCTGATCTTTGCATTTTCCCTGGTGTTCATTATCCAGAAAAGTTTAAAACTCCTAACTTCGAAAAATATGACAGGTTAGGTGATCCTTACACACATTTAAAGGTGTTTATTGGAGAACTTGGATCTTATACAGAGGACGAAAAGCTCAGAATGCAATTGTTCCAGAAAAGTCTAACTGGAGAAGCCCGTTCGTGGTACACAAGATTAGACAACTAAAAGATCCATAGCTGGGAAGAGCTAGCACATGATTTCCTCACTCAATACAACTTTCAATCTCAGATGTCTCCTGATCGGTATCAAATTACCAAGATCAAGAAACAGTCTAACGAGTCGTTCAGAGAGTATGCTCAAAAGGTGGAGATGCCTGGCTACACAAGTTAGTCCTTCTATGACAGAATCAGAGATGGTCATGACTTTCATAGACATACAAGAAGCGCCTGTCTATGAAAGAGTTTTAGCCGGCATCGGTAAACCATTTTCTGAAATGGTAAAACATGGGGAGATGGTTGAGATGGGATTGAAGTCCGGGAAAATTCAAGACCTAGATGGACTTAAAGCTGTTGCTGATCACATTCAATCTGGAAATTATGGGAACAACCCCCGGAGGGTCCATAAAAACAAGAGGAAGATGTTTCCTTGATACTACAGGGTCAAAAAGGCAATCAGAACATGTCTATTCAAAGGAGAAACTACACTCCTTTTCAAGCAGAATCTGCGAACCCTCCAATACCAAAAGGTGGAGAAGTCAAACGCCCTCGAGTGTTCACACCCTTAGGGGACACCCTCGAGAACATTCTCAATCTTCTGACAAGCCAGAAGAAAATTACGCATTTTCTTCCACCAGCCAGCCCTAATGGACGAGGTTTCAATGTTGCTCGAAAATGTGCTTATCATGTCGGGGCACCTGGACATGATACTCAGGATTGTTGGGCCTTGAAACACAAGATCCAAGACCTGATAGACAATGGGGAAATCGTGGTCATCAAACCAGATCAGCCTCACGTTCAAGACAACCCTCTTCCTCAACACAAAGAAGAAGAGGTCAACATAATCAATTGGAGCAATGGACAGAGTTCCAATTTCAGCTGTAAATCCTCCCAGACCCTCAAAGACGGCGATGACAAATGGGATTACACCAAGTTCTAGTTCACAATGGAACGAAAGATAAAAGCTTCAGGCAAGCAAATTGAATAATTGGCAGAATTGGTGACTTATCAGCATCAAGTGACTCATTAATTAATCAGCCAGGAGCATGACAGTCTACCTCTTGTCATGAATGTTCCCTCATCACTTTCAGAAAATGAAATGTTGGAAGACAAAGTGAATTCACCTATTTGGGCCAACCTATAGAGGAAATCCTTCATATGTTAATCAATGAAGGAAGGATCAGTTCCCTTCTGCCTCCAATCAACCCCCGTTCAGGACGATACAATTCCGATGGAGTATGTTAATATCACTCCTAGTCTCACGGTCATAGCATAGAAGAATGCTGGGCACTCCGCCACCTTATCCAAAATCTAATTGACAATGATGTCCTACACTTAGCAGACGACGATACTGTGTTACGTGCAAGTGAGAATTCAAGTCCTACTAAGTGGAAGAGTGTGGTAGCAGTCATATCCACTGAAACTGATGGGGCTAACAAATGACTCACAATGCCAACAATTCAACTCAAAGGAAGCCACAATCCTTTAAAAGTGGCCGCTCCCGAGCCAATCAACTTGTCGTGCAGAGCACAATATCCTATTATTAGCTTGAGCAAAGTTCCGTGGAATTATGGAGAAGGTGAAGGATCTACCTCACATACCACTGCTGCCGTGTCGAAGGAAAATCCACTGTATCTTCCCCAATGGGTGATGAAGTCTACCATCAAATCAAAGGGGAAAATACCCATGGAGAAGATTGAAAAATTCTTTTGCACTATGGATCATCACGAAGCCATGATGGTTTTAAGCTTAAAAGAAGCTCCACAATAGATATCACTTTTGGACTTGGTCCTGACTTTCGAGAATCACCCGAAGGTCTTGTTGAAGGTTTTGGAAGAAGCCTATCTATCAGCATCAGTTGATACGAAAAATTTCAACATCTGGTTGATCACATTTTCAACAACAATGTGATATCCTTCACTGATAATGACATACCGCCCGAGGGGACTGGTCATTGCAAACCGTTGCACATTACGATCTTATCCTCTGGATACATGCTAGCTGAAGTCTTGATAGATGGAGGTTCATCACATAATATCTGTCCATACGCTACCTTGGTGAAGATAAATATCAATCTCAACCGAATTCGAAGTAGCCATACTATCATCAAAGCTTTTGATGGAGCCCGTCGGAATTCGGTCGGAGTAATTGAACTGCCAATCGAAATTGGTCCTCATACATTCTGCGTATATTTCCATGTACTCAAGATAGTTTCGGGATATAACCTGCTCTTGGGATGACAATGGATCCATATGGCTAGTGCAGTCCCCTCCACTCTTCACCAACAGTTGAAATACATTATCAACAATAGCCTGGTCACGGTCAACGCTGAACCAGAGTGTCCTCAACAAGGGGACGTGCCATTCATCAATGCCAATGCAGATGTTGAACCAGTCAGTTTCTATGCCTTGGAAGTAAGTAATACCCAATACCATGCTATCACCAATTGTCTCTAATAGACAAAAGGAGAACCGCGACTATTTTCCATGGTCAGTTATATCAACAAAGGATCGCCAGATCCTACAACAAAAAAGTCCAGCTACGGCAGTTTAAACAACATGACTTGGTTTTGAAGAAGATCCTTGACAACCAAGATCAATCTAAGGGAAAATTCGCTCCTAACTGGGAAGGCCCGTTTGTTGTCAAGGAAATATTGTCAGGAGGCGCTCTCAGATTGCAAGAAATGGACGGCGATGAATTTTCACAACTCATCAACTCAGACACCGTGAAATGGTACTATGCCTGAGGTTGCCATCAAGAAAACACCCTGATGTTGGATCGCCAGATCACCAATCATTCCGGTTCTTTAACCCTTTACCTTATACAACTCTTCCACACTTTGCCCCTTAGGGAAACATACCTTTCAAGCCAGCAGCCTGGCTCCTTTGCATTCCTTCGACTTAGGTCATCCCACTACAGATTGAACCTCTCGCATTTTTAGTTTGGCTACCCATACATGGGATCAAACTTCCCCTACCTACAATTTATCCTCAACCTAGGACTAAACTTTCTCCTCCCCGCACTCTGACCTGCACATGGGATTACGCTTTTTTTGCTCGCCCTGAGGGGCGAACTTCGTGGACCTGATCTCCTCTTCAATAGGAGTACGTAGGCAACCATTTCATATGGCCCGGTCGCAATAAAACAAAAACAATAAAAACATTTCTACACTTACAAAAACAAAAACAACCAAAAACATTCCTACACCATATCTGCCATATACAGTGTTGAACCTCTTATACCAGGTTCGAACTAAACAGACCTGATCTCCTCTTTAATAGGAGTACGTAGGCAGCCATTCATGGTTCGGTCTCACCCCCTACCAAAACACAAACCATTGTCAGTTGGTACTGGGATCATCCTTCAATCCACTACATTTCATTCGGCTTTAGACCAAAGGGATGGAATTACCTGAACTCCTCCCAAATAGGAGATTCGGCGACCATCTAAGTTGCGGTCACACCTTGAAGAGCAACACCAATCCATAAGAGATGGAATTAACTAGGCTTCTCCTAAATAGAAGTACTGGAGACCATCTGTGGTGCGGTCAATCTCAAAGAGGAAAGCCACACTCCTCTCCACATTTTCATACAGAAATCAATCCCAAGACACCAAAGATGGTAGGGATACATACAGATCGATGATCCATTCTGAACTATCCAGAGACAACTCAATGTCCATCCACCTAGGAGGAATTTAGAATACATCAGGATCACAAGCCCTGAAGCAGCAGGAAAAATATCAAGCAAGTAGCGAAGCATATCTAAAAGGGTCATTCTTTTTATATTTGCAATGCTTGAAAGAGAAATTATAAAGGGAAAAAGATTTGGGTTCCTAAAGGAACATATACTTCACCAACTAATACAAGAAAAGAGTTCAATAAAAATTATTATCGTACATCTTATAGTCTTGTTTAACGCCCCCGAATTCGGGTTCCACAACCTCAGATTTGGTGCTCACAATCCAACATCTTCATACACATTCTATAACTAATGTGAAATATATAAACATACATTGTTCATTACAATGGTTCTACAACATTTCCCAAGGTCTACAAACTTTAACTCAATACATACCCTTAATAACTCAAAAGGTTTACATAGTCAATTTACATACAATAACATAATAGATAAAAGTGCATATTTAAACTATTCTTGGACTTTTCCTTTGCCTTTGTATTTCTTCGAACATTCAGGCTTAACTTAAATTAATATCGTGATATAGCAAGAGTGAGAAACTACTTTGCTCAGCAAGTTTAAATACAAGAACCATATATCATTATTGGAAAAGAATTTAGCTTCTAAATTTTCAATAATATAATAATTGTGAAAGAATAAGATTCAAGTTTCAATTAATGAAAGATTGAATTAATAATGTTGAGTGGCCAACAATGACCATGAACAAATACAGAGGTGTATCAGTAATTAAACTAGACCTCTTAGTAAGTTTTGATACTCAAAGGGGCCATCTTCTTGTAACTAGTGAATATGCATAACAATTAATAAACGGGCAAATATTCATTTTCTGATATAATGTGTTAATAAAAATTTTTCTTTTTCAGTCTAAGAGTCCGCACCAACAACTGGTTTGGAACAGCTTTTAAAACGTATTTGAATTTTCAAATTTAATCATGCTTAATTTAGCTGATATATGTGACACCCCCAAATCCGGGTACTTTAATTCCACAAATTTTGGTGTTCACTGTCCAATTAATTCATAACTAACTACCCATAAATAAGGATATGAATAAAACTCACAACTTAAATATTAACCCTCCCATTAAAAGGTTACATCATCTCAAAACAAATCTCAGGTCATCTAACCTTTAATATATCATTTGCGAAAAATATCACATAATTAAATAAGTCTTATTACATAAATATTATCAAATAAAAGTAAACAAGTTTTCATCACTTGTTCATCTTACCTTTGCTCTACTAGTGGATGGCTCGTCAGATCTTTCAACCTTAGCTGCAATATTATTATGCAAGGGTGAGCAAACAATTGCCCACAAGGAAAACAACAACAATAATATTATTTGAATAATCAATGAATATATTTAACTGAATAATAATCAGTCAACAACATTCAAAAACTTAAAACTCAATAGAAACTCAAGTTTGGATTTAATAACAGTAACGAAGATTACGAAGTACAACTGAGGGTCACGAGACCACGAACTATGTTGTCCTAGGTTATACGGTATATCTGCTTTAACGTTTAACAGTCTTAATGACTATGGACCATCTATGTCCTAGGTTATCAAGTATTCCTATTATAACCTTTAACAGCCAAGGCTATATGGAACAACCTTCTCGTACTCCAAATGATCAACCTTTTGTATTGTGTATTGTGCACAAACATAACATCGCTATTGGATAGCTCGGAATTATAATTTCTGATAACTCAATCCCCTAATATTGGGTTGTTCATCTTAGTCTTTAACATTTGAATCCGCACCAATGTTAGTTCAATTTGGAAAAGCTTTAAAGGAATTCTAGATTTTTGGAATGTTCATCAACTAAGGACTAGTTGAATCATTAAGGGTTCAAATATTTAGAACGCTCATCAACTATGGACTAGTTGAATCATTAAGGGTTTGATATCGTTCAAAAGTTTGATAACAACATGATATGGTAAAGGAGTACTTTAGCAATGATAAGACAATAATGAATCATAACTGAATAAACATCATATACATCGAAGTCAGGCTTTCAAAAAGAACTAGAAAGCATAGTTGAAACATAGACATGAACACTATAAGAAAACCTTACTTGAATAATAATAAGCTAAGGTTATATTCTTTCTCAATAAAGATAAAGTTGGGAAACTTGCTTATTAATAACAAGTTAAGGATAAGAAACTTGCTCAATTACAGATTAGGGTTAGAGAACTTGCCTCGTGCGTAAGCTATGAAATTACAACTCACGTTCTCCAATTATCCTACATACCCTTTAGAATCACAACACCAATTAATTATAATGTAACTAACATCATTGGTTTACTTCTCTTTTCACTTAACTTTATAGCTCTTAGCTCTAAATCTGATTATATTAACCACATAACACAAGTCTTATCCCTTAAACACATTACCAAACCTTACGAACAACGAGTTTAAGTTCACATTCAACTTGTTAATTTATCACTTGAAATCATCGTTTACATGTTAAGAATCTGTTTTATTATCTCATTATATGGTTAACATATTTTCATAATCCTTAGATGAGATTAGATTAACACCCCTAGAAGTTGTACACTTAAATACGAATTTTTGGGTCATTCTGCTAAGTGGAGCTGCAACGCCCCACTTTTAATCGGAAGCGCATCATGCTCAACACTAAAGCTTAGAATCAAGACTACGTTTTGCTCTCATCGTCATGGCGCTTAGGTTTACACCTAGAACATGCACTTCAGTGTCGCGATGCAGATTCATGCTCTATAGTTTGCGACGAGCACAGTTTCAAAGCCAAAAACACCCAAAACTTCATTCTAACAACAAATTAAACAAACCCAGATGTTCTAAACTTATCCAAAACATAACCCAACACATATAAATTGATTATATCCGCAAAATAACATCAACAACTAATTTAAAGCCTCAAAAATTAAAGTTCATACCAATTCTACATATTATGACATATCTAGCGAATTAAACCACAAAAAAATTGTTAATCAACCAATTTAATCTATTCAACTTGCATTGTTTTCGTAATTCAATATACTAACACAAACACAATGGCGAAACTAGAACATTTTTAGAGGGGGTCAAAATACATCAATAAAAAAATTATTTATTGACGCTTGTAGTGCTTTTTTCAAATTTATTTTGCCCAATTGTAGTATTTCACAACATGATATTCCAACAATTGTAAACCTATGAGTTGTGAGTCTAATAACTTTAAATGTATATATATATATATATATATATATATATATATATATATATATATATATATTAATTTCCCTAACTATGAGACTATTAATGGGTCTTCAAATTTTTAGTCAACTGATTAGCAACTTTTATAGATAAATTAAAAATTATAATATTATATATTCAAAACTTTATATTGTGGTTCTAGACATCTTCTTTGGAGACAACTGAGAGTATCCACTCAAAGAAAGAAAATGAATTAAGTTTCTCTCATTTACAAAAAAAATTGATACCAATGTATGATTAAGTCAGTAAGACAAATGAGTGTAATATTAACTAATTAATTATCAAACTTATTTAACATTATATACATATTAACTAATTAGTCATATCACCCCCCCCGCCCCTAGTTCCGCCCTTGTACAAACAACCATCAATTTATAGATTTCTATATGAATTAACCATCAATTTTAGTCTCAAAGTAAGCCATAATATACATATTAACCAAAACTCATTTTTTTCTAGTTTAACATGTTTTTAATGATTTTGATTACTCTAATACCATATACAAATGATATATCACAAATTATACACATCCATTAGCGTACATATTAGATTTCTCAAGAAATCAATCATTAAAAATCCAATTACAGAGAAGAAATTATGAGGGATATACTAAGGATTTGATGTTAGATTATTATTTACCTTTGATTCTTAAGATAGATGATAACAAGCTTGATTAGGAAGCCTTGATTACACTCCTTATTCCGTCTTGATTCTCAGGATTTTACTCTTCAATTGCAGAGAATTATCTCAAACTCACTTTAAGGCTCTTTCCCTTCCTTTTTGTTTTCTCTGCTCCTAACTCCCAAACTTAATAGGAATTACGTGAACATAAACTTATAGAACGTGGGTGTCAGTTTATACAAACACGGGTTATCAATTGTTATTAACACAAAGGTCACAAGACCATGTTTGGCTAGTCTCAAATAACTCTTTTTAATTTATTTAAATGTTATTCTTATTATATGATTCTCAAATGTCACACTAAGATTTAATTTAATTTAATCAAATTAACCCATGTCACATAATTATAATTTCCATTATAAATTATAATTTTATTTAATAAAAATTAAATCTCTAATTTAATTAACATCATTACATAAATATCGTAATAATTTTATAACTCACTCATCCTTTAATTTAATTATTTAATTAAATCAAAATATTATCATCACATTAGCGTAATAAAATACACGTCAACTATAAAATTATTTCACATAATTTAGTTAACATTGTCAATCTCATATAAATTATTTCAGAATAATCTTCGTCAATTATTTATTTTATTCTATAAATAAACCAACTAAAATATTTATTTAATTCGATAAATATTTTAAATAAATTGCAAAATTCTCGATCGTTACAATACAACTAGCTTAGACTTAAAACAGTTCATGACTGTAATGACCCCAAAATTTATACAATAATATTCTTCTTCTCGATTGTTAACAATACAACTTTAATCTATCTTTACATCATTATTCGATATTAAAATCACTAAAAATGCGGAATATTAAAACTTTTATACATTTCATTCTTTAATGCCCTAAATCGCAACCTTTAGAATACATCTCTTTGATTCAAATTTATATCATGAATCGTTACAACAAAATGACTAAACAAAGTCTTACATCATAAATAGATATCAATGTACATCGGATAGCTCAACTTACAATTCAACAACATGTTACATTCAAAATATTAAATACATTACCCATAAAACATAAATAATCTTCGTGAATATGGATCTCTATAATTCACGTAGCACATATCCTTACCTTAAATCGTTAACCTAAAAAAAATGGTTATTTGCAAGGTTGAGCTCGACAGCCCAATAAAATCTAACAGTTTTCATGCATCACATAGCACATAATAACATACTCAACATATATCTCATAAATATTGGACTAACACAACATACATGTTGCATTACATATAACAAATATAAAGATTGAGTTCCTTACTCAATTAACATTCATTATTCAATCAACGTAGTCATAAATTGACTTTAACGTTTCATAGATTCAATATATATAGAACACATCATGCTCTTTGCAACAAATATTTAAAACAGTTCATCATCAAGTTCACATAACAAATAGGAACTGAAAGATTTGCCTTGATCGTTGTTTACCAATAACAGTTTAACGACTTACGATTATCGCACTTCACGTGCCCTACACAATTATATAATCATACACATCAACTATTAGTCACATAACAACACATAGTAATTGTAATGTAAACTCTACTCCACATCTCATAATCTTTCCTATTAATTAGCACACAATGTTCAATTAGATTGTGTTAACTTTTTGACTTACGTAATATTCGAAGTTCATTCAAGTGTTTAAATATTGCTAGGAATCATTATTAGTTTTATATTAAACCCATTTCATATTTTATAATATCCATTTCATTTGAATTAAAACACTTTTTTACGTTCATTAACACTTATCACGGCGTTTAAGCGTTTATTAAATCATCGCTTAGATTTGCCTCTCTTGTGTATGCTTACTATGCTTCTATAATTTATCTAATACATCATTATATTAATGTTAATCATCATTATATTTACTAATATTCATGTTTTATAACTTAGAACAACATCTTTTATCGTGAAGAGCACTACACTAGCATACGTGCATGCCCGACGCCCTCCGATTGCCTCCAAAAACACAATAGTCCTAAAGATGACAATTTTGACCACTTTTACCGACATCAAATTAAATAACTTAAAGCACAACAGTTGTAGGTCTCCTCGTTCTCGTTTTGGATCATCTTGAATCTCCTCAATCGGAGTTCGTATGAATACGTTATGCCCATTTTAGTAAAACATGTTCTGTCAAATTTTTTTCAGCAGTTGTAAGTCAAACCACCCGCATCGGGGCGGGGGTCTTGCCCTATAAATAGCCCGCCAGGGTGGGCTTAGCTACTTTAAGAGGGAAATTTCATGCCCTGCTACGAGCTAATATGCCAAACTACTTTCTAACCTTCATAATTTGAGTTATACATGTCCAAATTAGTCCGTTGTCGATTCTATGGATTCGTAATTCATAGAACTACAACATACTATAGTACCCATCAACTAACATAATCGTTAACTAACCCAAATATTAATCTATAACTCATGTTCATGCAAATGTTCATGTTTTGGATAATTTAGCGAAATCATTCACTACGAATTCGTTTCTAAACCAAATCAAGTAATTCTAATTGTGATAACTCATATTTTTAACATACTAACATAATACATGATCAATTTCCACAATATATCATAACCAAACATCAATTTGATAGTTTATGAACAAAATTCCTCTTATTTATCAAAATTACATGGATTGAATTGCTAGAACAACCATATAACTCATAATTCATCATGTGCATCATATCTTTGTGAATTGAAACTTTTGAACAACTATAATAAAACTCTAAAACTATGAAAACATAGAAGAACATGATTTTAAAAACTTATTTTTACAACACTTGTATTGTGAAAATCCTTTCATGGCATACAATCACATATGAAAATATATGAACACCATATATACATATAAATACATAATCATGAAAACCTAATTTTACAAAGACTAAATACATAACATCTTAATTTAGTAATAGGGTTAGTTTGATACCTTTCTAGGTTGAATTAGGAGAAAATATGGAGATAATGAAAGCTTTTCTTTTATATTCTCAAGGTTTCCCTTCTTCTTCTTCTTCTTCTTCTTCTTCTTCTTCTTCTTCTTTCCTTTCTTCTTAGTTTAGACTTAGGTTTAGAAAACTAACGTAACTTAGTGTATATACAATATACATATAACACATATAATTATAGAATATGTAACTCCCAATATAAGTACATATACTTATTATCAATTTAATATATAAGTTACAAAAATTAGAATTTTAAAAGCCCTAAGAATTGTTTGGCAAAATCATATTAAAATAATGACTTAATCATTTCTTAAGCCTTGTTTGACAAAACAAGATTAAAACTACTTTAATTTATTTTAATAATCACTTATAATAAAGTTATTTGTCACACTTCTTTTAATTAAATTTTCATACTTAATATAATTAATACCAATAACAATTAAATCATTAAATCATTAAATCACAAAACTCAATACAAATAATTACCCATCAAAATGAAATATCAATATAATAATTCATTTAATCAATATAAACTCTCTAATTTAATTATTAAATTAAATTAAAACATTATCCCATAATTATTAATTTCTTTAACTCATTAATTATTTATTAAACAAATAATTATTCAAATCAAATCAAATCAATTAAACAAATATTTATTCAACGATAAACACATCCATTAAATATTTATATAATTCAATAAATATTTAAATATTATAATTAAAAAATCTGGATTGTTACATCATTCTCTCCTTACAAGGATTTTGTCCTCAGAATCACAACTCAAACCACTCATTCGTTACATTCTTCCCTACGTACAAAGATTATGTCCCCAGAATCGAAGACACAAATTAAACAAATAACTCAGAGTAATCTTTCATCAATTTATCTTAAATATAGATTTTATATTTCCTACTACATTCATTACCTTAACAAATTCTAGGTTTCATTTTATAACTCTCACTTGAACTCAATTATATTCTGAGTATTATATTCTTAACCCATTCATTTCCTTTTCTAAGGATCGCTATCACAAACACTCGGGATATTACATTCACCCTTTCTTCTAAGAATTTCGTCCTCAAAAATTTATTTATTAAACTTCAATCTATCAAAAATAGATTTTACGTTAATACCTTATTCATTCATTTGATTCTATAACCACTTCCTTTCCACAAAGATCTTTCTACAATTATTAACTTTTCAATTAAAATTTTTACATTATTCTTTAATAACTCATTTCCTTCTCATATCAACACTTCTTTTTACACTTATACAATATATTCATCATTTAGTGTCGCATTCTACGACTTACTTCTTTCTAAGGAATATCATCCTTACCACATTTGCCTTTTAGAATAGCAAGAATATTCCATAATTGCTCAATAATTAGGAAGTAGTATGAATAACTCAGGAATTTAATAGATTCCAAATCATACTGAAGGGTCACAAGACCGTGAACTCTATTCTTGGTTTACTAGTGCTACAACTCAATCCTTCACACTGCAAACCAGAGTGTTTATCAATCACAAAGACTGAAAACACCCTCCTTACGTACACTAGGTGGCCAGCTTATTGTACCACTACGTTGGGCCGCAACATAGTATTTTGTAACGACTATATGCGTTACGCTCAGAACCATTGTCCCCGAAAACATGTACCCTTATAGGGTTGTTCACCTCAGCTTTTCAACATCTGAATCCGCACCAAAACAATTTGGTTTGGCATAACTTTTCAATAAACTCTTGAATTTCATGAACATCTTTCAACATTCGTCTAGCTGAATCAAATAGCATAGATCTCTACAACAATTCAGACATCAACCGAAATGTACATATACATACATACATATGAATTCTCATATCTTAAAGAAATCTTAAAAATCTTTTTATGACGTCATGATACCGCACTGTATTTACAGTCCGTTGAGGATTCTGTCATTTGGTGATTTTATCATACTACATCATACCATAGTGGGATGACGATCCTTAGATCACATCAACACTAAGTAATCTTGCATTGATGACTCCATCATTTTATCATCTCTGCACTGGTTCCATGATACATTGATGATATATAAAATACATTTTGATATATTCCAAATCATTTTTTTCTAGCTGAAGCAATTAGCATAGACATACGAATAACAGTATTGTTGTTAAAACTCATTGGTTCCATAAGTTGATCCAATGTTTTTCAAGAAAATAGAAGTGTAAACATCAGTACGAAGTTAATAAATTTCGAAAGTCTAGAATAGCTAGTAGATTTAGAATACCTAGGCTTCCACCATCAACTCCACTTTCTATAATGATCAATTGCTTAATAGGTCTATCTATTCCTATCATCCTCAATACTCCATTCACACTTATCTATACCCAGTTCGTCAAACTTACCACACGTTATGAGTTCAGGAACTTGCCACAATCATATGAGTTTAAGAACTTATCTTAGTCAGACCATAGGTGTCCATTCGCTGAGGGGTTCAAAAACATAGCATATAATTATGAGTCCCGAACCTACCATAAGTATGAGTTTTAAGAACTCGCATTTAACCTTATAATATTCTCTAACTATACTCTACCTATCTGTTATACACATGAGAAAAGAATCACCTTCTCAATAAGCATATAACAAATAGCGCGACACAAATATTCCAATGATTATCAATGTGATAAACTAAGTGCAAGCACAAAACCCTCACCCATACAAAGATTTGTACAACTCAGCCATCACAGGAGTCTTCAATTAAAACCCCACCTAACTCTATCTTGCTCTTAACTTGCTCTTTGCTCGATACAAATCCCTCATATCACATCATCTATAACTCCTCGTGAGTTATCTCGTACTATTTCATAGTACACCATCTTCATAGCATTAGGCTATAATCATTCAAACATTACAGACCATCTTTCTTTTATAACTTAAACTGATCACGTTGTGATCTTATTCTATAATCATCTCTCTTAAAATTCTTTTGTTAACTCGTAATCATTTTGTTTTACGATCCCCTTTCTTTCCTTTCATTTACGACATTATTCGTTATCTTGGCTATTGGAGTTAGGAAACTCCCATTTCTTATCTTTATATCTCTTCAAGATTCTACTTTAAATCTTCCTATTTATATAACAATTATTCCTTTAAGAATTTCTAACTTCATTTACATCACTCAAAATTTCATTCAAGTTCTACACTCTCATCATACGTGTCCATTTCTATACTTAGTACACATCGAGTCTCTAACATTTTTAATATGGTACGCTGAGTGGTTTCCCACAAACAACCAACAAACTAGGTTCTGAGTTACTAGTTCGTATATACCTCCGCTCTATGAAGGAATCGTTTAGCCCAGATACCATACATCAACTACTAAAGAGTACAATTGCACCATACTTAAATATAACTCTATATTCTTAACTTCTTTATCACTCTCTTTTTTTTAGACATTGTCTATTTATTATCACCTTACATCCTTATTATTGGAGTTGGGTAACCCCACATTAATATTCCTTATAACTCTGTGAGATTTTTTTTTTAATCATTTCACGCAAGTTTTAATCCCTTCTTTATAAATTTCTTCAATTACTTCTTATTGTTCAAACTCTATTTGAGCTTATTCTTTCATTATCTTCACCTTCCTTCTTTAAGGTTATAGCCTAAGGTACCCCTACCTAAGGTTTATAACCTACAACTTTGATACCAACTGTAACGACCCCAAAATTTATACAATAATATTCATCTTCTCGATTGTTAACAATACAAATTTAATCTATCTTTACATCATTATTCGATATTAAAATCACTAAAAATGCGGAATATTAAAACTTTTATACATTTCATTCTTTAATGCCCTAAATCGCAACCTTTAGAATACATCTCTTTGATTCAAATTTATATCATGAATCGTTACAACAAAATGACTAAACAAAGTCTTACATCATAAATAGATATCCATATACACCGGATAGCTCAACTTACAATTCAACAACATGTTACATTCAAAATATTAAATACATTTCCCATAAAACATAAGTAATCTTCGTGAATATGGATCTCTATAATTCACGTAGCACATATCCTTACCTTAAATCTTTAACCAAAAAAATGGTTATTTGCAAGGTTGAGCTCGACAGCCCAGCAAAATCTAACAGTTTTCATGCATCACATAGCACATAATAACATACTCAACATATATCTCATAAACATTGGACTAACACAACATACATGCTGCATTACATATAATAAGTATAAAGATTGAGTTCCTTACTCAATCAACATTCATTATTCAATCAACGTAGTCATAAATTGACTTTAACGTTTCATTCTTTCAATATATATATAGAACACATCATGCTCTTTGCAACAAATATTTAAAATAGTTCATCATCAAGTTCACATAACAAATAGGAACTGAAAGACTTGCCTTGATCGTTGTTTACCAATAACAGTTTAATAGCTTGCAGTTATCTGCACTTCACGTGCCCTACATAATTATATAATCATACACATCAACTATTAGTCACATAACAACACGTAGTAATTGCAATTTAAACTCTACTCCACATCTCATAATCTTTTCTATTAATTAGCACACAATGTTCAATTAGATTGTGTTAACTTTTCGAATTATGTAATATTCGAAGTTCATTCAAGTGTTTAAATATTGCTAGGAATCATTATTGGTTTTATATTAAACCCATTTCATATTTTATAATATCCATTTCATTTGAATTAAAACATTTTTTACGTTCATTAACACTTATCACGGCGTTTCGACGTTTATTCGTCATACGCCCGATTTGCCTCTCTTGTGTATGCTTACTATGCTTCTATAATTTATCTAATACATCATTATATTAATGTTAATAATCATTATATTTACTAACATTCATGTTTTATAACTTAGAACAACATCTTTTATCGTGAAGAGCACTACACTAGTATACGTGTATGCCCGACGCCCTCCGATTGCCTTCGAAAACACAACAGTCCTAAAGATGACCATTTTGACCACTTTTCCTGACATCAAATTGAAAAACTTAAAGAACAAAAGTTATAGGTCTACTCGTTCTCGTTCTGGATCATCTTGAATCTCCTCAATCAGAGTTCGTATGAAAATGTTATGCCCATTTTTGTAAAACATGTTCTATCAAATTTTTTTCAGCAGTTGTAAGTCAGACCACCCCCGCCGGGACGGGCCTAGCTACTGTAAGTGAGAAATTTCATGCCCTGCTACGAGCTAATAAGCCAAACTACTTTCTAACCTTCATAATTTGAGTTATTAATGTACGAATTAGTCCGTTTTTGATTCTATGGATTCGTAATTAATAGAACTACAACATCCTATAGTACCCATCAACTAACATAATCGTTAACTAACCCAAATATGAATCTATAACTCATGTTCATGTTTTGGACAATTTAGCGAAATCATTCACTACGAATTCGTTTCTAAACCAAATCAAGTCATTTTAATTGTGATAACTCATATTTTTAACATACTAACATAATACATGATCAATTTCCACAATATATCATAACCAAACATCAATTTGATAGTTTCAAAAGCCATTTCTCAAAAATTAATTCACAGAAAATCTTTATGAATAAAATTCCTCTTGTTTATCAAAATTACATGGATTGAATTGCTAGAACAACCATATAACTCATAATTCATCATGTTCATCATATCTTTGTGAATTGAAACTTTTGAACAACTATAAAACTTTAAAACTATGAAAACATAGAAGAACATGATTTTAAAAACTTATTTTTACAACACTTGTATTGTGAAAATCCTTTCATGGCATACAATCACATATGAACACCATATATACAGATAAATACATAATCATGAAAACCTAATTTTACAAAGACTAAATACATAATATCTTAATTTAGTAATAGGGTTAGTTTGATACCTTTCTAGGTTGAATTAGGAGAAAATATGGAGATGATGAAAGCTTTTCTTTTATTTTCTCAAGGTTTCCCTTCTTCTTCTTCTTCTTTCCTTTGTTCTTAGTTTAGACTTAGGTTTAGAAAACTAACGTAACTTAGTATATACAATATACATATAACACATATAATTATAGAATATGTAACTCCCAATATAAGTACATATACTAATTATCAATTTAATATATAAGTTACAAAAATTAGAATTTTAAAAGCCCTAAGAATTGTTTGGCAAAACCATATTAAAATAATGACTTAATCATTTCTTAAGCCTTGTTTGGCAAAACAAGATTAAAACTACTTTAATTTATTTTAATAACCACTTATAATAAAGTTATTTATCACACTTCTTTTAATAAAATTTAATACTTAATCTAATTAATACCAATAACAATTTATCAATTAAATCATTAAATCACAAAACTCAATACAAATAATTACCCATCAAAATGAAATATCAATATAATAATTCATTTAATCAATATAAACTCTCTAATTTAATTATTAAATTAAATTAGAACATTATCCAATAATTATTAATTTCTTTATCTCATTAATTATTTATTAAATAAATAATTATTCAAATCAAATCAATTAAACAAATATTTATTCAACGATAAACACATCCATTAAATATTTATATAATTCAATAAATATTTAAATATTATAATTAAAAAATCTGGATTGTTACAATGACTAATAGAACTACAATGGTTTCACAATTTAATAATGAAACAGAGCTTCAAAGGCACACACGTGCAATAAACAATAACAATATTGATGTGGAATATATTTCAATAATTAAACCACTTAGAGATCTTCAAATTAGATACAAGTTTGAATATAAGAAACTTGCACTAAGTGCGAATATCAATAATCATCATAGATGTGGTATAATCGACAATAATTAATCCACTAAATGCTTAAAAAATAATAACTCAAGTTTGAGTTAGGAAACTTGTCTGCTTCGCTGATTACCGCTAAGCAATCTAATATAATCTATTATGAAAAGAACTATCATTGATAAGATTAATTTTTCAATTAACATAACATATCTTAACTCATAATACTACTACTTTATTCTAAATTATCTAACATTTAATGACATAAGTAAACATTAGATAATACCTTAAACTATTAATAATATTATCATCCTTGGATAATATTTCAAACACTTAACCATTATCTTAAACTCTAGTCTAATATTATTAATCATTTAATAATATTTTATTCACTCTTAATATTATTAATCACTTAATAATATCTTATTCACTTGCTAATATTATTAATCATTTAATAATATTTTAATCATTTACCAATATTATTAATTATTTAATAATTTTTTATCCCTTACTAATATTATTAGTCCTTTAATAATATTTTAATCATTTACTAATATTATTAATCATTTAATAATATTTTAATCATTTACTAGTGTTATTAATAATTTAATAATATTTTAATTATTTACTAATATTCTTAATCATTTAATAATATTTTAATCATTTATAAACAATTTAATTTAATTGTTTATCTCATCAGAAACTGACTTTTGCAAAAATTTCATAATTTTATGAGTTCTAGATCTTGGGTTATAACAGTTTCTTTCAAAAAATCGCATTTTCTTTGACGAGCCATATCACCGTCTCATGACATCGAACAATGTTCATCTTTGGAAAAAAACTAGTTAACTTCATATATTAACATATCAAAAAAGACCATAATTTTTAAAGCTCATTAATTGACTGAAATAGCCCCCAAAAGAAACTGGACAGTAGGGTTTTTGGTTTTTCCCAGCAAGAGTTGTTTTTGTTCTTATTCTTCATCAAAGCTTATCAACACTTAAAATGGCTACATCTAACCATAAAACTTCATATAACACATTGATCTATTATCAATTGGCTTAAGAACATAAACTCATCATTTATTCTAAAACAACCACAAGAAATACACATTAAACTAGTCAGGGTTTAAGTTTAGGAGACTTTTGAACCTTGATCTAGTAGCACTTCTTCTTCTTCTTCCAAAAAAAGTTATGAATCTTGAATGCATCCACAAATCTCCTATCTTATCTCCTTTAGGTGCACGAAAACCCCCTCCACTTTCTCTGTCAAAGTATTTTTGCTATCTAGCTTTTTGGAGACTTCAGAAATAAAATGAAGTCTAACCCTTGCTATCAAATGAGAAGAGCTCTATTTATAGGCTATAAAATATATATATATATATATATATATATATATATATATATCATAATGTCAAATCTTCACATTTTCTTTGCCCATCCTTATTTTATGGATCTCATTTATTTAAGCTAGCCTAATTAGGGAACAAAGGCTAGCGAGTGCGTAAACTACTTTGAAAATAAAATGAAGTTATTATGCCTCCCACATGCCCTCTAATACCCGACCCTTCTCCCCACTTTTTGTCCCATTTTTGGTTTTCTTTTAATACTTTATTTGCACATTTTATCTTCTAGAAAACCTACACAAAATTTGGGCTACGGTTTGGGCCAATCGTCATTTATTTTGGCTAACATTTAAATTATTTGGGCCACATAAACTTGCATATGCCCAACACATTTAATACATTACCCTTGCTATTTAATTAGGATTTCTAGTCCACTTAAATTGGACTTTAAATAATTATTCACATTGATTCAATTATATAACCCAATTAGACTTGTTCTAATTAGGTTAAAATAATAATTGGGTTGAGATATTAAAATAAATCTCTTAGGCTAGTCCGCTAGTATATAATTTAAATACTTAGACTTTTTAATAAATATAACACTTAGGTTATGTAATCCTCAACATATATAAATATGTTTCAAGCCTTTCCTTTTTATTCACTTCAGGTATGATTAATTTAATTTACATATACTTATTCAATCATTTACACACTCTACATAAGTCATAAAGTATTCACTTCATTGATAAATAATTAATATTCTTATTTACAATGTGACCTAATATTTCAGGTTATTACATTCTCCCCTCATAAGAATTTCGTCCCCGGAATTACAACATAAAGTTACTAAAAAAATTCGAATAATTCTTCCTCGTAACTTCTTCAGCATTGTGGTTCCTCCAAAGAACTTTGACAAAATGTATAACCTTATTCCTTAATTTCTACTCTTTCCTATCTAAAATTTCTATAGCAATTTCTTTATAAGATAAATCCTTCTCAACTTAAATCGGCTCATAAGATATACCGAGCTTATAATTTTGTTTATACGGTCGCAACACTGACACATGAAACACATTATGAATATGTTCTAGTTCAAGAGGTAGAGCTACCTCGTACGCCACTTCACCTATTTTTATCAATATATCAAACGGTCCTATAAATCTCGGACTCAATTTTCCTTTCTTGTCAAATCTTATCTTCCTTTTCCTGGGAGATACTTTCAAAAATACAAAGCTTCCCACTTCGAAATCTCTTTTTTGTGATGCAAATCCGCATACTTCTTATGTCGATCTTGAGCTGCTACTAGACGAGCTCTCATCACTTTGATGTTTTCTATGGTTTGTTGCACCAATTTTGGCCCCAACTATCTACGTTCACCTACCTCGTCCCAACATAAGGGCGCTCTATATTTTCTCCTATACAGTGCTTCGTACGATGACATGCCAATGCTCGCGTGATAACTGCTATTATACGCAAACTCTACTAATTGAAGATGATCCTCCTAACTACCCTTGAATTCCATCACACAGTGTAAGACCCTGAATTTTACGAAATGAAAGTATTCAATTTTATAAATATTATTCTATTTAGTAAATGGTTAAATTGAGAAAGGGTTAAAGTTAAGGGTGACATGTGAAAATTTTACAAAGTAAGCAAGTTGATATAAAATATTCGCTGTGTCGAGGAATATTCGTTTTAACAGGGAATATTCGTACGACGACATAATCATTGGTGAACCCCACAACGGAAGTATTGTCGTAGTTAGAAAACGACAGAAATATCTTTTTATAAAAATAACGGTGAAAGTTTTACCATTAAACTATTGAACTACCCGGTGATAAAAGTATAGTAATACGCGTGGTTGCATAGTAGAACACGATATTTTACATTATCTTCGATTATTGATGCTTACGTGAGAAGTCACTCTGTTATACTCAATTATTGCTACAGTATTTACTGCATAATATCTCTCATATTATTGATTCAATTATTGTCACAGTATCATCTGCATAATATTTATTATTAATAAATCAATAATTGAGACGACAAAGTTATTCATATTATTATTTGCAATATTGACAATGTGTAGAAAGTTCTGTCAAGGAGAGGTTTGGTCACCTAATTGCGCGCCAATAGGGAGAAATCCTTATCGAAAAGCCCCCCCACTTTTTCTGGGAATGATCTGGTTGTTAAATATTGTGAGTTATAATATTAATGATGAATAAGTTTGTGTTGATTAAAGATGAAATTAATAGTTCCATTGTGTTGGTGGAAATCGACATTTATTTTGATAATAATTGATGTTTGGAGGTTATATTGACCAATCAGATTATTAATCGGATAAATGAGCAATTAATTGCTATTAATTCACATGCTTATAACTATTTGTTCACATGCGTGTACTATTGAGTCACATGCATGTACTATTAGGGGAGGTGGTGCAAGATTAATAATACTTCCATGACTAAATTAAAATTGGAGGTATAGATGAAGGTACTATAATGTAATTATTTTTTTCACATGTATAGAAATATTGAGTCACATGATTGTACTATTGATTTACATAATATACTATTAGGGGAGGTGGTGCAAGTTTTATAATTCTTGCAGGACTAAATTAAAAATGTAGGAAAAGATGAAGGTATTATACTGTAATATTTTGATCCCCAAAACGTGCAATTATCGAAATTATATTTTCCTATAAATAAAAGCTCATTCTTCCTTCATTCTCACCAATTCACTAAGACTCACAAGAGCAATTATAGAGAGAGAAGCTATAGAGAGAAAGAAGAAGAGAAGTCTGCTACTTCACTATTTTAGTATCCAGTCTTCTTCTGAGGTAAGGGGTATTATTTATTTCATATTCTGAAGAGAAATTATTTTTGCGTATTCGTATGAATATTATTTTCGTTTAATATTCGTAAAGGGTATTATTTCTTTCGTATTCGTGAAGAGAGTTATTTTATTTCAATACTCGTAAGGGTTGTTATTCCATTCTTTATTATTCTGTTGGAATAACCTGTCTACGTGGACTACTGTATGCATGGTGAAATTCTTATGTTATTCCATTCTTTATTATTCTGTTGAAATAACCTGTATACGCGGACTACCGTATGCATGGTGAAATTATTCTGTTATTCCATTCTTTATTATTCTGTTGGAACCTGTCTATGCGGACTACCGTATGCATGGTGAAATTCTTATGTTATTCTGTTCTTTATTATTCTGTTGGAATAACATGTCTACGCGGACTACCGCATGCATGGTGAATGACCCTTCGTATTCATTCGTTATTATTTTGTTGGAATAACCTGTCTACGCGGACTACCGCATGCATGGTGAATGACCCTTCATATTCATTCTTTATTAAATTGTGGAAATGATCTGTCTACGTGGATTACCGCATGGCGGGTAAAAATCCATTTGCAGTTTCGTATATTCTACTATACTCGTATGAGATATCATTTCTTCTGTACTCGTCATGGAATATTGTTTTCTTTTGTATTTTCCTTTTATGAGTACTATTCATGGAGTAATATTCATGAGTTACTATTTACGGGTTACTATTCATCCTGTTATTATTCACTCGAATATTATTCACTTGGGTACTCGGGACACTTTTCGTGCCGGAGTACTATTCACGAGTTACTATTCATGGGTTACTATTCACCCGGTTATTATTTACTAGAATATTATTCACTCGGGGTATTTAGGGCACTTTTCATGTCGGGGTACTATTCACGAGGTACTTCTGATGCCCCCAAAATAGGTATACATCACCCATCTTGAGTCACCAAATACATGATACAAAATTCAAATACAACTTAATTATACAACAGTCGTGTAAAATACGACAAAACATAATCTAAGAGTTTTAATAAGAATATTGTCATCTAGACAATATCCACACTCAATGGAGTCCTCGTTACATTTATTGTCACACTATTTTATAGAATAGTGAGGACTACTAAAACAACCATCTGGACCGTCAATCCGTTCCCCAACTGGTCCCATCTATATTCTCATTTCCTGAAGAGAATAGTGAAAGAAAGGGTGAGCTCAACTAGCCCAGTAAAAAATATTATGACTAAAATAATGCAGAATAATTTATCGTTAGCCTTCAACATTGTTAAACTGATCAAATATAACAAACATCAAGTTTAACTGCAGCGGAACAAGCAATCCATTAGAAGAGTCGAGTAGAGAATAAAATCTACTATCTTCTATGATTTAAAAGGTTTTTCATCACTTTTATCGCTGAGACTCAGCTTAATAAATAAACCACATCATCCCTGAACTACGGCCAAGGATATTCATTAGTATCACGACCACAAATTATCCATGTAGTACGGGCCAATGATATTCATGTATTCATCAATGGTCATGATCGTGCCAACAAATGTCCATCAATGCACTACAGCCAATGAGGACTTTTACCACATCATTTGTAACATTATGGTCATGATCATACCAAATAATCCCTGGTCATAATCATACCAAGTCCACCTATGCACTACATGTTGGGCTTTCGGCACAAAAATGCAGCGAAAATTTAAAAATAATCAAAGCAATTTCGAAACCCAAAACAGGATCCAAGCGAAACTGAAATTAATTCAGTGGTTTAGATATTATACCGATTATGAAAAAGTTTTGAAATAGCTTCGAATCCTTTACGCAATCCAATTAGAACCACGTCTCTACGGTATCCATACAAACGCTGCCTGCGAAGCGTCGAACGATTACGCAATAAGAGGACTTCATGTACTAGCCACCAAAGGAACGATTATGAAGCTGTTTTCTCTCTAGTCTCTCTCTAAGAAGCGGCTAGGGTTTTTCAATTATGATGTAACCTAAGTAGTACTGCTATATATCATATATATAGTAGTTAAAAGGAATTAATCAAATCAAAACCTAATTTCATAAAATCCGAAATTTATATATATATATATATATATATATATATATATATATATATATATATATCTTAATTAAGTATTACATAATTAATATACATATATATACAAATTATCCTTTTAATTATAAATTCGTGATTTAAATAATATTAATCATATTAATATATTTAAATCCTTAAAATTTAAATTTATTCCCTTTTAAATTACGTTCTATGTGTGTGACCCTATAGGTTATTATTACGTTGGCAATAATTTTATAATCATATTATAAAATTATAAATAGTGAGCGGCATCTTGTAATGCATCACTACTACCCAAGTAATAATAAGATCAATGATTCGATGCAACCTTTTCGTGACCAATGTTTCAATGTAATTTAATCCTTTTAACCTTAATATCCTAGATTAAACTCGAGTCATGGAATGTGTCATACTCTTCATAATTTAATCTGAGTTTTCTTGATCAATGAGTAGACTATATGAAACAAATCAATATTTGAGCATGGCCATGCATTTCATAGTCCTACTCAATCAAGAACCTATGGATATCACCCTAATATATAGGATGGTTAAATTCCATCTAGATCACTCATATTCCTCACACGATTCATGATGTACCCAATAATCACCTTTATAGTCCACCCTATTAAAGGTGACATTTGATGATATCAAAGTACATAAATTCTCGTGTAGTAATATAGTGATTTCAGGTCGGAGGACCATTACATCATTGTCACTATGAGAATCGCTAATGACAATTTGCATAATGTTCCACGTAAAATTCTCATGGTGGGTCTGTCCAGTACATCGTTCTCTAACACATACCTATGCATTGACTTAATATCTCATATATTTATGATCAATGAGATTTGGTCATCAGTTAATCCACATACTAGTCTCAATGCATCATTATTGTCCTATCAACAATGGTACTCGACTAGGGACATTTAAGAGCAATGATACTAATTGTAATCATATAATCTCATGTTCAAGTCACATACTTGAAACTATATAAATTGTATCACTATTCTAAGGAATTTTATTATGTTAACATTTATATAACGCGGTAAATAAAACTATAATAAAATCATTCATTTATTTAATCAAATATAATATCAAAATGTTAAGCAATTATATCAAATAATTGGCCTCTAGGGCATAAACTCTAACAGTCTCTCGCTTGCACTAGAGCCAGTCACTTATGTATTTAATACCCATGGAACTAGTGTGATCGTCGTGCTTCTGCTGCGAAAAAGCCTTGGTCAGTGGATCTGCAACATTATCATCTATTGGCACTCTTCCTATATGTACATCTCTTCTATCAATGATTTTACGGATGAGATGGTACCGCCTAAGTATATGCTTGGATCATTGGTGAGATCTGGGTTCCTTAGCCTGTGCAATGGCTCCATTATTATCACAGTATAGAGCAACCGGATCAACAATGGTTGGAACAACACCAAGTTTAGTGATGAACTTTTTAATCCATACAGCCTCCTTGGCTGCACTAGAAGCAGCAATATACTCAGCCTCTGTTGTAGAATCAGCTACTGTCTCTTGCTTCGAATTTTTCCATTCTTATGACACCACCATTAAGGCAAAACACAAAACCTGACTGAAACTTATAGTCATCATTGTCAGTCTGAAAACTAGCATCTGTGTAACCCTTTCTTGCCATTCGTCTTCACCTCCATATACCAAGAATGAATCCTTAGTCCTTTTTACGTCTTGAGGATATTCTCGATCTAACATCGATGACCTTTCACTGGATTCGACTGGTATCTCGCTTCGTCATGCTCAAAGCATCTGAGACATCGAACAGTACATATCATTGCATACATGATAGATCCAATTCTTAGAAGCATAAGGGATTTTTCTCATACGCTCCTCATCATCTTGTGATTTAGGACATTGTGCCTTAGAGATCTTTACACCATGAGTCACGGGTAAGTTTCCTCTTTTTGCCTCTTGTATGCTGAACCGTTTCAACACTTTATCAATATATGTACTTTAATTTAGGCCGAGCATTTTTCTCGATCTATCTCTATAGATCCTGATACCTAAAATGTTAGCAGCATCGCCGAAATCTTTCATAGGGAAACATTTTCCTAACCATGTTTTTACAGCCTATAAGGAAGGAATGTCATTCCCAATAAATAATATGTCATCAACATATAATACTAGGAATACAATGTGACTCCCACTAACCTTCTTATATACACAAGGTTCATCTTCATTTTTAATAAAGCCAAATTCATGGGTCGCTTCATCAAATCGAAGATTCCAACTCACGAGAGGCTTGCTTCAATCCATAAATGGATCATTGCGACTTACATACCTTTCAAACATCCTTTGGAATGACAAAACCCTCGAGGTTATGTCATATACACATCCTCAAGGAGATTTTCGTTAAGGAAAGCGGTTTGACATCCATCTTGATTTCGTAATCATAAAAAGCTGCAATAGCAAGTAAGATCCTGATGGATTTAACCATTGCCACTGGAGAAAAGATTTCATCATAGTCAACACCTTGAATTTGTTTGAAACCTTTTGCCACTAGTCAGCCTTTATAGGTTTGTACATTACCATCCATGTCGGTTTTCTTCTTGAAAACCCACTTGCACCCGATTGGTTTTACCCCTTCGGGTGGATCAACTAGAGTCAATACTTGGTTAGTATACATGGAGTCCATCTCAGATTTCATGGCTTCAATCCATTTGTCAGAATCTAGTCCATTCATAGCTTCTTGGTAGGAAGCAGGCTCATCTTGATTTATGAGCATCACATCGCCGTTTTGAGTCATAAGATATCCATAATATCTCTCAGGCTCTTGGCGTGTCCTACCAAATCTACGAATGACTTGTGTAATTTGAGCAGGTTCACTTTCCACAATATCTTGTGGTTCTTGCTCACGTTCCAACTCAGGTTCAATGATATTTTGTGGTTCTCAAATTTCTTCGAGTTCTACTTTCCTCCCGCTGTTTCCTTTAAAGACAAATTCTCTTTCTAGAAAAATACCAGTTCGAGCAACAAATACTTTGTTCTTAGAAGGTTTGTAGAAATAATACCCTTTTGTTTCCTTTGGGTATCCCACAAAATTACATTTCTCTAATTTGGGTCCGAGCTTGTCAGAATCCAGACGTTTTACGAACGCCTCGCAACCCCAAATCTTCATGAACGACATACTAGGATGTTTCCCGGTCCACATCTCATATGGTGTCTTCGAACCGTCTTTGTAGGAAACGGTTAAGTGTGAATGCAAATTATCTCTAGGGCATGACCCCGAAGCTTATTGGAAGGTCTGCATAACTCATCATTGATCGTACCATGTCCAACAAGGTTCGATTCCTCCCCTCAGATACACCATTCCATTGCGGTGTTCCAGGTGGAGTGAGCTGTGATATAATACCACACTCCTTTAGAAGGTCATCAAAGTCTTGGCTTAAGTATTCACCTCCTCGATCGAATCGAAGGGCTTTTATGCTTTTGCCAAATTGGTTTTGAACTTCATTCTTGAATTCCTTGAACTTTTCAAAGGATTCAGATTTGTGTCTCATAAGATACACATATCCATATCTATTAAAGTCGTCAGTAAATGTAATGAAGTAATAAAACCTACCTCTTGCTAACAAACTCACGGGTCCACATACATCACTATGTATAAGTCCCAATACATCGCTAACCCGTTCACTGTGTCTAGTGAAAGGGGCTTTAGTCATCTTGCCTAATAAACAAGACTCATATTTCTCATATGATTAAAAATCAAATGAATCCAAAAACCCATCTTTATGGAGTTTTTTGGATATGCGTTTCTCATTTATATGGCCTAAACCCATCTTTTAAATTACGTTCTATGTGTGTGACCCTATAGGTTATTATTACGTTGGCAATAATTTTATCATCATATTATAAAATTATAAACAGTGAGTGGCATCTAGTAATGCATCACTGCTACGCAAGTAATAATAAGATCGATGATTCGATGCAACCTTTTCGTGACCAATGTTTTAATGTAATTTAATCCTTTTAACCTTAATATCCTAGATTAAACTTGAGTCATGGAATGTGTCATACTCTTCATAATTTAATCTGAGTTTTCTTGATCAATGAGTAGACTATATGAAACAAATCAAAATTTGAGCATGGCCATGCATTTCATAGTCCTACTCAATCAAGAGGCCTATGGATATCACCCCTAATATATAGGATGGTTAAATTCCATCTAGATCACTAATATTCCTCACACGATTCATGATGTACACAATAATCACCTTTATACTCCACCCTATTAAAGGTGACATTTGATGATATCAAAGTACATAAATTCTCGTGTAGTAATATAGTGATTTCAGGTCGGAGGACCATTACATCATTGTCACTATGAGAATCGCTAATGACAATTTGCGTAATGTTCCACGTAGAATTCTCATGGTGGGTCTGTCCAGTACATCGTTCTCTAACACATACCTATGCATTGACTTAATATCTCATATATTTATGACCAATGAGATTTGGTCATCAGTCAATCCACATACTAGTCTCAATGCATCATTGTTGTCCTATAAACAAATGTACTCGACTAGGGACATTTAAGAGCAATGATATTAATTGTAATTATATAATCTCATGTTCAAGTCACATACTTGAAACTATATAAATTGTATCACTATTCTAAGGAATTTTATTATGTTAACATTTATATAACGCAGTAAATAAAACCATAATAAAATCATTCATTTATTTAATCAAATATAATATCAAAATGTTAAGCAATTATATCAAATAATTGGCCTCTAGGCCATAAACTCTAACACTACAGGCCACATATGACTTTCAACACATTATAAACATGAGGATGATGACAATGATATAAGAATTCAATAAAACAAGTTCAAGGATAAATTTTTAAAGATATATAATTTAATTTATCCAGAAATCAATAACGTTCAAATTGTCAACATGATACTTCTTTATAGAGTAAAATTCAAGAATAATATTCATGTACCAAAAATAATTTGGACAGAAAAGAAATATATTTTTCGGGTAAATAGTACCTCGTGAATAGTACTCTGTGAATAGTACTTCGGGAATAGTACCTCATAAATAGTTCCACGACATGAAAAGTATCCCAAATACCCGAGTGAATAATATTCAGGTGAATAGTAATTGGGTGAATAGTAACTCATGAATAGTACTCTGGCATGAAAAGTACCCCGAATACTCGAGTGAATAGTAATTTATGAATAGTATTCCATCATGAAAAGATCAATAATTATCAACAAAGCTCAGAATAATATTTCAATGAAAAGATACTGGATGAAGCGCAAATATCAAGGATATTCTACTAATTTCATGAGGTATAGAAGCCAAAACTTTAACCAACTGAGTATAATAGAATATATGAAACTACAAATAGATTTTTTCCCACCATGCGGTAATCCACGTAGACAGATCATTTCCACAATTTAATAAGGAATGAATATGAACGATCATTCACCATGCATGCGGTAGTCCACATAGACAGGTTATTCCAACAGAATAATAAAGTATGAAATAACAAAAAAATTCACCAGGCATGCGATAAACCTTTTATCTGAGTTATTCCAATGAGAATAATAAAGAATGGAATAACAAAAGAATTCACCAGGCATGCGATAGACCACACAGACAGGTTATTCCAACAGAATAATAAAGAATGGAATAACAACCCTTACGAGTATTGAAAGAAAATAACTTTCTTCATGAATACGAAAGAAATAATACCCCTTACCTTAGAAGAAACTGGATACTGGAATAATGAGGTAGCAGACTTCTCTTCTTTTTTCTCTCTATAATTCCTCTCTATAATAATTGCTCTTATGAGACTTAGTGAATTGGTGAGAATGAAAGAAGAATGAGCTTCTATTTATAGGAAAATATAGTTTCGATAATTGCACATTTTGGGACTCGAAATATTACAGTATAATAGAATCCTCTTTTTCTTCAATTTTAATTTAGTCATGCAAGTATTATCAATATTGCACCACCTCCCCTAATAGTATATGAATGTGAATCAATAGTACACACATGTGAACACATAGTTATAAGTATGTGAATTAATAGCAATTAATTGCTCATTTATCCGGTTAATTACCCGATTGGTCAATATAACCTCCAGATATCAATTATTATCGAAATAGATGTCGATTTCCACTAACACTAATAATCCCAACAAAATGACAATATCAATTTCATCTTTAATCAACACGAACTTATTCATCATTAATATTATAACTCACAATATTTAACAACCAGATCGTTCCTAGGAAAGAGGGGGCTTTCCGATAAGGATTTCTCCCTATTGGCGTGCAATTAGGTGACCAAACCTCTCCTTGACAGAACTTTCTAGACATTGTCAATATTGTAAATAATAATATGAATAACTTTGTCGTCTCAATTATTGATTTAACAATATAAAATATCATGCAGATGATACTGTGATAATAATTGAATCAATAATATGAGAGATATGATGCATCAATTATTGTAGCAATAATTGAGTATAACTGAGTGACTTCTCACGTAAGCATCAATAATTAATACCGTGTCCTACTATGCAACCACGTGTATTACTGTACTTTTACCACCGGGTAGTTCAACAGTTTAACGGTAAAACTTTCGCCGTTAATTTTATAAAAAGATAATTCTGTCATTTTCTAATTACGATAATACTTTCGTTGTGGGGTCCACCAATGATTGTGCCGTCGTACGAATATTCCCTGTTAAAACGAATATTCCCCGACCAATCGAATATTATATAACCATTTGCTTACTTTGCAAAATTTGTAAATAATACCCACAACTATAACATTATATCAAATCCACACCATAATATTCAGAAATATATTTAGAGAAAAATTAATCTTTATTCATAAAAGTTGGGGTCTTACAGTACTATTCCCGAAGTACTATTCACAGAGTACTATTCACCCAAAAAATATATTTATTTTCTATCCAAATTATTTTTGATACATGAATATTATTCTTGAATTTTACTCCACAAAGCAGTATCATGTTGACAATTTGGATATTTTTAAACTCTTGATAAATTTAAAGTCATTAATATTTATCCTTGATTTCGTTTGATTAATGCTTATATCATTGTCATCATCCTCATGCTTATGTTGTGATAAAAGTCATCTTTGGCTTACGTGCATAGATGGACTGTTGATTGGTATGATTATGACCAGAGATCATTCGGTATAATCATGACCATAATGTTGCAAATGATGTAGTAAAAGTCCTCATTGGCCCGTTGTGCATTGATGGACAGTTTTTGGTATGATCATGACCATGGGTTCTCTTTGGCCAAGGGTGCAAAGATGAATTGTTTTATGGCGTGATCATGACCGTTGATGAAAACACGATTATCCTTGGTCCGTAGTGCATGGATAATTCGTGGTCGTGATACTAATGAATATCATTGGCCTACAGTACATGGATAATTCGGTGATGTGGATTATTTATTGTGCTGAGTCTCAACGAAAAAATATTGATAATAAACTTTTAATTCGTAGAAAATAGTAGATATCATGCTCTACTTCACTCTTCTAAAATACAGTTGCATGTCTTTGGCATGTAGTGCAAGGATGAACTGTTAATGAATATCTTTGGCCTATAGTGGAAAGATGAATTTATTAGTATGATTATGAACAAGAACTATGATTTGGTATAACCATGATCTTTGATGTTTCAGGTAAAGACAAGTGATTAAAATTATCTTCATCCTGGGTGCGAAGAGGAATTTAGAACCCCAATTATGATTATGAGTTATTCACATGATTGTGGACAGGAATTGTTGTTTGATGTTACAGGGATAAAACATTGTTGGTGGACTTTTAACATGGAGAAGATAATAGACTTTATGGTCTATTTGACTCTTCTAATGGATTGCTTGTTCCGCTGCAACTATGATTGAAAAGTTTTATCATCTATCATATGTTCTAAATCTCTGATTTATTACTGACGAAGGCTATTGATAATTTAATTATCTTTAGTCATGATATTCTTTACTGGGCTAGTTGTGCTCACCCTTTTGCTTCACAATTCCTTTTAGGTAATAAGAGTGTAGCTAAGTCGAGCGGAGGTAATAGGGGATTAGAACGGTGGTCTATAGCTGTTGAGGTTCTCCTTAAACAGTATGAAAATAATTTTATTGAGAACTTTAGATAAGTGTGTTGTATTTTTATACAACATTTAATAGTTATATTTGGTGAATCAAATAGGGTGAGGCGAACCCAACTTTGGAAAGGTGTTTTGCCACTATCATACGAGATGTCTAATAACAAATGACTTCGTGTTATCATAAGACAGGGTTGTGCACATCCACTTGCTGAGTATATCTACGATCACTACCTATATAATCTTGGAGTTTGGTTGAAGTATAATTCTCAATTGGAGACAATGGAGATAATTATATGTCAAGAGGAGACTCACAATTCGGGTATCCGATCGAGCTGTATAAGACCTTTTACGGCATATGTTGTCGAGAGCTACACAATGACATGTGATTAGAGGTTGTACGAAGTCAGGAAGATGGGACCATGCCCTAGGTCTTCAAGCTTCAAATTATATCAAGTGTGTTGTCTTGTACAGTAGTCAATCGGGATTGGCACTCTTTGGTTCTTGTAGGACATTGCTGTGTAGAATATATGTATATTGTTGTTGAGACGACACGATGTGGGTTTGGGATGGCAAAATGACAATTACGCCTTCTTCAAGGGTTATCTCGGTTTGGTGATTAATGATGTCGTTGCTCGTGGTTATTTTTGTAAGACCGAAATTTTTTAAATAAAAGGAATTTCCTTTATTTATTATTTTGAAATAGTAAGGGTGGATTTGATTAATGTGGTTAGTTATGGGTAAAATCATTAAATATTTTAAATAAGCAAGTGGTGATATAATATTCATTATTGTGGGGAATATTCGTTTGGTCGTGGAATATTAAATCTTGTCGGGGAATATTAATAAATGCGGTAGGTGACCATGTGTGGGCCCCATGCGGAAGCGATTGGAGGAAGAAAGCGACAAGAATAAGTTGTTTATAAATACTTGGCGCATGTTATTCTGAATTAATCTTTGTTGGAATACCCGGTGGTTTAAAACACACTGTCTGGCGTTGTTGAGCGATAGCTGCGGTATTGCACCAATTATTGATTCTTACGTGAAGACTTTACTCAATAATGGTTACGATAATTCTTTATTCGATATTTTATTTTATTGATTCAATAATTCTTTGCATTGATATTTTATATTTGTTGTTGTTTGATAATTGTCATTACGGTATTTTTCATTATCGAAGCAATAATTCATATTATCTGAATAATATTATTAGATAACATTATTGGCAATGTCTAGAAAGTTACATCTAAGGAGAGGTTTGGTCACCTAATTGCTGGCGCCCGATAAGGAAAATCTTTATTGGAAAGCCCCTCTTTCACAGGAGCGGCACAGTTGTCGATATTGTGATTACGTAATATTATTTGTGAATAATTAATTATTGATTCATATGATGAGGAAAATATTGATTTTATGTGGATATAGATGGAGAAAATTTTTAATGTGACAATTGTTGAAAATTGAAATTTTATCTTTTTACGATAAAATAATTCATTTTTAATATATATATATATATTATTATATTTTAATAATATAATAATGGTGATATTTTTATAATGAATGTGGGATATATGAGTATCTGAGGAGGAAGAGTATTTTTGTTGCAATAAATGTTTAAAACATGTTAAACATGTCGGTGGACCCCATTTATTGGTGAAATTTGATTATAGCTTGTAAAATCCTTTGGTTTGTGGATTTGACCAATTTACATTTGGAATTTGGAAAAACTTTCTTCTTACGCAAAGTTGTAGAGAATTGAATTTCCTATAAAAATTAGCGAGATTTGAATTTTTAGCAAAAGGGCTATTTATTATGAATTATTGAAGTTTGGAGTTCAAAATAATTGATTTTTGGAAGTTTTAATTATTTTAAATAATAAAAAGCGTTTTTTTGGTGAGTGTTTCACATGTTATAAATGTGTCATGTATTCTTTGAATTCAGATCTAGGAAGGTTGGCGTAGAAAACTTAATATATATATTATTAATTTATTAAATTTTACGCTTTGGTGTTCTAAGCATTTTCTATAAATAGGGTCTTGGGTTAGAATTGAAAATCACACGAAGCTGAAGTTTTCTCTCTATATTATCGGCGTATTCTTGTGAGTATTTTGAGTATACTTTGAGTATTGCTATACGGTGCAAGTTCAAGTCATAGCCTATATCAGGGTGTTTGACTAAATCTTGTCTTTCGAGGTAAGGGATATTATTTTTTAAAAATGATATTATTTCTTCAATATCATTATGCCAAAATATTGGTTGAAACTTTTTATCAAATTTGGAACTTTTTCATGTCGGAGTTCTTATTCATGAGTTCTTATTACGAGAGTTCTTATTCACGAATTACTTATTCACGAGATTCTTATTCATGAGTCTTATTCATGAAGCGTGAAGATGTTTTTTTGTGAAATTTCTATCTTTTGGTGTCGAGATTCTTTCATTCGCGTATCGGCGGCCTTATTCACGTATCGACCTTATTCGAATCTGCCTTATTCATGAAAAATGAAATTTCTTCTTTTCGTCAAAATATCTAATACGGATACTAGCTTTGATTGTATCCATGTTTTGATCATTCTTGAATTTTACACCACTATGATTATTTTGAGGTATTTTTGGATATGGATAAAACAAAGTCTGAACGAATCCTTAATCCTTAATCCTTGTCATTTTGTTTCCTTTGGATTCGTTTATTTAAAAATATTTTCATCATCCTCGGTCTTAAATGATGATATTATTGAATATCTTTGGCTTTGTAGTGCAAAGATGAATGATTTATGATGAATATCTTTGGCTTTTGTAGTGCAAAGATGAATGATTTCGATGAATATCTTTGGCGTAGTGCAAAGATGAGCAGTGTTTAGATGAACATGACCGGTGATGAATATCTTTGCTTTTGTAGTGCAAAGATGAATATTTGATTCGGATATATATTGATTGATGTTACTGAGGGGATAAAAAAGATGGCGATGAACTTTAAAATTCATACATAGAAGATAGTAGTTTGCATTCTCTACTTAACTCTTCTAATGAATTATTATTTCCGCTGCGAATATTGATTTAAAACTTGTTGTCTATTGTATTCTATTAGATTTTTCCCTGTTGAAGACTAACGATAATTTTGTTGTATATTATCTTAGTCATAATATTCTTTACTGGGCTAGTTGAGCTCACCCTTTTCCTTTTTGTTCCATTTTTCTTCTCAGGAGACGAGAATGTAGCGATTACTAGTCGGGGTATGGAATGAAGGTTCTAGAGAGAGTTGTTTAGTAGTCCTCACCATTTTTGTAAAATAATGTATCAATAATTATGATGGGGATTTATTTGCGTGTGGATATTGTCAGATGGCAATATCGTATTTAAACTCACAGTTTATATGTTGTAATAATAAAGTTGTAGTTATTTCTGTACCATGTATTTGGCGACTCAGAATGGGTTGGATGGAATGGACCTATTTTGGGGGCGTCACAGTTGGTATCAGAGCTTAGGGATATGATCTCTGGCGGAGATCGGGGAATAGAACTAGGAGGAGGGAGGCAGAGTAAATCCGCCCGCTAGTGTGTCCTACCTAAGCTTATTTGTTAGTTGGTTAGTATATAGGGATATTATGTGATATATTGATTTCCTTAATTAACCCTTGTTTTATGGCGAGTATTTGAGAATGTCATTGAGAATATATATGATGGAGTGAATGAGGCCAGTGGAGAGATACTTGTCTTTTACCAGCGAGGAGAGCGTCTACAACAGTGGCAATGTACCTCTGTAAACAACACCTGCTGAGCGGATGATGAGCAGCGGGATGTTTAGAAGCTTTTTGCAGTTCATGCAAAATCGGCGAGGAGACTTCGTGTTCAAAATCTGAGGAGGAAATGATAGCAATTCACGGGTGGTCGACCAAGCGGTTGAAGTTGGGACCACGATTTTGGGGAAGCGGATCCGATTAAAGGCGGAGGCGTGGGTCAAACAAATTACCAAGATATTCGATGTCTTGGGGATGCGGAGAACAGAAAGTTCCATTCGCTACTTTTATGTTAAAAGTAGTGAGGCGGATTCTTGGTGGGAATCGTGAAGCGTACCCATCGGTACTTTTCGGCATGTCATGGGAGCGTTTGAAAGCAGTTCAATGACAAGTACTTCCACGAAAGTATTCGTCATATGAAGGAAGTGGAGTTTATTAGGGTGGAAGCGAGAATAACATGGCGGTGTCCCGATGCGAGGCGAAGTTAGCGGAGTTATCGAGTTTGCACCTCATTTGGCGGAGAATGAGGAGCGTTATATAGCGGATGTTTACGAGAGGTTTGAAAACCGGCATCGTCGATATCTCATTTCTCATAAATTTTCTCTCTATTAGGATGTTGTCAGCGGGGCTCGGTTGTTAGGCGAGATATACGAGATACGTTCAGCGAGGGACCATAACGAGGATCATCTAGAAGATAGCGGTCATCGAATAGCGATAACGGCGGAGAAAGAAGAATACGGACAAAAGCGGTAACCACTCTGGTGGTAATCGTGGCCATGAAAATAGAGAAAGCGAGTCGGGAGGAGATTTTAAAAAGGAGATTCAACAACGACCATGTGAAGGCGTCGGCGCCGATGCAAGCTGGTTCAAGAGGAGAGAAAGACCACCGGTCGTATGTTACAAATCACGGAGAGAGGGACATATCATTAAGCTGCTCTAGCAGTTTAAGGTATGCTATAATTGTGGAAAAGAAGGACATATCGCTCGAGATTATGCGGTGGCGAAACCAAGTCCGGTGAGGATGGTGACTCAAAGGAGGATGTCGAGAAAAGTCAAAGTCAGCGGTTCTGGAAGGCGTTTGTCGTGGCCCGGTCAAAAATCGAGGAACGACGAAGTTAGCAGGTTAGTTAATTATAAATTCTTGCGAAGTTTATACCTTATTAGATCTGGGTTCTACCCATCCTTTTTCTCTCTCTTGCTTGCGCTCAGCGTTTGAACTTGACTACGGAGAAATTAGACTTTGACCTATCTGTGGAGACTCAGATTAGGAGAAATTTTCATTACATCATTGTTTAGAAATCTTGCTTGATTGGGTTGGCACCCTTATCTTACATTGACCTTATCTCTTTAAAGATACTTGCTTTTGATGTGATTTTAGGGATTGATTGGTTAACTACTCATCATGCCAAAATTGATTGTTTTTCGTAAGGTTGTTAGTTTTCATATTCTAATCAACTTTTTGTTGTTGAATTCGAGCAACTATAAACCATTAAAATCAATCTTTTTCATATCTAATCATAAAGCGATTCGTTTATTGAAAAGCGGATGTCAAGCTTTCTTAGTCCATGTTATGGATTTGAATAAAGACACGTCGATTTGAATAATATTCTGTTGTTATTGATTTTTCACGGCGTATTTCTGAAGAATTCATTGGCCTACTCGGGCGTGATATTGAATTTGTATCGACTTTAAATCCGGTACAAAACCCATTTCTAAAATCTCATATCGAATGGCTCTATTGAACTTGAGGAGTTAAAAACCCAACTATAGAAGTTGATACGAGCCTCTATCTGGTGACTTCCTTTGTGGAATGCTGCTGAAGCGATTCTCTCCGTAGGGGCGCCATATTAAATGCGGTAGTAAAGCGATAGGTGTCATTGTGACGTCTTATCAAGATTGGGATATGAGTCACGGTTGAGAACAACCTAAAGTCGGTAATCAAAAATCGTAGCTTTCTAGACTTAATTGGTTATTATCGGAGATTCATTGAAGGATATTCTCGAATCGCTATTCCATTACTTAGCGGTGACTCGTAGAGATACAAAAATTGAATGGAGCAAGGAATGTGGGAAGAGCTTGAAGAACTCGAGAGGAGACTCATTTGACACATGTTACGACCATGCCATCTGGAAAAAGCGAGCGTGGTGGTGGCGTGTTGAGTAGAAGATCGTATACAAATCTGAGTGCGATATTGTCAAAGACTCATTTCAGTATAATTTACAAATAATAGAGATGGAGATGAAAACTTTAGGTACTTGCGTGATGATATCGTGTATAATCGACTTTAATCGATAAAGTTAAAATTTATTTCAAGCTACTACGGGGTGATGAATTTGAAGAAGGAGGTGCGAAGTTGTTATTTCAAAAGCGAGAATCGGTGAGGTGAGGAAAGCTCAAACCTTGATTTATTAATCCATTTAAAATTCTCGATCGAATAGGGCGTGGCCTATAGACTCGTTTTATCGCCAAGTATATGGCGTGTCATATAGCGTTTTTCACGTATCGATGTTACGTAAATATGTGGATGACCGAACCACGTCATTGAGTTAGAAGCCGGACGAGATAGTAGAAGACTTAACGTCACGAGGAGGTACTATCGGGATCTTGGATAGGAAAGAACATGTCCTATGTACAGAGGTTATACCACAAGTTAAAGTTTTGTGGAGAAACCATGCTATTGATGAAATGACACGAGAGTTGGAAGCGAAATGAAAGCGAGGTATTCTCATCTTTTGAAACACACGAGTCGTCGTCAATTCGAGGACGAAATTTCATAAGGAGGGAGGTTGTAAGACCGAATTTTTTAAATAAAAGGAATTTCCTTTATTTATTATTTTGAAATAGTAAGGGTGGATTTGATTAATGTGGTTAGTTATGGGTAAAATCATAAATATTTTAAATAAGCAAGTGGTGATATAATATTCATTATTGTCGGGGAATATTCGTTTGGTGCGTGGAATATTAAATCTTTGTCGGGGAATATTAAAATGCGGTATGACCATGTGTGGGCCCCCATAGCTTGAAAGCGATTGGAGGAAGAAAGCGACAAGAATAAGTTGTTTATAAATACTTGGCGTGAGTTATTACAGATTTATCTTGTTGGAATACCGGTGGTTAAAACACACTTGTCTGGCGTTGTTGAGCGAGTAGCTTTGCGGTATTGCACCAATTATTGATTCTTACGTGAAGACTTTACTCAATAATGGTTACGATAATTCTTTATTCGATATTTTATTTTATTGATTCAATAATTCTTTGCATTGATATTTTATATCTTTGTTGTTTTGATAATTGTCATTTACGGTATTTTTCATTATCGAAGCAATAATTCATATTATCTGAATAATATTATTAGATAACATTATTGGCAATGTCTAGAAAGTTACATCTAAGGAGAGGTTTGGTCACCTAATGCTTGGCGCTTGATGAGGAGAAATCTTTATTGGAAGCCCCTCTTTCTGAGGCGCTGGTTGTCGATATTGTGATTACGTAATATTATTTGTGAATAATTAATTATTGATTCATATGATGAGGAAAATATTGATTTTATGTGGATATAGATGGAGAAAATTTTTAATGTGACAATTGTTGAAAATTGAAATTTTATCTTTTTACGATGAAATAATTCATTTAAATATTATATATATATATATTATATTTTAATAATATAATAATGGTGATATTTTTATAATGAATGTGGGATATATGAGTATCTGAGGAGGAAGAAGTATTTTTGTTGCAATAAATGTTTTAAAACATATTAAACATGTCGGTGGACCCCATTTATTGGTTGAAATTTGATTATAGCTTTGTAAAATCGCTTGGTTTGTGGATTTGACCAATTTACATTTGGAATTTGGAAAAACTTTCTTACGTAAAGTTGTAGAAATTGAATTTCCTATAAAAATTCACGAGATTGAATTTTTTACGGCAAAAGGGCTATTTATTATGAATTATTGAAGTTTGGAGTTCAAAATAATTGATTTTGGAAGTTTTAATTATTTTAAATAATAAAAGCGTTTTTTTTGGTGAGTGTTCCACATGTTATAAATGTGTCATATTCTTTGAATTCAGATCTAGGAAGGTTGGCGTAGAAAACTTATATATATATATTATTAATTTATTAAATTTTACGCTTTGGTGTTTAAGCATTTTCTATAAATAGGGTCTTAGGTTAGAATTGAAAATCACACGAAGCTGAAGTTTTCTCTCTCTATATTATCGGCGTATTCTTGTGAGTATTTTGAGTATACTTTGAGTATTGCTATCTGATTGCAAGTTCAAGTCATAGCTTTATATCAGGTGTTTACTAGAAATCTTGTCTTTTCGAGGTAAGGGATATTATTTTTTTTAAAATGATATTATTTCTTCAATATCATTATGCCAAAATATTGGTTGAAACTTTTTATCAAATTTGGAACTTTTTCATGTGGAGGTTTTATTCATGAGTTCTTATTCACGAGTTCTTATTCATGAGTTCTTATTCACGATTCTTATTCATGAGTCTTATTCACGAAGCGTGAAGATGTTTTTTGTGAAATTTCTATCTTTTGGTGTCGGAGATTCTTTGTTCGCGTATCGGCACTATTCACGTATCGACCTTTATTCGAATCGACCTTTATTCATCGAAAAATGAAATTTCTTCTTTTTCGTCCAAAATATCTAATACGGATACTAGCTTTGATTGTATCCATGTTTTGATCATTCTTGAATTTTACACCACTATGATTATTTTGAGGTATTTTTGGATATGGATAAAACAAAGTCTGAATCCTTAATCCTTAATCCTTGTCATTTTGTTTCCTTTGGATTCGTTTATTTAAAAATATTTTCATCATCCTCGGTCTTAAATGATGATATTATTGAATATCTTTGGCTTTTGTAGTGCAAAGATGAATGATTTATGATGAATATCTTTGGCTTTTGTAGTGCAAAGATGAATGATTTCGATGAATATCTTTGGCGCGTAGTGCAAAAGATGAGCAGTGTTTAGATGAACATGACCCGGTGATGAATATCTTTGGCTGTAGTGCAAAGATGAATATTTGATTCGAGATATATATTGATTGATGTTACGGGGATAAAAGATGAGCGATGAACTTTAAAATTCATACATAGAAGATAGTAGTTTGCATTCTCTACTTAACTCTTCTAATGAATTATTATTTCATTGCGAATATTGATTTAAAACTTGTTGTCTATTGTATTCTATTAGATTTTTCCTGTTGAAGACTAACGATAATTTTGTTGTATATTATCTTAGTCATAATATTCTTTATTGGGCTAGTTGAGCTCACCCTTTTCCTTTTTGTTCCATTTTTCTTCTCAGGAGGCGAGAATGTAGCGATTACTAGTCGGGGTATGGAATGAAGGTTCTAGAGAGAGTTGTTTAGTAGTCCTCACCATTTTTGTAAAATAATGTATCAATAATTATGATGGGGATTTATTTGCGTGTGGATATTGTCTAGATGGCAATATATGTATTTAAACTCACGGTTTATATGTTGTAATAATAAAGTTGTAGTTATTTCTGTACCATGTATTTGGCGACTCAGAATGGGTTGGATGGAATGGACCTATTTTGGGGGCGTCGAATAACAATCTCAAGAGGTATACAATATAACAAGTATTGTATAACAGAATCATACTTTGAAAAGATAAATAATCTTTAATATAACAATTTGAACTTGATTTAATAATAACGAGAATTTTCTAGAGGTAATTTATAAACATGAATAATGATAATAAGTAGGGTTAGAAAACTTGCCTCGTGTGTAGATTACACGCTAATTATACACGTTCTTCGATTTAATCCTACAAATCATTTCCATTCACAGCTCTAGTTAATTATAACGTAACTAGTCATCACAAGTTCATTCTTTTGTCTAAACTTTGGTTACGACTATACTTAGTCAAATTACCACACTTATTGTCACATAATATACACTTCACGAACAATAAATTAACTATGCGTTTAATAATTCAATTCACACGTAAATACGTTATTGACATGTTAAGAATCTTTTTCAACATCTCATTATACTTCTAACATATTTTTATGTTCATTAGATTTCGTTAATATCACATTCATGGACTTGAACACTTACAAAAAAAATTCAATTCTGGACAATCTGCAGAGTGGTGCTGCGGCGCCACTGATAGGCTTATTCTCGGTCTTTTTGTGATGCGATGATGACTGTGGTGCGGGTATTAAGGTGTGGGGTATGGCACATGCATGGCCTTGAAGGCGAACCGATATGATTCGCAATTCATAAAAATTGCAAAACATGGCCAACACCTCCAATTAATTTATTCCTACACGAAATTAGACATACCTAAACACTGTAATACACATATAACCATTATTTAACCCTTCTAGCATGATTTTAACATGTTAAAACACATAATTTGCAGAATCAACACATGTAATTTACAGAACTTGAAAGCCATTTTCTTATAAAACTTAAACAAGATAAATAAAATTTTGTTTGAAGGAATTACCCAAAGTATAAAGTGCAGATTAGTGGAGAAACTGTGACATCCCAGATTTTTAGAAATTATAAATGAGAATTTTATAAATAAAAGTATTATTTATGAGATATGTTGGGTGTGAGTATGTGTATGTCATATATTGTAGAATATGTAAATTGATGTGAAGAGAATGTTATATATTAATTTTAATATATATAAATATTTAATTGAATTATTTATTGAGTTAAATAAATAAATTTTATTTATAGAGTAATGTAATTAAGTGTGTGAGATAAATTAAATGAATATTTAGTATTTAATTTAATTAATATAATAATTTTATGTTATAGTTCTAATTTAATTGAGATAATTAAATTAGATGAGTTATGTGATGATTGTTACACAAAATTATAATTAACAAGTAAATATAATTATGTGACAATTTGATGAGATTGATTGATGTTAAGCTATTGATTAATTAAAATAATGAGTATTTGCCAAACATGGTCTTAGGCTTTTCAAGTTCAAATTGGTGTAACCTATGTATTAACTAGTAATTAGTATATCTAATAATTACTAGGAGTTACATATATTATATATTACTAGTATTGTATATTATATGTATATACTACAAGTTAGTATGTTAGTTTTAGAAAACAAACCAAAGAAAGAAGAAGAGAGTTAGAGAGAGTTGTAGGAGAGAAGAAGAAGAGGAAGAAAAGATGAAGAAGGAAAGCTTTGAGAAGACAAAACAAGCCCCATCATCATCATCTCCATCTCTCTCTTAAATTCATACTAATAAAGTTATAATCTAAATTCCTTGTTTTAATTATATTTTTATGTTCTTCATAATGTAGATAATTGTTATGTAGAAGTTGTATTGAGAAATTTAGAGAGATAGAGAGAAATAGGGGAATTGAGATGACCTAGAAGAAGAAGAAGAAGAAGAAGAAGAAGAAGAAGAAGAAGAAGAAGCTAAAAAAAGGTAACTTCTAAACTCTTATTTAATCCTTGATTTTTTTTGGGTAGATTTATATTCTAGGGTAGTAGATCATGCTTAATCTGTTTTTATTGGTTTAATCTTCGATTATCAAGAATCGAACAAGAGGATTCAAGAAAGAAAATGAAATGGAAAGAAAATTTGAAGAACAAAATTCGTAGGTTTTTAATAATTGTGGACATATCTTGTGAAATTCATACATCTTTGGGTATAATGAGTTAGAAAGTGAGCCTTATATCAAATCGAAGATATGGAAGTAAGCTATATTCTGAAAGTGGAATCACATGAAAAATCTTTGTAGATTTCTTGCGATTATCTACATTTTAGTAAGTGCAGTGCGAAGGAAAATAATCTATCCAGAAAATCAAAACTGTTACGGTTTCTGACTTTGAAAAATTCATATAAATTCGTGTGTTTTGAATCTGAAGAAACTTAAAACTGTAACGTTGTAGATATGGAAGTTTACTAGCAAGACACGCGAGATTGAGCCATTTTATGGACCGGATCATGTCTGAATAAATTGTTTAGTAAGGATGTCCAGAAAATGAAATTTTCTAGACTAGTTGATGAATTACAAAATCTGGTTTAGATGGATAAGGGTTTGACTTTAAGGGCTAGATGAGGTTTTAGTACACTGAGTAAGGGTTAATTATATATAAGAAGGAACAAAAATGGACATGTAACGAACGTGTTACGTTAAAAACGAAAACAACGTTTTGTTAAAGAAATTGTGAAGATGAGTTTTATAATTCTGTTTGAATTAAGATTTTGGGTGATGATATATTTCGATGATTAAAATATGTTTTTGACATATGTAATGAGTATAGATATGTGTTATCATATTCTATGCATAATTAACCATTTAAGATCAAGAGTTGAGATAAGTTAATGTGTGCACATAACGTGCTCGATAAAATGCCTAAGAGTAATAGTGTTTTCTAAACTTTGGTATACAAAGTGTCTAACTAATGGCTAATATTAGATATCTAAGTATGAAAAGATGATAATACAAGAATAATAATGGAAAGAAATCGAAAAGGGTAATTTTTGATTTATGAAGGAAAATTAAACATGTAAACAATGTGTTGAATATGCATTTTTGAAACCAAAGTGGTATAATAAAATGGTGTGATATACGCACATTAAACTACAAGTGTGATAGTCTAGCATGTGTGGTGATGAAAATGAAAAATAAAACCGAGTTGCATAAAAAATAGTTAGATGTCTATAAAGACATTATAAAGGATAATAAGATAAAGTAAGGTCTTAGAATAAATTTGACAATGAGATTGAGTATTGATTTTATTTATTATCAATCTCATATACAGTGTAGGTTATGCAAGGACGCGAAGTATTAGCGTGTTGGTAAAACGCCGGTAAAGGCAAGTCTTTCAGTTCCTTTTTGCTATGTGAACTTGATGATGAACTGCTTTAAAAATTTTGTGTATGATGTATTGTATATATCAAAAGTATGAAATGTGAAAGTCAATCTATGACTATGATGATGAACTATAAATGTTGATTGAGTAAGGAACTCAATCTTTATAGTTGTTATGTGAACTACAACATGTATGCTATGTTTGTTTATGATTATTCTTATATGTTGAGCATGTTATTATGTGCTACGTGATGCATGAAAAGCTCGTTAGATTTTCTTTAATTTGTCGAGCTCATTCTTGCAAATTACCATTTTTACAGATTCAAGAATTGAAGGTAACGCTATGTGCTACTTGATTGTTATGGATCAAAAGTGATATATGAAGATTTAATATCCTAGCTAAGTTATTATTCTTGTAAACCATGTCTAATGTTTCGAATAATGTATTAATGTTGAATTATAATATTGTTTTGCGAATGTAAACTATTGTAGTATTAAAATGATTCTGAGATATTTAGACGTAAAGGTTGAAGGTTTTGGGAACGAGGATAGTTTGTAATAGAAAATTTTAATTATTCCGCAAATTTCAATGGTTGTATTATCGTTTAATGATGTAAAATTAGAGGTTGAATGTATTATTAACGATTGAAGTCGAGAATTAAACTGTATAAATTGTGGGGTCGTTACAGTTGGTATCAAAGCTGATAGGTTAGAAACCTTAGGTAAGAGTACCTTAGGCTATAACCTTAGAGAAGAGAGGTAAAAATAAGTTACGAATAAGCTCAAATAGAGTTTGAACAATAAGGGATTAAAACTTGCGTGAAAGGATTCAAAGAAGAATCTCGCAGAGTTATAAGGAATATGAATGTGGGGTTACCCAACTCCAATAATAAAGATGTAAGGTAATAATAAATAGACAATGTCTATAAAAAAAGAGTGATAAAGAAGTTAAGAATAGAGAGTTATATCTAAGTGGTGTGTTGGTTTAAATCAATACGCTTAAAAACATGCAAGTGCACATGGTCAACAAGTAATATAGTAGTGAATAAAGTATCGTTCCCACGAGGACAAAATATCAAGAATCTTAACTTCACAATTATCAATTTTGTATTAACCCTAATTTTATTAAACTAATCAATTCGATGGTTTTTAAAATAAAAAAAATATAAATGAATAAATAATTAAATTATCATAAAATAGTCAACAATAACGAAATCCGAAATTTTAAACAATTAATGGAGAATTAGACTTATGATTTCACCTTGAGCTTCACTCTGATTTTTAAACCTTTATTCCAACTCAATTCAATATTTCAGTTTATTAATCAAGAACACGAACGTAGTAAGAGCCACCTCTCGATGCACTAATACCATATTAACATCAATCCACAATTAAGATAGAAATTTGTTAAACACCTAAATTAACCAACTCACTATATCTATATGTGAACTGCAATAAAAAAAGGTTGAAGTTTAAGCTCTCTATACGATTACATGCGATGTCAAGCGTATCTCTACCTTAACAATAATCACAAATATGCTATTGACATAATTCATGACACATGATATCTTAACTAGGTCTAGATTCGAATCTCCTCTCTCGAATCCTTTCAAATCCACTAAGAACTGTTGATCAGGCAATTCATAAATTCACGCACAAATTAACATAGATAAACTGAAAATATATTATTGAATTCGAAATCAAAGTTACAGAATCATCGTTACGCCCAAATATCCATCACAAGTCTAATAAGTAAATTAGTTCATAACGAATGAATTAAAAATTGAATAATTTGTTGAAAACATCATCCCAATTACAAATAGATGAAATAGAAGAAGAATTATGGAAAACCCCTTCACGTAGCCTCGATTTGCAACCATCGTGACAATCTCTGAAAATTACTCCTCCAACGTTCGCTCTTCAATCCTTGAAATCGCTCTTGAATTCTACCTTTTTTTTTGTTATAGGATTGTTGTTGTTCTAAGTAGAACCAAGCCCCCTTCACGTAGCCTGTTAGATGATCCTTTTATTAGAGTCCAAACGCACCAGCTAAAACCCACAAAACCGCGCCCCAACAGAAGTTGAAACCAAACAGGAAAGTTCTTTGACTTGGGACCCGCTTCCTGGTAAAAATACTAAAAAGGCGCGCCAAGCAGCATGGCCCATGACTTCAAAATTCCAAGGCTCCAATTTTTTTTAAGTTTTGCTCCGAAAAGACCGCCTTTCCATACCAATTGCATCCATGACCACACTACACATAAAATATCATGAAACGAGTAAAAACAAACACAAAACATGAAAATAACTACGAAATTAAACTTGAAATGAATATCGATTCGTGTATATAAAATCCACTTATCAAAATCCTCCAAACTTAAACTGTGCTAGTCCACGAGCATAAAACAACTACATGCAATATAATGAAATGCAATAACAATCTAAATGCCTAAAAATCCAACAACATCGCATAACTAACTTATTCCATCGCCCTCAGAGAAAACAAGCAACTGTACAGTACAAATTATCAAACCCATTCCACAATTATGTATTAATTCTCAATTCTTGAACAACTATTACTGGTATAGCGTGCGTGTGTGATCAACATCTAAGATAACTGATATGAACCCAAATTCAATACATAAACAACTTCTTAGAAGGAATTATACAGTGCAAACTTAAAAATCTCAAAGATAGGCACGATTCAACGAAAATTAAACTTAACCAAATTTACGGGTACATGCAGGATACTTATACTTTCTCTTCTTCTTTTCTTTTTTCTATACGGGGGCTTTCTGCACTTTTCCCATTTTATTCTTATATCTTTTTTTTTTCATAGATGGTTGGTGAGTGCGTTTTTCGCTCCATCTCACGCTTATGTTCATGGGGAGTGCTTCACCTCAACCCACCACAAGACTCAACATATTTCATTTTTTTTAAACTAATATATCCCGCATATATCCCCCCCAAACTTAGGTTCTTGCCTAATTTATCTACAGGTTATTCTGGCCAATGATGAGATTGTGAACAAGTTAACCAATATAGTATGGATTATTAGAACTGTGATGTAATTACTGTTATGAATCGATTCTTGGACTTGTTTGAAACTGTTATACAATGGGTAGCACTAATAACTTCTTTGTTAACCGGTTAGTTCAAATTGATACATAAAGGGTTTCTAAAGGATAGTGCTATCGTGAACCAGAAAATGACAAGGATAGGCAGTGATTGCGACTTGGTCATATGCAAACTAACTATTTAACTACAATTTTTTTATTTGTTTTTTTTTAGATAGAATATGAAAACAATACAAATACCTAATGCAAAATCCTAACTACTATGCAAAATAAAAATTTTAAAAAATGGATGCATGCAACTAAACAAATAACTCCCCCAAACTGAAATAAGACAATGCCCTCATTGGATAAAAATAAAATGCAAGAGGACTTCCCTGGAATTGTCTTAGTCTGGGTCGGTGGTTGGTGCTCTTCCTCATCAGAATCACTAGGAGGAAATCAAGCTAAAGGACCGGGTTGTTGATACAAAAATTGGGCCACCGGGTTAAAACTCTGAAGTGTTGTGTTGAATGAGGCAAAAGACGCGTTCATTGCATCGAACATATGATCTTGGCGCATTGCCAATGGCCTCATTTCCCGGCGTGCTGCCCTATTATGTGCATTCATTTGATTCTAGAAATCAAGGAACTGAGTACTAGAAAATGCCTCAGTCTGCGGGACCTGCTCGGTTCCTTGATCTCCCATTGTTTCATCCTCATCTCCCGAGGTATCGTCGGCATCAACTTCGTCTTCCGACGCCGATGGAAAAATAAAGCCCAGACCCCATGGATGCGACTCGCCTCCAGGCCACACCGAATACCGTTCAATCAATCTCGAATCAAGCAAAGCAAGCGGCGGTTGAGTGGGCTCATCATCAGAATAACGCACCCCGGCATTACGGCAGAACGCACAAATCAGTGAAGGGTGTGGCAATCCGCCCAAAAAATTTCCCCGTAAGCACCGACGGATGGAGAAATTAATGATGGCCCCGACGTCGATATGGAAATCTTGCACAATGGCGTATAACAGTAACGCCTTCTCTTTAGTGACGTCCGAAGTGTGTTGGGATGGAAGAAATTTCGCACATAAAAATGTGTACCATATCTTTCTATACAAGCTCAAGTCCTTGCTATTAAACACCGTTCCGCCCTTCCTGCCTTTGGTCCAAGATGTGCCCGGCTTTGTCATATTTGTAATAACCTCCTCATAATCCGGGTCAAAATCCCTTAGTTGGGCATACTGACAATGGTGTGGCACCCGCAATTGATAATACTCATTAATAGCGTCATCACTAAATGGAACCATCCGACCCCGCACAAACGCTTTGAAAGGAGCTTTATCTTCGGCGTTTGCATTGAATTCTTTGACGAGGTTGACCACGGGGGGGTACCGGATGTTCGGTGAATTTAAGCCACCCCTTTACATGAATTTGGGACATCATCTCCCCATCATTGCCCTCGGGGGCCAAGCCACGTTCTGGTGAAAGTGCCTTAGATTGCATGTACTCGTAACGGTCGGCGGCGATGACACTCACAAATTTTCGGCGTTCATACGTGGTTGGCGGTGGAGCGGCGCTTGAAATCGCCCCCCGTTGGCGTTTGGGTGTTGGTTGAGATGCCATTGCGTTTCAGCAGTGAACTCTTGCTAGTAACCACTTCCTCTCCCGAAAATTTGGTTCAGTCAATCTATCAAACACCTTGCGTGCACACCCTGGTCTTCCCCCAAACTTAGGTTGTTTCTATGGAATGTCAGTGGAGAGAAGATGAAAAAGCACAGGGAATGCAACTTACTTTCAATTGTGCTATATGTTCCCCAATTTCATGAAGAAGTCAAAATTTATGGTTATGAAGATTGGAGGTATGGGTTAGGGTTTATATAGAAGTGATGTAGGGTAGAGAAAGTGGTGGACGTGATTGAAGTCGTGTGGAAGACGTTGGGTAGAAGGTGGGTAAACTGATTTAGGTAGTGGTAGTGGTGGTAGTAGTTGTTTAGGGTCGTGGGTTATGTTGAGGAGAGGAAGGCAAAAATAGCAGCAGGGGCATGCCATTTAAAAGAACACGTCTGCTTGAGAATTAGGACCCCCCTTCGGCCGGTGAAGGTGCTTAAAACAAAAAGTCATCCATACGTGGCTATTATTGCTAAACTTTTTGGTCAAAAAATTTTTGAGATGGAAAATTTTCTGATATTCCTCCATTGCGTAGGCATTGTTTCTCTGAGTAATGTTAGACCTCTCCTAAAACCAAAAACAAGCAATACGTTAGATAAATGATGACTTGGAGTTTCGATGAGATTTTTAGTACTTTTCAGAGATTTTTAGCAAAATTTAGTAATTGACAAGTCCTAACTACTTCTTCATAAACTATATCCTAACAAATTAAACGTGAACTATGAAAATAAAGAAAGGTTGGGTTGCCTCCCAATTAGCGCTTGATTTTAAGTCGTTCAGCCTGACTACTCCCTATTTCATTGTGTATCGGCGAGGATGATGTTGTCGGCGTCCTAATTCGACTTGCCTCCCTAGTAGTGTTTTATCCGTTGACCATTGACTTTGAATGTTTCTAGCGGATTACGACTATAGAGTTCAACGTCGCCATGAGGAAATACTCATTTTATAGTAAATGGTCCCGACCATCTCGACTTAAGCTTTCCGGGGAACAAACGCAGCCGTGAATTGAACAAGAGGACTGCTTGACCCGACTCGAATGTTCATTGCATAATTTTCTGTTCGTGCCATCTTTTAACTTTTTCTTTGTATAACTTGGCATTCTCGTAGGCTTGGAGGCGGAATTCGTCGAGCTCATTTAGTTGGAGTAGCCTCTTTTCTCCTACCGCGGCTTGATCAAAATTTTGTTTCTGTATTGCCCAATAATCCTTTTGCTGTAGCTCCACCGGTAAGTGACATGCATTTCCATACAAGAGTTAATACGGCGACATCCCGATTAGTGTTTTGTATGCAGTTCGGTACGCCCATAATGCGTCGTCCAATCGAAGTGACCAATCTTTTCTACTCGAATTTACAACTTTCTCCAATATCCGCTTAACTTCTCTATTCGATACCTCGGCTTGCCCATTAGTTTGAGGGTGATACGCTGTAGCCACCTTATGATTGACCCCATACTTAGCCAAAAGAGCTGTAAACGACTTATTGCAGAAGTGACTGCCTTCATCACTGATTATTGCTCTTGGCATGCCAAACCTCGTGAAAATGTTTTTCTCTAAAAACTTGAGGACCACCTTGGCATCATTAGACGGTAATGCTACAGCTTCAACCCATTTCGATACGTAATCCACTGCGAGCAAAATATACTAATTGCTCAAAGACGACGGGAATGGTCCCATGAAATCGATGCCCCGTACATCAAAGATTCCACTTCAAGAATTGTTTGTAGGGGCATCTCATTCTGTTTCGATATGTTTCCCACCCTTTGGCATCGATCACATGTTTTCACAAATTGGTGGGCGTCTTTGAACACCATAGGCCAATAAACCCCGGATTGAAGAACTTTCGTTGCGGTGCGCTCACTCCCGTAATGTCCACCGTACGCCGATGAATGGCATTCTTGTAATATGCTATGGACTTCACTACATGGGATACATCGTCGAATCATCTTATCAGTACATTGTTTGAATAAGTACGGTTCATCCTATATGTACCACTTGACATCATGCAGAAACTTCTTTTTCTGTTGTCGTGTGAGATCCGGTGGGAGCATTTTGCTTACCACATAATTCGCTAAGTCTGCATACCAAGGAAATTCTGCATTCAACCCAAATAACTGCTCATCCGGGAATGTCTCGTTGATCACGCATCTATCTTCATCCTTTATCTCTAGAGTTTCCAGCCTTAACAACTGATCGACAACTTGATTCTCCGTCCCCTTTCTATCTTTAATTTCTAAATCAAATTCTTGAAGTAGGAGAATCCATCGGATAAGGCGTGGCTTTGCATCTTTTTTCGTTATTAAGTACCGAATAGCCGAATGGTCCGTGTAGACTATTACCTTAGTCCTGATCAAATATACCCGGAATTTGTCGAACGAGTATACCACTGCAAGCAATTCCTTTTCCGTAGTAGTGTAGTTCATTTGAGTCTCTATGAGTGTTTTGCTTGCATAATATATGGCGTGAAACAATTTGTCTTGTCTTTGGCCCAAAATATTAACCACGTGACGTTGCATCACACATAAGTTGAATAACATTTTCGGTCAAGATGCGACTATCACGAGGATGTAGTTAATTTCTTCTTCAACAATTCAACAGCGGACTTGCATTTCGTGAGTAAAGCTAAAAAGTCGCATCCTTCTCTAAAAAGCTGCATAGAGGTTTTGCAATCTTAGAGAAGTCTTTTATGAATCTCCGGTAGAACCCAGCATGCCCCAGAAAACTACAAATACCCTTAACTGAGCTCGGTGGAGGTAGTTTCTCGATCGTGTCTAACTTTGCCTTGTCCACCTCCAACCCTTGAGCCGACACCTTATGTCCCAAAATTATGCCCTCTTAAACCATGAAGTGGCATTTTTCCCAATTCAGTATGAGGTTTGTATCCTTACACCGCTGCAATACCATGACCAGATTCTCTAAGCAAGTGTCAAAAGTGTTTCCATAGACCGAGAAATTGTCCATGAAGATTCAACGTTCTTCTCCACCATATCCGAGAAAATAGTCATCATACTTTCTTTGGAAAGTTCTTGGGTGCATTGCACGATCAAGAATGACATTCTCACGAATGCAAAGGTGCCGTAAGGGCAAGTGAATGTTGTCTTTTCTTGATCCTCAGGAGAGATAGCAATCTGATTATATCCCGAATATCCATCCAATAAGCAGTAAAACTCATGTCCCGCTTAATCATCTAACATTTGATCGATAAAAGGTAGCGGGAAATGATCCTTCCGGGTTGCCTTATTCAATCTCCACGTAATCAATGCACACCCTCCAACCTATTATCGTCCTTGTTGGAATTAACTCGTTGTCCTCATTACGAATTACCGTCATTCCCCTTTCTTAGGCACCTGATAGATCGGACTTACCCATTTCATCGCCGAAATTGGGTATATATGACACCAAGCATCCAATAACTTCAGAATTTCCTTCTTGACCACTTCCTTCATGATTGGGTTAAGTCGACGTTGATGCTCCACCGACGGACTTGCATCATCCTCCATCAGAATCTTGTGCATGCAAAATGAGGGCTAATGCCTTTTATATCCGCGATCATCCATCCAATCGCTGATTTGTGATCCCTAAGCACTCTCAGCAACTTTTCTTCCTGCAATTCGTTAAGTGCAATAGAAATAATTACAGCTAAAGAATTTAAATCGCCTAAATACGCATACTTGAGATGTTTAGGGAGTGGCTTAAGTTCCAATGTCGGTGGCTCCTCCAATGATGGTTTCAATTTTTCTGCAACTGTCTTCTCGGTGTGCAAAGGTTCAACCGGTGCTCTGAATCGGCTAATTCGTGGCAATGAGTCTAGCATCTATAATCAGTCCACAAATTCTGGGTCATCTTTTCCCTCATCCCCCAGTAAGGTTGTTTTTAACGGATCATTGATCAAACTCTTTCCCATATCTTCGCTGGTAATTTGCTCAATTAAATCCATTCGATTACACTCTTCCTCGTCCGTGGGGTATTTCATTGCCTTGAACACATTGAATTTTACTTCTTGATCTTGGACCCTCATTGTAAGTTCTCCTTTTTGCACGTCTATGAGTGTCCTTCCCGTGGCCAAGAAAGGTCTCCCTAGGATGATCGGGATGTTCTTATCTTCATCGAAATCCAGTATGATAAAATCCGCAAGGAATATAAACTTATCCACTTTTACCAAAATGTCCTCTACAATGCCTCTCGGATGTGTGACTGACCTATCCACCAACTGCAATGAAATATTCGTAGGCTTTGGCGCGGGCAAACCCAATTCTAAATATACTGATAATGGCATCAGGTTTATACTCGCCCCCAAATCACATAAGCACTTGTTAAACGACATCTTCCCGATCGTGCACGGGATAGTAAAGCTCCCGGGTCTTTGAGTTTTGGTGGAAGCTTTTTCTGTAACACTGCACTACACTCCTCTGTTAGTGCCACTGTTTCGAAGTCTTCCCATTTCTTCTTCCTAGACAAAATCCCCTTCATAAACTTCGCATAACTCGGCATTTGTTCTAGGGCCTCTGCGAATGGGATATTAATCTGGAGTTTCTTGAACACATCTAAAAACTTTGCGAACTGCTTATCTGCTTTCTATTTTTGGACCCCATGCTGAAACGGCGGTGGAGGAAAAGCAATCGGCTCACCGTTTAGCTTGGGTTCCTCGGTTTTGTTCCCCTCTACTGCGTCACTGTCATCAACTTTTTCCTCCGGAGTTGCTGAATTTTCTGTACTATTCCCACCGAGGTGTTTTCCACTTCTCAACATAACTGCTTGGCATTGTTCATGATTACCCTTTGGATTTCTTTCAGTGTCGCTAGGTAATGTTCCTTGTGGTCTATTATTCAATGCCAATGCAATTTAACCTATCTGATTCTCTATATTTTTAATAGCAATAGCTTGATTCTTCATAGCCAAATCGTTGTTAGTCATATACCTTGCCCATGATTCCTCCCCATCGGATTTCCTATCCTGCTGTTGAATCTGTTGTGGATGACTATAAAAACCAGGGGGATATGATGGTCGTGGAGCTTGAGTTTGCTGATTATTGCTCCATAAGAGGTTTGGGTGATTCCTATTCCCCTGGTTGTAAGTGTTTTGGTAGGTATTTTGCAGAATCCTGTTGTAGTTGCCTATGAACTGAACGGATGCTGGATTTATTGCACACTACTCTGTCGGATGATCACCCGCACACAATTCACATACTACCATAACCTGCTGAACTTGTTCAACTTGAGCCCCTGCTAACTTATTCACCCTCTCATTCATCGTATCAAACTTCATGGATTGTGCAGAAAGAGTTTCTTGTATAGCTGTTACTCCATCTAATTCCAAGATCCCAGCCGCCTTTGCCTGTGTCATTCTTGCTGTGGGCCACTAGTAGTTATTTGCTGACATTGTTTCTATCAAATTGTAGGCTTCCTCGTAACTCTTCGCCATGAATGCATCGCCCGATGCCGCATCAATTCTAGTTCTGACATTTCCATGTAGCCCGTTATAAAAGGTGTTCATTTGTAGCCACTTGGGCAATCCATGATGTGGGCACTTTCTGAGTAATTCCTTATATCTTTCCCATACCTCACACAGTGACTCTCCATTCTGCTGCTCAAACATTGTGATGTCATTCCTCATTTTCGCAGTCTTCGACGGTGGGAAAAATTCGGCAAGAAATTTTTAAGCCAAATCCTCCCACGTAGTGATCGAACCCGGTGGTAGAGAGTGTAACCAACTCTTCGCCTTGTCCAGTAAATTGAATGGAAACAAACGAAGTCTCACTGCCTCATCCGACACCCCATTGTACTTGAATGTGTCGCACATTTCCAAAAAACTGATTAAATGCTTATTTGGATCGTCGTTTGCCATTCCCCCAAACTGACATGAGTTCTGCATCATCTGAATAGTCCCAGGCTTTATTTCAAAAGTGTTCGCGGCTATTGCAGGCCTAGTAATGCTCGACTGCAGATCAGTCACCCTAGGTGTGGCAAAATCCTTCAACGCTTTCTAGTCTTCGATAGCCATCGTTTCTTCCTTATCAGAAGTTTTGAATTCGTTCCTCGTTTCCTCAATCCACTTACTCAACTTTTGAAATCGTCTGTCAATGACGTCCTCAAAAGGTAGCAAGTCTGGATGTTTAGATCGTGTTTGCATAAAACAATGTCAAAAACCTAAAATTGAGAAACAAAAATAAAAATGTTTAAGTAAAATTGGACTAATTAAACTGATATTGTAAAAGCAAATATTAAAATCTCGGCTAAATTGTTCCCCGGCAACGGCGCCAAAAACTTGTTGGTTTAAATCAATACGCTTAAAAACACGCAAGTGCACGTGGTCAACAAGTAATATAGTAGTGAATAAAGTATCGTTCCCACGAGGACAAAATATCAAGAATCTTAACTTCACAATTATCAATTTTGTATTAACCCTAGTTTTATTAAACTAATCAATTCGATGGTTTTTAAAATAAATAAATAAAATGAATAAATAATTAAATTATCACAAAACAGTCACCAATAACGAAATTCAGAATTTCAAACAATTAATGGAGAATTAGACTTATGATTTCACCCTGAGATTCACTCTGATTTTCAAACCTTTATTCCAACTCAATTCAATATTCCAGTTTATTAATCAATAACACGAACGTAGTAAGAGCCACCTCTCGATGCACTAATACCATATTAACATCAATCGATAATTAAGATAGAAATTCGTTAAACACCTAAATTAACCAACTCACTATATCTCTATGTGAACTGCAATCAAAAAGGTTGAAGTTTAAGCTCTCTATACGATTACATGCGATGTCAAGCGTATCTCTACCTTAACAATAATCACAAATATGGTATTGACATAATTCATGACACATGCTATCTTAACTAGGTCTAGATTCGAATATCCTCTCTTGAATCCTTTCAAATCCACTAAGAACTGCTGATCAGGCAATTCATAAATTCACGCACAAATTAACATAGATAAACTGAAAATATCTTATTGAATTCGAAATCAAAGTTACAGAATCATCGTTACGCCCAAATATCCATCACAAGTCTAATAAGTAAATTAGTTCATAACGAATGAATTAAAAACTGAATAATTTGTTGAAAACATCATCCCAATTACAAATAGATGAAATAGAAGAAGAATTATGGAAAACCCCTTCACGTAGCCTCGATTTGCAACCGACGTGACAATCTCTGAAAATTACTCCTCCAACGTTCGCTCTTCAATCCTTGAAATCGCTCTTGAATTCTACCTCTTTTTTTGTTATAAGATTGTTGTTGTTCTAAGTAGAAGCAAGCCCCCTTCACGTAGCCTGTTAGATGATCCTTTTATTAGAGTCCAAATGCACCAGCCAAAACCCACAAAATCGAGCCCCAACAGAAGTTGAAACCAAACAGGAAAGTTGCTGAAACGGGACCCCCGCCCCGGCGGGGGGTACAGGTACAAAAAGGCCCGCCCCGGCGGGCATGGCCACTGACTTCAAAATTCCAAGGCTCCAATTTTTTTTAAGTTTTGCTCCAAAAAGACCGCCTTTCAATACCAATTGCATCCATGACCACCCTACACATAAAATATCATGAAACGAGTAAAAGCGAACACAAAACATGAAAATAACTACGAAATTAAACTTGAAATGAATATCGATTCGTGTATATAAAATCCACTTATCATGGTGCAATTGTACTCTTTCGTAGTTGATGTATGGTATCTGGGCTAAATGATTCCTTCATAGAGCGGAGGTATATACGAACTAGCAACTCAGAACCTAGTTTGTTGGTTGTTTGTGGGAAACCACTCAGCGTACCATATTGAAAATTGTAGAGACTCGATGTGTACCAAGTATAAAAAGTGGATACGTATGATGAAAGTGTAGAACTTGAATGAAATGTTGAGCAATGTAAATGAAGTTAGAAATTCTTAAAGGAAGAATTGTTATATAAACAAGAAGATTCAAAGAAGAATCTTGAAGAGATATAAATATAAGAAATGGGAGTTTCCTAACTCCAAAAGCCAAGATAACGAATAATGTCGTAAATGATGAAAAAGAGAAAGAAAGAGGATCGTAAAACAAAACGATCACGAGTTAAGAAAAGAATTTTAAGGGAGATAATTATAGAATAAGATCACGACGTGGTCTGTTTAAGTTATAAAAGAAAGATGGTCTATAATGTTTTAATAATTATAGCTTAATGCTATGAAGATGGTGTACTATGAAAAAGTACGAGATAACTCATAAGGAGTTATAGATAATGTGATACGAGAAATTCGTATCGAGCAAAGAGCAAGTTAAAAGTAAGATAGAGTTAGGTGGGATTTCAATTGAGGACTCATGTGATGGCTGTGTTGTACAAATCTTTGTATGGGCGAGGGTTTTGTGCTTGCACTCAGTTTATCATATTGATAATCATTGGAATGTTGGTGTCCCGCTATCTATGTATATGTGGAGAAAAGGTGATTCTTTTCTCATGTGTATGTTTGATAGTTAGAAACTATTAAGTTTAGATAGATATTATTAGGATTAGGCGTGGTTCTTAAAACTAATGCATATAGTAAGTTCGTGACTCATAATAATATGTTATGTTTTGAACCCCTCAGCGAATGGACGTCTATGGTCTCACTAGGATAAGTTCTTAAACTCATATTATTTTGGCAAGTCCTGAACTTCCAATGTGCGGTAAGTTTGATGAACTGGGGTATAATTAAGTTATGAATGGAGTATTGAGGATGATAGGAATAGATAGATCTTTTAAGCATTGGATCATTACAGAAAGTGGAGTTGATGGTGGAAGCATAGGTATTCTAAATCTACTAGTTATGCTATACTTTTGAAATTTATTGACTTCGTACTGATGTTTACACTTCTATTTTCTTGAAAAACATTGGATCAAATGATAGAACCAATGAGTTTTAACAACAATACTGTTATTCGTATGTCTATGCTAATTGTTTCGGCTAGACAAAAATGATTTGCAATATATCAAAATGTATTTTATATCATTAATGCATCATGTAACCTGGTGCAAAGATGATAATAATCAATGCAGTATTACCTAGTGTTGGATGTGATCTAAGGATCGTCAGCCCACTATGGTATGATGTAGTATGATAAAATCAACAAATAACGGAATCCTCAACGGACTGTAAATACAGTGCGGTATCATGACATCATAAAAAGATTTTTGAGATTTCTTTGAGATATGAGAATACATATGTATGTATGTATATATATATATTTGGTTGATGTAGAATTGTTGTAGAGGTCTATGCTATTTGATTCAACTAGACAAATATTGAAAGATGTTCATGAAATTCATGAGTTTCTTGAGAAGTTATGCCAAACCAAATTATTTTTAGTGCGGATTCGAGATGTTGAAAAGTGAGATGAACAACCCTATTATTAGGGGTTAAGCTTAGTTTTATACTTTGCCTTTGAATTGTTTGTATACAATACATGTACAATAGGTTGATCACCTAGAGTACTTGCATGAGGGTGTTTTCGGTCTTTGTGATTGATAAACATTACGCCAAAGAGGGTTTAAAGTGTGAAGAACCAGGGGTGAAGCACTATTAAACCTAGAGAATAGAGTTCATGGTCTTGTGACCCTCAGCATGATTTGGAATCTTTTAAATTCCTGAGTTATTCATACTACTTGCCAATTATTTAAAAATTGTGGAGGATTCTTGTTATTCTACAAGATGGAAGTGAAAAAGGAAAGTATTCCTTTGAAAGAAGTAAGTCGTAAAATGCGACACTGGATGATGGATATGTTGAATAAGTGAGAAAATACATTTTGAAGTGAGAAGGATGTGAGTTATCAAAGAATAATGTGAAACTTTTAATAGAAAAGTTTAATAATTGTAGAATGATGTTTGTGGAAAGAAAGTGGTTATAGAAACCAATGAATGAATGAAGTAGTGACGTAAAAAACTACTTTGATAGATTGAATGAATAAAGATTAATAAATAAATAAAAAAAATTGAGGACAAAATTCTTAGAAGAAGGGGTGAATGTAATGTCCCAAGAGTTTGATCATATAATATATGATAATGATCCTTAGAGAAAGATAATGAACGGGTCAAAGAATATGTAATACTCAAATATAATTGAGTCTAAGTAAATATTATGAAATAAAACTTATAAGAATTTATTATCAAGAATGGTGAGAGTAGAAAATATAAAACCTATATTAAGGTAATGTGTTGAAGTTATTCAATGAATAGATTTGAGGAAAACCTGAGTAAGGTAGGGTTTCGGTGATTCCGAGGGCGGAATCCTTATAAGGAGGGAAGGATGTGACATCCCAGATTTTTAGAAATTATAAATTAGAATTTTATAAATAAAAGTATTATTTATGAGATATGTTGGGTGTGAGTATGTGTATGTCATATATTGTAGAATATGTGAATTGATGTGAAGAGAATGTTACATATTAATTTTAATATATATAAATATTTAATTGAATTATTTATTGAGTTAAATAAATAAATTTTGTTTTGATTATAAAGTAATGTAATTAAGTGTAGCAGATTAATTAAATGAATATTTAGTATTTAATTTAATTAATATAATAATTTTATGTTATAGTTCTAATTTAATTGAGATAATTAAATTAGATGAGTTATGTGATGATTGTTACACAAAATTATAATTAACAAGTAAATATAATTATGTGACAATTTGATGAGATTGATTGATGTTAAGCTATTGATTAAATAAAATAATGAGTATTTGCCAAACATGGTCTTAGGCTTTTCAAGTTCAAATTGGTGTAACCTATGTATTAACTAGTAATTAGTATATCTAATAATTACTAGGACTTACATATATTATATATTACTAGTATTGTATATTATATATATATACTACAAGTTAGTATGTTAGTTTTAGAAAACAAACCAAAGAAAGAAGAGGAGAGTTAGAGAGAGTTGTAGGAGAAGAAGAAGAGGAAGAAAAAGAAGAAGAAGGAAAAGCTTTGAGAAGACAAAACAAGCCCCATCATCATCATCTCCATCTCTCTCTTAAATTCATACTAATAAAGTTATAATCTAAATTCATTGTTTTAATTATATTTTTATGTTCTTCATAATGTAGATAATTGTTATGTAGAAGTTGTATTGAGAAATTGAGAGAGATAGAGAGAAATAGAGGAATTGAGACGAGCTTGAAGAAAAAGAAGAAGAAGAAAAAAAAAAGCTAGAAGAAGGTAACTTCTAAACTCTTATTTAATCCTTAATTTTTTTGGGTAGATTTATGTTCTAGGGTAGTAGATCATGCTTAATCTGTTTGTATTGGTTTAATCTTGGATTATCAAGAATCAAACAAGAGGATTCAAGAAAAAAAATGAAATAGAAAGAAAATTTGACGAACAAAATTCGTAGGTTTTTAGTAATTGTGGACATATCTTGTGAAATTCATACCTCTTTGGGTATAATGAGTTAGAAAGTGAGCCTTATATCAAATCGAAGATATGGAAGTAAGCTATATTCTGAAAGTGGAATCACATAAAAACTCTTTGTAGATTTCTTGCAATGTCTGATTAGTAAGGCTGGTCCGAAGGGAAAATAATATGTCCAGAAAATCAAAACTGGTATGGTTTCTGACTTTGAAAAATTCCCATAAATTCGTGTGTTTTGAATCTGAAGAAACTTAAAACTGTAAAGTTGTAGATATGGAAGTTTACTAGCTAGACACGCGAGATTGAGCCATTTTATGGACCGGATCATGTCCGAAATAAATTGTTTAGTAAGGATGTCCAGAAAATGAAATTTTCTAGACTAGTTGATGAATTACAAAATCTGGTTTAGATGGATAAGGGTCTAACTTTAAGGGCTAGATGAGGTTGTAGTACACTGAGTAATGGTTAATTCTATATAAGAAGGAACAAAAACGGACATGTAATGAACGTGTTACGTTAAAAACGAAAACAACGTTTTGTTAAAGAAATTGTGAAGATGAGTTTTATAATTCTATTTGAATTAAGATTTTGGGTGATGATATATTTTGATGATTAAAAATATGTTTTTGACATATGTAATGAATATAGTTATGTGTTATCATATTCTATGCATAATTAACCATTTAAGATCAAGAGTTGAGATAAGTTAATGTGTGCACATAACGTGCTCGATAAAATGCCTAAGAGTAATAGTGTTTTCTAAACTTTGGTATTCAAAGTGTCTAACTAATGGCTAATATTGGATATCTAAGTATGAAAAGATGATAATACAAGAATAATAATGGAAAGAAATCGAAAAGGGTAATTTTCATTTATGAAGGAAAATTAAACATGTAAATAATGTGTTGAATATGCATTTTTGAAACCAAAGTGGTATAATAAAATGGTGTGATATACGCACATTAAACTACAAGTGTGATAGTCTAGCATGTGTGGTGATGAAAATGAAAAATAAAACCGAGTTGCATATAAAATAGTTAGATGTCTATAAAGACATTATAAAGGATAATAAGATAAAGTAAGGTCTTAGAATAAATTTGACCATGAGATTGAGTATTGATTTTATTTATTATCAATCTCACATATAGTGTAGGTTGTGCAAGGACGCGAAGTATTAGCGTGTTGGTAAAACGCCGGTAAAGGCAAGTCTTTAAGTTCCTTTTTGCTATGTGAACTTGATGATGAACTACTTTAAATTTTTAGTGTATGATGTATTTTATATATCAAAAGAATGAAATGTGAAAGTCAATCTATGACTATGATGATTGAACTATAAATGTTGATTGAGTAAGGAACTCAATCTTTTTAGTTGTTATTTGAACTACAACATGTATGCTATGTTTGTTTATGATTATTCTTATATGTTGAGCATGTTATTATGTGTTATGTGATGCATGAAAGCGTTAGATTTTTTTTGGTCAAGTGAGCTCATTTCTTGCAAATAACCATTTTTGCAGATTCAAGAATTGAAGGTAACGCTTATGTCTTTACTTGATTGTTATGGATCAAAAGTGATATATGAAGATTTAATATCCTAGCTAAGTTGTTATTCTTGTAAACCATGTCTAATGTTTCGAATAATGTATTAATGTTGAATTGTAATATTGTTTTGCGAATGTAAACTATTGTAGTATTAAAATGATTCTGAGATATTTAGACGTAGAGGTTGAAGGTTTTGGGAACGAGGATAGTTTGTAATAGAAAATTTTAATTATTCCGTAAATTTAAATGGTTGTATTATCGTTCAATGATGTAAAATTAGAGTTTGAATGTATTATTAACGACTAAAGTCGAGAATTAGATTGTATGAATTGTGGTGTCGTTACAGAAACCCTTTTTAGATGCTAATTCAATTACTCAACTCACAATTTCCTCAACAATTTCTCAATTTCTCTCTGAATTTCTTTACCAGACTTAGAAAATGAAATAATAAGAAGACGTATATAATGACAGCAATAGACGCACTGTGTGGTCAGTTAACCCAATCATGGGTTAACTGCTACTAACTCCCCATAAGGCTTTGTTTGGTTAACCTTAAATGGCTCAAATTTATTTAATTTAATAAATCTTTTATCCTATAGTTTAATAATGTCATACCCAATTATAAAATAAATCAAATATCTTATTTAATTTAATTTAAATAAAATATGATAATTTCTCATAAATTCACATAGTCGTATAATTAATTTTCTCATTAATTATAAAATACTATTAGCTTATTAAATATTTCTTTTAATTCAATAAACTCACATAGTGACATACTTTGAATAATAAGATTCAGCACATTAATTTAATAAATATAACTCATATAATTAAATTAATCTACCACAATTTCATTAATTAATTAATTAATCCAATAATTAAATCATCGAACAATATTTATTTAATTCAATAAATATAAAAATTAAATTACAAAAATCTCGTTCGTCACATCTTTGCCCCCTTAAAAGGATTCTCATCCCCGTAATCACGACTCAATCAAATCAACCTGTTACATTCTCCCCCCCTTTACAAAGATTATATCCCCGTAATCGCCATACATAATTTAAGTAAATAAATGAGGGTAATTCTTCATCATATTCTCTTCGAGTTCTCACGTAGCTTCTTCAGCGTTGTGGTTCCTCCAAATTACCTTAACCGATGGTATTACTTTATTTCTGAGAACTTGTTCTTTTCTGTCGACAATTTGAACATGAATTTCTTCGTAAGATAAGCCTTTTTCAAAATGTAGGGGTTCGTATTCAATTACATGCTTGTAATCGGGTTTATAGGGTTGTAAAACTGAAACATGGAAAACGTTGTGGACATTCTCAAGTGCTGGAGGTAAGGCTACCTCATACGCAACTTCTTCGATTTTTCGCAATACTTCAAAAGGACCAAAAAATCTTGGGCTTAATTTCCCTTTTTTTCCGAACCTGATCTTCCCCTTCCAGGGAGAGACCTTCAAGAATACATAACTACCCGATTTAAACTCAAAATTTTTACGATGTGGATCGGCGTATTTCTTCTGTCTATCTTGAGCTTCTACAAGTCTTGTTCGGATCACTTTGACTATTTTTCTGTCGTCTGCTGTACTAATTCTGGGCCTAGTAATTGTCTCTCACCAATTTCATCCCAGTATAGCGGGGTTCTGCACTTTCTTCCGTATAACGCTTCATAAAGCGGAATGCCAATACTAGCGTAGTAACTGTTGTTGTAGCCGAACTCTATGAGCGGTAGGTGATCATTCCAATTTCCTTTAAAGTCCATCACACATGCTCTTAGCATATCTTCTAATGTCTGAATCGTTCTTTCGCTCTATCCATCTGTCTGAGGGTGATATGTTATACCAATTCGCAATTGCGTACCCATGCATTCTTGTAGATGTTTCCAGAAGTTCGATGTAAAGCGTGGATCTCTATCGGAAACAATTGACACCGAAACTTTGTGCCTCGAAACAATCTCTTTCACATATAACCTTGCCAACTGATCTAAGTTCAATCTGATTTTGATCAGAAGGAAGTGTGCAGATTTCGTCAGTTGGTCAACGATAACCCATACTGCGTCATAGCCTTTCTGAGTTGTCGAAAGGCCAACCACGAAGTCTATTGTAATATGTTCCCATTTCCATTCTGGAATCTCTATAGGTTGTAGTAACCCACTCGGCCTCTGATGCTATGCTTTCACTTTCTGACATGTCAGACACTTGGCAACACACTCTGCAATATCTCATTTCAAATTTGGCCACCAAAAATGTTGTTGAAGATCTTGGTACATCTTGGTACTACCAGGGTGAATCGAATATCGAGAACTATGAGCCTCGCTCAAAATGTCTTCCTTAATCTCTTTTACTGGAGGTATCCAAACTCTGCTCTCAAATCTCATTATTCCTTCCTTATCCATTTTGAATCTCGGTTCAGTTCCTTCGGATATCTTCTTTTTCACCTTTTTACATTTTTCGTCCTGCAATTGAGCCTCCTTAACCTTATATAGTAAGGTTGTACCAGATTGCATCTGAAATAACTTCTCATCAATTTCCATAGGATACTTCACTTCCAATTCCAACTTCTCCATGGTCGAAATTAACTCCTTCTGAGCAGTAAACATCATCAATTTCTCCCGACCCTTTCTACTTAAGGTGTCGGCAACCACATTTGCCCTACCCGGATGGTATAAAATCTCACAAACATAGTCCTTAACTAACTCCAACCACCTTCTTTCAAGATATTCAAGTCTTTTCGTGTAAAAATATATTTGAGACTCTTTCGGTCTCAGATATATTTCACACTTCTCCCCATAGAGATAGTGTCTCCAAATTTTCAAAGCAAAAACTACTGCAGCTAACTCCAAGTCGTGGGTCAGATATCCCTTCTCATAATCCTTTAATTGTCGTGACGCATACACAATGACTCTGCCCACATACAAGTCCTTTATGTGATGCATCACTAAAAACAACAAAATTTCCTGTATCGTCTGGAAGAGACAACACAGGTGATGTACTCAACCTCTTCTTCAATTCTTGAAAGCTTTCTTCACACTTCTCCGTCCAAACAAATTTCACAGCTTTTCTAGTCAAATTCGTTAATGGAGTTGCGATCTTGGAAAAGTCTTGAATGAATCTTCTTTAATATCCTACTATCCAAGAAAACTACATATTTCCGATGGCGTCCTCGGCTGATCCCAGTTAATCACGGCTTCAACTTTGGATGGATCTACCGAAATTCCATTTTTATCAATCACGTGCCCAAGAAATTGTACCCGCTCGATCCAAAATTTGCATTTCGAAAAATTGGCATACAAGTTCTCCCTTCTCAACACCTCCAACGTTAATTTCAAATGCTCTTCATGTTCTTCCTTGGTTTTCAAATATACCAAAATGTCATCTATAAATACCACTACGAACTTGTCCAAAAATTGGTTGAACACACCATTCATTAGTCCCATAACTGCTGCAGGAGCATTCGTTAGACCAAACGACATTACCAAAAATTCATAGTGACCATATCGTGTTCTGAATGCTGTCTTCGGTACATCCTCTAGCCTCACCTTCAGTTGATGATAACCACTCCTCAAGTCTATCTTGGAAAAGTATCTCGCTCCATTCAATTGATTAAATAGGTCGTCGATTCTCAGTAATGGATATCTATTCTTAATCGTGACCTTATTCAGTTATCTATAATCAATGCAAAGTCGCATCGTTCCGTCCTTCTTTTTCACAAACAAAACTGGAGCTCCCCATGGTGATATGCTTAGTTGAATGTACTTCTTGTCCAGCAATTCTTGTAGTTGCACCATCAATTATTTCATCTCTACTGGTGCCATTCGGTATGGTGCCTTCGATATTGGAGCAGTTCCTGGCGCCAAATCGATCACGAAATCAACCTCTCTATCTGGCAAAAGCCAAATCGTCTGGACATACGTCGGCGAAATCCTTCACTACTGGTATCACTTCTACTTTCGGATTCTCTTTACGACTGTCGATTATGTAAGCTAAATATCCTAGACAGCCTTGTCTTAACAACTTCCTGGCCTACATCATCGTAAGACAACTCGCTTGTCTAGGTGACTTGCTACCATAAAACACAACCTTTGACGGAGTCATAAGATTAATACGCTTCTTCTGACAATCAATTACAGCCATGTAATTGAATAATCAGTCCATTCCCACGATAACATCAAATTCCCTAAGTCGAATAGGGATAAGATCTACGTTCATGATATTACCCTTAATATCCACTCTAAAGTTCTTATGCACGTACTTAACAGGGATTATTTCTCTATTCGCAATTTCTATGTTCATGGGGTATTCTAACTCATCCTTAGATAATTCTAAGTTCTTAGCAAAGTCATCGGATATAAAGGAACAAGTAGCACCCGAATCAAATAATACATAAGCTTTAACTTTATTGATCGGAATGATACTTGATACCACATCACGAGACTGAATTGCATCCTGCACCGTCATGTTGAATGTCATGGCGGTCGGTCGGTTAGTTATGATTGGTCCTGTGATAGTCAGAGCGCTTCCACCGCTGTGTCCTCTATTTCCTCCTGATCCTGCCCCTCCAGATCCCTTCTTAGGATAGTCTCTTGCCAAATGATCCTTTGAGCCACAAGTGAAGCAGGCACCCTTCTTTGGGTTAGGACAGTTAGGTGTTATGTGGCCTTCCTGACCACAATTTTAGCACACTCATTTACCTTTAATACACACTCCCAAATAAGCTTTCCCACAGGTTGGGCACGCTTCGATCCTTTTCTTCTGACCTCATTGCTGATTTCCAGTTGATGAGTTGTCAGACCATGTTCTCTTCTGATTATTATTACCACCTCCTGTGTTGCTTCCACCAGCCTTGTTAATTCCTTCATTTTCACTCTTCTTCTTCTTCTGATCCTGATTATATTTGGTAACCGCATCGTTTCCACCTTAAGCGAGGATGGCCTTTTCCAGTACTCCAGCAAAGGTGTTTAGCTGAAACATTGATACTTTGCTATATACCCAGGGCTTCAGTCCTTGTTCAAACCTTCTTGCTTTCCTCTCATCTTTGTGTACTTGATACGGGACGAACCTAGCCAACTCATTGAATTTTACCGCATAATCAGGTATGGACATATTTCCGTGTTTTAACTCCAGAAATTGGACCTCCATTTGGTTCTACGAGCTGGTCGAAAAATATATCTCGAAAAACATCTCCTTGAACCTCTCCTAGGTAATCATACCTTCTCCTCCACAGACCTTGTTTGCCTGTCATCAATAACTGGCTTCAGATTTCAGCATAAACATTGCGAAAGCGGTCTTCTGGTCCTCTCTGACTCTTACGACATCAAAAACCTTCTCCATCTCCATAACCCAAGTCTGAGCTTTGATCGGGTTCATGGAGCTTTTAAACTTTGGCGGTCCCACCGCCTTAAAATCTCTAAATGTTGTATTCGGTGGAGCTTGAGGTTGATTATTCATCGCTCCAGCTAGTAAGTTCACTAATTGTTGTACAGGGTTATCATTGGCATTATTGTTGTTATTCATTGACTCTTCTTGAGCTGGTTAACAATTTTGTCTTCTTCTTGGCAGCATATTTCTTTTAAAATATATGCTTATTAGATCTTTGTTTATCTCTCTAAATACTTAAGGCATTACTCAACAATTTAACATAATCACTTAACAAATTATCTCAAACAACTTGATATATTTATTCAAATCAAAAGTTTTAACATCTAACAAATAGCATCACTGCAATTTACATCAACTATCCCGAGATAAAGAATCCACATGATTTAAAACATTAAAATATTCATTTGTTCATAACCACATCGGAATTTACATCTAAATACCAGATAAGTTTTTCACATAATTAAACAAAAACTATCCACCCTTTCATAAGTATATACCGAACGAATTCTAGCTACGTTCCTCTTCCATGATGCGAGACATTGTCCTGCGATCTAGTATGTATGATGGTAGTCCTTCAAACTGGATTGGATACCTCAAAACTCGGTCTTGAGCCTCATCCATTACATTTTGGAGTGTAGAGTACGTCTCCCCAAGCTTAGCCTTCTTCGCACGACAATCCTCTTCTGCAAGATCAGCACGACGAGATTCTCTTACCCAGCCCTCCTCTGCTATGATCAGCCTTTCTGAGCTTTCCTTCAGTTCCTTCTTCAACTTCTCTATCTCTTTGGACTTCTCCTGATTAGTTTGACCCTTCTCGTGAACCAAATCCCACTCCACATTTACTAGACGTGTGTGAAGAGTCACAGCCTCCCTCTCCTTCTGCTCGATGGTAATCTTCTGAATAATCGCTCACTCAGTCAGATCCTAGACAGTGTCACGTAACTCTACGTTACGGTCATATAACTCGTCGTACATCTCAGCATCGATGGAGTTCGGTGGGAACTCCTCTTCTTCCTCTTCCTCCTCAGGATCTTCTTCTGGATCAGTCTCAGGCTCATGCTCCTGACCAACAACAGTGATTAATGGAGATGGCTCTCTCTGTATCAACTGCTCCCTAACAACATGAATGTCTCGGGGCTCCTCCCCATTAGGTACTCGGGGTTCCTCCTCCCCAGCTCAACTAGTTCCTCAAATATCTGACATCCTGACAACAAAGTTTCATGTTTTAGTTACTAAGTCGTACTAGTGAGTACATAAACACATAAAGTCTTTTATTATCTTTAATGAATTAAGAAATTCATTCCTTAGAACTTGATAAGAGTTTTCCATCACTATGTTTTTCCTATAAGGCTACTACCTAAGGTTGTTCCCCCACCTAAGGTTCATAACCTACAGCTTTGATACCAACCTGAGACACCCCAAAATCCGGGTACTTCAATTTCCACATGATTTGGTGTACACTATTCAAACATCATATATCTATCTACCAATAATCAATAAAAGCATTAATAGATAGAAATAAATCCTCTCATTAAGGAGTTACATCATAACAATACATAAATCCCAGGTCATACTAACCTTAAATCTTAACTGTGGAAACATAAACAATTAATCATCTTACACATCAATAACATAAGTCTAAAACAGAAATACATCATCACATAAAATAACAAGTCTTCATCACTTGTTAATCTTGCCCTTGCCTTTGCTAGTAGAAGGTTCGTCGTACCTTTCGTTCTTAACTGCAATGTTATTATTACGCAAGAGTGAGCATGATTGCCCAAAAGTAAAAAAATGAAATAACAATATATAATAACATGCGAGTGAATCAAAGACTTTTGAAATAAAAGCTCAACTTTTGAATCAAGAATGAATAACAAGAATTCAAAAGATTTCTGAGGGTCAAAAGACCTTGAACTATGTCCTAGGTTATCAAGGGTTCTACTTGAAACCTTTCGATCATAAGAATATGGACTCTTCTACTGCGTACTTAGGGGATCACCCTTAGTACCATCATCGTGCACAATATCTTAACACTAACGCATAAGAAATCCCTATACAGGTTTGTTCATCTCAGTTTGACATTAGAGTCCGCACCAAAGGAAGTTTGGTTTGGATAAATCAATAAGAGTTTTGAAATTTAGAACATTCATCAACTATGGACTAGTCGAATCAAATAAAGGTTCACTAGTCTAATAAGGTTCAACAATAAATGATATTTAAATTGAATAACAATCTCAAGAGGTATACAATAGAACAAGTATTGTATAACAGAATCATACTTTGAAAAGATAAATAATCTTTAATATAACAATTTGAACTTGATTTAATAATAACGAGAATTTGCACGATGTGATTTATAAACATGAATAATGATAACAAGTAGGGTTATAAAACTTGCCTCGTACGTAGATTACACGATAATTATACACGTTCTTCGATTTAATCCAACATATTATTTCCATTCACAACTCCAGTTAATTATAACGTAACTAGTCATAAGAAGTTCATTCTTTTGTCTAAACTTTGGTTACAACTATACTTAGTCAAATTACCACACTTATTGTCACATAATATACACTTCACGAATAATAAGTTAACTATGCGTTTAATAATTCAATTCACACGTAAATGCATTATTAACATGTTAAGAATCTATTTCAACATCTCATTATACTTCTAACATATTTTTATGTTCATTAGATTTGGTTAATATCACATTCATGGACTAAAACACTTTAAAAAAAAATTTAATTATGTACATTCTGCAGAGTGGCGTTGCGGTGCCACTGATAGGCTTATTCTCTCTAGCACTGACTACTGACGCTTAATCATGTGCCACAAGAAGTATTAAGGTGTGGAAATTTGCACGTGATATGACGAAAGTAATGTGATTCGCAATTCCGAAAAATTGCGTAACATGGCCAACACCTCCAATTAATTTATTCCTACATGAAATTAGACATACCCAAACACTGTAATACACATATAACCATTATTTAACCCTTCTAGCATGATTTTAACATGTTAAAACACATAATTTACAGAATCAACACATTTAATTTACTGTTCTTGGTTTTTTGAAATTTTTGAATAAATATCATGAAAATAAACACTACGAATTCATTATAACACCGAATCCGTTCATTTGAAGTTTGGTCTCTTCGTTCTTATATACGGGTATAAAATTTATGACACAATATATGTTTGACGTATTAAATTTGCGAGTAAGGGCCATATGGCCATATACACCCCCAAATTTGGGTACTTCAAGTTCCATATAATTTGGTGTTCACTATTCAAACATCATATATCTATCTACCCATAATCAATGAAAGCATTAATAGATAGAAATAAATCCTCTCCTTAAGGAGTTACATCATAACAATACATAAATCCCAGGTCATACTAACCTTAAATCTTAACTACGGAATCATAAACAATTAATCATCTTACACATCAATAACATAAGTCTAAAACAGAAATACATCATCACATAAAATAACAAGTCTTAATCACTTGTTAATCTTCCCCTTGCCTTTGCTAGTAGAAGGCTCGTTGTACCTTTCGTTCTTAACTGCAATGTTATTATTACGCAAGAGTGAGCATGATTGCCTAAAATTAAAAAAATGAAATAACAATATATAATAACATGCGAGTGAATCAAAGACTTTTGAAATAAAAGCTCAACTTTTGAATCAAGAATGAATAACAAGAATTCAAAAGATTTCTGAGGGTCAAAAGACCTTGAACTATGTCCTAGGTTATCAAGGGTTCTACTTGAAACCTTTCACAGTCATAAGAATATGGACTCTTCTACTCGTACTTAGGGGGATCAGCCCTTAGTACCATACTGTGCACAATATCTTAACACTAACGCATAAGAAATCCCTATGCAGGGTTGTTCATCTCAGTTTGACATTAGAGTCCGCACCAAAGGAAGTTTGGTTTGGATAAATCAATAAGAGTTTTGAAATTTAGAACATTCATAAACTATGGACTAGTCGAATCAAATAAAGGTTCACTAGTCTAATAAGGTTCAACAATAAATGATATTTAAATTGAATAACAATCTCAAGAGGTATACAATAGAACAAGTATTGTATAACAGAATCATACTTTGAAAATATAAATAATCTTTAATATAACAATTTGAACTTGATTTAATAATAACGAGAATTTGCTCGATGTAATTTATAAACATGAATAATGATAACAAGTGGGTTAGAAAACTTGCCTCATGCGTAGATTACACGATAATTATACACGTTCTTCGATTTAATCCTACATATCATTTCCATTCACAACTCCAGTTAATTATAACGTAACTAGTCATAAGAAGTTCATTCTTTTGTCTAAACTTTGGTTACAACTATACTTAGTCAAATTACCACACTTATTGTCACATAATATACACTTCACGAATAATAAGTTAACTATGCGTTTAATAATTCAATTCACACGTAAATGCATTATTAACATGTTAAGAATCTATTTCAACATCTCATTATACTTCTAACATATTTTTATGTTCATTAGATTTGGTTAATATCACATTCATGGACTAAAACACTTTAAAAAAAAATTTAATTATGTACATTCTGCAGAGTGGCGTTGCGGTGCCACTGATAGTTTATTCTCACAATGGCCGACGACGATGTCATGCAAGACACGGTATTAAGGTGAAATGCACTGCAATGCATGATTTAACAATAAAATGATTCTGCAATTCCCAAAAATTGCAAAACATGGCCAACACCTCCAATTAATTTATTCCTACATGAAATTAGACATACCCAAACACTGTAATACACATATAACCATTATTTAACCCTTCTAGCATGATTTTAACATGTTAAAACACATAATTTGCAGAATCAACACATTTAATTTACTGTTCTTGGTTTTTTGAAATTTTTGAATAAATATCATGAAAATAAACACTACGAATTCATTATAACACCGAATCCGTTCATTTGAAGTTTGGTCTCTTCGTTTTAATATGCATACTTATATACGGGTATAAAATTTATGACACAATATATGTTTGACATATTAAATTTGCGCGGCCATATGGCCATATTCACCCCCAAATTTGGGTACTTCAAATTCCATATAATTTGGTGTTCACCATTCAAACATCATATATCTATCTACCCATAATCAATGAAAGCATTAATAGATAGAAATAAATCCTCTCCTTAAGGAGTTACATCATAACAATACATAAATCCCAGGTCATACTAACCTTAAATCTTAACTACGGAATCATAAACAATTAATCATCTTACACATCAATAACATAAGTCTAAAACAGAAATACATCATCACATAAAATAACAAGTCTTAATCACTTGTTAATCTTCCCCTTGCCTTTGCTAGTAGAAGGCTCGTCGTACCTTTCGTTCTTAACTGCAATGTTATTATTACGCAAGAGTGAGCATGATTGCCCAAAAGTAAAAAAATGAAATAACAATATATAATAACATGCGAGTGAATCAAAGACTTTTGAAATAAAAGCTCAACTTTTGAATCAAGAATGAATAACAAGAATTCAAAAGATTTCTGAGGGTCAAAAGACCTTGAACTATGTCCTAGGTTATCAAGGGTTCTACTTGAAACCTTTCACGATCATAAGAATATGGACTCTTCTACTCGCACTTAGGGGATCGACCCCTTAGTACCCATCATGCACAATATCTTAACACTAACGCATAAGAAATCCCTATGCAGGGTTGTTCATCTCAGTTTGACATTAGAGTCCGCACCAAAGGAAGTTTGGTTTGGATAAATCAATAAGAGTTTTGAAATTTAGAACATTCATCAACTATGGACTAGTCGAATCAAATAAAGGTTCACTAGTCTAATAAGGTTCAACAATAAATGATATTTAAATTGAATAACAATCTCAAGAGGTATACAATAGAACAAGTATTGTATAACAGAATCATACTTTGAAAAGATAAATAATCTTTAATATAACAATTTGAACTTGATTTAATAATAACGAGAATTTGCACGATGTGATTTATAAACATGAATAATGATAACAAGTAGGGTTATAAAACTTGCCTCGTACGTAGATTACACGATAATTATACACGTTCTTCGATTTAATCCAACATATTATTTCCATTCACAACTCCAGTTAATTATAACGTAACTAGTCATAAGAAGTTCATTCTTTTGTCTAAACTTTGGTTACAACTATACTTAGTCAAATTACCACACTTATTGTCACATAATATATACTTCACGAATAATAAGTTAACTATGCGTTTAATAATTCAATTCACACGTAAATGCGTTATTGACAAGTTAAGAATCTATTTCAACATCTCTTTATACTTCTAACATATTTTTATGTTCTTTAGATTTGGTTAATATCACATTCATGGACTTAAACACTTTAAAAAAAATTCAATTTTGGACATTCTGCAGAGTGGTAAATGCTTGGCTACGACCGAAAGTTTATTCTCTACACAATGGTATGCGGGTATTAAGGTGTGGGATTGGCTGTAGTGCTGCCATGAATCAATAATGTGTCCGCAATTCAAGAAATTGCGTAACATGGCCAACACCTCCAATTAATTTATTCCTACACAAAATTAGACATACCCAAACACTCTAATACACATATAACCATTATTTAACCCTTCTAGCATGATTTTAACATGTTAAAACACATAATTTGCAGAATCAACACATTTAATTTACTGTTCTTGGTGTTTTTAAAATTTTTGAATAAATATCATGAAAATAAACACTACGAATTCGTTATAACACCGAATCCGTTCATTTGAAGTTTGGTCTCTTCGTTTTAATATGCATACTTATATACGGGTATAAAATTTATGACACAATATATGTTTGACGTATTAAATTTGCGAGTAAGGGCCATATGGCCATATACACCCCCAAATCTGGGTACTTCAATTTCCACATGATTTGGTGTTCACTATTCAAACATCATATATCTATCTACCCATAATCAATGAAATCAGTAATAGATAGAAATAAATCCTCTCCTTAAGGAGTTACATCATAACAATACATAAATCCTAGGTCATACTAACCTTAAATCTTAAATGCGGAAACATAAACAATTAATCATCTTACACATCAATAACATAAGTCTAAAACAGAAAAACATCAATACATAAAATAAAAAGTCTTCATCACTTGTTAATCTTGCCCTTGCCTTTGCTAGTAGAAGGCTCGTCGTACCTTTTATTCTTAACTGCAATGTTATTATTACGCAAGAGTGAGCATTATTTCCCATAAGTAAAAAAAATGAAATAACAATATATAATAACATGCGAGTGAATCAAAGACTTCTGAAATAAAAGCTCAACTTTTGAATCAAGAATGAATAACAAGAATTCAAAAGATTTCTGAGGGTCATAACACCTTGAACTATGTCCTAGGTTATCAAGGGTTATACTTGAAACCTTTAACAGTCATAAGACTATGGACTCTTCTACTGCGTACTTAGGGGAATCAAATTTTAGTACCATCATGTGCACAATATCTTAACGCTTAACGCATAAGAAATCCCTATCTGAGGATTGTTCATCTCGGGTTTGACATTAGAGTCCTTTTCAAAGGAAGTTTGGTTTGGATAAATCAATAAGAGTTTTGAAATTTAGAACGTTCATCAACTATGGACTAGTCGAATCAAATAAGGATTCACTAGTCTAATAAGGTTCAACAATAAATGATATTTAAATTGACTAACAATCTCAAGAGGTATACAATAGAACAAGTATTGTATAACAGAATCATACTTTGAAAAGATAAGTAATCTTTAATATAACAATTTGAACTTGATTTAATAATAACCAGAATTTGCTCGAGGTAATTTTATAAACATGAATATTGATAACAAGTATGGTTAGAAAACTTGCCTTGTGCGTAGATTACACACTAATTATACACGTTCTTCGATTTAATCCTACATATCATTTCAATTCACAACTCCAGTTAATTATAATGTAAGTAGTCATCACAAGATCATTCTTTTGTCTAAACTTTGGTTACGACTATACTTAGTCAAATTCCCACACTTATTATCATATAATATACACTTCACAAACAATAAGTTAACTATTTGTTTAATAATTCAATTCACACGTAAATACGTTATTGACATGGTAAGAATCTATTTCAACATCTCATTATACTTCTAATATATTTTTATGTTCATTAGATTTGGTTAATATCACATTCATGGACTTGAACACTTTAAAAAAAAAATCAATTCTGGACTTTCTGCAGAGTGGCACTGCTGCGCCACTGATAGGCTTATTCTCGTCTGTCGGTATGGTGGTAGCTGCGACTGACTCTTGGTGTTGTTGGCGTGGTGGCCGCTAGCTTGGCAGTATTAAGGTTAAGGTTTGGGGATCAAGGGCGGGGGCGGCGAACCACTAATAGTTCTGCAATTCGCAAAAATTGCAGAACATGGCCAACACCTCCAATTAATTTATTCCTACACGAAATTAGACATACCCAAACGCTGTAATACACATATAACAATTATTTAACCCTTCTAGCATGATTTTAACATGTTAAACACATAATTTGCAGAATTAACACATGTAATTTACTATTCTTGGTGTTTTTGAAAGTTTTGAATACAGAACATGAAAATCAACACTATGGATTCGTTATAACAACGAATTCGTTCATTTGAAGTTTGGTCTCTTCGTTTTAATATGAATAATTATATACATGTAAAATATTTATGACACAATATATGTTTGACGTATTAAATTTGCGAGTAAGGGCCATATGACCATATTTCTATATTGTGTAATTTTGTAGCAACAATATACGACGAATTTTCATGAAATTGATGCTGTGGAACCATAATATATAGCACAACACGTTATAAAACATCTTATCACATATATAAGCACATAATTATTACGTTTTCCCAATTATATATGTTTTACAGAACTTGAAAGCCATTTTCTTATAAAACTTAAACAACGTAAATAAAATTTGGTTTAAATGAATTACCTAGAGTATAGAGTACAGATTAGTGGAGAAACCCTTTTCAGATGCTAATTCAATTACTCAACTCACAATTTCCTCAACAATTTCTCAATTTCTCTATGAATTTCTTTGCTAGACTTAGAAAATGAAATAATAAGAAGACGTATATAATGACAGAAACTGACGCGCTGTGTGGTCAGTTAACCCAATCATGGGTTAACTGCTATAAACTTCCTATAAGGCTTCGTTTGGTTAACCTTAAATGGTTCAAATTCATTTAATTTAATAAATCTTTTATCCTATAGTTTAATAATGCCATACCCAATTATATAATAAATCAAATATCTTATTTAATTTAATTTAAATAAAATATATGATAATTTCTCATAAATTCAAATAGTCGTATAATTAATTTTCTCATTAATTATAAAATACTATTAGGCTTATTAAATATTTATTTTAATTCAATAAACTCAAATAGTGACATACTTTGAATAATAAGATTCTCCACATTAATTTAATAAATATAACTCATATAATTAAATTAATCTACCACAATTTCATCAATTAATTAATCCAATAATTAAATCATCGAACAATATTTATTTAATTCAATAAATATAAAAATTAAATTACAAAAATCTCGTTCGTCACAGTTATATCCGAGATGGTAATATTGAATATCTGAAGGTTGTCTCCGGGATTGAACTGAGCTGTCTTCTAGGGTTATCTCTGAAAGACGATTTTGCCCTCTTGCAATGTTAGTAACAGGTATACAGAAAATTTTGAGTGTCTACAGATGCCCCTCTCTATCATATTCCTGCAATGCAATGGCATGGATATGATAAAGAATACTAGACACTTGAAATGTAACAAGATATTCATGATGTAATGTACAACAACATAATGTAAATGTATGTGGTTTGTTGGATTGTTCTCCAACATGGTGGGATGATTGTCGGCTTCCCTTGACTTCTACCGGGAACATACGTATCTCTCATGTACAAGAGACTCTGTGGGGATGCATTTGGTCTATTAAGGATGTGTATAACATATTCCATCATTGGTCCCCCCCAATGAGGATGCTCTATTGGAGTTACTGCCAACAGTCTGTGTTGTCAGGATTGCCTGACCCTCGCTGAAATGTACATCAACGGATGAAATCCCTTATGGGGATAAATGCCAAGGTTGCTTGACCTTTGTTGACGTGTGCATCAACTGATGAAATCATCGGATGGCTTCCGACGCTTCGATGGGTTTAACTACCATCGGCTGAAGTAACGTCAAGGTTTCTTGACCTTTTTTGACATGTACATCAACGGATGAAACGTGTGACACCCCCGTCGGGGACTTGTACTTTGGCAGATGAAAATGCATGATACCCCTGCCGGGGATGTGTACATCAACAAATGACAATGCGTGATACACCCACCGGGGAATCTGTACTTATACAGATGAACATGCGTGATACCGCCGCTGGGGAATCTGTATTTGGACAAATGAACATGTGTGATACCCCCGCTGGGGAAACTGCTTGATCTTCGCTGACGTGTGCATCAACGGCTAAAATCATCGGATGGCTTCCGACGCTTCATTGGATTTACTTGCCAACGGCTGAAGTGATGTCAAGGTTGTTTGACCATCATTGACATGTGCATCAACGGATGCAAATGCGTGATACCCCAATCGGGGACTTGTATTTTGCAGATGAAATGCGTGATACCCCCATCGGGGATGTGAACATCAACAGATGATAATGCGTGATACCCCCGCCGGGGATGTGAACTTGATAATGCGTGATGCTCCCCGTCAGGGATGTGTTCTTCAGAATGCGTGTGACACCCCCAAATCTCGATACTTCATTACCACAAGATTTGGCGTTCACTTAATCAAAACATTCATATCTAACCACCCAATCATAATAAAATTGAATAATAAACCTTCCCTTAAGGGATTACATTAATAAAATCTCCCAGGTTATCTAACCTTTACATACAATCATTCAAATGCGGAAAATAAATAATCTTCATTAGAATCATTCAAACTAAAGTCTAATACTAAAATATCAAAATGATTTCAAGTCTTTAGTACTTGTTCATCTTTCCATTTCCCTTACTGGCGCTAGGTACGTCGACCTTATCAACTTTAGCTGTAATATTTATATAAGCAAGAGTGAGCAAATAAGGCTAACTTGAAATTAAATTGAATAAAACTTTACATTAACTGCCGAATAATAGGCTCGATAGAACTGAACAATATGTTCTATTAACATTCTGAATTATACAACTGAGGGTCTAATGACCACGAACCATGTCCACAATTATAAGTACTCTTTCAACTTAAACTTTAACAGTCATAAGACTAGAAGGACTCCACGTACTTAGGGGGATCAGCCCTTTGTACAATGTATTGTGCACAACTATTTCAACGCTAAGCGTAAACCCATAATAAAAGGGTTGTTCATCTTAGTATTTATAATATAAGTCTGTACCAAAGTAAGTTTGGTTTGGATACGTTTCAAGGTAATTAAAATTCAACGGTCATCAACTAAGGATTAGTTGAATGAAAGGTAATAACACTATGTTACGGAATAAAACATAATTGAATCAACATGGTGCACTAAGTTCATGCTTTAGGAATAATCTAATAGCATAAGTACTGAATAATATAACCTACCTTGCCTTAACAATATTAAGCTAAGGTTAAAATCTTAGAATTGAATATTAAGAATGTCTGATAAGTAATAACTTGAACGATAAACTTGTTCCTCGGAATAAAGATACTTGAATGCTAAAGATAACAAGTTTAGGTTTAGAAGAACTTGCACAACATAATAATAGAACTAGCTCAACAAAAGTGTTGAGTTAGGAAAACTTGCATAATTATAATCGAACTAGAAACAATAACTTGTTCAACAAAAGGAACTTTACTTAACGAAAGTAAATTTACTCAATGAAGTATAGAGTTAGAAAACTTGCATAGTGTGTTGGGAGAATGCATATTATGATTTGATGTTTTAATGTATATGTTAATGATTATTTGTAAAGTCCTTCAAGTAATATATGTACAAGGACTTAGTGATAGATCAAATTTGTTAGATCTAAGCTCTTAACGTGTATCATTCTGTAATAGAATGTATAGATAGAAAGATCAAAGCTGTTAAATTGATCTTGAGATGTAATAGATAGGCTTCGAAGAAATCGGAGTGTATAAATCTAATCAACATTGCAGAAGTTATAAGTAGGATTTATACTAACTTATGTAGTACCAATTCATACGAACTATGCCCATCTCAAGTACATTTTATTAGGTTTTAGTTGCATTTCATGATAATTTGCATTTCACAAACTTAAAACTCCTTTCGGTGAATAAGTGCGGGAATTGGCCTATTTTGGTGGTGTTATTGAGCACAAGGCGAATGGATGCTTGAGATGAGGCAAAAGATGGGATATGCATGGCATAAAGGTGCAATGGAGCAAGGAGATAAAGCATGACTGCACAAGTAGCAGCAACAATAGCATAACAGGAGTCAGGATCTTCAGATTGCAAGTCGCGCGGCCACGCGGTAGAATAGCCTTGAGAGCGCGCCCGGGCGATTACTCAGCCAGATCTTGGAGCCTCTTTGGAAGTTGCACTGCATGAGAAGGACAAGTTTGGGGGCGCTCCGTAGCGTGAGACCAAACCAAACATACAAACCTACAACAAGTCTCATGACGCAAAAATATCAAGTCATTTGAAGGAAGCGATTGCCATGTGAGGCCCTGAAGTTGCTGACTTGTTTTATTTTATTTCCAAATTTTAAAGGTTGTAATTGATTTAAAATGATTCCTGACTGGTGTCAGGGGTATCACTTGACATTTTATTAAGTTTCTCACGTATTCTTAGATCGTAATTAGGGTTTACTCTCTGGGGGAGATTCCAACGTAGAAGGAGGCCACAACTCTACTATTCTACTCCTTGGGATTTTCTACCAGTGTGGATTATTAATATTAGTTTTGCTAGATTCTTATGAGGATTTAAATTTTGATCTGTATTCAACAATTGGGTTTGATAGTTTCATCTTTCATCTTTCAATTGTCGTTTATTGATCATGTTTAGATTTGATCCCAATATGGCTTTTAGTTCAGTTATGAACTAAACTCCATTATGGGATTCTAACGGATTTTAATATGTAGTTTGATTGCATGTGTAAATGCTGGATTGTTTTGCATATCATATGGGATGTCTATCATGATTGTTTTGCATCTATGAATGCTTGATTACCATTCGTTTCAGTATTTGTATGGAATTGACAATGAACATGCAAATATGGACTGTAATCATAATAATATACGTATATAGGGATGTGTTATATGGCTTATGTATTTCGTGAACCAGATAGACATATACTATTTCACCGTATAAGTCAGAATAAGGGCTTGAACTTAAAATCAATATAATTGCAATTTCACATAGACATATAGTGATGTTGGTTATATTGATGATTACATAGAGTCTATCATCTATAGATGCTTTGTAAGTAGGTCTTAGAGCATTGAAAAATGACTATTACTCTTTTAGTGCTCTTGGCTACTTTCCTGTGATATGTGAGCAAGTCATGCATGATAGTGGCGATTGAATGAAGTATTAAATGAAGTTAGAATCCCATTAGTTCCAATATCATTTATTCTATCGTTATTATTGTTTTAGTTGGTATTTGCAACTTGTGAACAAACCAAGTTTAATCAATAGTTTGAGCATATAAGTATAGTGATTTAATTAATGAATAGTAGTTTAAGTTAAACAACTTTCTCTGTGGGATCGATACTTTACTTGCTCTGTATTACTTGTTGACGCATGTATACTTGCATGAGTTAGAGCTCTTTTGTTAGTCTTAAAAAAGAGGCAACAAGTTTTTGGCGCCGTTGTCGGGGAAAGGCGTTTAATTTAGTATTATTATCATTAGTTTTTAGCTATATTGTATGACTTAGACAATTCTAGTCTTATCTCATTTCAGTTTTTTTGTTTTTGTTTCAGGAATTTGGATAAATTTTTATGCGCACACGGTCAACCAACCCCGATTTAACACCCGTTCAGGATAATATAAACGGGAGAGGTTGGAAAGCGGGTGTTCATAGAAATTTACAAGAACAGTTGGAAAACACAACAGCTAACATGGCAATCGAGGCACAAGGAGAAGATCAAAGAGAGGAGCATAGGGCTCTGAAGGAGTATTCCATGCCCAATATTAATGGACTACAGTTTAGCATCGTCATACCTGCAATAGCAGAAAATACTTTCGAGATAAAAACTTGCACTATTAAAATGGTGCATAATACAGTTCAGTTTGGGGGTGCTGCTACAGATGATCCGAATGAACACCTGTTAAGTTTCATCGAAATTTGTGATACATTCAGATACAACGGTGTGACGGAGGATGCTATTAGACTAAGGTTGTTCCCGTTCTCATTAAGGGATAAAGCGAAAAGTTGGCTTCATTCTCTGCCAGCAGGATCTATAACTACATGGGAGGATTTAGCACAAAATTTTTAGCTAAGTTCTTCCCAATGGCTAAGACTGCCAAGATGAGGAGAACTATCTCTCAGTTTGAGTAACAACAGGGCGAGTCGTTATATGAAGCATGGGAGAGATACAAAGAAATGCTGAGAAAGTGCCCACATCACGGTATGCCAGATTGGATGGTAATCAACACGTTTTATAATGGATTGGGATGGCAGTCGAGACCGATTGTAGATGCAGCTGCAGGAGGGGCATTATGGGAAAAGAACTATGAGGAAGCCTATGACCTTATCGAGACAATGGCATCGAATGATTTTCAAAATCCTACATCCCGAATGCCACAAACCAAAGTTGCAGGTGTATTGGAGGTTGATGTTATTACTCAGTTGTCAGCACAGATGGCAGCCATGGCAAAGAAGATAGATACTTTGGTAGAAGGAAAAGTAAAGACGGGTTCCTATGTATGTGAGATTTGTGCGGGGTCACACTCGACGAATTAATGTGCTATCGGCTCAGAATCAGTGCAGTATGTGAGCAACTATAGAAAAGACCAAGGTCAATTTCAGAACACATACCATCCCAACAACAGAAATCATCCAAATTTTAGTTGGTCGAATAATCAAGGAAATCAGCAGACTCAGTTTCAACCAAATATTCAATTTCAGACGCAGCCAGCGCAGCCGCAGTTTAATCCTAAACCACCCTTTCCGCCAGGATTTTCTCAACAACAACAACAACATCACACTGCAGCTGCACCTCAGCAAGAAAAGAAATCAGAAGTGGAGGAGATGATGATGAAATACATGGCAAACACAGAAGTTATGATCAAGAGCCAAGCAGTGGCTATAAAGAATATGGAAACTCAAATGGGGCGGATGGCGAACATGCTTACTAACAGCCCTGTGGTTCATTGCCAAATAATACTGGACACAAATCAAAGAAAGAAGGGAAGGAATAAAGTGTCAAGCGATCACATTGAGATCGGGAAAGATCATCATTCATTATAAGTCGCGCGCTTGCATGAGAATGCATCGAGGAGGGCGCTGCATGGCCACATGAGGCAGGAGCCGACCACCGAGTAGGAAAATTTGTAGAAATCTGAGGATCAGCAAGAAGAGAAAGATAAAGCAGGTTCAGAGGAGACGGTTAAGAGTCTAGTACCACCAATTCACATTCAAGTTCCGTATCCATATAGATTAAAAAAGAAAAGGAAAGATAAACAGTTCAACAAATTCTTGGAGGTATTCAAAAAGCTGCAGATCAACATACCATTCGCCGAGGCATTGGAACAAATGCCAAGCTATGCAAAATTTATGAAGGGTATATTGTCAAGGAAGAGGAGATTAGATGAGTTTGAGACAGTAGCCTTGATAGAGGAATGCAGTGCAGTGCTTCAGCAGAAACTACCTCCAAAGATGAAAGATCCAGGCAGTTTCACAATTCCATGCACAATTGGAAAGATGAACTTCAGCAAGTGTTTATGTGATCTTGGGGCAAGCATAAATTTGATGCCCTTGTCAGTGTTTAACCAGTTGGGATTGCCGGATCCAAAGCCGACAAACGTATCATTACAGCTAGCTGATAGATCGATCACGTATCCACAAAGAATTGTTGAAGATATGTTGGTTAAGGTGGACAAATCTATTTTCCCAGCTGACTTCATTATCTTAGACTATGAGGAAGACAAAAATATACCAATCATATTGGGAAGACCATTCTTAGCCACAGGAAAATTCTGATGGATGTGCAGAAGGGGGAACTCACTATGCGTGTTCATGATCAAGAGGTCACCTTTAATGTCTTCAAAGCTATGAAGTTTCCAGCAGATGAAGAGGAATGTTTCTTGGTTGATTTGGTGGAACAGGTCATAAATGATGAAGTACAAATTCGGGTGGCTGACAAACCTTTGAGGAGTGTAATTGTTGAAAATTCAAATTTGGAGGACGAGGAAGTTGATGAACTTGTGCAATATCTGGATACCACTCCACAAGTCAGGAAATTCAAGATACCTATTGAGCCATTGACAAAAGTAGGAGAAACCTCCGTAAAATTAAAACCATCTCTTGAGACACCTCCAGAAATTGAATTGAAACCACTTCTTGACCATCTCAGGTACACATTTTTAAATACAGATTCAAAGCTACCTGTGATTATTTCTTCTGCATTAACATCCTTTCTGGAAGAAAAACTACTACGAGTACTTCGAGAGTTCAAATAAGCGATTGGATGGACCATAGCGGATATCAAAGGGATCAACCCTTCATTTTGTATGCATAAAATCCTGATGGAAGATGAAAGTAAACCATCGGTTGAGAAACAAAGGAGACTTAATCCGATAATGAAAGTAGTTAAGAAAGAGGTGCTAAAATGGTTGGATGCGGGAATAATCTATCCAATCTCAGATAGCTCATGGGTGAGCCCAGTGCAGTATCTACCAAAAAAGGGTGGCATGATAGTAGTGACTAATGAGAACAACGAGTTGATTCCAACACGAACAATGATAGGATGGAGAGTTTGCATGGACTACCGCAGGCTTAATAAAGCTACAAGAAAAGATCATTTTCCACTACCATTCATTGATCAGATGTTGGACAGATTAGCTGGTCATGAATACTATTTCCTACTGGACGGATATTCGGGCTATAATCAAATAATGATAGCTCCAGAAGACCAAGGAAAGACAACTTTCAAATGTCCATACGGCACATTTGCCTTTAGAAGGATGTCTTTTGGGTTGTGCAACGCTCCAGCCACATTTCAGAGATACATGATGGCTATATTTTTAGATATGGTAGAGCAGAATGTGGAAGTATTTATGGATGACTTCTCAGTTTTTGGAGACTCGTTTGATCTATGCCTCGAGAATTTGGTGATGGTTTTAGAGCGATGTGTTGAAACAAATCTGGTACTAAACTGGGAAAAATGCCATTTTATTGTACAAGAAGGAATCATACTTGGACACAAAGTATCGAAGAAGGGACTCGAGGTAGATAGGGCAAAGTTGGAAACTATAGAGAAATTGCCACCACCTACTTCGATAAAAGGTGTTCGCAGCTTTCTAGGCCATGCAGGTTTCTATCGCAGATTTATCAAAGACTTCTCTAAGATAACTAAACCATTATGTAGTTTATAGGAGAAGGATGCGCATTTTATCTTCAATGAGGCTTGCGTGTCGGCATTTGAGCATCTGAAAGGAAAATTAACATCAACACCAATTATTACTGCTCCAAATTAGGAATTGCCATTTGAGTTGATGTGTGATGCCAGTGATTACGCCATAGGGGCTGCTTTGGGACAAAGGAAAGAGAAGATGTTATATATTATTTACTATTCCAGCAAGACCCTTACAGACGCACAGTTGAACTACACCACCACGGAGAAAGAATTATTAGCAGTAGTGTACGCCTTTGATAAATTTCGAGCATATTTGATCGGCACAAAGGTGATAGTGTATACGGACCACGCTGCTATTCGACATTTAGTGGCGAAAAGGGACGCAAAGCCTCGGTTGATTAGATGGATTTTATTACTGTAGGAATTTGATTTGGAAATCAAGGACAGGAAGGGCACTTAAAACCAAGTGGTGGACCACTTATCTCGACTTGAGAATCCAGAAAGGGAAACAGATGACAAGGTTTTAATCAATGAATCTTTTCCAGATGAATAGTTATTTGTGGTGAAAGGGGAAGTGCCATGGTTTGCAGATTATGCAAACTATTTGGTAAGTAAGATGCTACCTTTCGATTTAGTGGGTTATCAAAAGAAGAAATTTCTGCATGATGTCAAATGGTATATATGGGATGAGCCTTATTTGTTCAAACAATGCTCTGATCAAGTTATACGAAGGTGTGTTCCATATAGCGAGACCAAGGGGATTTTGCAGGATTGTCACTCTACTGTGTATGGTGGACACTATGGTGGTTAAAGAACAGCGGCAAGAATACTACAAGCATGATTCTACTGGCCAACAATTTTCAAGGATGCGTACAATTTTGTCCAGCGATGTGATAGATGTCAGCGAGTGGGGAAAATCTCTAAAAGGAATGAAATGCCATTAAATACAATCTTGGAAGTCGAAATTTTTGATGTATGCGAAATTGATTTCATGGGGCCTTTTGTTTCTTCTTTCAGAAATCTCTACATTCTGCTTGCTGACTATGTCTCGAAATGGGTAGAAGTGGCAGCTTTTCCGACAAATGATGCCAAGGTTGTCCTCAGATTTTTACATAGTAGTATCTTCACGAGGTTTGGGACTCCAAGGGCTATCATCAGTGACGAAGGTAGTCACTTTTGCAACAGGCAGTTTACAGCTTTGTTGGCTAAATATGGGGTGAATCATCACATTGCTACAACATATCACCCACAAACGAATGGCCAAGCTGAAGTGTCAAATCGAGAAGTCAAGAGAATTCTGGAGAAAGTTGTGAATCCAACAAGGAAGGATTTGGTCCTTGAAGTTAGATGATGCGAAGATGAGCTTATAGGGATGACAGATAAAAAACACCGATTAGGTATGTCACCTTTTCAAACCAGTATATGGAAAAGCCTCGCCACCTTCCCATGGAGCTAGAGCATAAAGCATATTGGGCCATTCGAAAGCTAAATTTTGAAGTGACAGCTATCGGGAGAAATGCCTATACCAACTCATTGAGTTGGATGAATTCAGACTGCAGGCATACGAGAATTCGAAGCTTTATAAGGAGAAAGTGAAGAAATGGCATGATCGAAAAATTATTGAGAGAGCATTTGAACCAGGACAAAGGGTTTTTCTTTATAACTCCAAACTTAAACTTTTTCTTGGAAAGCTGAAATCGAGGTTGTCAGGACCATTCACAGTGAAAATTGTTTTTCCGTATGGTGCGATTGAAATATTTGATACGTCGCCCGACAAGCCTTTTAAGGTGAATGGACAGCGCTTAAAACATTACTTTGGTGGTGAAGTAGACAGACAAAAAGTCACCGCAATTCTTTCTTCAACATGAACATCAGAGACAGTCAAGCTAATTGACTATAACTTAGCATTGGATGGGAGGCAACCCATTATTTTTCTTCTCTAAAATCTATCTTTCATTTTTTTTTGTTTATTTCTTTAAGTTATTTCAACCTAAGTTAACACATTAACAGAATAGCTGATAGTATAGGGGATCATGTACAGGCATTGTATAAAATGAGGATATACAATAGACATTCATGTTTATATAGTCAACCCTGTTTTGATAATGTCTATTGATGAATTACAGGTGCAATGGAGAGCACACATTTCTATCTTGTCGTACCTACAATTAAATACAATGAAGCGAGAATGCGAGGATCGCGCTAACAAGACGATGCACACAAGACACTACACCGCTGGCATAATGCGTCTTTGCCTGATTAGACCATTATAGCCACACTCGCGTGTCGCGCCCTCAAATCCATTATAAGAATGTGCGGTCGCGCGTTCTCGCAGACGTGGAAAAATTTTAATATGTCCAAAATTTGAGTTGAGGTCTGATTGGGTCTTTCCTCTAATATAACAGAAGTGTATTATTCTGCCTCCTATGTTCATAAGGCTAATCAACTCTCAGCAAAGTTCATACCCACACATCACTTTCCTGGCATAAGTTAGGGTTCTACTTGGGTTGTGTAGCCATAAGTTTAGGGGAACAATCATCAACAATCCCGCCACATTCTCTCTATCTTTACCACATGGGCCCAAAACGAGCACGTGCAATATCACTCTCCTCTTCATCCGAATTTTCTTCCGATCACCGCGAAGAGGAGGTATTGGACGAGAGTAGATTTGTCAGTTTGGAAGCCCAGCAAGACTATTATCGGAGTGTGGCCAAATCTTTTGTGAAGGAACGGGGCACCAAATGGAAGTATAAGACAGGAACAACTGAACCAAAATCGTTTCCGTCGTCAGCATTGAATCGATATGCCTGTGCTCGGAACGCATTTATTTTGCATAAAGCTAGTTCCGTCAGCTCATTACAATGCCATAACCACTGAGCGTGCAATTATTTTGTAGGGAATCATTAAAGGAAAGTACATTGATGTCGGCCTTTTAATCCATAGAAACATGCTGAGTTATATGCGTGGGAATAGAAATGGGACTATTCCGCATGCATCGGTGGTAGCCATGCTCTGTACTCAACAAGGAGTCCAGTGGCATAATGAGCAGCTGCAGTACCCAAACCATGCAATCACTCATGCTGCTATCGCAAATTTCAAGGAGTGGACAGGGGGTGTACCGCACCCACGCGGACTAGGATTCATCCTTCAGCCTATTTTTCCAGAGCCAACACAACAACCCCCACAAATAGACGAGGCGGGCCATTCCACGCACGCGCGTGCCACCCATGGCGATCGCCAGCTCCGAAGGTTGGAAAGCAAGGTCGATGCCATATATGATCATTTGGGCACATTTGCGACGGGTCTCACAAGGGCTTTAGCCGAAGCATTTGCGCAACAAGGAACAACACAAGAATGGCCTCAGTTTGGAACAGCAGCACCATATCCACCACCGGATTCACCACCCGAGGAGGGTGACACCACCGATAATTAGGGGAGTTTTCGTACCCTTTACCTTCATTCAATTGGGACATTGAATATTTTAAGTTTGGGGGTATTGGGTAGTATTTTTAGTTTTGCATATAGGGTTGCATGATTCATATAGTTTTGCATGGTTAGTTTAATTTTTATTTGCATGTTTAGATTACAGTTTAGCATATAATTGCATGTTATAATTGCATACCTCACAGTTCTTACCGTATAGAAAAATTTTGTCTAGCTAATGATGAGAGTGAAGTTTTTAAATTATTTCTGAATATTTTGGACAACATGAGCTGAGATGTAATGTTTTATACAATGAAATTCATAATGCTGTTTAAATGCTTTCGTTTTGCACAAATGTGTTCACAAGCACTTGTAGGTATAAGAAGTACGGTGTGCCTTGCGCGATAGAAAAACGTAATCTTAAAAAGAGAAATATATGAAAAGTGACTTTTGGACTGTATAAAACATTGATTTTTAAACTTTGGGAAAACATGGGTACCTGTGTATAAAAAAAAGAAAAACAGAAAAAGAAAGAAAAGTAGAAATAACATGGCTAGTCTTATTTCGGGGCCCTGGCTACTTGAGTAAGTACGCCCGATGGGATTGTCTCTCCACCTAGCACCCTAAGGTCTTTCATGGTCTAGGATTCGTTGGTCGAAAGCTCGCTAAGGGGTAGCAGTGTGCCTAATGGAGTAAGACATTGCACAGTCATGAAGAAAAAGAAAGAAAACAAAAGAAAAGAAAAATAACAATAAACACCGCGAGAAAGTGCAAAATTCGCCCTCGTGAGTAGAATAAAGCAGTTAAGCCCACTATTGAACCTTAGTTTATTTTAAGATGTTGAAATAGTCTGAGTCGCATGTATATACATAAGTCTTGATTTAAGCTATAATTTTTCTGGTTTGAGCAAGATAACATGAGCATTCTATACCTAAATCAAGTATTAGGCGAACACAACACACACACATAGCATCTATATAGCATTTTTGAATTATATAAGTATATGACATTATGCCTGCAGTTTGATTTGAATATGTATTCTCGAATCTAGAAAAACTTCGCTGAGGCAAATTGGACTGAGTTTTTATGATGGTTGGGACAATGTGAGAATTAGTTGCATAGTAACGTAGTTGCATTTTTATTGATCATTAGTATGCATTGCTTGAGGGCAAGCAATGGTTCAAGTTTGGGGGTATTTGATAAGTAGGATTTATACTAACTTATGGAGTACCAATTCATGCGAACTATGCCCATCTCAAGTACATTTTAGTAGGTTTTAGCTGTATTTCATGATAATTTGCATTTCACAAACTTAAAACTCCTTTCGGTGAATAAGTGCGGGAATTGGCCTATTTTGGTGGTGTTATTGAGCACAAGGCGAATGGATGCTTGAGATGAGGCAAAAGATGGGATATGCATGGCATGAAGGTGCAATGGAGCAAGGAGATAAAGCATGACTGCACAAGTAGCAGCAACAATAACATAACAGGAGTCAGGATCTTCAGATTGCAAGTCGCATGACCGCAGCAGATAGAATAGCCTTGAGGCCTAGAAGCGATTACTCAGCCAGATCTTGGAGCCTACTGGAAGTTGCACGGCCGCGAGAAGGACAATCCTAGGGAGCGCGCTCCCGCGCGTGAGACCGGCCAAACATACAAACCTACAACAAGTCTCATGGTAGCGAAAATATCAAGTTGAAAGGTAGCTGGCCGCTGTGCCAGCCTCAAGTTCTTGACTTGTTTTATTTTATTTCCAAATTTTAAAGGTTGTAATTGATTTAAAATGATTCCTGACTGGTGTCAGGGGTATCACTTGACATTTTATTAAGTTTCTCACGTATTCTTAGATCGTAATTAGGGTTTACTCTCTGGGGGAGATTCCAACGTAGAGGGAGGCCACGGCTCTACTTTTCTACTCCTTCTTGGGATTTTCTACCAGAGTGGATTATTAATATTAGTTTTGCTAGATTCTTATGATGATTTAAATTTTGATTCGTATTCATCAATTGGGTTTGATGGTTTCATCTTTCATCTTTCAATTGTCATTTATTGATCATGTTTAGATTTATCCCATAATGGCTTTTGGTTCAGTTATGAACTAAACTCCATTATGGGATTCTAACGGATTTTAATATGTAGTTTTATTGCATGTTTAAATGCTGGATTATTTTGCATATCATATGGGATGTCTATCATGATTGTTTTGCATCTATGAATGCTTGATCACCATTCGTTTCAGTATTTGTATGAAATTGACAATGAACATGCAAATATGGACTGTAATCATAATAATATACGTATATAGGGATGTGTTATATGGCTTATGTATTTCGTGAACCAGATAGACATATACTATTTCACCGTATAAGTCAGAATAAGGGCTTGAACTTAAAATCAATATAATTGCAATTTCACATAGACATATAGTGATGTTGGTTATATTGATGATTACATAGAGTCTATCATCTGTGGATGTTGTGTAAGTAGGTCTTAGTGCATTGAAAAATGGCTATTACTCTTTTAGTGCTCTTGGCTACTTTCCTGTGATGTGTGAGCAAGTCATGCATGATAGTGGCGATTGAATGAAGCATTAAATGAAGTTAGAATCTCATTAGTTCTAATATCATTTATTCTATCGTTATTATTGTTTTAGTTGTTATTTGAAACTTGAGAACAAACCAAGTTTAATCAATAGTTTGAGCATATAAATATAGTGATTTAATTAATGAATAGTAGTTTAAGTTAAACAACTTTCTCTGTGGGATCGATACTTTACTTGTTCTGTATTACTTGTTGATGCATGTATACTTGCATGACTTAGAGCTCTTTTGTTAGTCTTAAAAAAGAGGCAACAAGAAGTCAAGGCAAAAACGTAGAGCATCAAAGATCGTAGTGTGCCTCCTTGAAGGGACTCTTCAGAAATCGTAGTGTGCCTCCTTGAAGCCAACTCAATGATCGTAATGTGCTGTAGGAAACGTAGAGTTTACAAGTCAATGATCGTAGTGTGCTCTCGGAAACGTAGAGTTTACAAGTCAAGCAAGCGAAGATCGTAGTGTGCAAAGACTTAAGAGAAATCGTAGTGCTCTCGGCTGATAGCATCAGACCAGGCACTAAGGCGACAAGTCACCAAGATCTGAATCATAGAGTACCATGATCAGTATCGTAGAGTATCATTTGTCTTGTGTCAGAAAACGTCGAGCCTCATGATTTGTGTGGAGATAGGTTCCAACATAAGAGGAATGAATTCTAAACGCTGCAGTACTCACCAGTCCCAAAGTCATAAGAAATATCCTTAGTATGCAGTAAAGAAGAATATTAAAGAAGCTAAGGAAAGTACCATTGGTAAGGGGGGAAACACCTTTTCAGATGTTAGGTGAGAAAGCAGTCTGCAGTGTCAGTGGGCCAGAATGTTGTTCAGGAGATGTGCAGAAATTTCTCCATTAAAAAACAGAAAAGTCAAACGCATTTAATGCTTCAACGGATGGATTCAACGGATAGTTTTCAAGAGCACATATATGCAAATCAAGCAGATGAGAGATGAGCAAACAAGAATTGAACAAATAACGTGAACAACTCTCAAAGCTCAACTCTACGATCTGAGAAATCGCAAAGCTTTCTCAGCTACTCAGTTCTTTCGAATAAGTGGTTAAACAGTAACTGAGTAGCAACCATCAATATCTCAACATCTACCAATCAACTGATGAAGAGTACCAAGTCTATTAGACTTGAAGAGTTCTAAGTGAACTGTAAGAGAGCCAAGTCTCCTAGACTTGAAGAGTTCAAGAGTGAACTAAGAAGTTCCTAGATTACTGGTCTAGAAGGAATCTGTGTGATTCAGAAGTTGGAAAAGACATCCTTAGTGGATTTCCTACTCGTTGAGTAGAAGAGTGGACTAGGAGCTTTAAGTGCTCTGAACCACTTAAAATGACTGTGTCTTTTACGTTCATACTATAACTGCTATATCTGCCATAACTATTATAACTGCCTCACTCTCATAACTTCACTACTTTGCAAAAGAGATTAAAACAAACATAAATTCCGCTAAGTTTTAATCATCATTAACTAACAAGTTTAAAACGAAAATATTTTTTAAATATCTATTCAACCCCCCCACCCCTTACAGATAACTATTGTGCCTACTAGGAACTAACAATTGGTATCAGAGCAGGTTCTATATACAACTTACAAGCTTTAGTAGATCCAATGGCACACGTACCAAGCGAATCTAGGACTGGAGGAGGCAGCAAGCCACAAATGTGCAACAAGGATAAATTTGCAAATTGGAAAGTCAGGATGCAAGAATACATGGACTCAATAGATGAAGATCTACTAGAGACCGTTCAGAATGGGCCTTATGTTCCAACAAAGCTTGCACCAACCACTAACGATTCAAACAGAATACAAATTAAGGTTAAAGAAGAGTGGACAGACAATGAGAAGAGAGCTGTCCAACTTGACAAGAAGGCCAAGAACATCCTGTTCCAATCCTTAGAAGACGATCTGTTCAAAAATGTTGTCAACAACAAAACTAAGGAGGTTTGGGAAGCACTATTGATCATACACGAAGGAACTGAAGAAGTTAGAGAAAACAAACAATCACTCCTGACACAGTAGTATGAGATGTTTGTTCATGTTCAAGGAGAAAACATAACTGCCACCTATGAGAGATTCAACGTTCTGCTCAACTCTCTACGAGCATATGGGAAGATCTATCCTATCAAAGATCTAATCATAAAGTTCATGAGAGCCTTACCGAGCAAGTGGGATGCCAAAACCACTACTATAAGAGAGTCAAAGAATCTTCACTAGATGACAGTTCAACAACTATATGGCAATCTCCTAACATACGAACTAGAGCTGACTCAACAAGATGAAACCCTATCAGAAGGAAGAAGGAAAGATAATGGTGTTGCTCTCAAGGCAACTGAAGGTGCATCAAAGGTCAACACTGAGATTGACTCTGATTATGATGAGGACGATGATGAAGACCTTGCTATGCTGGTAAAAAGACTAAGAAGGTTCATTCGTCAAGGCAAACCCAGCAAGCCAAAGAAGGTCAGCAATTACAGCATCCAGGAGCAAATGAATGATATATGCTACAACTGCAGGAAGCATGGCCACTTCATTACCAACTGCAACATACCTCTCAGAGAAGAACTAAAGAAGAAATCACATGCAAAGAAGGAATACAAAGGCAACAAAAGGCCTCAAAAGAGAGACAAAGGCCTGGTAGTTGGAGTATCGTGGAGAGATTCAGACAATGACTCAAATGCTGACTCCGAAGATGATGAAGAACCACAAATGGCAAATCTGTGCCTAATGGCCAAACATGCAAAGGACAAACAAAACCTCAACATACATGATATAAGTCTCGATGAGGTATTTAACTTCAACTCACCTGATGTAGACATAAATGATTTAAGAACTGCTCTGCATGGCATAACCACTGATCTACATCAATACATGAAGTGGTTCAGAGTTTTGTCTAAGGATCATTCACTTCTTTAAAAGGAGAAGAAGAAAGTTCAAGAAGAACTTGAAACAGCCCTTCTAAGTACTACCCTTCTCTCTAAGCTTGAGGCTGAGAATGAGATCTTAAAACAGACAAATAAACTCAATGCACAAAGAGAGTCTAATCTAACCTCTAAAATTTAGGATCTAGAAAAGACTATCTCTACATGGAAAAAATCCTCATCATCCATGGACTCCCTGCTCTCTAGTCAGAGAAGTACATTCGACATAACAGGCTTAGGCTTTGGGGAATCCATCTCAGAGCCATGTGTGTAAAAGACAAATGAAACTAGCACTAGTAATGCCTCAAGTTTTAGTAGAAGCATTACCTTTGTGAAATCCTCACAGAAGGAAGAACAAGTTCAACCTTGTTCTACTATCTCCATTCACACTCAAAGGAGTAAAGGATCTCATGCTGGCCTAGGCTTCATAAAAGAGAAGAGTAACCTAACCTCTACTCACCAACCTCGAAGAATCGTAGAGTCAAGCAAGACCAACTCTACGAATCAACTGGGAAGGTACAGTAGAGGTAAGGCACACTCATAAAAATTTATAAAATCCAAGGACACGTGGAAGAATGAGAATCAGTTTAACAGAAGGACAACTAAAGAACCACATAAGTCCAAATGGAGGATGAATCATCATACACACACAGGCATGCATCATACTAGATGTTTTATATGCAATAAATATGGTCAGAAGGTTGACAAGTGTTATTATAATTCCATGCATGTAAGACCCAAGATTAAACATATTCCATGCAAATATGGGTAACAAAATGAAGTTTCAATGTTTTGACAAGAAAAGAGCTCCACGATCACTACATGGTATCTGGACAGTGGTTGCTCAAAGTACATGACTGGGAACAAAGCCCTTCTATCTAACTACATAGAGAACGAGGGTCCCTCAGTCATCTTTGGAGACAACGGCTCGGGTAAGACAAGAGGATATTGCTCTGCTGGCAATGGTGCAGTATCGTTCAGAAAGTAGCATATGTGGAAGGTCTCAAACACAGCCTTCTAAGCATCAGTCAACTCTGCGACAAGGGTCATCAAGTAACATTCCTCAACAACCAATGTCAAGGTAGAGATTTGAAGACATCTGCTGTAAAGCTAACCGGGACAAGAGAAGGAAATGTCTACATAGTGAATCTTGGTCAACTAAGCTCAGACGAGACAATATGTTTTCTGGCAAAAGCATCTGAAGAAATGAGATGGCTATGGCATAGACGGTTGTCTCACTTAAACTTCAAAAGCACGTCCAAACTGGAATCAAAAGATCTCGTTGTTGGCCTACCTAAGTTCAACTTCGTAAAAGAAAGGCCTTGCAATGCCTGTCAGCTTGGAAAGAAAACCAGAAGCTCATTCAAGAGCAAAAACTGCCAACTCTATTGACAAACCCCTACAGTTGCTCCACGTGGATCTATTTGGGCCAATTCCAACAACTAGTCTTGGAGGAAAAAGATACTCTCTAGTTATAGTCGACGACTACACCAGATTCACATGGGTATTCTTCATAACTTCAAAGGATGAAATGAGCTCCCAATTGATCAATATGTACAGATTGGTGATGAACGAAAAAGGAGAGAAAATCAAGGCCATAAGGAGTGATCATGGAAGAGAATTCGGTTTCTCAAAATGGACCGATTCTACATGCAGAATGATGGCATCACCATAACTTTTGACTCCACGAACTCCTCAACAAAATGGAGTAGCTGAAAGAAAGAAAAGAACCTTGATAGAGGCTGGAAGAACTCTACTAGCAGCAACTCATCTGCCTGAATACTTCTGGGCAGAAGTTGTCAATACTGCATGCTACACTCAGAACAGATCACTAATACACTCTACGATCAAGAAGATGCCCTACGAACTGTGAAAAAGAAGAAAGCCAAGTGTCAGCTACTTTCATATTTTCGGCTATGCATGTTATATTCTCAACAATAGAAAGCAGTATCTAACAAATTTCAGCCCAAGTCAGACGAAGGAATCTTTCTTGGATATGCCACAGATAGTAAGGCCTACAGAGTGTTCAACAAGAAGACACTGAGTGTTGAAGTCTTGATTCATATCATCTTTGATGAAACAGACTTAGACAACACAGTGCTTCAAGACACTACGACCAATAGTACAGACACTACGAATGAAGTCGTCGAGCTCAATACTACAATCGTAGTGCCAGATAGTGAAATCGTTGAGCAACAAAATGAGACCGTAGAGAGGTCTATCCAAGACAACGAACCTCCACACCAATAAGAAGAAATAGATCTTGAAGATATGAGACAAAAAGGCATCAGGACAGATGTCCCATCCAGCAACAGATGGGCCAGAGATCACACTCAGGATCTAATCATTGGAGATCCGAGTGCTAGAGTCAAAACAAGAGCTGCCACCCAAAATGAATGTTTTTATCTAAACTTCTTATAATAAACAGAACCAAAGAGGATAGGGGATGCTATGGAAGACTCTAGTTGGATAGAAGCCATGCAGGAAGAACTCAACCAATTTGAACGAAGCAAGGTATGGAGATTGGTACCAAGACCAAAGAGTAATCCTGTCATTGGAACCAAGTGGGTCTTCAGAAACAAAATAGATGAAGATGGAGTTATAACTAGGAACAAGGCAAGATTAGTGGCAAAGGGTTACTCTCAAGAAGAAGGCATTGATTACGATGAGACATTTTCACATGTTGCCAGACTAGAAGCCATCAGAATCTTTCTTGCCTTTGTTGCTCACATGAAGTTCAAAGTCTTTCAGATGGATGTGAAAAGTGCATTGCTAAATGGAGAACTCCAAGAAGAAGTCTATGTAGAGCAACCTCTAGGTTTCATCAATCCATCTCTTTCCAAATATGTTTATAGATTAGACAAAGCCTTATATGGACTTATACAAGCACCTAGAGCATGGTATGAAACACTAACTAACTTCTTAATTAAAAATGGGTTCACTAGAGGTAGAGTAGATACCACACTGTTTCTTAGAAAGCATAAAGACAAAGTCTTGTTATTTCAAATATATGTTGATGATATTATTTTTGGTTATACTGACGAAAAGTTATGCAAGAGATTCTCTAAGCTGATGCATAGCAAGTTTGAAATGAGCATGATGGATGAGCTGAATTTCTTCCTTGGACTGCAAGTAAAGCAGACTGATGAAGGAATTTTCATAAACCAAGCCAGGTACATCAAAGACTTACTCAAGAAGTATGGCATGGAATCAGCCTCTCAAATGAAAACACCAATTGCTCCTGCAACCAAGCTTGACAAAGATGAAAAAGGTAAAAGTATTTATATAACTCAATACAGAGGTATGATAGGCTATCTTTTATATCTAACTGCTAGTAGACCAGACATAATGTTTGCAACATGCATATGTGCTAGATTTCAGGCTAACCCTAAAGAGTCACATTTATTTGTTGTAAATAGGATCTTTAGGTATCTCAAAGGTACACCTTACTTGGGGCTTTGGTACCCCAAGGAATCCTTATTTGAACTAACAGGATACACAAATGCTGATTTTGCAGGAAACAGACTTGTGTCACCTGTCAATTGCTAGGAAACAGACTTGTGTCCTGGCTTAGCAAAAAGCAAAACTTAGTGTCTACTTCAACTGCAGAAGTTGAATACATTTTTGCTGGCAATTGTTGTGCTCAGATCCTATGGTTGAAAAATCAGCTAGCTGACTATGGGTTTGATTTCAAATCTATTCCCATTCACTGTGATAACAGAAGTGCCATAGGAATAATTCATAATCCTGTTATGCATTCTAGGACTAAGCATATAGAAATAAGGTATCACTTCATTGGATCATGTGCAAAATGGAACTATATCTTTACAATATATCCCTACTTAAAATCAACTTGCTGATGTTTTTACAAAACCTCTAGATGAATCCAGATTTAATAAGTTAATAAGTGAGCTAGGCATGCTAAATCTACAACCATAAAATATATGCTCTAGATTGTGTTAACCATAACAGATACAAAGGCTAAACTCAAAATTTTAGACATGATCAAGGGAAGTCAACGATCGTAGAGTAGAAGAGACAAAACAACCTCAACGATCGTAGCAAAGACTCAACCATCGTAGTGCAGACTCAATGATGACACCAGCCCCATCAACAAAGCAAGAATGCATCCTATGATGATAAGCTTCAAAACCTAGCAATCCCTCTAATAAGCGCCTCAGGAACAAACCTAACCCTTGACTCACTCCAAGAGGTTGGCCCTTCCTTAGTTACCTTAAAAGAATGCTATATCAAAAACTCATCACAAGGATCCGGACAGACTCGACGATCGTAGATCAGACACGACGAATGCTGGACAGACTCAACGATCGTAGATCAGACACGACGGATGCTGAACAAACTCGACGATTGTAGCGTAGACACTAAAACTAACTCAACGATCGTAGTCCTCCCAAAACTAACTCAACGATCGTAGTCCTCCCAAAGGACACCTCAGCTGTGACAACCCAAGAATTTAGGAAATTTTTAAAATTTTTATTAATTGATTTAAGGTTCAACATTAAAACCTAGATAGAAAATAAGTGTATGCGTTTGATATTTTTAAAAAGGAATTTTGAGGATTTCAAAATTCTGTGAAGGATTTAGGTGATATATTCAGGATTAAGTGTATACGTGTTTATGTTATGTGTATATGTGTACAGTATGTGGTTACGGGTCAAGGGTTGACCAGATAAACGATATCTGTAACACACCCTAAGTATATATTAAGAACGTCAACGTTCGGTTAGAAATTCGTACGATTAATAAGAAACCCTAGAAACCGGTTCTGAAAACCCTAATTTCAGTTCCGAAAATTTGAAACCCTAATTTGGTGCATGAAACCCTAAATTGGGAACCTAATGGTGTAAGTAAATCATTATAAGATTAATTAGGCTTAATCTTAACAAATTGGTTAGAAAATCCTAATTTCAAAATTGAAATCCTAATTTCTGGTTTAGAAACCCTAATTTATAAATAGGGAAAACCTAAGTGTTAATTTAATACTTTTAATGATAATTACGATATATTAATTCTAATTTTCAAGATAAGTAATTAGAAAACCCTAATCTAATTACGAAATCTAATTTCTATTTTAGAAAATTAATTTTCTATTAGAAACCCTAATTTTGGGTTATAAATCCTAATGACCATTTTGACCCTAATTGCTTTAGTAATGTTAATTAGGAATTATTAATCCTAATTAGCAAGATTTAAATTATGATTAAGAAATTTTAATATAATTAGTAAATCCTAATTATAATTTAGAAATATTAATTTTCTATTTTGAAAACCTAATTTGAAAATTGTAGATTTTATTTTTCTAAACCCTAAGGATTTTCCAAACCCTAAACCCTAATGGTTTTCAAACCCTAACCCAAACCCAAAATCCTAAGTGTTTGGGTAATGTCCAAAATGCCATTAAAATTAAATACAAAATGTCCAAAATACACTTATTGCATAATTAAAGGTTTCTTGCAAATCTAGCTAAAGGGGAGTTGGTGACCAACTATATATCAATCATGTGGTCTAAATCTGCAGTCAACCAGCCGAAATCAGCAGCCATAACATTGCATACAAGTTATTTAAATAGATTAAGAGAGAGAAAAAGGTTACTTACATTTTCATTTTTCACCAAGCCACTCTCTCTCCAAATTTCGGGTTTAAGAGTGAGAGGAGGGTGATAAACAAAACCAAGTTTAGTTTATAGCTTTCCAATAACAGATCAAAGATCAAAAATCAAAAATCAAAGCATAAGAAGGTAAGAACCCTAATTTTTAAACTTATGATTTGATGTTACATGTTGTTAATGATTGGTTAAAGATGTGTAATAATGTGTCTTTTAGTGATCTGGGTTGTTAAATCTCATATCCATAACATCAAAATGCTCGGATCTGATGATTTTTGAAATCTGAGAAAAGTTGAAAATATGGCCTGACAAGCTAATGTCGGGGCCTATAAATCCTTCTCTATTTTTTTGTTTGAGTTGTTTTAAGTTATAGATCGCATTACTACAAAACAATAAATAGACAACGCTTAAAAGACAACGTTTTTTTATAAAAATATTGTGGTATTTTTTTACAACGTTTTTTAATAAAATGTTGTAGATACATATGAAAAAACGTTATGTATTTTATAAGGGTAATTTTTGGTTTTAAATAGATAACGTTTTTAAAAACAAACGTTATATATCTACAAAAATACGGAGCAAAAATAAAAACACGGAGCGCTCAAACAATCCAACCCTTCGTTTCTTCCTCTCATTTTTCTCTTCCATTTTCTCTCTCCAGTAGCAGCGGCGACAAACCTTCCTCCTCTCACTCCTCTTTTCGGCAACCTCATCCCTTCGTCGCTCCCTCTCCAGCGACCTCCTCCTCTTCCCCCTCCTTTATCTCTCTCTCTCTCTTGCTCTCTTACAGTAGATCGATAGTCACCTCGGATTCCGAGACTTCAGCGTCGTCCGCCAGATCGGTAGCGGAGACATCGGGAAAGTGTACCTATGTCGTCTCCGGAGCGACGAGAGCTGCTATTACGCCTTGAAAGTGGTGAACAAGGAAGTTTTAGCTCTGAAAAGGAAGCCTCACCACCAATGGAAGCGTCGCCAAGTCCACATCGCCCGATCACTCATCGTGAGTTCATTTCTATCAATTAATTTTTTTATTGTTTATTTTTGCAATTTGTGTATTTTTGATTGGATTTGATTGTTGAATCATTTTGGGATTTTGGGCATGTTAGTGGGGAAAGGACGGTGAAGAAGCTGAGGCTGTCGAAAGCCCTAACAATTCTCGAGGTGCCACAATTTATGATGCTTGCCGGAGGATGGCAGCTCACCGGATTGATGCGGTTTTATTGACTGATGCTAATGCTTTACTTTCGGGCATTGTTACAGACAAGGTTGATTCCTTTGCAAATCAAACTCTATTGAATTCACTTTTGACTGCTATTCTTAATCAAGGGACTTGCTATTTGTAAATATTTGTACATGGTTAACCTTTTGATGCAGTGTTAGTATGAATGAGTAGTGCATCAAATCATAATCAGTTTCTCTTGCTTCGTCATATTCAGTATGCAGTTTCTCTTTTATTTTTTTTCAAGGTTTTATTAACTAATTGCATACTTCAGTTACATTGCCTTTGCTTTCTAAAACTCTTAAACCAATTATTAGAAACTATGCTATTTTTTCAACATAGTTGTTCTTCTCATGTGCAGGCATTACTGGAGGAATTGATATCCACTTGGTCATTCAGCGACAAATATCTAATACAGGTATCATGGTTTAGTAGGCTCTCTGTATCAGCTTTTTTTTCTAGATAGAACATTGTATATAAGCATTTGAACCGCTTTCACAACAGAATTAGATAGGATTGTATTTTGATAATTCTGAGTAGTTGAAAATGAAAATACAATCTCTTTAGAGTTTGCAAACGTCTTTTGGTGCCCACCAAACACGTGCTCCAATTGCAATGGTTTATTTTACTGTTTTGTAGTCTCATGAGGATCCTAGCACTTCACGTCAACTGTCAACGGAAAAGTCAGATATTGATATAACCAGTCAGTTGGTGGATGATACTCAACGCAGGGAGCCTGTTTATGATACAAGCCCAGAGCACTCGAGAAGAACCTCTCTTCCTCCTCTATTTGTTCTGATCTGCATGTGGAAACAACTGGGAATAGTTCGCCACCAGTTTTAGTTAAGAGATCACCAGTTTTAGTTAAGAGATCATTTTGGAATGAAAAGTTGTGATATTAAGAGCTTCATCTTGTTTAGTTGTATTTTGTGATAGGTGTTGTTTCTGAATTGGTTTGTATTTTGTTTCTCTGCTTACCTCAAAGGGATCCCACTGATGGAAGAATACAGAACAATCAAGAGGGAGAGAAAGCAATTACGGGAATATTAGATGGAAGTGGGGAATACACCCTTTTGTACAAAGATAATGAAGGAGATATGATGCTTGTAGGGGATGTCCCATGGCAGTAAGCATCTCACCACTGTGGATATTGACGAGTCGTAGTTTCAGTAACCATCATTTGGTCACCAATCTATTCTAAAGTGCTTAAAATAATGTTTATAATTGTATTTTTGTTTCATCTCTCCAGCATTTAGCTTCCCAACCACTTGACAATAATTCCTTTTCTTAAAGCATAGTACTTTAGTGAATCTCAGGACTTAATGTAATAGTGTAACACCCACACACACACACTCTCTTTCTCTCTCTGATTTACATCAGTTAGGTTAGGTTCCATAGGCGCTTTATGTTATTGAGAAATTTGTTCTGCAATAGATGTGTTGTGATGTAATTTGGTTTGCAACTTGTGTTTTGCAGCATGTGTTTTGCAGCATGTTTGTATCTATGGTTAAGAGGTTGCGCGTGTTGAAAAGCTCTGAACTATCTTCTTCCCTATTTGATGAGTATTCCTTTTGAACCCACTAAATATAGTTTCTATCATATTTCCTATTAATAATTTATATGTTGCCTAATTCTGAATACAGTAAACTTGTAGCTGAATAAATGTGGTTACTTCTTGGTCTAACAATTTGACTTTGGAGCTCTTGATCTTTGCAGTTGGTAGCAAGTAAGAAAAGAAAAGAACAGATCTTTGCAGATATATTACTTCTTGGTCTAACAATTTCTTTCTTTGTTACTATTGTTTTCAGAGTGAGATCCTACTTTAACGATTTGAGGTGCACACAGTTATATTAAGTCCAAGATAGTCACATGTTTCTAAAATCTAAACAGCACAAATCTATGAATTCATGGCACAAAGGACAGATAAATTACTGTTTTTTGCAAATTTATTATCTGTACCTTTTTTGTTTATTTTTTTGGGATATATGTTAATGATTGCCTACCAATGCAGATACTGCTACACGTAAATTGTATTATGATTAGTAGTTTCCTACATCTGATTACTTGTGAATATGTAGGCATGTACTACACAAGTATGCTAATGAGGATGTCTCGTTGGGATCATGGTTTATTGGATTGGATGCGGAGCATATAGATGATCAGAGATAGTTTGGTTAGGTAGTAGCTTAATTTTATGGATAGTTTGGTTTATTTTGTGGATGCATGTGATCAAATTCACAATTCAATATAATAGTAATTTATATTGAAAAGTGAATTTGAGATGTATATATGGATAGTTTGGTATATATTTTGTGAATGTAGTAATTTGAAACAGTAAACGAATGGTATTATTGGGATGTATTTTGAATGGTTGATACATTTTGGCTTTAAATTTAAATGAGAATTTAGACCTTTGAGTTATATATAATGGCATTAGCATATTGCAGGTGCATTGGTAATGTAGGTGAATCACAATTTTTTTTTTCTTTTTTTTAATCTACAACATTTTAAAAACGTTGTATAAATGTGCTTCAACGTTGTCTAATACATTAAACTACAACATTTTTAGATAGAAAACGTTGTGGAATCATACATTTTACAACGTTTTTAAGCATCTGTTAATTTTTGAAAAATAAATCTACAACATTTTTTTTCCTAAAAAACGTTGTGTATTGTGCTTAACTACAACGTTTTAAAAACGTTGTGTAAGAGTGTCAAATAGACAACACCCTTAACCACGACGTTTTTCTTACTGAAACCATAACATTTTTTTCCGCGTTGTCTATTTACTGTTTTATAGTAGTGTCGGTAGTATGTCATGTGTACTTGGATCTGAAACTGGATGCAGGGTCGGATCAATCCCAGATCGCTTGATATGAACGGTCAAAACCCATTGACCGATCATGGAAAATGTTTATGGGTAACCTAGAATTTTCCCAGATTTCTGACAAGATGTTTAAGGCCTCTGATCTTACTTATTTGTATTAGTTTTGGCCATGTTGTTGTTTGTATGTTGTAGACAAGTATAAGGACTTCACGCTCATACCTTTAGATCACCAAACTACGTAACAGAATCATAGAAATTATGAGTCAAACATGCGTTGACCATCACGCCGGATGAAGTTTCTGGGTAACCCAGATCTTCATCAGCCGAGTTCCTAACATCATCTTGACGGGCCATGATCTCTTATATATATATATATATTGTTGTTAGACTGATCTAATTAGTTATTGTTGTAATGTGTCATCATAACTACAAGTATAAACCATTACCTCTTACAAACTAGACACAGAATGCAAATTATGAAGCTTCAAAGTAGGGATCTTCGCATTGTTTGAATTTCTGGGCAGCCTAGAAATTCAAGAACAGCGTTGTCAGAAATTTTGCTAGCTTAGATCTTGCTGTGATGTTATGTATTGGCTAGGATCTTGATTGATAGTTATAGTATTACACTTATACTATGATTATAACACTTAACCATGTCCAGAAACATATTGATCAAAGATGTGTCACTGGTCAAACCTAGCCTCTCGAAGTCTGACATGAATGCTCAAGAACAGCTGAAGAACACCTATAGTGACGGTTCTGACGCTATAGGGCCATTTTATTAATTATTAATTTCGAAAATAATTTAAAAATAGATAAAAATAGTTTTTAATTATTAGAAATACTAAATAAATTCTGAAAAATTATTTTAAATTCTGAAAAATAGTTTTTAATTATTTTAAGTATATTTCATAAATATTTAATATTTTTGGAATATAAATGGTATTTAATTTATTTAATTATAATATTAAATAAATTATTTAAAAATTATTTAAATTCATGAAAAATCATAAAAAGTAATATTATGTTATAATAAAATATTTAAGTTATTTTAAGTGACTTTTAATATTTTAGGATGAATTCATTAATTAATTAATATTAATGATAATTAGTTTATTTAATAAATGTATTAAATAAATGATGAAAAAAAAATTAATGCTTTATAAATCATATAAAATGATTTAAGTGTTATAAAATATTTGAAGTTATAAAATATAACTTTTGATATTTTGTCATGAAAATATTAATATTTTAATATTAATAGCAATTATTGGATAATGAATTTAACTATTTGAAAATCATATAAATATGATTTTGAAGTATTAAAATACTTTGATATATTATAAATATATTATAATATTATGACATGTATTTCATTAATATTTGATAATAAATAAATATTAATGATAAAGAAATTATGTGGTATTTAATTAGATAAAGACGATATTAATAATGGAAAATTCATGATAAATAGTAATAATTATTTAAAAATTATTACGAGCTTACGAAAAATATTCCGACTATTATTAAAATTATCTTAGATAATTGTTAACTGTTAAGTCAGAGTTTAATTGAACTTAGACTCGATAAGAGTCTGACTAAGGCCGTCGGAACGTTAAAACTTTATGTCGGGTTCAACTCAGACTGCAATAGTTTGACTTGATACCGAGTCTTATATGTGTTATAGACTGATAGGGTTATGTGTTATGTGTTTAGGTTATTCTATGTATATATATATATTAATATTATTTTGCGATGATATTATTCTAATACTGGAGATCTATATTACTAATATTAGGTTCAGACAAAGCGTTATAAATTGCGTAGCGGTAATCAATGATTCATGCAAGTTTGTTTTTACTTAAATCTACTAAGAGTTGTTTCATTCAGATATGCTTATGGATAATCATTGCTGATTGCCATCGTAGAATTGTACTCTATACATATTGCATGTATAAGTCAGGTATGAAAGGTTGATCACCTTCATTACCCTTCGGTTCAGATATATTTGTTCATGTTATATACTTGTTCAGTCAAAATTTTGTTCCTGCTAGTTCACAATTATATTGTTGAATTATAGCCAGCCAATTATTCAAATCTTTCAATCATGATATATCGTTATATTGTTAAACTTAAACTTGCTGGGCAATCTTATGCTCACCCTTGCTATATCATGATAAACATAGCAGATTAAGACGAACGTGTTGGATACAAGGAAAGGGTAAAGACAGTTCCAGCTTTAGTTTACGTGTGTAGCTAGAAATGTAATAGTATTATATGATAATAACATTGTATGTTAGATAGGTTATGAATTGTGTATTAAGTTAAGGTTACTTGACCTTGGAGAATAGTGTGTAAAATGTATTGTATAAATAATTTATGTTTATATCTTCAACAAAATAGTAATAATGATAGAATGATCGAACCGGATCCGCGGTGATTCGGGACTTCGGATTCGAGGCCCTCACATCAGCTCTGCAGGAGTCAAGGGCAAATGAATACAATCCTTATCAGTCAAAATCGTAGAGCCAAGAAAAAGTCGACACCTGTCCCACTAAGCAAAAAGGAGAGAGGGAAGTTACAAGTATAAATTGAAATCATATTTTTGAAATCAGAAGTTCAAAAGATAATCTATCTCTCCTCCTCGCTCAAAGTAGAAACCCTAAATCAGAAGAAAGCTCAGTTGAATCTCACTTCCAGCAAGGAAATCAATGGCGGCTTCAAGTGTTATCTTAGGCCACAGATGATAAGTGGATTTTATATACACGAATCGATATTCATTTCAAGTTTAAATTCATAGTTATCTTCATGTTTTGTGTTCGTTTTTACTCGTTTCATGATATTTTATGTGTAGGGTGGTCATGGATGCAATTGGTGAGGAAAGGCGGCCTTTTTGGAGCAAAAATGGATAAAAGTTGGAGCTTGAAAAATTTGAAGACAGTAGCCTAGCCCGCCGGGGAGGGCTTTATTGTACTGCATTACCCCGTAGGAAGGGGAGTCCGTTCTGAACTATCCTATTCATTTCAAGTCTGCTAGAGCTCGATTTGTGGGATTGGGCTGATGCGTTTGGACTCTAATAAAAGAAGAATTGGCCGGAAGAGGCGAGAGCTTGCTATTACGTAGAAAAAAATAACGATCTTATAACAAAAAGGCAAGAATTCAAGAAGCGATTTCAAGGATCAAGAGCGAACATTGGAGGAGTAATTTTCAGAGATTATCACGACGGTTGCAAATCAAGGCGAAGTGAAGGGTTTTCGTTATTCTTCTTCCTTTAGTCTTATTTGTAATTGGGATGATGTTTTCAACAAATTATTCAGTTTTTAATTCATTCGTTATGAACTAATTTACTTATTTAGACTTGTGATGGATCTTTGGGCGAAACGATGATTCTATAACTTTGATTTCCAATTTAATAAGATATTTTCAGTTTATCTATGTTAATTTGAGCGTGAATTTATGATACTTGTGAAGTTAAGATTCTTGTTATTTTGTCCTCGTGGGAACGATACTCTATTCACTATTATATTACTTGTTGACCACGTGCACTACGTGTTTTTAAGCGTATTGATTTTTACCAACAAGTTTTTTTGGCGCCGCTATTTAAGGGACAATTTAATGAGATTTTAATATTTGTTTTTACAATATCGGTTTAATTAGTTTTTTTACTTAAACATTTTTATTTTGTTTTCTCTTTTTCAGGTTTTTGACATTGGTTTATGCAAACACGATCTAAACATCCAGACTTGCTTCCTTTTGAGGACGACATTGATAGACGATTTCAAAAGTTGAGTAAATGGATTGAGGAAACGAGGAACGAATTCGAAAATTCTGATAAGGAAGAAAGCGATGGTCGTAGAAGACTAGAAAGCGTTGAGGATTTTGCCACACCTAGGGTGGTGATCTGATCGAGCATTACTAGGCCTCGCAATTCTGCGAACACTTTTGAAATAAAGCCCGGGACCATTCAGATGATACAGAACTCATATCAGTTTGGGGGAATGGCAAACGACGATCCGAATGAGTATTTGATCAGTTTTTTGGAAATGTGCGACACATTCAAGTACAATGGGGTGTCGAATGAGGCAGTGAGACTTCGCTTGTTCCCATTCACTTTATGGGACAAGGCGAAGAGTTGGTTACATTCTTTACCGCCGGGTTCGATCACTACGTAGGAGGATTTGGCTAAAAAATTTCTTGCCAAATTTTTCCCACCGGCGAAGACTGCGAAAATGAGGAATGACATCACAATGTTTAAGCAGCAGAATGGGGAGTCACTATATGAGGCATGAGAGAGATACAAGGAATTACTCAGAAAGTGCCCACATCATGGATTGCCCAAGTGGTTACAAATGAACACCTTCTATAACGGGATACATGGAAATGTCAGAACTAGCATTGATGCGGCATTGGGCGGTGCATTCATGGCTAAGAGTTACGAGGAAGCCTATAATTTGATAGAAACGATGTCGGCAAATAACTACTAGTGGCCCACAACAAGAATGACACAGGCAAAGGCGGCTGGGATCTTGGAATTAGATGGAGTAACAGCTATTCAAGCACAGCTTTCTGCATTATCCATGAAGTTTGATATGATGAATGAGAGGGTAAATACGATGGTAGGGGCTCAAGTTCAATAACAAGTTCAACATGTTATGGTAGTATGTGAATTGTGTGTGGGTGATCATCCGACAGAGCAGTGTGCAATAAATCCAGCATCCGTTCAGTTCATAGGCAACTACAATAGAATTCAGCACAATACTTACCAAAACACCTACAACCAGGGGAATAGGAACCACCCAAACCTTTCATGGAGCAATAATCAGCAAACTCAAGCTCCACGACCATCATATCCCCCTGATTTTCATAGTCATCCACAACAGATTCAACAGCAGGACAAGAAATTCGATGGGGAGGAATCATGGGCAAGGTACATGACTAGCAATGATTTGGCTATGAAGAATCAAGCTATTTCTATCAAAAATATAAAGAATCAGATAGGTCAAATTGCATTGGCATTGAATAATGGACCACAAGGAACATTACCTAGCGACACCGAAAGAAATCCGAAGGGTAATCATGAGAAATGTCAAGCAGTTATGTTGAGAAGTGGAAAACACCTCGGTGGGAATAGTCACGAAAATTCAAAGAAGACCCGGAGGAAAAAGTTGATGATGATGAACGCAGTGGAGGGTAACAAAAATGAGGAAACAAAGTTAAACAGTGAGCCGATTGTTTATCCTCCACTGCCATTTCAGCAGAGGGTCCAAAAATAGAAATCAGATAAGCAGTTCGCAAAGTTTTTAGATGTGTTCAAGAAACTCCAGATTAACATCCCATTTGCAGAGGCTCTAGAACAAATGCCGAGTTATGCGAAGTTTATGAAGGGAATTCTATCGAGGAAGAAGAAATGGGAAGACTTCAAAATAGTGGCACTAACAGAGGAGTGTAGTGCAGTGTTACAGAAAAAGCTTCCACAAAAACTCAAAGACCCGGGAAGCTTTACTATCCCGTGCATGATCGGGAAGATGTCGTTTAACAAGTGCTTATGTGATTTGGGGGCGAGTATAAACCTGATGCCATTATCAGTATATTCAGAATTGGGTTTTGCTCGCGCCAAAGCCTACGAATATTTCATTGCAGTTGGCGGATAAGTCAGTCACATATCCGAGAGGCATTGTAGAGGACATTTTGGTAAAAGTGGATAAGTTTATATTCCCTGCAAACTTTATTATACCGATTTGATGAAGATAAGAACATCCCGATCATCCTAGGGAGACCTTTTCTTGTGCAGGAAGGACACTCATAGATGTGCAAAAAGAAGAACTTACAATGAGGGTCCAAGATCAAGAGGTAAAATTCAATGTGTTCAAGGCCATGAAATATCCTACGGACGAGGAAGAGTGTAATCGAATGGATTTAATTGAGCAAATTACCAGCGAAGATATGAGCAAGAGTTTGATCAACAGTCCGTTAGAAAAAACTTTACTGGGGGATGAGGAAAAAGACGACCCGGAATTTGTGGATTTATTACAGATGCTAGACTCGTTGCCATGAGTTAGCCGATTTAGAGCACCGGTTGAACCTTTGCACAACGAGGAGACAGTTGCAGAAAAATTGAAACCATCATTGGAGGAGACACCAACATTGGAACTTAAGCCACTCCCTAAACATCTCAGGTATGCGTATTTAGGCGATTTAAATTCTTTACTGTAATTATTTCTGCTGCACTTAACGAATTGCAGGAAGAAAAGTTCTTTGAGGTGCTTAGGGATCACAAATCAGCAATTGGATGGACGATTGCGGATATAAAAGGCATTAGCCCATCATTTTGCATGCACAAGATTCTGATGGAGGATGATGCAAGTCCATCGGTGGAGCATCAACGTCGACTTAACCCAATCATGAAGGAAGTGGTCAAGAAGGAAATTCTGAAATTATTGGATGTCGGTGTCATATATCCAATTTCTGACAGTAAATGGGTAAGTTCAATTCATTGTGTGCCTAAGAAAGGGGGACTGATGGTAATTCAGAATGAGGATAACGAGTTAATTCCAACAAGGATAGTGACAAGTTGGAGGGTGTGCATCGATTATAGGAGATTGAATAAGGCAACTCGAAAGGATCATTTCCCGCTACCTTTTATCGATTAAATGTTAGACAGGTTAGCGGGATATGAGTTTTACTGCTTATTGGATGGTTATTCGGGATATAATCAGATTGCTATCGCTCCTGAGGATCAAGAAAAGATAACATTCACTTGCCCTTATGGCACCTTTGCATTCAGGAGAATGTCATTCGGACTGTGCAATGCACCTGCAACTTTCCAGTGGTGTATGATGGCTATTTTCTCGGATATGGTGGAGAAGAACGTTGAAGTCTTCATGGACCATTTCTCAGTCTATGGGGACAATTTTGACACTTGCTTAGAGAATCTGGTCATGGTATTGCAACGGTGTAAGGATACAAACCTCATACTAAATTGGGAAAAATGCCACTTCATGGTTGAAGAGGGCATAATTTTGGGACATAAGGTGTCGGCTCAAGGATTGGAGGTGGACAAGGCAAAGTTGGACACGATTGAGAAACTACCTCCACCGAGCTCAGTTAAGGGCATTAGAAGTTTTCTGGGGCATGCTGGGTTCTACCGGAGGTTCATAAAAGACTTCTCTAAGATTGCAAAACCTCTATGCAGTCTTTTAGAGAAGGAGGCCACTTTCAGTTTTACTGCGGAATGTAAGTCTGCATTTGACCTATTGAAGAAGAAATTAACTACAACCCCCGTGATAGTCGCACCGAACTGGAAAATGTCATTCGAACTTATGTGTGATGTGAGCGACTATGCGGTTGGGGCTGTTTTGGGCCAAAGACGAGACAAGGTGTTTCACGCCATATACTATGCAAGCAAAACACTCACAGAGACTTAAATGAACTACACTACTACGGAAAAGGAATTGCTTACAGTGGTATACGCGTTCAACAAATTCAGGGCATACTTGATCGGGACTAAGGTAATAGTCTACACGGACCATTCGGCGATTCGGTACTTAATAGCGAAAAAAGATGCTAAGCCACCCCTTATCCGATGGATTCTCCTACTTCAAGAGTTTGATTTAGAAATTAAAGATAGAAAGGGGACGGAGAATCAAGTTATCGATCATTTATCAAGGCTGGAAAATCTGGAGAAAAAGGATGAAGATAGATTTGTAATCAACGAGACATTCCCGGATGAGCAGTTATTTGGGTTGCATGCAGAATTTCCGTGGTATGCAGACTTAGCGAATTATGTGGTAAGTAAGATGCTTCCACAGGATCTTACACGACAACAAAAAAAGAAGTTTCTGCATGACGTCAATTGGTACATGTGGGATGAACCCTACTTATTCAAACAATGTGCCGATAAGATGATTCAACGATGTATCCCATACAGTGAAGTCCACAACATATTACAAGAATGCCAATAAATCGGACATCTTTGTGGACATTACGGGAGTGAGCGCACCGCAGCGAAAGTTCTTCAATCCGGGTTTTATTGGCCTACGGTGTTCAAAGACGCCCACCAATTTGTGAAAACATGTGATAGATTCCAAAGGGTGGGAAACATATCGAAACAGAATGAGATGCCCCTACAAACAAATCTTGAAGTGGAAATCTTTGATGTATGGGGCATCGATTTCATGGGACCATTCCCGTCGTCTTTGAGTAATCAGTATATTCTGTTCGCGGTGGATTATGTCTCGAAATGGGTTGAAGCTGCAGCATTACCATCTAATGATGCAAAGGTGGTCCTCAAGTTTCTACAAAAAAACATTTTCACGAGGTTTGACACGCCAAGAGCAATAATAAGTGATGAAGGCTGTCACTTCTGCAATAAGTCATTTACAGCTCTTTTGGCTAAGTATGGGGTCAATCACAAGGTGGCTATAGCATATCACCCTCAAACTAATGGGCAAGCCGAGGTATCGAACAGAGAAGTTAAGAGGATATTGGAGAAAGTCATAAATCCGAGTAGGAAAGATTGGTCACTTCGATTGGACGACGCATTATGGGCGTACCAGACTGCATACAAAATGCCAATCGGGATGTTACCTTATCAACTCTTGTACGGAAAGGCATGTCACTTACCGGTGGAGCTATAACACAAGGCTTACCGGGCCATACAGAAATTGAATTTTGATCAAGCCGCGGTAGGAGAAAAGAGGCTACTCCAACTAAATGAGCTCGATGAATTCCACCTCCAAGCCTATGAGAATGCCAAGCTATACAAAGAAATAGTTAAAAGATGGCACGACCAGAAAATTGTGCAACGAACATTCGAGCCGGGTCAAGCAGTCCTCTTGTTCAATTCACGGCTGCGTTTGTTACTCGGAAAGCTTAAGTCAAGATGGTTGGGACCATTTACTATAAAATGAGTATTTCCTCATGACGCCGTTGAACTCTACAGTAGGAATCCGTTAGAAACGTTCAAGGTCAATGGTCAACGGATAAAGCATTACTGGGGTGGCGAGTCGAATTGGGACACCGACAACATTACCCTTGTCGATACATAGTAAAACAGGGAGTAGTCAGGTTGAACGACTTTTAATCAAGCGCTAATTGGGAGGCAACCCAATTTTTCTTTATTTTTCATAGTTCATGTTTAATTTGTTAGGATATAGTTTATGAAGCAGTAGTTAGGACTTGTCAATTATTAAGTTTTGTTAAAAATCTCTGAAAAGTACTAAAAATCTCATTGAAACTCCAAGTGGTCATTAATCTAACATATTGCATGTTTTTTGTTTCAGGAGAGGTCCAACATGAGTCAGAGCAACAACGACTACGAATTGGTGGAAAATCGGAGAATTTTGCATATCAAATTTTTTTGCCAAAATTTTTTTAGCAGTGGGCATGCCCGCCGGGGCGGGCCTCCTTGGCCTAGCACCCCCCGCCGGGGTGGGGGTCCTGAAATCTAGGCAAACACGCCTGTTATAAGGCACGACCCCAGACTTAGTTCCCACACACATACACACGCCCACTCCTTCTTTTGCTCTCTCTCTCCCTCAACATCACAAACCTGCTGCCATATTTGTTTTTTCTCCTAAACACAACCCACGAAACCAAACAACTACTACCACCACTACAACTACCTACATCAATTAAACCCACTTTCTATCCACGATTTCCACACGCCTTCAATCCCATCCACCACTTCATCTCCCCCACATCACTCTATATAAACCCTACCTCATACTTCCCATATTCAACACCCTTAAACTTGAATCTTCAAGAAATTGGGATACACACAGTTGAGGGTAAGTTGCTATAGTGTCAAGTCTTCATCTTTTCTCAACTCCATAGCACCAACATAAGTTTGGGGGATCCGAACGAGCTGTGGACGCCAAGTGTTTGACAGATTGACTGAACCAAGTTTTTGGGAGAGGAAGTGGTTACTAGCAAGAGTTCACTGCTGAAACTCAATGCCATCTCAACCAACACCCAAACGCCAACGGGGGGCGAGTTCAAGCGCCGCTCCACCGCCAACTACCTATGATGTAGAAAATTTGTGAGTGCATGCACTGTAAACAATGTATATGAGCACATGCAATCTAAGGCACTTACACCATAACATGGTTTGGCCCCCGAGGGGAACGACAAGGAGATGATGTCCCAAATTCACCAAAAGGGGTGGATCAAATTCACCGAACATCCGACACCCGCAGTGGTAAATATTGTCAAAGAATTCTATGCAAACGCCGAAGACAAAGCTCCTTTCAAAGCGTTTGTGCGGGGTCGAATGGTTTCGTTTAGTGACGATGCAATCAACGTTTACTATCAGTTGCGGGTGCCACGCCATTGTCAGTATGTCCAAATGAGGGATTTTGACCCGGATTATGAGGAGGTTATTAAAAATTTGACAAAGCCGGGCACATCTTGGACCAAAGGGAGGAAGGGAGGAACAATGTTCAATAGCAAGGACTTAAGCCGGTATGGAAAGATATGGTACACATTTTTATGTGCGAAATTGCTTCCGTCCCAACACACTTCGGACGTCACCAAAGAGAAGGCGTTACTGTTATACGCCATTGTGCAGGACTTCATTATCGATGTCGGGGCCATCATCAGTTTATCCATCTGCCAGTGCTTACGTGGAAATTTATTGGGCGGTCTGCCGTACCCTTCACTTATATGTGCGTTGTGCCGCAACGCCGGGGTGCGTTATTCTGATGATGAGCCCACTCAACCGCCGCTGGCTTTGCTTGATTCACGAATGATTGTGCGTTATTCAGTGTGGGGTGGAGGAGAGTCACATCCACAGGATTTGGGTTTTATTTTTCCATCGGCGTTGAAAGATGAAGTCGATGCCGAAGATACCTCGGGGATGAGGATGAAATAATGGGAGATCAAGGAACCTAGCAGATTCCATAGACTGAGGCATTTTCTAGTACTCATTTCCTTGAGTTCCAGAATCAAATTAATGCGCATAATAGGGCAGCACGCCGAGAAATGCGGTGATTGGCGACGCGTCAAGATCATATGTTCGATGCCATGAACGCGCCTTTTGCCTCATTCAACATAACACATCTGAGTTTTAACCCGGCGGCCCAATTTCCGTATCAACAACCCGGTCCATTACCGTGATTTCCTCCTAGTGATTCCGATGAAGAAGAGCACCAACCACCGCCCCAGACTTAGACAATTCCAGGGAAGTCCTCTTGCAATTTATGTAACACCCCCATACCTATACTCCCGTGGTATCCGGTATTGTGTTTACAGAGAATTAACATAATTCATTTAAATCTATACACCCATGGTATCTGATTAAAATATTACATTAGATAGAGGGACTATCGGATATAATTCCCATAGATTCAAGATTCACAAGATCCCATAATGGATGGTAATTCCCAAGAGAAATATTCTCGTGTTTGTATACCCTCACTTGAATATATGAACTGTATCTGTGACTAGAGTCTATCTATCCAAAATTGATATCGATAATAACATGAGCAAATCCATATTACCAATACCTCACCCGGATGTATAGTTTATGTCATGCGAGTACATACTATCGTATCGATAGTAACTATCTATCTGAAATTCAGAGTATTAATAACAACATGAACAGTCCATGCTATTAACACCCCCACTCAGATAAATAGTTCCCAAGGATCTCAACTAGAATAGAAGACATCTTACTTTACATCTATATATGTAAGAAAACACGGTTGCGGAAATAAAAGATGTTATATATATATATATATATATCATAATATTATGATTCGATTACAAAATTCTCATAACGAGTTCTTATTACAAGGTATTCATATAGACAAGAATATAATCTAATCTATGTAGGGACGCTTCCCTTTATCTACTCCAGATGTTCCAGGATTACCATCTAATACTGCAAAGGGAATAATTTGCAAGGGTGAGCTATGACATGCTCAGCAAGTTGTATATTTATAACAATATAGGATTTGAAGAATTATAACAATTCAAATTTCGACTGATAGTTGTTACCATTTCTGGATTTCTAATTCCAACTAGTTCTGGAATTTTTATCATTTCTGTCAGTCACAAAGACTTAGAAATTATGTTCAGATATGAGATAGGGGATCAACCTATTCAACATCCTAGGAGTATGCATATCACCTATAGTGCTCATTTACACTTACAATTTACTGTCAATATATTCATTGACTACACTTTTCTCCCTTACGGGATACTCAACTTCAGTATACGATTGCCTTACCAAAACAATTTGGCTTGACACAACAGTTTATGCTCAATAAACAATATCATATGAATAAATAATTCATTTCTTAGTCATGCTGGAACTATAGCAATAACTTTTTAATAATAGGTAATTCAACATAGGTGTATTATATCAACAGTATAGCAAGATAGAATCTTGTTCAGCGAATAAACAGGGTTGATAAATTTTGCATAAGTAATAAATTGGGTATAGAAGAGACTTGCCTGAGCGTAGATCAGTCAAGTTATACTATTCGAACGGTATTAAGTCCTATGACGTTCAAGAATATAAATCTAACACGTTAGTATTGATAACAATACTCAAATAAAACATTTATTTAATACCGGGTTAGATTTAATAGGGTTTGACTTTTAATACCTTTGATAAATGAACTAAATTTTATTTATAAAATTTGGGTATATTTTTAAATAATTTAATTATCCTTATAATATATTTCAGAAGGTTTAAAGTATTTTTAAAATATTTATTTATCCTTTAAATGATTTTTAAACCATTTATTTCTATTTATAAATAATTTATATTTAGTAAAATTTTATAAAAAAACATTATTTAATATTATTAAATAATTTATAATTATTTATTATGATTTTTATTTCAATAATAATATTTTTACATAATTATTTAGTATTTAAAAGTAATTATTCTAATTACTTTATTAATAAGTTAATTATAAATAATATCTAAAAAAAATAAAATAATTATTACATTTTTTGTAGAAATATCGAAATAATTTATAATAATTTAATATAATTTTTAAAACTATTTTTATTAATTATTTCTAATTTTTTATAATTTATTTCTAACAAATTAATTTATGTCCTGTCGCATAAAAGCTCTCTGGTGTGATGAGAAAGTGTCATTGTAGGAGTTCTTGAAGTTCAGGCGGTACCGTTGTTCGTGGTCGAGTGGCTAGTTTGACCATTAAATAACTTTCGGTTTTGGTAATGAGTTTCGGTCAGAGCAAGTATTGGTGTTGTAGTACTCATTGAATAGTACAAGATCTAGCAATAAGCAGGCCTTAATCTACATCTAATAAGAAATTATAAAGATTTAAAGTTACTGTTAGAGCTGTTCTTGGGTTTCTGGGTAACCCAGAATAGTGGTCAAGGCCGGTCAACGGTTTTGTGGCTTGAATAACTTTGATTCGGTGTATTAGATGTATGTTGTGTTTGTTGTAACATGTAGTCTATATACCAGGGTACATATATATAACATTAACATGAACAAATCGTAATTCTAAGATCTCTATTTATGTTGGTCAAAGTACAGCTAACAACTGTTCTTCGTGTTCTTCAGTTTTCTGGAAAACCCAGAAAACTTGGTCGTACTTTCGATCGACTACTTTTGACCAATAATTTCGGTAATCCTATGAGTTGTTTGTTCGATTGAAGATCATAGATATGTATTATGTATACCAGAGTACTAATTTATAACAAAAACATAAACAATTAACAATCAGAAGATGATTAAGCGAATTCATTAAAGTAAGCAGGCTCAATTTGTTCTTGAGCTTTACGGGTAACCCGAAAAATCACTCCGTGAGCAACCAACCCACTTTGACTAATTATATCTCGGAATCTATTGTTCATCTGAACCTGTTTTCTTTTCCAGATTAAAGACCTACTTACAGACTACAAATATCAATCGATTAATAGACCAAAACATAAACACACATGAATCAAAAAGCACTGACATTCGGCTGTCATACCATTTTTTTCAAAATTCGCAGATTTCATAAAACGCTTAATTAAGGCATCTAGATGTTATGAAAATGTGTTCTACCACTCTAGCATATTTTCTAACATCCTAATACAATATTCTAAACATATAAACAACAAATCTAACATAAGATCAAAGAGAAATTTATGAACTAGGGTTTGCACCTTTTCTTGAGAAATTTGTGATTCAAGCTTCTGATCTTGTTGCTGATAACACCTAGGCTTGATATGGTAGGTTCATAAGTGTATCTAGGCTTTGAGAATTCGTGGGTTTGCTCAGCCCTAAGGTTCCTATTTATAGAATTTTCCAACTTGGCTTTTTGGTCATTTTTCACCTACTTGCCTCCATAAAGATCTGATCTGTGACTCTTCTGATGCTTGGGAGTTTGGAAGCATGTCATGTGATGTTTTGAAACTTGTAATGGTGACTCCCAACCTACTTGTGAGCTAGTTGATTAAGTTAGTAGCTTAATTAGGCTTAAATCTTCACTAATCTTGATTAGGGTTTTGTTTCTAATGATTAGGAGTGTTAAGTAATGTTAATTAGTACCTAATAGAAGTTTACTAACCATGATTAAGTGTTAACATAAGCTAATTAGAGTTAGATTAGCTAATTAGGGTTTATTAGGGTTAGGTTTTTGCTAATTAGGGTTAGGGTTTTGCTAATTAGGGTTAACTCACTAATCTTGACAAGCACGACAAAGCGTTTTTTCAGTGTAAGCACGACAAAGCAACTTGTCAAAATATTTTTACCGAAAAGTCCGATTAGGGAAAAAAAATTTAAGCACGAGGTGTCAAGCACGACGTTTTTCAGATAAAGATTTATTCGGTCAATTTCGTCAAACCAAGTATATAATAACACGTAACACATTCAGAACAGAGAAATTTTATTTATATAACGGGATTTATACATACGAGTCTTATTAGGGTTTTGGGTTTTTATAATTTATTTTTATCCAATGAGGGCATTGTCTTATTTAAGTTTGGGGGAGTAATTTGTTTAGTTGCATATGCATTTTTAAATTTTTGTTGTATCTAGTTTTGCATTATAGAATAGGTATTTGCTTAGTAGTTAGAATTTTGCATTGTTTTCATATCTTGAAAAAATAAAAAAATAAAAAATTAGTTAAATATTGTGTTTGCATATGTCTAATGGTGTCACATACTACATGTTATTCTTGCTAATGATGAGATTGTGAACAAGTTAACCAATATAGTATGGATTATTAGTACTGTGATATAATTACTGTTATGAATCGATTCTTGGTCTTGTTTGAAACTGTTATAAAAAGGGTAGCACTAATAACATCTTTCTTGACCGGTCAGTTCAAATCGATACATAAAATGTTTCTAAAGGATAATGCTAGGGTGAACCAGAAAATGACAAGGATAGGCAGTGAAGGCTTAAATTAGGCAAGAACCTAAGTTTGGGGGAATATATGTGGGGTATATAAGCTTTAAAAAAAAAGAAAAAAAAAAGGAACACATGTTGAGTCTTGTGGTGGGTTGAGGAGAAACACTCCCCATAAATACAAGCATGAGATGGAGCGTAAAACGCACTCACCAACCATCTATCAAAAGAAAATGAAAAGGGAAATAATCACAAGAAAAGAGCAAAAAGCCCCCGTGTAAAAAAAATAGAGAGAAGGAATAAAAGAAAGTATAAGTATCCTGAATGTACCCTTGAATTTGGTTGAGTTTAATCTTAGTTGAATCGTGCCTATCGTTGAGATTTTTGAGTTTGAACTGTATGATTCCTTCTAAGAAGTTGTTTATGTATTGAATTTAGGTCCGTATCAGTTATCTTAGATGTTGATCACACACGCACACTATACCAGTAATAGTTGTTCAAGAATTGAGAATTAATATGTAATTGTGGATTGGTTTTCATAATTTGTATTGTAAAGTTGCTTGTTTTCTCTGAAGCCGATGGGATAAATTAGTTTATGCGATGTTGTTGGATTTTTAGGCATTTAGATTGTTATTGTATTTTATTACATTGCATAGCATGTAGTTTGTTTTGTGCTCGGGGACTAGCACGGTTTAAGTTTGCGGGATTTTGATAAGTGAATTTTATATACACGAATCGATATTCTTTTCAAGTTTAAATTCGTAGTTATCTTCATGTTTTGTGTTCGTTTTTACTTGTTTCGTGATATTTTATGTGTAGGGTGGTCATGGATGCAATTGGTGAGGAAAGGCGGTCTTTTTGGAGCAAAAGTGGAAAAAAGTTAGAGCTTGAAAAATTTGAAGATAGTAGCCTAGCCCGCCGGGGTTGGCTTTATTATATACTGTACCCGTAGAGGCGGGGTCCCGCTTCTGATATCTGTCCTATTACTTTCAAGTCTGCTAGAGCTCGGTTTGTGGGATTGGGCTGATGCGTTTGAACTCTAATAAAAGAAGAATTCGTCCAGAAGAGACGAGAGCTTGCTATTACGTAGAAAAAAACAACGATCTTATAACAAAAAAGGCAAGAATTCAAGAGCGATTTCAAGGATTGAAGAGCGAACGTTGGAGGAGTAATTTTCAGAGATTATCACGACGGTTGCGAATCAAGGCCAAGTGAAGGGGTTTTCGTTATTCTTCTTCTCTTTAGTCTTATTTGTAATTGGGATGATGTTTTCAACAAATTATTCAATTTTTAATTCATTCGTTATGAACTAATTTACTTATTAGACTTATGATGGATCTTTGGGCGAAACGATGATTCTATAACTTTGATTTCTAATTCAATAAGATATTTTCAGTTCATCTATGTTAATTTGAGTGTGAATTTATGAATTGCCTGATCAACAGTTCTTTGTGGATTTGAAAGGAATCGAGAGAGGAGATTCGAATCTAGACCTAGTTAATATAGCATGTGTCATGAATTTTGTCGATAGTAGATTTGTGATTATTGTTAAGGTAGAGATACGCTTGACATCGCATGTAATCGTATAGAGAGCTTAAAATTCAACCTTCTTTGATTGCAGTTCACATAGAGATATAGTGAGTTGGTTAATTTAGGCGTTTAACGGATTTCTATCTTAATTGTGGATTGATGTTAATATGGTATTAGTGCATCGAGATGTGGCTTTTACTACATTCGCGTTCTTGATTAATAAACTGGAATATTGAATTGAGTTGGAATAAAAGTTGGAAAATCAAAGTGAAGCTCAGGGTGAAATCATAAGTCTAATTCTTCATTAATTGTTTGAAATTCTGGATTTCGTTATTGGTGACTGTTTTGAGATAGTTAATTACTTTATTAATTTAGTTTTTTTTATAATTTAAAACCATTGAATTGATTAGTTTAATAAAATTAGGGTTAATACAAAATTGATACTTGTGAAGTTAAGATTCTTGATATTTTGTCCTCGTGGGAACGATACTCTATTCAGTACTATATTACTTGTTGACCACGTGCACTTTCGTGTTTTTAAGCTTATTGATTTTCACCAACAAGTTTTTGGCGCCGTTGCCGAGGACAATTTAGCCGAGATTTTAATATTTGTTTTTACAATATCAGTTTAATTAGTTCAGTTTTACTTAAACATTTTTATTTTGTTTTCTCTTTTTCAGGTTTTCGACATTGGTTTATGCAAACACGATCTAAACATCCAGACTTGTTTCCTTTTGAGTACGACATTGACAGACGATTTCAAATGTTGAGTAAGTGGATTGAGGAAACGAGGAACGAATTCAAAAATTCTGATAAGGAAGAAACGATGGCTGCCGAAGACCAGAAAGCGTTGAGGGATTTTGCCACACCTAGGGTGACTGATCTGCAGTCGAGCATTACTAGGCCTGCAATTGCTGCAAACACTTTTGAAATAAAACCTGGGACCATTTAGATGATGCAGAACTCATGTCAGTTTGGGGGAATGTCAAATGACGATCCGAATGAGCATTTGATCAGTTTTTTGGAAATGTGCGACACGTTCAAGTACAATGGGGTGTCGGATGAGGCAGTGAGACTTCGCTTGTTCCCATTCACTTTACGGGACAAGGCGAAGAGTTGGTTACATTCTTTACCGCCGGGTTCGATCACTACGTAGGAGGATTTGGCTAAAAAATTTCTTGCCAAATTTTTCCCACCGGCAAAGACTGCGAAAATGAGGAATGACATCACAATGTTTGAGCAGCAGAATGGGGAGTCACTATATGAGGCATGGGAGAGATACAAGGAATTACTCAGAAAGTGCCCACATCATGGATTGCCCAAGTGGTTACAAATGAGCACCTTCTATAACGGGCTACATGGAAATGTCAGAACTAGAATTGATGCGGCATCGGGCGGTGCATTCTTGGCTAAGAGTTACGAGGAAGCCTATAATTTGATAGAAACGATGTCGGCAAATAACTACTAGTGGCCCACAGCAAGAATGACACAGGCAAAGGCAGCTGGGATCTTGGAATTAGATGGAGTAATGACTATACAAGCACGACTACGCATTATCCATGAAGTTTGATATGATGAATGAGAGGGTAAATACGATGGCAGGGGCTCAAGTTCAACAACAAGTTCAGCAGGTTATGGTAGTATGTGAATTATGTGCGGGTGATCATCCGACAGAGCAGTGTGCAATAAATACTCTATTCACTACTATATTACTTGTGAAGTTAAGATTCTTGATATTTTGCCCTCGTGAGAACGATACTCTATTCACTACTATATTACTTGTTGACCACGTGCACTTGCGTGTTTTTAAGCGTATTGATTTTCACCAACAACAGACTCTGTTTCGACGAGTTCAAAACAGCTCAACCCAAATTCCACAAGACTCTGGCCTTACTGAAGAAGGCAGGTCTCGAAGAAGCCTTGAGCACAAACACATTGATCTATCCCATGTTAGTGAAAGAGTTCTACAGGAATGGTGTGTTTGAAAACGACACCATCACTACGAGAGTAAGGGAAGTGGAAATCAGACTGAAGGCCGAAGACATCAACCTTGCCCAAGGTCTCAAAAATGAAGGGCATCCATTCATAGACAGCGTGGACTTCCAAGAGGGACTTAGAAGAATGCATCACAAGAAACTCCCCTCTGTGAAAGGGTACAAGAAGAAGGAGTTCCCACAGAGGTATGAATTTCTAGCCGATATAGTTGGGAAATGTATATGCTGCAAGAGCTCAGGCCATGAATCTGTGAATGAAGTACAACTGAAGCTCATGACTACCATCTGTTATGGAATACAACTCAATTATGGAGCCCTATTGCTCGATTGGATTGGTAAGTGGATCATCAACTCAAAGAAGTCAAAAATCCCTCAAAAGATGCTCTATGGGCGATTCATAAGTATCATTCTACAATTTTCCCTGGGTGACAAAGTTGGGGATGATGAAGGAGAAGCTATCAACCCAAACAGACGTATGACCCAGAAATTGTTTAAAAATTGGAAGAGGAACCCAGCTGAATATGTTCGCATGATGACTGAGTCCAGTGGAAGAACTGGTGATCTGAAGGACACAAGCCTTCCGGGAAATATATCTGTTGTAAGGGAAATCGAAGAAGAAGAAGAAACCAACAAAGAAGAACTCTCTGTCCTTACCAGAAAAAGCAAGGGCAAGAGGAAGCTAAATGCTAGATTGGTAGAAGAACCTCAAGGATCTACCACTGATATACCTGTAGAGGCCTCTAATATAGAGACTCTGAGGATGCTAAGAAGAAAGCAGCAGCAAGATGAAGTAGATGAGGATCAAGCTACCATATCCCAGATCCTGAAGAAGAACAAAGTTGGTCATAAGTACAAAAGGAAATCAGTCTCCTCAATCGTAGAGTCTTTACTATTCGTAGGGACCATACCAAGCATGTCAGGCAAGGAAGTAGCTGCATCAACCATAGTGGCTATTGAACAAGACAAAACTGAGGTTCTAGAAAGTCTGGAGGTTGTGGCTCAGCCTAGAAAAACAAGGAGGAAGCTGGTCAAGAAGTACATCCTTGAAAATGAAAAAGTTCTCAAGAAGGAAACAAAGAGTATGGTTGCCAAGGAGGAACTGTCCAAAGCAAGTCAAGAGGACAATGCTCCAGCTGAGGGGGAGATCCCTAAAATTTTCATGATAGAGAATACACCAGCTGAGGGGGAGATGCCTGAAGCTCAAGAAGATGCTCCAATTGAGGGGGAGTTTTTGAGCTTACAAGAAGATGATCAAGTTGAGGGGGAGCCTCATGATATCTCCATGACAGAAGGAGAGGTCCCTGCCAGAAATAAAGAAGAACCAGTGCAAGATCATCAAGAGACCATTGAGATAATGGACTCCTCCAACGAGAACAGAGAAGAGGAAGAAGATGATGATGACCTTGAGATCACTTCTGTAGGCAATAATGGGTATATAAGCTATCTCTACAATCAAATGTTCTCTTACCTACCCATGATGCCATATCATCAAGCTCAAATCCTAAACTCTTGGGATCACATGTTCTGGAGCTTCAAAGAGTATCCAGCCATCTCAGTACTAGCCAATGGATTCCCAGGAAGACTCAACTTTGACAAGAAGTTGCTTACCAACAACACTTCCTCAAAGGATAAACCTGAGGTACTGTCTATCCTGACCCTCTTCAGAGTTAATCACTTTCCATCATCCTCATTTAGTCAATTCTATGAATTCCCTCGATGGTTGGAAGTGATACTTCATCCACTAAACCAATTTCCAGTTGCAGAATCCTAAAATTATGTAACTGAGGAACAAAATGTAGTCAACTTCATTTTGCTCCCACAAACCACCATCTCTACGATCCCTGACTCTAGCCCCATCGTAGAGTCCCAAATAGAAATTGTAGAGCCACATATTCCAAACATCGAAACTCAGGCCCCTCCATCAGACATACCATCCTCCTCCTCAAATGAATATTTTAGCCTTGATCTTGCTCTCGACTCCCTGCAAAATCAATCCCAGAAGACATCCCCTCCCTTCAACAATCCTCAACCCAGTGATCCTCTCACAAATCTTCCCACCAAAGATGACTTGAATGAAGTGTCCAAAAACATGGTCAAGAACATAGATGAAAGCCTGGACATTCACACAGACCTCATTCATCTCTGGCTGAATCAAATGATCACTGCTGCAAATAATATCCCTGGCACTCTGAACATTGAGCTTACAAAGAAGCTGTGGGAAATTATCAAGGAAATTCTTAAAAGCATGAAGGATAGAGATGAGATTCACTTCCAGATAGCCACCAAGCAAAGAGAGGCTGTTCTTGAAATGCAGAAAAATCAAGAAGTCTAAAATAAACTTATGCTAGAGAACATCATCAACTTGAAAGCTTCAGTCATAGAATTCCAGAAAGCTTATGTCAATCAGGAACAACAGACTGACATTGTTCTCGCTGCCCTCCGACACAAAGAAGCTAGATCTGAAGTCTAGATCAAGGAGAGTCGAGAGAACATTGCTCAAACACAAAGCCAACTAAACGAGCTTGTCCATGGAGTAAATTGACTTTCTGTAGACATTCGAACCCTTGATACTGACATAAAGGGGGAGAATAAAGGGAAAGGAGCTCAAGGAGGACAAGGAGGCCAAGGTAGAGGAATATGAGGTCAAGAAAGCCAAGAAAGGGGTATAGGATAATTTCACGCTCAAGTGTCAAGAAGCCCTCCTGCAAGAAAATTCCACCAACAGCCTCCACGATCAAGCAATCAGACTCAACGATCTGATCAGCAAGAAGTCTTGATGGCTCAGCCATTAAGGAGTCAAGAGCCAACTACCAGCTCACCAAATGTGACCACCACAGGCCTAAGAATGTCAATTGGAGATCCAACATTCATGAATAGGCATGATCACAACCCGATAGTAAGCCCAAGTGAGCTGGAAGAATTAGCCTGAAGGTATGAAGCTAGCAGGAAAAGAAGGGCTAAGGAGTATGCCAATCCTCCAAGGAAAAGGTCAAAGAAATAGAGATAAGTTGAAACTTTAAATTCTTATTGATGTAAAGCTAAACTGCAATATTTCTTGAACATCAATAAATTAATGCTTATTCTCTAGAAATTTCAGCTGCTCACTAAAATACTAATTCATGTTTAAATTTCCTGCAAATGCATCTAGACACTAATAATCATGACAACAAATCTCCTTGGTTATGTCAACATCAAATAGGGGGGAGATTGTTGGGAGAATGCATATTATGATTTGATGTTTTAATGTATATGTTCATGATTATTTGTAAAGTCCTTCAAGTAATATATGTACAAGGACTTAGTGATAGATCAAATTTGTTAGGTTGATCTAAGCTCTTAACGTGTATCACTCTGTAATAGAATGTATAGATAAAAAGATCAAAGGTGTTAAGTTGATCATGAGATATAATTGATAGGCTTTGAAGAAATTGGAGTGTATAAATCTGATCAACATTGCAGAAGTCAAGGCAGAAACGTAGAGCTTCAAAGATCTTAGTGTGCCTGCCTTGAAGGGACTCTTCGAAAATCTTAGAGTTGTCCCAACGTTTGCTGAGCTAACTTAACGATCGTAGTGTGCAGTAGGAAACATAGAGATTATAAGTCAACGATCGTAGTGTGCTATCGGAAACATAGAGTTTACAACTCAAGAAAGCGAAGATCATAGTGTGCAAAGACTTAAGAGAAATCGTAGTGCTCTCGGCTGATAGCATCAGACCAGGCACCAAGGCGATAAGTCACCAAGATCTGAATCATAGAGTACCATGATCAGTATCGTAGAGTATCATCTGTCTTGTGTCAGAAAACGTCAAGCCTCATAATTTGTGTGGACATAGGTTCCAACATAAGAGGAATGGATTCTAAACGCTGCAGTACTCACCAGTCCCAAAGTCATAAGAAATATCCTTAGCATGCAATAAAGAAACGTATTGAAGAAGCTAAGGAAAGTACCATTGGTAAGGGGGAAAACACCTTTTCAAGTGTTAGGTGAGAAAGCAGTCTGCAGTGTCAGTGGGCCAGAATGCAGTTCAGAAGATGTGCAGAAATGTCTGTGATGAACGAGATTTTTGTAATTTAATTTTCATATTTATTGAAGTAAATAAATATTTTCGATAATTTAATTATTGGATTAAATAATAATTGATGCAATTGAAGTAGATTAATTTAATACATGTGTTACATTTATTAAATTAATGTAGAAAATTTTTATTATCGAAGTATGTGATTATGTGAGCTTATTGTATTAAAATAAATATTTAATAAACCTATTGGTATTTTAATTATTAATTAGAGTTAATAATTTGACATTAATTATTAATGAGAAATTTAATTATGTGACTATGTGAATTTATGAGAAATTAGTATATTTTATTTAAAGTAAATTAAATAAGATTTTGACTTATTTTATAAAGGAGTGTGACATTAATTAAACTATATGAATAAGCTTTATTAAATTAAATGGTTTTGAAATCTATTAAGCCTAGCCAAACATGGCTTTAGTGGGAGTTGAGGGAAGTTACCCATAAGCGGGTAGCGACCACTCTAACGTCGATTCTTCTCCTTTCTTATCGACGACGTTTTTTTTTATTCTTATTATTCTAAGTCTGGAAGAGCAAAGAGGGAGAGAGTTTCAGAATTGTCAGATAAAATTGAGAAATTTTGAGAGAGATTGTGAGTACTGTGATTGAAGTAGATAGAAATTGTCATCCTTGTTCATCTATGCTTTGGGTATTTTTCTCCAACCCAATTCTCATATTTTACGTCAGTTAGTTTTTATGAAAATGGCTTTCATTCAAGTTCTGTTGAATTTCTGTAAATTGGGAAATTGGGTTAGGGATATATGTAATAATTCGAGTAGCGTAACATGTTTTATATAGATTTTATATGATTTCATATCATAAGTTTTAGAATATGATGACTTGTTATTTCAAAATTTATAGAGTACGTCATATGGCCATATGGCCCTTATACGTAACTTTAATATGTCAACCATAAATGGTTTTGTAAAATTTATACTTGTATATGATTATGCATGCTAAAATGAACAAAACAAAACTTGAATGGTTGGATTTGGCCTTATAACGAATCTGTAGTATTAAATTTCATGATTTATTTTCAAAAGCTTCAAGAACATCAAAGTCAGTGAAATTCATATGTTTTAATTCTGTAATTATGTATTTTAATTGGTTAAAATAATTATGTAAATGATGGGTATGATTATGTATGAATTATATCATGTGGGTATGTCTAAATTCGTGTAGAAATTAAGAAATTGATAGAAATTTGCATGTTTTGCGATTTTTACATGAATCGCCATTTCTATGAATGATACGCTGTATACCATATCACGCAATTACTTTGCCTTTTTCATGTGGCATGGCCATATACTGTCTTAAGTCTTAAGCCATGACGTCATGGTAGCATACATATGAAACCTTAATAAAAAAGAAAAGTGCGTAGCCACTCTCGAAAAGTTTAAAACGAAAATTTTAAAGTATTTAAGTCCATGAATGTGATGTTAACTTAATGTAATGAACATAAAATTATGTTATATGTATAATGAGATGTTAAATAGATACTTAGCATGTAAATAACATAATTACATGTGGATTGAATTATTGAATACATAATTAGCTTGTTATTCAGGATGTGTAAATTATGTGACAAAGTGGTAATTTGACTAAGTATAGTCAATATTCGAATTAGAAAAAAGAATGAGTTTATGATGATTAGTGAAGTTATAATTAACTGGTATTGTGAATTTGAATGGTATGTAGGATTAAATTCAAAGAATGTGCTTAGTTAAAGTGTAATCTACGCACAAGGCAAGTTTCCTAACCCTATTTGTCCGTATTGTTCAAGTTTATTATTTACCTCGAGTAAATTATCATTACTATTATTCAAGTTCAAATGTTATATTAAAGATTGATTATCTTTTCAAAGCATGATTCAGTTATACAATAATTGTCCTATTGTATACTTCTTGAGATTATTATTCAAATCGAATATCATTATTGTTGAACCTTATTAGACTAGTGAACTTTATTGATTCAACTAGTCCTTAGTTGATGAAACGTTATAAATTTGAACCCTTATTGAATTATCCAAACCAAACTTCCTTTTAGTGCGGACTTGAATGTCAAACCGAGATGAACAACCTTGCAAAAGGATTAACTTATGCGTTAAGCGTTAAGATATTATTACGTGATTATGGTACTAAGAAAGTGATCCCCCAAAATGCAGTAGAAAGGTCCATAGTCTTATGATCATTAAAGGTTTCAAGTATAACCCTTGATAACCTAGGACATAGTTCAAGGTCTTATGACCCTCGAAATCTTTTGATTCTTGTTATTCATTCTTGATTCAAAAGTTGATCTTTTATTATTTGAAGTCTTTGATTTATTAGCATGTTATTATTTCATTATTATATTGTTATACTTGTGGAAATCATGTTCACTCTTGCGTAATAATAACATTGCGAGTTAAAACGAAAGAAGCGAACCGAACCATCCACTAGTAAAGGCAAGGGCAAGCTTAGCAAGTAATGAAGACTGATTATTTATGTGATGTAATTAGAATTGATGTTACTTAAGACTTATTGTTTATATTTCCGCAAAGAGGTTTAAGGTTAGTTTAACCTAGGATTGTATTATTATTCGGATGTTGTAACCCTTAAGGGGAAGATTTTATTTCTATCTATTGCACGATTTGCATTTATTATGGGTTGATAGATAGATGATATTTGTACAGTGAACACCAAATCCCGTGGAATTGAAGTACCCAGATTTGGGGGTGTCACAAGTTGGTATCAAAGATGTAGGTTATGAACCTTAGGTGGGGAAACAACCTTAGGTAGTAGCCTTATAGAAAGAACATAGTGATGGCAAACTCTTATCGAGTTCTAGGAAATGAATTTTTGTAATTCATTAAAGATAATAAAAGACTTTATGTGCTTATGTGTTAAATTATGTGCTCACTAGTACGACTTAGTAACTAAAACTCGAAATTTTGTTGTCAGGATGTCTGACGTTGGAGGAACTAGTCGAGCAGGGGAGGAGGAACCCCGAGTACCTACAATACCTACAGAGGAGGCGCCCAGAGACATTCATGTCGTTAGGAACACCGTATGAGAGATTCGTGTACCGATCTTGCCTCCTACCAAGCATTATTGGCCTGTGTTGCAGTCACCTTTCGATGACATCCCATTGATGGGTATGGACGGATATACTTTATCAGAGGGTTCAAATACTTAGGATACGTTCCATCACTGGTGGTCCCCTTGTAACATTGGAACCCAGACCCGCGCCACTCAGTTTATGGGGGATATGGTTCCTGGATCCGTGTGATGAATGAATCATGGGTGCGACGTGTCAAGAGATCAGAACTCATTTAATAAAGATTGGTCAGTTGACCCGGCAGTTGGACCGGGCACATTTCTTCATCTGACACTTGGGTAGAGATCCTTTAGAGGCAGATACTTTTGATCCTTCCAGCTCAGGCGCTGACCCCTCAGGTGACCTATATGGCTTTGCCAATGCAGATGTAACGCCCGAGAAAATCGGATTTTTATGACAATTAAATTTTTATTTGATTATGTGAATTTAATTGATTTCTTTATGAGTAAGCTATATGAAGGTTGTTTTATGACCTAGAATGTGCTAACGTGGTTAGTATTCTGGCTACGTGTTAGAAATAATTATTTAGAATTTCCAAGAAGAAAATAATTGTTTTTCAAGAAATTTCTGTAAAAACACTATTCATCCGTTTCTGTTCGGGGAATTATTTTCAAATTCCGAGAAACGAGTAATGATAGAATATCATGATAAGATGGAATATCTGATAATATTTCATTTATGACAAAAGCAGTTTTCGCCTGCGAACTTAAAACCTAAGGGTAGAAGGAATGGCGTTAGGGTTAAGGCGAGTGTTATGCATTTGGTGATACTAGTTATTATCTATGTATAATACGTTGGGTAAATACGAAGTACAATACGATTATAGTACGAGTAGTATACAGAAATAATACGTGAATTGTACGTATGTGATACGATTCGTATTATAAAATTAAGTTAAGACTTAATGACTAATTCATTTGAGTTGGATTATTAATTAATCCAATCATTTGAATAACCAAGGCCCAATGATAATTTAGTTAAGCCCAATTCATTAAAACCGAACTAGTGGAATTGAGGCAGGTGGAGTCACCAATGGGTAAAACCCATGGGGCAACCCATGGGATGTCACATAAGGAGGTGGGCCGACCACCTTGGTGTGGAAGCCAAGCATAAGGCTTGGTCACCAAGTGTTTTACTTGGTGACTACACATGAATAGTAAGGAGGTGATGGTTCTTGGACAACTATGCCCTCCATTCTAATTTCTATAAATAAGAAGCTAGGTTGATTCATTTGGGAGTTTCTCAACTTGCCAACCTAGATTATTTGAGAGAGAAAGAGAGCTATACTTGCAAAACATACACTTTGGAAGCTTGATCTTAGAGTTTTCCAAGAAAGAAAACCAAGAGTTCTTAAGGTATAATCCTTACCTTTCATCTCCATCTCTTTTAGATTTTATTTCATTTTAGAGAATCATGGAGGGGTGGTATATGTCATGAGTGAGGATTTAAAGATGACTGACCATAGATTCAATCTCTATAAGTCATGAGATTATAAAAATAATAAGGTTTAATATAGTTTTGAACCATGAAAATATTGATAGTTGAGATCGATTGTTGATAAACAATTGAGCTCCATCAATCGTTAGTATATGCTTCTTGTTTGGTTAGGAGGTAGATATGAAATCCATGGAGTATTCCATGTGATTTGGCTTAGAGAACCTTAGTAGCGAAGTTATGGTGAATTTTACGGATATAGACGTTAAACGGCAAAAACGTAGAAATTCCGGAATGGTAGTCGAAAGTAGCTGTGAGACTTGAAAATGTTAGTTTTTAATGTCAACACATGAGATAGGGTGATTAAGAGTTGTGGGTTCGAGAATCGTCGAATTGAGCTTAGAACGAAGAAAAGCGAGCATTGAGCGCTCATTAACGCGTTTCTGACGTATATAAAATGAACTCAATAGTGAATTATGAGTTAACGGATTCGAAAGTATTGAATTCTTATATGAACACATAAAGGATGTAATTCCTGACTTGTAGGAATTTGAAAGGGTCAATTCAGATGTAAAACGAACAAATTAGGAAGCCGGGAGTTTCGTTAGAAAACCAAAAGCTGGTTTATTAACTGGTGCCTGAGACTCGGCCATGGCATAAAAACCCGATACAAAGTGGTGAAATACTTGCTGCTGACTCCTGAACTCGGCCAAATACCACCTTAACTTTCACAGCAGCCACTAAAATACAAATGATGTCGTACATGGCACCACACGATGAAAAAAGTTGACTAAGTTAGGTTTTAAACTTCAGTTGTTTAGAGACCTACCTTAGTTGAGTTTATATACTCAATAAATATACTAAGACTAATCCTATATTACCTATACCAAGGTATATGGTATGAAACTTAGGAATGTAATGCATGTTAACAAGATATGTACAATGAACAAAGTTGGTACCTTATCAACGATGTTTGAGTCCGGTTAATAAACGTCAATTGGTGATAAACCGGAATGAAGTGTAATAAGTCATGTTGACTTTAATAAAGATATTAAGTTAACAAAGACATAGAAGAGAAAGAAGCTTGTAGGAACAATGTGAATAGTTGTTTGATAGCTAATTACGGTGTCTTTATGTGAACATATCATGTAGATTACGTAAAGGCTATGGTCGATCGAGTAAGTTATTTGAGAATATTTGAAAGGAATGTTTTCTTAACGCTTGTCTAACTTCCATGTTAGCCAAGTTTTATGTGATTCGTTAGCTGAATTGCAAGACTTATTTTTAAAGAATGGGTCGATGCGATTTTAACTCGGCTAGACTATTACGTAATATATAGATTGATTATTATACATATCATTCTATATAGAAATGTTAACGCTTATCCTATGCCAAGTAATTGGTACAGGAGCGTGAAGGTAAGGTTTGTCTATAAACAAACAAAAGTATTTTTCATCGATTATTCGATGGGCACGCGAGTTGCCAAAAATATTAAATGTAAATACGTTTAATAAATGAGTGTTGATCAACAAAAAAGAGTACTATAATTTGATCACCTAGAAGTGCTCGTAAGTTATCTGGATGAACTACTTAGTCTTTGTGGACTCCTTTTCAAGTATGAAAATTGAAATTTATTGTTCATGGTCTATCGTAGGTTTAAATCCTAATCTATTCTATACTTTGGGAATTGAGGTTACGAAGCTGTTAAAGTATTATTGATTCATAATACTTCATAACTATTGTTCGATTATGTTGGAATTGTTATAAAATTCATGAATGTGGTATTCCTGTTATCCTTGATTAAACTTGTTGAGCTGTCATGCTCACTTCTTGCGTGACTTATATAACTGCAGTTAAAGATGAACGTACTGTGAATGCCAACAAAGATAAGGGCAAAGCTAAGATGGATGCTTAGGGATTGTGTAATAGTTTAATAAGTTTGTATGTATTACACATTATGAGCAATGAACAATGTAACCGGTTTATGAACCTGGGAAGGTTTATACTTTTATTATAATAAGAAGATAGTAATTACCTTCATTTTGTTGTATTTCAATGGAATGATTGTATGGATGTTAGTACAGTGGAGCACCATCTGTCGGGTTGGAAGATACCCGAATTTGGGGGCGTCACAGCAGATCCTCCCTTTGTATAGGCCCGACAACCCTGTTGATAGAGATGCAGTGACTCGGGAGGAGTTACATCAGGTGGATAGAATTGATGATGTAGATATTGACACCATTTTCTTCTTCTAATGTGTATTCTCGTTATCTCTTTTGATAGGCCTCTGTTAGATATTGGGTGGTTGTGCCCTATTCTCGCTATATCTTTTGATAGGCCTCTGTTAGTAGTAGGGTGTCTGTGCCCCATTTCCTTGTATTTTTAGTTGGACAGAGATGATGTTTGTAGATGATGATGTACGTAGGAATGTATATATTGTTTTCCATTCCCTACATAATATTGCCATCTATTATATGTATTGCATGTATCATGTTATACATATGTATGTATGTCTAGAGATATTCAACATTGACCCCTGGATGGTCTTATGATACGGCCTACACAAATGTCTTCTTCGACAGGCAGTCGCATAGATCACACCCTACCAGTGTTGATAGTTTCCTATTTGAGGTCGTGGTATGATAGTATGTCACCTACAGATAGGGTGACTATAGATCAGCTATTACAACATTCTATAACCCTCTTGATGTTTCAGGTTCCCGCAGGCTTTGTAGAGGGTATGTTGGATCATTGGATACCAGAGATATGTTTTTCGGTTTAGTACCTAGGAGTTGACTCCTACATTGGAGGAGTACGAGAGGTTGATGACATTGTCCTTAGACAGACCTTGCGCTCATATGGCTATCGGAGATATGCGCCGACAGTTCATGACACTCACCAAGTTACGACGTAAAGTAGTAGAGGATGAGATTACATCCGGTCATGTATCCCAGCGTTTCCTGATAGATAGGTTTGGCTCATTGGACAGCTACGCACGACATTCTGGGGATTTTACCACACCAGTAGATCAGTGGCATTTGGCCATAGTGGATGTATTCGTGATATGCATAGTGGCGTATGTATACATGCCACGATATATGGATGAGCTGGACATCGGTTGTAATGACCGAGAAATTCAGATCTTATTGTAAAATGATTTTATTAAATTAAATAATAATAAAATTATATTCGATGTGATATCAAGATGGTTGTCATTGTATAACCTATTGATGTTAGAATGTCGTAGTATTTGAGCTACGTAAAGGAATTAAAGTGTTTGAATTTCCAAGACGAAAATAAAAGTTTTTCGAGAAATTTTCTGATAAACACTATTCATCGGTATTTGCTCTAGATTTATTTTTGAATTTCCGAGAAATACGTAATGATAGAATGACAAGGTAAGATGGATTATGTAATAAAAATCTAGTTATGGAAAATGTAATATTTCGCTTGCGGACTTAATTTATAAACGTTAAGAATGGCAAAGTAGTAACGAATAAGTAATAATTCTATGATACTTTGGTATTGTGCAAAGTAATGAAAACGAGTATAATACGAAGTATTATACGAGTTTGTATGAAGGAAGGAATATCGTATATAATGAAGTTGTATACAAAGTATAATACAAAAATGATACATAAACTATATGTAAATGTATTAAGTAATGTTAATGGACTTGGAAAGGTATGTTGGAATTAGTACAAGCCCAAGTGAATTAAGGTTGAGGCCCAATTATTGATTAATAAACAAGTTAGTGTTTATTAATGCAAAGCCCAAAGGTTGATTTAATGTAAGCCCAAGCTAGAATCCATGAGTTGTTTGACCCATGGGGCAAACCATATTAATATGGTTAATATGATGACCAAGTTAATGTGGTGACCAAGTTAAAGTAATGACCAAGTAATAAGACTAATGATCAAGCAAAGGATAAGTTTGGTGTTAATCAAGTATTGAATAGTAAGGAGGTGGGTTGAATTAATGACTAAACTACCCTAGCTTTGCAATTTCTATAAATAGAGAAGGCTTGCTAGCCATTAATGTAAAAACCCAAAACCCTAATAAGACTCGTATGTATAAATCCCCTTATATAAATAAAATTTCTCTGTTCTGAATGTGTTACGTGTTATTATATACTTGGTTTGACAAAATTGACCAAATAAATTTTTATCCGAAAAACGTTGTGCTTGACACCTCCTGCTTAATTTTTTTTTCCATAATCGGAGTTTTCGGTAAAATTATTATGACAAGTTGGTTTGTCATGCTTACACTGACAAAACGCTTTGTCGTGCTTGTTAGGATTAGTGAGAAATTTAGGTTAGTAAACCTAGGTTAACAAACCCTAACCCTAATTAGCAAAACCCTAAACCTAGTTTATAAATTAAACCCTAATTAGCTAATCTAACCCTTACTAGCTTATGTTAACACCTAATCATGGTTAGTAAACTTCTATTAGGTACTAATTAACATTACTTAACATTCCTAATCATTAGAAACAAAACCCTAATCAAGATTAGTGAATATTTAAACCTAATTAAGCTACTAATTTGATCAACTAGCTCACAAGTAGGTTGAGAGTCACCATTTCAAGTTCCAAAACATCACATGACATGCTTCCAAACTCCCAAGACGGAGAAGAGTCACAAATCGAGATCTTTATAGAGGCAAGTAGGTGGAAAAATGACCAAAAAGCTAAGTTGAAGAATTCTATAAATAGCAACCTTAGGGCTGAGCAAACTCACGAATTCTCAAAGCCTGGATACACTTATAAACCTACCATATCAAGCTTGGGTGTTAACAGCAACAAGATCAGAAGATAGAATCAAGAATTGCTCAAGTTAAGGTGCAAACCTTAGTTCATAAATTTCTCTTTGATCTTATGTTAGATTTATTATTTAGATGTTTAGAATATTGTATTAGGATGTTAGAAAGTATGCTAGAGTGGTAGAACACGTTTTCATAACATCTAAATGCCTTAATTAAGTGTTTTATGAAATCTGGAAATTTTGAAAAAAATGGTTTGACAGCCGAATGTCAGGGCTTTTCGATTCATGTGTGTTTATGATTTGGTCTATTAATTAATTGGTATTTGTAGCCTGTAAGTAGGTCTTTAATCTAGAAAAAAAGCAGTTCATATGAACCATAGATTCCAAGATATAAGCGATCAAAGTGGGTTTGCCAGATTCACGGAAGTTGGTTTTACGGGTTGCCCAAAAGCTCAAAACGATTAAACCGACTAGTTTGACCAACCTTTTTAATCGTCTTCAGATTGTTAATTGTTTAAGTTTTTGTTATATACTGGTACCCTGTTATACATACTACATATCTATGATCTTCAATCGAACAAATAAATCATAAGATTACCGGAATTATTGGTGAAAGTAGTTGACCGAGCATGACCAAGTTTCTGGGTTTTTCCGTAAGCCCGAAGAACCTGAAAAACGATTTGTAGTTTGTATTTTGACCAGCATAAATAGAGACCTTAGATTTAAGATTTGTTCATGTTAATGTTATATATATGTACCCTGACATATATATTACATGTTACAACAAACACAACATACATCTCATACACAGAATCAAAGTTATTCAAGCCACAAAATCGTTGACCGGCCATGACCACTATTCTGGGTTACCCAAAAACCCAAGAACAGCTCTGACAGTAACTTTGAACCTTTATAATTTCTTGTTAGATGTAGATTAAAGCCTAATTATTTCTTAATCTTGTACTATTGTAGGAGTACTACAACACCAATATTTGATCTAACAAAAATCATTACCGATGTGAATTATTTGATGGTGTGGCTGGTCACTCACTCGACCATGACCAAGAAAGTACGCTAGAAACTCAAGAACACCTCTAAAATGACACTTTACATCCTTTTTGTAGAGCTTTAATGACAGACGTAAATTATTTTCTTTTAAAATAAATTATAAAAATTAGAAATAATTAATAAATAAATATAAAAGCAGTTTTAAAAATTATTATAAATTATTTATGATATTTCTACAAAAATGTAATAATTATTTTATTTTATTTAGATATTATTTATAATTAACTTATTAATAAAGTAATTAGAATAATTACTTTTAAATACTAAATAATTATGTAAAAATATTATTATTGAAATAAAATCATAATAAATGATTATAAATTATTTAATAATATTAAATAATGTTTTATAAAATTTTAGTAAATATAAATTACTTATAAATAGAGATAAATGATTTAAAATCAATTAAAGGATAAATAAATATTTTAAAAATACTTTAAACCTTCTAAAATATATTATAAGGATAATTAAATTATTTAAAATATAACCAAATTTTATAAATAAAATTTAGTTCATTTATCAAGGGTATTAAAAGTCAAATCTAACTTAATTATTAAATAGATATTTTATTTGAGTATTGTTATCAATACCAACGTGTTAGATTTATATTTATAAACGTCATAGGTACTTATTAGCCTTCGAATAGCATAGCTTGACTGATCTAAGCTCAGGCAAGTCTCATATACCCAATTTATTACTTATGCAAAATTTATCAACCACATTTATTATTTGAATCGATTTTATCTTGATATCTTTGTTGATATAATACACCTATATTGAATTACCTATTATTGAAAAGTTATTGCTATAGTTCCAGTATGACTAAGAAATGAATTATTTATTCATATGATATTGTTTATTGAGCATAAACTATTATGTCAAACCAAATTGTTTTGGTAAGACAATCTTATCTTTGAAGTTGAGTATCAAGTAAGGGAGTGAAGTTTAGTCAATGAATATATTGATGATGAAATTGTAAGTGTATTTGAGCACTGTAGGTGATATGCATACTCCTAGGATGTTGAATAGGCTTATCCCCTATCTAACATCTGAATAAAATTTCTAAGTCTTTGTGGTATTGATGAAATGATAAAAATTCGAACTAGTTGGAATTAGAAATCCGAAATGGTAACAACTATCGATCGAAATTTGAATTGTTATAATTCTTCAAATCCTATATTGTTATAAATATACAACTTCTTTGAGCATGTCATAGCTCACCCTTGTAAATTATTCCTTTGCGGTTTTAGATGGTAATCCTAGAACATACGGAGTAGATAAAGGGAAGCGTCCTACATATATTAGATTATATTCTTGTCTGCGTATGAATACCTTGTAATAAGAACTCGTTATGAGAATTTTGTAATCGAATCATAATATTATGATATATATAACATCTTTTATTTCCGCAACCGTGTTTTCTTACATATATAGATGTAAAATAAGATGTCTTCTATTCTAGTTGTGATCCTTGGGAACTATTTATCTGAGTGAGGGTGTTAATAACATGGACTGTTCATGTTGTTATTAATACTCTGAATTTCAGATAGATGGTTACTATCGATACGATAGTATATATTCACATGACATAGACTATACATCTGGGTGAGGGTATTAGTAATATGGACTGTTCATGTTATTACTGATACTCTAAATTTTGGATAGATATACTCTAGTCATAGATACAGTTCATATATTCAAGTGAGGGTATCCAAACACAGTAATATTTCTCTTGGAAATTACCATCTGTTATGGGATACTGTGAATCTTGAATCTATGGGAATTATATCTGATAGTCCATCTATCTAATGTAATATTTTAATCAGATACCATGGGTGTATAGATTTAAATGCATTATGTTAATTCTCTGTAAACACCATCCGGGATACCACGGGAGTATAGGTATGGGGGTGTTACAATTTTGGTATCAAAGCTGTTAAGGCTATAGATATAAGGAAGAGTTTTCTTAGTATATAGTCTTCGAGTCCGTAAAAATTTTAAAAAGACATATAAAATATAACATTAAAATTATTATGTTGTGTAATCCTATATACCAGTATTTATGGAGTTTTCTTTTATAGATGGCCAACTCCAATGCTGACGAAAGAGTGATAGTAATCATTCCACCGTAAATAGAGTCTTTTATAGCTAGTGATGCAGAAGAAGAAGAATTGCTTCATGATCAACAACTGCTTGATGCTTTGAAGAAGAAGAAGAAGAAGATCCAAATTTGGACAATTAATGAGAATAGATGAGCATGATGAGGCAATGACATCACTACTGCAGACAACAGAATGTGAGAACAATAAGATGAAGTTTAGGGCAGATTTAGCTGAGTGTATGCTAATGGATGAAAGAAGTCATATTCATCGACTGAAAGTACAATTGCACCATGCACATAGGAGCATGAGGGAAATTTAGTCAAGGTTTCTGAAAACATCTCTGGGAGTTCGAGATACTTTTAATGATTTGCAGCGTCGTGTAACTCGATATCCAGTAGAGGAGAAGAAAGCTGCTTATCTCATCGATCGATCTATGGTTTGTCACATGATCCAGGATTCCTTTGATGATATCAATGAATTCTAGAGAGCAATACAGGTGGTTGGATGCTTTATATTAGTATAATAAAGAAGCATTCAAAATTTGTAATGAAAGTTGTACCCTGTAAGATACTAGTATGTTTAAAGTTGTTGTAAGGCATGAGTTATAAATAAACAATATGTTTTGGTTATCTAAGAATCTTATGTGAATCTTTGTTGTTGTTTTATAGAATCATGCCACCAACCGAAGACCCCAAAGAGAAATGAATAATGATGATAATCCTACTCAGCAGTTAGTAGATATGATGTTAGGAGTAATAAATGACCGAAGAAACCAAAATACATCCTTTAAAGACTTTAAATTAGTTGGACCACACTGAATTTAAAGGTACATTAGAACACAATAGATGCATGATTTGGATTTACGAGATAGAAAAATTCTTCAGTAGTAACCAATGTTGGTAATAACCGGAAGACAACTTTTGCAACTTACTTCTTGAAAGGTGAAGCTAATTATTGGTGGGAATCAACCAAAGGTCGAGTAGAAAGCGAAATTGTTCCTTGGGATAGATTTAAAGAGTTGTTCTTTGAAAACTATTTTTCCAATCCACGAAAGACAGAATGGAAATAAAATTTACGGACTTAAAACAAGGAGATCTTCTTTGTAACCTCTGTGACATACGCCTAAGTTTAATGAACTATCCAGGTTTGCTCCTCATCAAGTAACCACTGAACTTAGAAAGACTCGTAGGTACCAAGAAGGTTTAAAACCTCAGATTCGGAGTAAATTATCAGTGCTTCAAATCAAAACTTTCTCTGAAATACTAGAGAAGGCCACTATAACTGAAAGTGAGAATGAAAATCTCGCTAAGTTTCATCAGGACAAAAAGACTCAGAGTGAGAAAGGGAAAAGTAAGACAGAACCCAGTTCAGGTGGGTTTAATAACAAGCGTAAATGGAATAATTCTTTTTCTAACAACTCAGGGAAAAAGATAGGAAATACTAATAACAATTTTAGTAATAATAATATTAAACTTTGTCCTAAGTGTAGTAAGAAACATAGAGGAAAGTGTCTTCTGAACAAATGCTTTAATTGTGGACAGTCAGGACATTATCTTTCACAGTGTCCTCTTCCAAAGAAAAATAAATGTTTTAATTGTGGTTCAATGGACCATTTTTCTAAGAACTATTCCATAAACCAAGGAGGAAAAGGGGTTAGAATACCAGAGAATAATTAATCGACAGTAGCTGCAGTTGGGGTTCAGAATCGACCCTCTGCATGAGAACATTTAATATGTCGGTGAGGGATCTTTGTTGCTTCCACGGGGACGTGGTGACAGGTATCATCCCTATCAACACTTTAAATGCATATGTGTTATTCAATTCTGGTGCTACTTGTTCATTCGTGTCTAGATATTTCTCTACGAACTTGAATATGCCTTGTGAAAATTTAGACAAACCATTTTGTGTAGCAATTGCTAATAATGAAAGAATTTCGGTTAAGACCATATACAGAAACTGTAGTGTGGTAATAAAAGGACATAATTTTAAGGTAGAAATACCAATTCAGTTGGGAGAATTTGATGTAATTCTAGGAATGGATTGGTTAGTTAATTATAACGCGATGATTGATTGTCATCAAAAATGTATTAACCTTTTGACTGCTTCAAAGTCAAAGGTAGTGTTCAACGGTATTTGTTCACCTAAGCAATCTCGATGTTTGACTGTAGTTCAGGCAGAAAGATTACTTAAAAAGGGTTGTTTAGGATATTTGGCCTATATAGTTGATACTTGACTGGAAGTAGTAAAACTAGATCAAATACCTATAGTTAAGGAATTTCCTGATGTATTTCCAGATGATTTACCCGGTTTGCCTCCAGATAGCGAGATTAAGTTTATCATTGATCTTGCACCAGGAGCGGCACCAGTTTCTAAGGCACCGTACAGAATCGCACCTATAGAACTGAAAGAGTTACTTATTCAATTACAGGAACTCTTAGATAAAAAGTACATACAACCTAGTGTTTCACCCTGGGGAGCACCAGTGTTGTTTGTAAAGAAGAAGGATGGAACTATAAGACTTTGTATAGATTATAGGGAGCTAAATAAGCTAACTATTAAGAATAAATATCCTTTGCCAAGGATTGATGATTTGTTTGACCAATTAAAGGGGGGCGAACATTTTTCAAAAATTGACCTTAGAACAGGTTATCATCAATTAAAGGTAAGAAAGGAGGATGTGCCAAAAATAGCGTTTAGGACACGCTATGGACATTATGAATTTCTTGTAATGTCTTTTGGATTAACAAATGCACCGGCAGCATTTATGGATTTAATGAATCGAGTGTTTAAACCATGCTTGGAAAAATTTGCTGTAGTGTTTATCGATGATATCCTGGTATACTCGAGAACACGGGAAGAGCATGATGAACACTTGAGAGTCGTTTTGGAGAAATTACGAAAGGAACAACTTTATGCATAGTTTTCCAAGTGTGAATTCTGGTTGAAGAGAGTTCAATTTTTAGGTCATGTAATTGACAAAGATGGAATATCTGTAGATCCAACTAAGATCGAAACGGTTGTGAACTGGGAACAACCAACAACTCCAACAGAAATACAAAGTTTTCTCGATTTAGCGGGTTATTACCGACGGTTTATAAAAGATTTTTCAAAAATAGCAATCCCATTAACCAATTTAACTCGAAAGACGGTGAAATACGTCTGGACGGATAAATATGAGGAAAGCCTCCAAGAGTTGAAGAAGCGACTGAGCATGGCTCCAGTGTTATCCTTACAAGATGATACATGAGGTCTTGTAGTATATAGTGACACATCACACAGAGGATTAGGGTGTGTGTTGATCCAACATGGGAAAGTGATAGCTTATGCATCACGACAACTCAAAGATTATGAGAAGAGATATCCTACTCATGATTTAGAGTTACCCGCTGTGGTTTTTGCTCTAAAAATTTGGAGACATTACTTATATGGGGAAAAGTGTGAAATATATACAGATCATAAAAGTTTGAAATATATTTTTACACAGTGGGAATTAAATTTAAGACAACGGCGATGGTTAGAACTGATAAAAGATTTTGACTGTGAAATCTTATATCATCCCGGCAAAGCAAATGTTGTAGCTAATGCGTTAAGTAGAAAGAATCGGGAAAAATTGAATGTGTTAACCACCAATGATAGGTTAATAAAAGATTTTGAACATTTAAAAATTGAGGTGGAATGCCCAACTACCTCTAGCCAAAAATTGTATATTTTAGAAGGAGTTTCATCTCTGCTTGATAAAGTTAGAGAGATACAGGAAAAAAATGAAGAGTGTAAGAAATACAAGTCTAATATAACTCATGACAAGTATAATAAATTTCGAATAGATGCGGATGGAATAATAAGATATGAAAATAGAATCTGGGTTCCATTAGATCAAGCTTTAAAAGATGAAATTTTGAACGAAGCACATAATTCTAAATTTTCCATACATCCTGGCAGTACTAAAATGTTCAAAGATTTAAGTCGACACTTTTGGTGGTCGAATATGAAAAGGGAAATAGCTGAATGGGTAAGTAAATGTCTCACGTGTCAAAGGGTTAAGGCAAAACATCAGAAGCCAAGTGGTTTACTTCAACCCTTACCAATTCCTGAGTGGAAGTGGGAACATATAACCATGGATTTTGTAGTGGGCCATCCAACTACACAAAAAGGCCATAATACCATTTGGGTAATAGTTGACCGTTTAACTTAATCCGCTCACTTTTTACCTATTAAAATTACACATAACCTGGATCACCTTGCCGAATTATATATTCATGAAATTATCTTTAGGCATGGAGTACCTGTTTCCATAGTATCAGACCGAGATCCACGTTTTACTTCAAATTTTTGGAAGAGTCTTCAGAAAAATTTAGGAACACAGTTAAGACTAAGTACAACCTATCATCCTCAAACCGATGGGGGATGTGAGAGAACCATACAAACATTAGAGGATATGTTGAGAACATGTGTCATAGACTCCAAAGGAAGTTGGGAAGATCGAGTTACCTTTAAGTCGAATTACTTTACAACAATAGTTATCATGCTAGCATAGGTATGCCACCCTATGAAGCCTTATATGGAAGAAAATGTAGAACGCCTATGTGTTGGGATGAAGTCGGGGAAAGACAAATGTTAGGACCTGAAATAATTTAACAAACCACTAAAACTATCAGAATCATACGTCAACGATTGCAAGCATCTCAAGATCGACAAAGAAAATACGCTGATCCACATCGTCAACAACGAAATTTTAGCGTAGGAAGCCATGTATTCTTGAAAGTATCTCCTTGGAAGGGCAAGATACGTTTTGTCAAGAAAGGAAAACTAAGTCCGAGGTTCATTGGACCTTTTGAAATTTTGAGAAGAATTGGTGAAGTTGCTTATGAAATAGCACTACCACCTGAGTTAAACCATATTCATAATGTGTTTCATGTGTCTGTTTTATGACCATACAAACATGATTATAAACATGTTATAAATTATGAACCTATCCAAATCGAAGAAGATCTTTCTTATGTAGAAGAACACATGCATGCGGATAAATCGTAGTAAAAGAGCAAGTCCTCGTAATAAAGTGATAAAGGTGGTTAAAGTAATATTGAGAAAATCGAAGCGTTGAAGAAGCTACATAGGAGCTTGAAGATAAAATGCTGAGAGAATTATTCTCAACTTTTTACTTAACACATGTTTTTGTAATTTCGAGGGGCGAAATTCTTATTAGTGGAGGTGAATGTAAAAACCCAAAACCCTAATAAGACTCGTATGTATAAATCCTGTTATATAAATAAAATTTCTCTGTTCTAAATGTCTTACGTGTTATTATATACTTGGTTTGACAAAATTGACCAAATAAATTTTTATCCAAAAAACGTCGTGCTTGACACCTTGTGCTTAATTTTTTTTTTCCATAATCGGACTTTTCGGTAAAATTATTTTGACAAGTTGCTTTGTCGTGCTTACACTGACAAAACGCTTTGTCGTGCTTGTTAGGATTAGTGAGAAATTTAGGTTAGTAAACCTAGGTTAACAAACCCTAACCCTAATTAGCAAAACCCTAAACCTAGTTTATAAATTAAACCATAATTAGCTAATCTAACCCTAACTAGCTTATGTTAACACCTAATCATGGTTAGTAAACTTCTATTAGGTACAAATTAACATTACTTAACATTTCTAATCATTAGAAACAAAACCCTAATCAAGATTAGTGAAGATTTAAACCTAATTAAGCTACTAATTTGATCAACTAGCTCACAAGTAGGTTGAGAGTCACCATTTCAAGTTTCAAAACAACACATGACATGCTTCCAAACTCCGAAGCAGCAGAAGAGTCACACATCAGATCTTTATAGAGGCAAGTAGGTGGAAAAATGACCAAAAAGCGAAGTTGAAGAATTCTATAAATAGGAACCTTAGGGCTGAGCAAACTCATGAATTCTCAAAGCCTAGATACACTTATAAACATACTATATCAAGCCTGGGTGTTAACAACAACAAGATCAGAAGATAGAATCAAGAATTGCTCAAGTTAAGGCGCAAACCCTAGTTCATAAATTTCTCTTTGATCTTATGTTAGATTTGTTGTTTAGATGTTTAGAATATTGTATTATGATGTTAGAAAGTATGCTAGAGTTGTAGAACTCATTTTCATAACATCTAGTTGCCTTAATTAAGCGTTTTTATCAAATTTGGAAATTTTGAAAAAAATGGTCTGACAGCCGAATGTCAGGGCTTTTCGATTCATGTGTGTTTATGATTTGGTCTGTTAATTAATTGGTATTTGTAGCTTGTAAGTAGGTCTTTAATCTAGAAAAGAAAACAGGTTCATATGAACCATAGATTCCAGGATATAAGCAGTCAAAGTGGGTTGACCGTTCACGGAAGTTGGTTTTCTGGGTTGCCCAGAAAGCTCAAGAACAGTTAAACCAGCAAGTTTGACCGACCTTTTTAATCGTCTTCTAATTGTTAATTGTTTATGTTTTTGTTATATACTGGTACCCTGTTATACATACTACATATCTATGATCTTCAATCGAACAAATAACTCATAAGATTACCAAAATTATTGGTCAAAAGTAGTTGACCGAGCATGACCAAGTTTCGGGTTTTTCCGAACCGAAGAACTGAAAGAATAGTTGGTAGCTGTACTTTGACCAGCATAAATAAAGACCTTAGATTTAAGATTTGTTCATGTTAATGTTATATATATGTACCCTGACATATAGATTACACGTTACAACAAACACAACATACATCTAATACAGTAATCAAATTATTCAAGCCACAAAACCGTTAATGAGCCATGACCCTTTGTTATGGGTTACCCGTAAACCCAAGAACGACTCGACAAGAACTTTGAATCTTTATAATTTCTTGTTAGATGTAGATTAAAGCCTGATTATTGCTTGATCTTGTACTATTGTAGGAGTACTACAACACCAATATTTGATCTAACCAAAAATCATTACCAATAACGAATTATTTGATGGTCAAACTAGTCACTCGACCATGACCAACGGCTGCCCAGAAACTCAAGAACACCTACAGCGACACTTTCTGTCACTATAGAGCTTTAGTGACGGACATAAATTAATTTCTTTAAAAATAAATTATAAAAATTAGAAATAATTAATAAATAAATATAAAAACAGTTTTAAAAATTATTATAAATTATTTATGATATTTCTACAAAAATGTAATAATTATTTTATTTTATTTAGATATTATTTATAATTAACTTATTAATAAAGTAATTAGAATAATTACTTTTAAATACTAAATAATTATGTAAAAATATTATTATTGAAATAAAAATCATAATAAATGATTATAAATTATTTAATAATATTAAATAATGTTTTTTATAAAATTTGAGTAAATATAAATTACTTATAAATAGAGATAAATGATTTAAAAATCATTTAAAGGATAAATAAATATTTTAAAAATACTTTAAACCTTCTAAAATATATTACAAGGATAATTAAATTATTTAAAAATATAACCAAATTTTATAAATAAATTTTAGTTCATTTATCAAGGGTATTAAAAGTCAAATCTAACCCGGTATTAAATAGATATTTTATTTGAGTATTGTTATCAATACTAACGTGTTAGATTTATGTTTATAAACGTCATAGGTACTTATTAGCCTTCGAATAGCATAGCTTGACTGATCTACGCTCAAGCAAGTCTCCTATACCCAATTTATTACTTATGCAAAATTTATCAACCCCTGTTTATTCATTTGAACAAGATTCTATCTTGATATCTTTGTTGATATAATACACCTATATTGAATTACCTATTATTAAAAAGTTATTGCTATAGTTCCAGCATTACTAAGAAATGAATTATTTATTCATATGATATTGTTTATTGAGCATAAACTGTTGTGTCAAACCAAGTGTATTTGAGCACTGTAGGTGATATGCATACTCCTAGGATGTTGAATAGGCTGATCCCCTATCTCACATCTGAATAAAATTTCTATGTCTTTGTGACTGACAGAAATGATAAAAATTCCAGAACTAGTTGGAATTAGAAATCCAGAAATGGTAACAACTATCAGTCGAAATTTGAATTCTTATAATTCTTCAAATCCTATATTGTTCTAAATATACTACTTGTTGAGCATGTCATAGCTCACCCTTGCAAATTATTCCCTTTGCAGTTTTAGATGGTAATCCTGGAACATCTGGAGTAGATAAAGGGAAGCGTCCCTACATATATTAGATTATATTCTTGTCTATATGAATACCTTGTAATAAGAACTCGTTATGAGAATTTTGTAATCGAATCATAATATTATGATATATATAACATCTTTTATTTCTGCAACCGTGTAATATGGATTGTTCATGTTATTACCGATACTCTGAATTTCGGATAGATAGACTCTAGTCACAGATACAGTTCATATATTCAAGTGAGGGTATCCAAACACAGTAATATTTCACTTGGGAATTACCATCTGTTATGGGATACAGTGAATCTTGAATCTATGGGAATTATATTTGATAGTCCCTCTATCTAATGTAATATTTTAATCAGATACCATGGGTGTATAGATTTAAATGCATTATGTTAATTCTCTGTAAACACCATACCGGATACCACGGGAGTATAGGTATGGGGGTGTTACATTTAACACTTGTTCAAACAATCTAGCTATTACAAAGTGCTTAATTTTTAGAGAGATTAAGTTACAAATAAGTTACTTCCATAAGTAAGAAGAAGAAGAAGAAGAAGAAGCTACTTACCAAGACTTCAAAAGTAAGATCTTTTCTCCAATTATCTTCCATCTCTACCATGATAGTTTGATAAGAAAAGTTTGGATTAAGGAACATGAATGTTAAAAAGTAAGAAGAATGAGAAAGCAATGAACTTAAGTCAAATAAGTTGGTAATAAGTCATTTAGCTAGCATAAGTTATAAACTTATGTGAAAGTATTATGAACTTGTAATGAGTTTATTAAGAAAAGTGATATGGATGTAAAAGAACTTGTATGATCATATGTATCATGTATACATAAGTAAAGTTATATGTTAAGAACATATAAGGTATGATGATTAAGAAACTTTAATTGTCATAAGTTATGAACAATGAAATCTTAAGTAGTTTATAATTTGACAAGTTATAAGCTCATGAAGAAATAAGTCTAAAATCCAACAATGAATATAAGTTGTTGTAATAAGTGTGTTGAGATGTCCACATGATGAATGGAATTCATTTGTAATGTTGAACAAATCATAAGAATGAAGATTTGCCAGAAATTGCACAATTGGACGATAATCGTCGAATTCGTAAAATTCTCGAAATAGAAGTCAAATTTTGTGTTTGAACTCAGAACCATTATTTTCCGATGGAGACAAGTCATATTTTTCATTTAAGAGTTGCGGACTCAAAAATGACTGAATTCCGACTTAGAACGAATAAACGAGCGTTGAACGTTCACGAACGTTTATCGTTTTTCGTTAAAAATGAACCAATAGGTGAATTTTTAGCAAACGAAGTCAAATAGAAAAAATTCTTTAATGAACGTATAGATTACATAATTTGTGAACCGTAAGCTTTTGAACGAGCCAATTCGGACTTATAATGAAGAAGTTATGCGTCCGGGAAGTTCACAAAAATTCAAGGACTGAATTTTTTTCTGGTGCACAGAGTTGGCGCCGCGGCGCCAACCCTAGGCCAAATTTGTCACGCCACAGCCCGTAATAGTGTCCGAGCACACTGAAAACTCGCGTCGCAGCACGAACCGTAGTACAAAGAGTGGCGCCGCAGCGCGGCCCACCAAGTAAGGACTCGCGCCAAGTCCGGGACAATGCCACTATTAATGCACGCCGCAAAGGCGAGATGCAGAAATATAAAGCGTGTATGCCAAAGACCAAAATTTCGAGAACAAGGATAGTGATGAATGTTTTTAATTACAAAGAAAAGAAAGTTAATTGATTTAAAAGTAAACACAACTTAAGGAATGTAATATAACATTGTTTAAACTTTGTTAAACCTTAAGGATGTTGTATAAAGGTTGAGATAACCTAGTCGAATATAATTGCAAGGATAATAATAAGCCGGAACAGATAGTAACTGAATCTAATACACAATTAGATTGAGATGAAGGGTAAGATATAATCATATACATACTTTATTATGTGACCTAATGTAAGGCATTATGTGATCATGTATTGTAGAGACTAGAAAGACTTGAACATAAAGTAAATATACCGTAGCAGACGCTAAAGGCAAGTATTATTACTCTTGTCTCAGTTCAATCTGAACAAGTTTTTGAAATTCATGTATCCTTACGTATTAATTGAGGTATGTTGAAGTTAAAGACAATTCCTTTGGCTAGACTTGATATATTGTGTGGATTATTGATAATCTATTCATCTATTATCAAATGTTGTTATCTTTTGTAAACTATTTGATATGGTTTTCAAAAGAAGACTGGAATGTTAAACAAATGTTTTGTCAGTAAAACGACAGGCACGTGAGGTTGCCAAATGATTAAACGTACATACGTTTAATGGATGTAGTGTTGATCAACATAGAGTACAAAAGGATGATCACCTAGAAGTGCTCGTAAGTAATATTGGGCTTACAGACTTAGTTCCGGGTTGTCCTTTTCCAAGAAAAAATGAATACTCGAGGTCTTTGACCGAAGTGAATGTTTTACTAAATATTGTTATTATTGTAAAACATTTTGAAAGAAAGATGAAGTGCTATTTTGAATTATCAATAGTACTTCATAACTATTGTTCAGTTATTGAAGATATACAATTCGTATGTGACAAGCATGTTGTTATTGAATTGTTATACTTGCTGAGCTAGTTATGCTCACTCTTGCTTGAACCATATGAATGCAGCTAAGACTGAACATCCCAAAGGATCGAATAAGGATAAAGGAAAAACTAAGGCAGATTATTAAGCTGTCTTATAATAGTATAGGTCTATTGTTGTAATGTAATTGATATTATGACAAAGAACCTTTGTACTGGGTATAGAACCTGGGAAATGTAAATATTACTTTAAATATATAGAAGTTATGTTCGTTCTTTGAGACTTTTCAATTGAATGAATGTATGAATGTTTGTATAGTATAGCACCATTTGTCGGGTTGGAAGATACCCGGATTTGGGGGTGCTACAAGTTAGTATCAAAGCCTAGGTTATAAAACTTAAGGGAGAAAGTAGAACCTTAAGTCATAGCCTTAAGAAAGAATAAAGAAGTAAAAGATGGAAAGTAACCCTATAAAAATGCATTATATTATGTTATGTGTTTCTATTATTTTACTGACGTGTACTAATCAAACTATATTATTTTATTGTAGATGTCAGGAGAAAATGATATGTATAGAGACATACATGTAGTGAGCGAGGATTCGGTTAATCGGGTAGAGATACTACCAAATCCCGTAGCAGTAGAACCAGAAGCGGTGACAATCCAGTCTGGAGACTCGGACGATTTAGACTACATGTCTATATTTGATGGCATGCTAGAGGAGGAGGTGGACGTGATATCCTTTGACCAGGTTCCACCTACAGAGGAATTGTCTACGGGGGAATCGATGAAGGCACTGTTTATGTCAGTATTGGATAGGAATGTCCATTACTGCCAAGAGGTTAAGGAGTTGAAAGAGGAACTCCAAGCTGTCCGTGAGGACAAGACTAGCATGGAGGGAATGTGGGAAGAGGAGCACGATGATAGAATTCTAGCTAAGGACAAGGTTCGAGAGATGAAATGTGAAGTCTTTGAGCTCAAGCAAGAGCTAAAGACTAAACAACGGAAGTTGGAGAGGATGTTTTATATATATAGGAGTTCTCATGTGGATTTCCAGTAGCAGGTAGCTGGGTATCCGGTAGAAGCAGGACAGACCTGACATACTATCAGTAGAGATGTTATTGCCGATCTGGCCAGCAAATATTTTGAGAATGCCCTACGGCAGATGTAATCTAGCAATAGCTAGAGTAGCTTAGATAAGTAAATATTATATATCTAGTAGCGACGTAAAACCCTCTTTTGTATAACAAAGGGTAGTCTTTTGTAAATCCAAATTTTTAGAAAGTAATTGCGGGATGGTAATGTAATCAGCTAAGGCTGAGTAATGTAAACAATGTATTGTTATACTACAAGTTATGAATCAATATAAGTCTTTTTATGGAATATATTGAGCAATGAGTATGAGTTATTGTTTTATTACAAATAATAACAAACTAACTAGAATAAAGTAATAATGATGTGTTGTTTTCTTAACAGCAAAATGCCGCCAAGAAGGAGACAACAAAATCAAGACACTAATGTTAACCAACCGGAGGGTGGTCCGGTTAATCAAATGCAGGAGTTCGTTAATCTTTTAACGGCTGCATTTAATAGAACGGGGGCTAATGTACACGTGATTCCTGGAGTAGTACGAGCTACTACTTTTAAGGATTTTAAAAGTGTAGGTCCGCCGGAGTTCAAAAGAACTACGGACCCTATAGAAGCCCAGACTTGGGTATAAGAAATCGAGAAAGCATTTATAATAGCAAATATTGAGGAGGGTCAAAAGGTTGCCTTTGTAACCTATTTGATGAAAGAAGAGGCCAACATCTGGTGGGAGGCAAACCAGGCTAGGGCCGATATAGGAAACCTAACGTGGGAGAGGTTCAAGGAGATTTTCTTCGAGAACTATTTTCCCACGAGTATGCAAGGGAGGATGGAAATGATGTTTCATTAATTAAAACAAGGGGATATGACAGTTCCCCAGTATGCTGTCAAGTTTAATGAACTGGCATGATTTGTTCCACATCAAGTGGACACTGAAGTGAGAAAGGCTAGAAGATTCGAGCAGGGCTTGAAACCCTGGCTCTATAGCCAAATTTTTGTGTTCCAAAGTACTTCCTTTGGAACCATATTAGAAAAGGCAATAATTACCGAAGGTGGGAATGAGGCTCTCAGCCAGTACCACAAGGATAAGAAAAACAAGGGCAAGGTTGATGGAGGAATCAAGATCGAGGGAGCCAGTGGAAGTGGCAACGGTCAAAAGAGGAAGGGCTTTAACTCTGGGGATACCGGAATAAAACAAGGGGATTCTAAGAGGAGGATGGAGGCCTGTAAAACCTGCGGGAAGACTCACTTAGGAGTCTGTCTAAAAGGAAAGGCAATACGTTATAATTATGGATAGGAAGGGCACATTTCACCTAACTGTCCAAATCCGAAGAAAAATCACGGATGTTTTGTATGTGGATCAACTGACCACATAGCGAAGAACTGCCCGAAGAAGGGGACAGAAGGAAATAAGGGAACTAATAGCGGTAGGTTGGCTATTAGTGGTCCAGCTCAGCCGGGTAAATCAATGGCCCACACTTTTAATACGACGGTCCATGATGCGGTGGCATCAGGGGATGTAGTTGCAGGTATTATTTTGATCAATAACATAAATGCATACGTGCTATTTGATTCGAGTGCTACTTGTTTGTTTATAGCATGTGATTTTGCTAAACGACTAGAATTATTTCCCGAAAAATTGTCTATACCTTTAAACATTAAGGTAGCAAATGAAGAGATAATTCTTGTTGAAGATATTCATAGGAGTTGTTGCGTAGATGTACGTAGTTGTAAGTTATCGGTAGATTTAATACTGATAAAGTTAGGAGAATTCGACGTAATTCTCAGAATGGATTGGTTGATTAACCATGGAGCAATTATAGATTGCCAAAAGAAATGTGTGAGCATCAGGACGTTGAAGCAACCTCCTATAGTATTTTACGGTAATAAATCGCCGGGACGTTCGTGTTGCCTTACGATGACACAAACTAGAAAACTTTTAAGGAAGGGATGTGTAGGTTATCTATGCCATGTTGTTGATACCCATAGAGTGGGAGCAACCATGGAACAAATACTTATAGTAAACGAATTCATGGATGTATTTCCAAGTGAGTTATCGGGTTTACCGCCGGATAGGGAGATCAAATTTGTGATAGACATTGTGTTAGGAGCGGCACTAGTCTCAAGGGCACCGTACCGTATGGCGCCTGTGGAAATGAAAGAACTAATGGTTCAGCTACAGGAACTATTGGATAGAAAGTACATTCAACCAAGTGTTTCCCCGTGGGGGGCACCGATGTTGTTTGTCAAGAAGAAAGACAGATCGTTAAGGCTTTGTATTGACTATCAGGAGTTGAACAAGTTAACGATAAAGAATAAATACTCATTGCCCAGGATCGATGATCTCTTTGATCAATTGAAAGGGGCAAAGTATTTTTCCAAAATAGATTTATGGATGGGGTATCACCGGTTGAAGGTTAGGAAGGAAGATATACCAAAGACGACATTCAGGACTCGCTATGGTCATTACGAGTTTCTGGTGATGTCATTTGGGTTGACGAATGCACTAGCTGCATTTATGGATATGATGAACAGAGTGTTCAAACCATATTTGGACAAGTTCATCGTTGTGTTTATCGATGATATTCTAGTCTATTCTAAGACACCAGAAGATCATGCTGAACACTTAAGATTAGTGTTGGAGACAGTAAGGAAGGAGAAGTTATATGAGAAATTCACCAAATGTGAATTTTGGCTGGGAAAGGTGCAGTTTTTAGGTCATGTTATTGACCAAGAGGGGATTTCAGTGGATCCAGCGAAGGTAGAAGCAGTAATGAATTGGGAACAACCTAAAACGCCGACTGAGGTGCGGAGTTTCCTAGGGTTAGCAGGGTACTATCGAAGATTTATCAAAGATTTTTCGAAGATAGCAACCCGTTGACTAATTTAACAAGGAAGGTGGTGAAATATGTATTGGCGGATAAATGTGAAGACAATTTTCAAGAACTGAAGAAAAGATTAAGTGAAGCGCCTGTTTTGTCATTGCCAGATGACACAGGAAATTTTGTAGTGTATGGTGATGCTTCGCATAGAGGAATTGGTTGTGTGCTTATGCAGCATGGCAAAGTCATTGTGTATGCATTACGACAGTTGAAGGATTATGAGAAAGTTTATCCTACTCATGATCTAGAACTGGTCGTAGTAGTGTTTTCCTTAAAGATATGGAGACATTATCTTTATGGGGAAAAATGTGAGATATATACGGACTATAAAAGTCTAAAGTATATCTTCACTCAGAAGGAGTTGAATATGAGACAGAGAAGATGGCTAGAGTTAATAAAGGATTATGATTGTGAAATCTTGTATCACCCTGGAAAGCCCAATGTAGTTGTCGACGCCTTAAGTAGGAAGGGTCAGGAAAAGTTGTCTATGTCAACGGCTCAAAATGAGTTAATAACAGAGATGGCTAGAATGGAAATAGAAGTAAAGATGCCGAGTGATTCGAGGCAGATACTCTTTACGACGGAGATGCAATCTACCATCGTAGAGAGAGTCAAGGAGGTACAACTCAAGACTGACGAGTGTAACCAAATGAAGAAGCGGTTATCCGAGAAGGAAGATACTAAGTATAATCTTGATAATGAGGGATTATTAAGATTTAAAGGAAGAATTTGGGTTCCGAATGAGACAGAATTAAAGGAGCAAGTGTTACAAGAAGCTCATAGTTCGCGGTACTCGATACATCCTGGTAGCACTAAGATGTATCAAGACCTTCGACAGAGTTTTTGGTGGCCAAACATGAAGAAAGAAATAGCAGAGTATGTGAGTAGGTGTTTGACTTATCAAAACGTTAAGGCTGAACATCAACGACCTAGTGGCTTATTACAGTCATTGGAGATTCCAGAATGGAAGTGGGAGCATATCACGATGGACTTTGTGGTGGGACTTCGATGACGAAAAAAGTGTACGATTCGATTTGGGTAATAGTGGACCGGTTGACGAAGTCGGCAAACTTTTTGCCAATTAGGGTCAAGTTTAACTTAGACCAGTTAGCTAAACTTTATGTTAAGGAAATCCCTTCCAGACATGGAGTACCAGTATCGATTGTGTTAGATCGTGATCCACGATTCACATTGAACTTTTGGAGGAGTTTGCAAGAACAGTTGGGAACACAACTGAAGTTAAGCACAACTTATCATCCACAAACCGATGGGCAGAGCGAGAGAAAAATTCAGACGTTAGAAGACATGTTGATGTCTTGCGTCATGGATTTCAAGGGTAGTTAGGATGATCACCTACCACTAGTAGAGTTTGCGTATAACAACAGTTATCATGCAAGCATAGGTATGCCACCGTATGAAGCTCTGTATGGAAGAAAGTGCAGAACACCATTGTGTTGGGATGAGGTGGGAGAACGCCGGATGCTAGGACCAGAATTGGTGCAACAGATAGCGAATGTGGTAAAGTTAATTCGGATGCATCTCGTCGTCATCACTCGTGATCAGATGAATGAGGAAGAAGTATGCGGACTTGCATAGACTAAGTCGAGAGTTTGAAGTGGGCTCGTATGTGTTTCTAAAGGTATCTCCCTGGAAAGGAAAAATACGCTTTGGAAAGAAAGGAAAGTTAAGTCCATGGTTTATATGACCTTTTGAAGTATCAAAATGGGTGGGAGAGGTAACTTATGTGATAGCATTACCTCCAGACCTAGAACGAATACATAACATGTTTCACGTATCTTTATTGCGTCCATATAAGCTGGACTATAAGCATGTAATCGAGTATGAGCCGATTCATATCGAGAAAGACTTAACATATGAAGAATCGCCGATGCAGATCATTGATAGAAAGGAACAAGTTCTGAGGAACAAGGTAATACCATCAGTAAAGGTAGTATGGAAGAACCACGATGCTGAAGAAGCAACGTGGGAATTAGAAGAAAAGATGAAGAAAACTTTTCCCCATCTATTTGATTAAAGTAAGACGAGATTCTGGGGACAGAATCTTTATAAGTGGGGAAGAATGTAACGACCGAGAAATTCAGATCTTATTGTAAAATGATTTTATTAAATTAAATAATAATAAAATTATATTCGATGTGATATCAAGATGGTTGTCATTGTATAACCTATTGATGTTAGAATGTCGTAGTATTTGAGCCACATAAAGGAATTAAAGTGTTTGAATTTCCAAGACGAAAATAAAAGTTTTTCGAGAAATTTTCCGATAAACACTATTCATCGATATTTGCTCGGGATTTATTTTTGAATTTTTGAGAAATACGTAATGATAGAATGACAAGGTAAGATGGATTATGTAATAAAAATCTAGTTATGGAAAATGTAATATTTTCGCTTATGGACTTAATTTATAAAGCGTTAAGAAGGAAAAGTAGTAATGCTTGAGTAAGTAATAATTGTATGATACTTTGGTATTGTGCAAAGTAATGAAAACGAGTATAATACGAAGTATTATACGAGTTTGTATGAAGGAAGGAATATCATATATAATGAAGTTGTATACGAAGTATAATACGAAAAAAGATACATAAACTATATGTAAATGTATTAAGTAATGTTAATGGACTTGGAAAGGTTGGTTGGAATTAGTACAAGCTGTAGCGCCCCCAAATTCGGGTATCTTCCAACCCGACAGATGGTGCTATACTGTAGAACATTCATACATTCATTCAATTGAAAAGTCTCAAAGAACGAATATACCCTCTATATATTTAAAGTAATATTTACATTTCCCAAGTTCTAAACCCATTACAAAGGTTCTTTGTCATAATATCAGTTACATTACAACAATAGACCTATACTATTACAAAACAGCTTAGAAATCTGCCTTAGCTTTTCCTTTATCTTTTCCTAATCCTTCGGGACGTTCAGTCTTAGCTGTATTCATATGGTTCAAGCAAGAGTGAGTATAACTAGCTCAACAAGTATAACAATTTAATAACCTATTGGTTCATTTTTAACGTAAACGATAAACGTTCGTGAACGTTCAACGCTCGTTTTTTCGTTCTAAGTCGGAATTCGGTCGTTTTCGAGTCCGCAACTCTTAAATACCAATTATGACTTGTCTCTATTGGAAAAACAAAGGTTTCGTGATCCAACACAAAATTTGACTTTCATTCCGAGAATTTTACGTATTCGACGTTTATCGTCCAATCGCAAAATTAAAGCAATTCTTCATTCTTATGATTTGTTCAACATTACAAATGAACTTCATTCATCATGTGAACATCTTAACATTCTTAATACAATAACTTATAATCATTGTTGAATTTTAGACTTATTCTTCATGAGTTTATAACTTGTCAACTATAAACTACTTAAGATTTCATTGTTAATGACTTATGACAATTAAAGTTTCTTAACCATCATTTCTCATATGTTCTCAACATATAACTTAACTTAGGTATACATGATATATATAATCATATAAGTTCTTTTACATTCATTTCATTTGTCTTAATAAACTTCTTACAAGTTCATATTATTTTCACATAAGTTTATAACTCATGCTAGCTTAAATGACTTATTACCAACTTAATTGGCTTAAGTTCATTACTTACTCATTCATGTTTCTTAATCCCACTTTTCTTATCATCCTATCATGATAGAGATAGAAGATATTTGGAGAAGAAGTCTTACTTTATAAGTCTTTGATAAGTAGCTTCTTCTTTTCTTGGCTTATGGAAGTGACTTATTTGCAACTTAATCTCTCTAACACTTAAGAACTTTGTGATGTCTAGATTATTTGAGCAACCAACAAATGGCTTGCAAGCTTCTTCTATTTATAGAATTTCCAAGGTTAGGGTAGTTTAGTCTTTAAAACATCCCACCTCCTTAAACCACCTCCTTACTATTCATTACCTGCAAAGCACAACTTTTATCCTACACTTGGTCATTACTTAAAAGTCTTGGGCATTACTCCTAAGTCTTGGTCACCACACATACTTGGTCACAACTTATCTTGATCATCACACATTACTTGGTCACCACATTCAACCATATCAATATGGTTTGCCCCATGGGTCATACCACTCATGGATTCTAGCTTGGGCTTGGATTAATAAATCCTTTGGGCTTTGCATTAATAAACACTTATTGGTTCATTAATAATAGTTGGGCCTTTTCTCTCTAGTTCACTTGGACTTGTATATAATTGTTTACCAATCATCCAAGTCCATTAACATTTTTTAATACATATTATTGATGTATTATTTTCGTATTCTAATTCATATAGAATTTATATACAATATTTCATCCTTCATACAAACTCGTATAATACTTCGTATTATACTCGTTTTTATTACTTCGTACAATACCAAGTATTATACCATTATTACTTATTCTTTAACACTTCGCTTTTGCTTAACGTTCATAAAGTAAGTCCTTTAATTATTACATTTTCCATAACTAGATTTTTATTACATAATCCATCTTACCTTGTTATTCCATCATTGCGTATTTCTCGGAATCTCAAAATTATATCCTGAGCAAATATCGATGAATAGTGTTTTTCGGAAAATTTCTTGGAAAATTTTTATTTTCGTCTTAGAAATTCAAACACTTTAATTAATCCACGTAGCCCAAATACTACGATATTCTAACATCAATAGGTTATACAATGACAACCATCTTGATAACACATGGAATATGATTCTATTATTATTTAACTTAATAAAATCATTTTACAATAAGATCCGAATTTCTCGGTCGTTACATTATTCCCCCCTTATAAAGATTTTGTCCCAAGAATCTCGTCTTACTTTAATCAAATAGATGAGGAAATTTTTTCTTTATCTTTTCTTCTAGTTCCCACGTTGCTTCTTCAGCGTTGTGGTTCTTCCATAATACTTTTACTGATGGTATTACCTTGTTCCTCAGAACTTGTTCCTTTCTATCAATGATCTGCATCGGAGACTCTTCATATGATAAGTTTTTCTCGATATGAATCGGCTCATACTCGATTACATGCTTATAGTCCGACTTATATGGACGTAATATAGATACGTGAAACACGTTATGTATTCGTTCTAGGTCTGGAGGTAATGCTATCATATATGCTACCTCTCCCACCTGTTTTAATACTTCAAAAGGTCCTATAAACCTTGGACTTAACTTTTCCTTCTTTCCAAAGCGTATCTTTCCTTTCCAGGGAGATACCTTTAGAAACACATACGAGCCCACCTCAAACTCTCGACTTAGTCTATGTGAGTCCGCATACTTCTTCTGTCTATCCTGAGTTGTGACGAGACGCATTTGAATTAACTTTACCACATCCGCTGTCTGCTGCACCAATTCTGGTCCTAGCATCCGGCGTTCTCCCACCTCATCCCAACACAAAGGTGTTCTGTACTTTCTCCCATATAGAGCTTCATATGGCGGCATGCCTATGCTTGCATGATAACTGTTGTTATATGCAAACTCTACAAGTGGTAGATGATCATCCCAACTACCCTTAAAATCCATGACGCAAGACCTCAACATGTCTTCTAACGTCTGAATTGTCCTTTCGCTCTGCCCATCAGTTTGTGGATGATAAGTAAGGTTGTGCTTAACCTCAATTTGTGTTCCCAACTGCTCTTGCAAACTCCTCCAAAAGTTCGATGTGAATCGTGGATCACGATCTGACATAATCGATACCGGTACTCCATGTCTAGAAATGATTTCCTTGATATAAAGTTTAGCTAACTGGTCTAAGTTATACTTGACCCTAATTGGCAAAAAGTGAGCCGACTTCGTCAACCGGTCCACTATTACCCAAATTGAATCGTACCCTTTCTGCATCGTCGGAAGTCCCACCACGAAGTCCATAGTGATATGCTCCCACTTCCATTCTGGACTCTCCAATAACTGTAATAAACCACTGGGTCATTGATGTTTGACCTTAACTTTTTGACAAGTTAAGCACCTACTCACATACTCTGTTATTTCTCTCTTCATGTTTGGCCACCAAAAACTCTGTCGAAGGTCTTGATACATCTTAGTGCTACCAGGATGTATCGAGTACCTCGAACTATGAGCTTCTTGTAACACTTGCTCCTTTAATTCTGTCTCATTCGGAACCCAAATTCTTCCCTCAAATCTTAATAATCCCTCATTATTAAGACTACACTTACCCTCTTCCTTCTCAGATAACCGCTTCTTCATTTGGTTACACTCATCCGTCTTGAGTTGTACCTCCTTGACTCTTTCTACGATGGTAGATTGCATCTCCGTCGCAAAGAGTAACTGCCCCGAATCACTCGGTATCTTCACTTCTATTTCCATCATAGCCATCTCTGTTATTAACTCATTTTGAGCCGTTAACATAGACTACTTTTCCCGACCCTTCCTACTTAAGGCGTCGACAACTACATTGGCTTTTCCAGGGTGATACAGGATTTCACAATCATAATCCTTTATCAACTCCAGCCATCTTCTCAGACTCATATTCAACTCCTTCTGAGTGAAGATATACTTTAGACTTTTATGGTCCGTATATATCTCACATTTTTCCGTATAAAGATAATGCCTCCATATCTTTAGGGCAAACACTACCGCTGCCAGTTCTAGATCATGAGTAGGATAAACTTTCTCATAATCCTTCAACTTCACGAGATGCATACATAATGACTTTGCCATCGCATAAGCACACAACCAAGTCCTCTATCTGACGCATCACTATATACTACTAAAATTTCCGTGTCATCGGTAATGACAAAACAGAGCTTCACTTAATCTTTTCTTTAGTTCTTGGCTTGTCTTCACATTTATCGAATCCATACGTATTTCACCGTCTTCCTTGTTAAATTAGTCAACGAGGTAGCTATCTTCAAAAAATCTTGGATAAATCTTCGATAGTACCCGGCTAACCCTAGGAAACTCCATACCTTAGTCGGCGTTTTCGATTGTTCCCAATTCATTACTGCTTCCACCTTCACTGGATCCACTAAAATCCCCTCTTAGTCAATGACATGACCTAAAAACTGTACCTTTTCCAGCTAAAATTCACATTTGGTGAATTTCGCATATAACTTCTCCTTCCTTAGTGTCTCCAACACTAATCTTAAGTGTTCGGCATGATCTTCTGGCGTCTTAGAATGGACTAGAATATCATCGATAAACACCACGATGAACTTGTCCAAATATAATTTGAACACTCTGTTCATCATGTCCATAAATGCAGCAGGTGCATTCGTCAACCCAAATGACATCTCCAGAAACTCGTAATGACCATAACGAGTCCTGAATGTAGACTTTGGTACATCTTCCTTCCTAACCTTCAACTGATGATACCCCGTCCGCAAATCTATTTTAGAAAAATAATTTGCTCCTTTTAATTGATCAAAGAGATCATCGATCCTGGGCAATGAGTATTTATTCTTTATCGTTAACTTGTTCAACTCTCGATAGTCGATACAAAGCCTTAACGATCCATCTTTCTTTTTGACAAACAACACCGGTGCTCCCCACGGCAAAACACTTGGTTGAATGTACTTCTTGTCCAATAGCTCCTGTAGCTGAACCATTAGTTCTTTCATTTCCACAGGCGCCATACGATACGGTGCCCTTAAGACCGGTGCCGTTCCTGGCACAGTGTCTATCACAAATTCGATCTCCCTATCCAGCGGTAAACCAGATAACTCACTTGGAAATACATCCATGAATTCGTTTACTATAAGTATTTGTTCCATGTTTGCTCCCACTCTCTGGGTATCAACAACATGGCATAGGTAACCTATACAAACCTTTCTTAAAAGTTTTCTAGTTTGCATCATCGTAAAAGGCAACATGGGCGTCAAACAATTTACTATCAGTAAAATACTACAGAAGTTGCTTCAACGTCCTGATACTAATACATTTCTTTTGGCAATCTATAATTGCTCCATGGTTAATCAACCAATCCATTCCAAGAATTACGTCGAATTCTCCTAACTTTATCAGTATTAAATCTACCGATAACTTACAACCACGTACATCTACGCAACAACTCCTATGAATATCTTCAACAGTAACTATCTCTTCGTTTGCTACCTTAATGTTTAAAGGTATAGGCAATTTTTCAGGAAATAATTCTAGTCGTCTAGCAAAATCACATGCTATAAACGAACAGGTAGCACCCGAATCAAATAGCATGTATGCACCGTATCTTGGACCGTCATATTAAAGGTGCGGGCCATTGATTTCCCCAACTGAATTGGACCATTAATAGCTAACTTCCCGCTATTAGGTCCCTTATTTCCTTCTATCCCCTTCTTCGGGCAGTTCTTTGCTATGTGGTCAGTTGATCCACATACAAAGCATCCGTGATTCTTCTTCGGATTGGGACAGTTAGGCGAAATGTGCCCTTCCTGTCCACAATTATAACATACAACCTTACCTTTGAGACAGACTCCTAAGTGAGACTTTCCGCAGGTTTTACAGGCCTCCATCCTCCTCTTGGAGTCCCCTTGTTTCGCTCTGGTATTCCCAGAGTTAAAGCCCTTTCTCTTCTGACCGTCACCACTTCCACTTGTTCCCTCGGTCTTGGTTCCTCCATCAACCCTGCCTTTGGTCTTCTTATCTGTGACAACCCGAGAAATTAGAAAAATTATTAAAATCTTAAATGATTGATTTAAGGTCAAATATTTGACCTAGACAGAGAATAAGTGTATGTGTATGATTTTTTCAGAAAGGAATTTTGAGGATTTAAAATTTCTTTTAGTGAATTATTCAGGATTAAGGGTATATGAGTATATGTTCAGGATTACGGTATCATGTGTACAGAATGTGGTTAAGGGTCAAGAGTTGACCAGATAAATTATATCTGTGTCAAACCCTAATATTATTTAGAACGTCAACGTTCAGATAGAAAATTATAACGATTTATAATAAACCCTAGAAATCGGTTCTAGAAACCCTAATTTCAGTTCCAAAAATCCGAAACCCTAATTCGGTATTTGAAAACTCTAATCCGAAAAATTATCGGATAAGTATAATGCTTAAGTGCTATTAATTATAATATTAATTAGGGTAAAGCTTAAATAAATTAGCAAACCCTAATTTTAAATTATTGGAACCCTAATTGTTCTATCAGGAACCCTAATGTACAGTTATGGGATTTTAATTGCAAAAATCTAAAGTGCTAAACCCTAAGGGTTGTAGCTAATGTCTAGAATGCCCTTGAGGTTGAAAGTGAGAAGTCTAAATTACCCTTGTGCATTATTAAAGGTAGTAATCAATTATTGGTATAGAAATTACCATTTTACCCTTTTGTCTTATTTGTGAATTATTAGAAGCAATCTTGCAAATCTAGCAAGTCTAATTGGGTTAAGGAAATAAATGTGCATGAGTAAGGATTTATGTTATAATTGAGGAAATGAAAACCCTAATTAAATTATTTGGGTTGGATAAGAATTTAAGGTATTGAACTATGTATATTTTATAGCCCAAGTGTTTGCCCAAAGAAATTGGTTAGAGGCCCAATCAATACATTAAAGGAATGGCCCAAATATTTTTATTGTTAAGCCCACAAGATTTAAGAGTGGCCCAAATTTGGAGCCCAACTGAAGGAAGGGCATGATGGACATTTGGTAATATTAAAAGTGTTGGACTATGATTGATTTACATGGCCCAAAGAATTAAATTTTTATGTCCAATAGATAAATTTGGAAAGCCCAAAACATTATAAGAAAAGCCCATTTTTTTAGCCCAATGGGAGAGGGGCATTATAGTCATGTGATATATTGAATATTACATAAAATAAAAATCCAATTTGGACAATCTAAGGCCACATGGCCGGTGGGTAGAAGAGAAGGAAAAGGAGGGGAATGAATTTAATGATTACCTACTTTAGTTGGTGAACAACTACTAACCACTCCTCTTATGTGTCAATTTGTTATTTTGCCAACATGTTTGTTCTTTCTTGCAAGCAATCCTTTGGCAATTGACTAAGGGAGAAAGAGAGAATTGATAAGGCACATGTTGCGGATGAAACAAAAAGAAGAAGAAGAAGTGGGTTTGGGTAATTAAAAACCACACTTCATAAAAATCTATCTTATTTTTTTTGTCTTTCATCACTTTTATTATTCTTGCAATGAGAGAAAGAGAAAGAGAGAGTGAGTGGGGAGATGATTATTAGATATACAATTATATCTATACATTTTTACAAAGTCATTAAATTTATTTCTCTCTCATATTATTATTTCCAAGTTAGCTAGCAAAATAAAATCATGAGAGAGAGGGAGAGGTGGTGTTCGGCCACTCCTATGGAGGGAGAAGAGAGGGTCCTTGGATGTCCAATAATTTAATCTCCTACTTTGGAAAGCAAAGAAAGAGGGCCACCAAAAGCTAGAGGATTATAACTAAAGGTATGAAAATTTCCTAAACTCAAAACTCTAGTTAGTTTATGTGTTTTGTTATGGTTGTTTTAGACCAAGTGTTGAACTTATGATTTTGAACCATATGAGGGAAGGTCTACATAATATATGATATTTTATGGTTAGATCTTGCCATTTTTAAGGTTGATGAGCTTGAACAAAGAAGAAGAACCAAAACAGTTTTTTTTTAAATGAATTAGTATCTGCTACCCCTAAACAGAACATTCCGGATTTGTTTGGATGGTCTAAAAATTCTGGACTTTTGATATGTTGTATTACACTAAATAAGCTTTCCATAGACTCCGGAACGGACTAATTCGGACTCCGGATGAAGTAGTTATGACGTTCGGAAGAAGCATAATCAAAACTGCGAAAACAAAATTTTTGGATAAACCAAGCATGATATGAAAATGACCTTATCTCTCATTCTACTTTGAATTTTTGAGTGTGGTCAATTTGTGAAGCTAGATATATGTGTGAAGGATAAAACCCCTTTGAAATCACTCAATTAGGTTAAAAAATGAGCAAGTTATGGAATTTCTCCCAAACTACTCAAAGGTAAGAAAAATGGTTAGAAGCAAGATTTTTTAACAACCACTTCAGGGCTAATTTTACGAGAGCTTAACATGTCCAAATATGGATTTTGATAGATGAAAATTGTAGATCGGAAAGATTCGAATCCAACAAAATTGAAGGATCATTAATTGGAGTTATAGATCTCATTTTATTTAACATTTAGTAAAGGACTCCAAAACTGTTTTTGACAAAAAGTAAGCTGCTAATATTTTGTGAGGGCTGTTTCGATAATTTAATTTATGAAATAAATTCGCCTTTTGGGAAATAAAAATATATGGTATTAAGTACATTGTGTCCAAAAATGAGCTAATTCCGACTTAAAATGACCGAGTTATGACCATTTCAATTTTGTGATTTTAAAAAACGGATATAATAGGAGTTCTACAACTCCGATTGCCACGAAATTTAAACCGGAGACTCACGATAACATGTAAGATTGTGTAGGAAGATGGGAATTTACGGAGTGAAGCACAAGGTAGCTAATTTCTTAAGGAATTAACTAGAAATGATTTTTGAAAAATACTAAAGGAACTTGGAAAATTATGAAAAAATAGAATTAATGCTTTAAAAATCATATAAAAATGATTTAAGTGTTATAAAAATATTTTGAGTTATAAAATATAACTTTTGATATTTTGTCATAAAAATATTAATATTTTAATATTTATAGCAATTATCGGATAATGAATTTGATTGTTTAAAAATCATAGAAATATGATTTTTAAATATTAAAATACTTTGTGATGTTATAATTATATTATAATATTTTGTTATGATTGATATTTGGTATTAAATTAATATTAATGATCAAGGAATAATGTGGTATTTATATTAATATCAGGTTATATGACATATGTTTCATTAATGTTGATTATTAAATAAATATTAATGATATTAGAATATTGTGGTATTTAATTCATTTAAATGCGATATTAATGATTGAAAAATGTTGTTAATGATATTAATTATCCGAAAATTTTTACAAGTTTATGAAAAATGTTTTTGATAATATAATTATCTATTGTTTAGTAATTGTTTAAGCGAGTTTAATGAAACTTAAACTCGATAATTGTCCGATTAGACCGTCAGGATGATTGAATTGTGTCGGTTTCAACTCAGACTTAAATAGTCTGATTTGATGCTAAGTCTTATGTGTTGTATAGACTGATAGGATTATGTGATAATGTGTTTAGGTTATTTTATCTTTGTGATGATATTATTCTAATATTTGGAGATTGGTATTATTTGTATTAGGTCTTCGGATAAAGCTAAGTTATTTTTCGTATCGGTAATCAACGGAACAGGCAAGTTTGTTTTTCTTAATTCTATTAAGAGTGTTTCATTCAGATATGCTTATGGTTAATCATTACTAATTTCCATGTAGAATTGTACTTTGTACATCTTGTATGTATCGTCGGTATGAAAAGGTGATCACCTTCATTACTAGTTGGTCCGGATATATATTGTTCATATTTAATACTTGTTCGATTAAAAGTTTGTTCATGCTAATTTACAACTACATTGTGAATTATAGCCGATTTTATTATTGAGACTCTTTCAATCATGATATATCCTTAAATTATATTTAAACTTCTTTGGGCAACTTTCATGCTCACCCTTGCTATATCATGATAAAACATTGCAGATAAAGGCGAATGCTTTGGATACAAGGAAAGTTAAAGACAGTTCTAGCTTAGAGTTAATATGCGCGATTAGATTTGTAATAGTCTTGTATGATGATAATATCATGTGTCAGATAAGTTATGAAATGTGTATAAGTAATGGTTACTCGACCTTGGGGATAGTGTATAATGTTTAATGTATAAACAATTTATGTTTATATCTTCCGCAATAGTAGTAGAAATATTGAGCCGGGATGCGGTGATGGTGCCCATGATAGGGGGGCTTTCACATTTGGTATCAAAGTCTGTTGGTTATAAACCTAGGTAAAGTTACCTTGGACTAATAACCGCAGTTGATAGGATAATATCTAACTCACATAGAGTTAGTGTGTCGATGTAAGATTCAAAGACGAATCTGACGAGTTATAAAGATGCTTGAGTTCCCTAACTCGATAAAGAAGTTAAGAATCAAAAAGTTATATTTAAGTATGGTACAATTGTACTCTTTAATAGTTGATATATGGTATCCGGGCTAAACGATTCCTTCATAGAGCGGAGGTATATACTGAACTAGCAACTCGGAACCTAGTTTATTGGTTGTTTGTGGGAAACCACTCGGTATTATATTGAAAACCGTTAGAGACTCGATGTGTACCAAGTATAGAAAGAGGATAGATCAAGTCTAAAAAGGCGAAGAAAAGTGCGAAGGATAGGAGATCGTAAAACAAAACGATCAAGTCATAGAATTGAATCGTAATATATACGATGAGATCACCCCGTGATCTGATAAGGTTATGATAGCCAGAAAGAATCAATCTGATGATTGAAAAATTTACAGCAAGATGCTGTGAGTAAGTTGTACTATGAAATGGTACTATGAAAACTCATGAAAGAGTTATGGATTATGAATACTGAATTAAATGAAAATTTCATATTGAGAAGGGGTTAAGATTAGGTGGGGATTTCAATTGAGGACTCATGTTAGTAGTTGAGTTGTATGATTCCTTGTTGGTAGGGAATTGTACTTGGTGTAAAAACCACTTAGTTTACGGCATTGATAATCATTGAAATGTTTGTGTCGCGCTATTTGCTATATGTAGAGTTAAGAGGATGATTCCTTTCTCATGTGTATAACAAATAGATATGTCATAGGTAGAGAATATAAGGTTAAATACGAGTTCTTAAAACTCATACTTATGTGACATTCTTGACTCATAGTTATATGAAATATTTATGAACCCCTCAAATGAATGGATGCCAAAGGTCGACTAGGTATGTTCTTAAACTCATATGATTGTGGCAATTAATGAACTTATAAGTGTGGTTTTTATGAGCGAGAAAGTTTTGTATGAATGAAGTATTATGGATTACGAGGAGCAGATAGATTGTTAAGTAAATGATTATTAGTGGAGGTGTTAGGTTTTCCTAAACTCCTAGCTATGCTAAACTTCAAATTTTTACATCAAGCTATATACGCACTATGTGCTTTTAAAAAAAAAATGTAGACTCGTAATCATTTTTTGAAACGGTTTAAAAGTACGGTCTATGCTACTTATTTTTGGCTAGACTTAAATGATTTGAAATATCAAAATTTGTTTTAATTATCACTCATGTACCATGTAACCAGATGCAGAGATGATAAAAAATGTGATGGAGTTGTAAATCTGAGGAATACTTAGTGTGAATTTGACCAAGTCATTTATTCCACTATTGTATGATGTGTTATGACAAAGTCATATAGTGATGGCATCCTCAAACGGATAGTTAATACAGTACGACATCATGACGTCATTCTCGAAAATGTTTTCAAAAAGTTTATTTTGCCAACGGTGTTTGGCTACACCTAAATAATTCGATTGAATTGAATTATCGATATGAGTCTATGCTATTTGATTCAGCTAGACTAATGTTATGAAAACTCTAAGTGTTCATTGAAAGAAATTTCCCGAACCAAATTATTTTGGTGCGGAATCCTATGATAAGACTGAGGTGAACTATGTTGTTTGGATAAATAATCCAATCGAGTAGCGTAAATATTCGCTAAACATGATTAATACGTTATGCATGACGTAAGGGTACAATAGGCTAATCACCTAAAGTACTATTAATGGTAGTTTACCTTCTTCGTGATTGTAAGCATACCAAGTAATGTATTGTCTTGCGGTATAAATACCGTTAAAACTATGTGTTCATGGTCTATATGACCCCTCAGCACAATTTGAAAACTTTTACTCTTGTGAGAGGTGTATTGGGTAGCATGTGATGATATGTGTGAATGTCGTAAGCAGTATGGTGTAAGGTGTAAGTTGAATTTCGGGGACGAAATTCTTATAAAAAGGGGTGAATGTGACAACCCGAGAAATTAGAAAATTATTAAAATCTTAAATGATTGATTTAAGGTCAAATATTTGACCTAGACAAAGAATAAGTGTATGTGTGATGATTTTTTAAAGAAATTTTGAGGATTTAAAATTTCTTTTAGTGAATTATTCAGGATTAAGGGTATATGAGTATATGTTCAGGATTACGGTATCATGTGTACAGAATGTGGTTAAGGATCAAGTGTTGACCAGATAAATTATATCTATGTCAAACCCTAATATTATTTAGAACGTCAACGTTCAGATAGAAAATTATAACGATTTATAAGAAACCCTAGAAATCGGTTTTGGAAATCCTAATTTTGGGATCCAAAATCAAACCCTAATTCGATATTTGAAAACTCTAATCCGAAAAATTATCGGATAAGTATAATGCTTAAGTGCTATTAATTATAATATTAATTAGGGTAAAGCTTAATTAAATTAGAAAACCCTAATTTTAAATTATTGGAACCATAATTGTTCTATCAGGAACCCTAATGTACAGTTATGGGATTTTAATTGCAAAAATCTAAAGTGCTAAACCCTAAGGGTTGTAGCTAATGTCTAGAATGCCCTTGAGGTTGAAAGTGAGAAGTCTAAATTACCCTTGTGCATTATTAAAGGTAGTAATCAATTATTGGTATAGAAATTACCATTTTACCCTTTTGTCTTATTTGTGAATTATTAGAAGCAATCTTGCAAATCTAGCAAGTCTAATTGGGTTAAGGAAATAAATGTGCATGAGTAAGGATTTATGTTATAATTGAGAAAATGAAAACCCTAATTAAATTATTTGGGTTGGATAAGAATTTAAGGTATTGAACTATGTATATTTTATAGCCCAAGTGTTTGCCCAATGAAATTGGTTAGAGGCCCAATCAATACATTAAAGGAATGGCCCAAATATTTTTATTGTTAAGCCCAAAAGATTTAAGAGTGGCCCAAATTTGGAGCCCAACTGAAGGAAGGGCATGATGGACATTTGGTAATATTAAAAGTGTTGGACTATGATTGATTTACATGGCCCAAAGAATTAAATTTTTATGTCCAATAGATAAATTTGGAAAGCCCAAAACATTATAGGAAAAGCCAATTTTTTTAGCCCAATGGGAGAGGGGCATTATAGTCATGTGATATATTGGATATTACATAAAATAAAAATACAATTTGGACAATCTAAGGCCACATGGTAGGTGGTGGGGTAAGAGAAGGAAAAGGAGGGAATGAATTTAATGATTACCTACTTTAGTTGGTGAACAACTACTAACCACTCCTCTTATGTGTCAATTTGTTATTTTGCCAACATGTTTGTTCTTTCTTGCAAGCAATCCTTTGGCAATTGACTAAGGGAGAAAGAGAGAATTGATAAGGCACATGGCCGGATGAAACAAGAGAGAAGAAGAGAAGTGGGTTTGGGCAATTAAAAACCACACTTCATCAAAATCTATCTTATTTTTTTTGTCTTTCATCACTTTTATTATTCTTGCAATGAGAGAAAGAGAAAGAGAGAGTGAGTGGGGAGATGATTATTAGATATACAATTATATCTATACATTTTTACAAAGTCACAACAGCTATTTCTCTCTCATATTATTATTTCCAAGTTAGCTAGCAAAATAAAATCACGAGAGAGAGGGAGAGGTGGTGTTCGGTCACTCCCATGGAGGGAGAAGAGAGGGTCCTTGGATGTCCAATAATTTAATCTCCTACTTTGGAAAGCAAAGAAAGAGGGCCACCAAAAGCTAGAGGATTATAACTAAAGGTATGAAAATTTCCTAAACTCAAAACTCTAGTTAGTTTATGTGTTTTGTTATGGTTGTTTTAGACCAAGTGTTGAACTTATGATTTTGAACCATATGAGGGAAGGTCTACATAATATATGATATTTTATGGTTAGATCTTGCCATTTTTAAGGTTGATGAGCTTGAACAAAGAAGAAGAACCAAAACAGTTTTTTTTAAATGAATTGGTAACTGCTACCCCTAAATAGAAAATTCCGGATTTGTTTGGATGGTCTAAAAATTCTAGACTTTTGATATGTTGTAGTACACTAAATAAGCTTTCCATAGACTCTAGAATGGACTAATTCGGACTCCGGATGAAGTAGTTATGACGTTCGGAAGAAGCTTAATCAAAACTGCGAAAACAAAATTTTTGGAGAAACCATGCATGATATGGAAATGACCTTATCTCTCATTCTACTTTGAATTTTTGAGTGTGGTCAATTTGTGGAGCTAGATATATGTGTTAAGGATAAAAACACTTTGGAATCACTCAATTAGGTTGAAAATGAGCAAGTTATGGAATTTCTCCCAAACTACTCAAAGGTAAGAAAAACGGTTAGAGCAACAGTTTTTAACAGCCACTTCCGGGCTAATTTCCGAGAGCTTAACATGTCCAAATATGGATTGTGATAGATGAAAATTGTAGATCGGAAAGATACAAATTCAACAAAATTGACGGATCATTAATCGGAGTTATAGATCTCATTTTATTTAAGATTTAGTAAAGGACTCCAAAACTGTTTTTGACAAAAAGTAAGCTGCTAATATTTTGTCAGGGCTGTTTCGGTAATTTAATTTATGTAATAAATTCCGGCCTTTTGGGAAATGAAAATATATGGTATTAAGTACCTTGTGTCAAAAAATGAGCTAATTCCGACTAAAAATGACCCGAGTTATGACCATTTCAATTTTTGTGATTTTTTAAGCGAAAATGGCTATAACAGAGTTCTACAACTCCGATTGCCACAAAATTTAAAGCTGAAGACTCATGATAACATGTGTAAGATTGTGTGAGGAAGATGGAAATTTCTGGAGTTAAGCACAAGGTAGCTAATTTCTTAAGGAATTAACTAGAAATGATTTTTGAAAATACTAAAGGAACTTGGAAAATTATGAAAAAATAGAATTAATGCTTTAAAAATAATATAAAAATGATTTAAGTGTTATAAAAATATTTTGAGTTATAAAATATAACTTTTGATATTTTGTCATGAAAATATTAATATTTTAATATTTATAGCAATTATTGGATAATGAATTTGATTGTTTAAAATCATAGAAATATGATTTTTAAGTATTAAAATACTTTGTGATGTTATAAATTATATTATAATATTTTGTTATGATTTTCATTGATATTTGGTATTAAATTAATATTAATGATCAAGGAATAATGTGGTATTTATATTAATATCGAGTTATTGGTTTATGTTTTTAATTACTTTAAAAACATTTAAAGGAAATAATAAAGTATTGAAAATACTTTGAGATATTACAAATATGTTATAATATTATGACATGTGTTTCATTAATGTTTATTATTAAATAAATATTAATGATATTAGAATATTGTGGTATTTAATTCATTTAAATCCGGTATAATGATTGAAAAATGTTGATAAATGATATTAATTATCCGAAAATTTTTGCAAGTTTATGAAAAAATGTTTTGATAATATAATTATCTATGATATTGTTTAGTGTTTAGGCGAGAGTTTAATGGAACTTAAACTTGATAATTGTCCGATTAGACCGTCGGGATGATTGAATTGTGTCGGTTTCAACTCAGACTTAAATAGTCTGATTTGATGCTAAGTCTTATGTGTTGTATAGACTGATAGGATTATGTGATAATGTGTTTAGGTTATTTTATACTGTGATGATATTATTCTAATATTTGGAGATTGGTATTATTTGTATTAGGTATTCGGATAAAGCTAAGTTATTTTTCGTATCGGTAATCAACGGAACAGGCAAGTTTGTTTTTCTTAATTCTATTAAGAGTGTTTCATTCAGATATGCTTATGGTTAATCATTACTGATTGCCATGTAGAATTGTACTCTGTACATCTTGTATGTATAAGTCAGGTATGAAAGGCTGAACACCTTCATTACCAGTTGGTCCAGATATATATTGTTCATATGTAATACTTGTTCAGTTAAAAGTTTGTTCATGCTAATTTACAACTACATTGTGAATTATAGCCAGCTTATTATTCAGACTCTTTCAATCATGATATATCCTTAAATTGTATTTAAACTTGCTGGGAAACTTTCATGCTCACCCTTGCTATATCATGATAAAACATTGCAGATAAAGACGAATGCTTTGGAAACAAGAAAAGAAAGTTAAAGCAGATCCAAACTTAGAGTTAATATCGCGATTAGATTTGTAATAGTCTTGTATGATGATAATATCATGTGTCAGATAAGTTATGAAATGTGTATAAGTTATGGTTACTCGACCTTGGGGATAGTGTATAATGTTTAATGTATAAACAATTTATGTTTATATCTTCCGCAACAGTTATAGAAATAGCCAACCGGATCCGCGGCGATAGGGGGCGCTACATTATCTCTGTTGTACTGGCTAAGACCCTCATTCCCACCTTCTAAAATTATTTCCTTTTCTAGTATGGTTCCAAAGGAAGTACTTTGGAACATAGAGATGCGGCTATAGAGCCAGGGTTTCAAGCCCTGCTCGAACCTTCTAGCCTTTCTCACTTCAGTGTCCACTTGATGTGGAGCGAATCGTGCCAGTTCATTAAACTTGGCAGCATATTGGGGAACTGTCATATCCCCTTGTCTCAATTCTAGAAACCTCATCTCCATCCTCCCTTGCATACTCGTGGGAAAATAGTTCTCGAAGAAAATCTCCTTGAACCTCTCCCACGTTAGGTTTCCTATATCGGCCCTAGCCTGGTTTGCCTCCCACCAAAAGTTGGCCTCTCCCTTCATCAAATAGGTTGCAAAGGAAACCTTTTGACCCTCCTCAACATTTGTTATTACAAATGCTTTCTCAATTTCTTTTACCCATGTCTGGTCTTCTATAGGGTCTGTAGTTCCTTTGAACTCCGGCGGACCTACACTTTTGAAATCCTTAAAAGTAGTAGCTCGTACTACTCCAGGAATTACGGGTACGTTAGCCCCTATTCTATTAAATGAAGCCGTTAAAAGATTAACGAACTCCTGCATTGGATTAACCGGACCACCCTCCGGTTGGTTGACATTAGCGCCCTGATTTCGTTGTCTCCTTCTTGGTGGCATTTTGCTGTTAAAAAAAACAACACATCATTATTACTTTATTCTTGTTGGTTTGTTATTATTTGTAATAAAACAACAACTCATACTCATTACTCAACATATTCCATAAAAAGACTTATATTGATTCATAACTTGTAGTATAACACTACATTGTTTACATTACTCAGCCTTAGCTGATTACATTACCATCTCGCAATTACTTTCCAAAAATTGGGATTTACAAAAGACTACCCTTTGTTATACAAAAGAGGGTTTTACATCACTACTAGATACATAATATTTACATATCTATTGTACTCTAGCTATTGCTAGACTACATCTGTCGTAGGGCATTTTCGAAATCCTTGCTGGCCAGACCGGCAATAACATCTACCATAAGGCATTCTCAAAATCAGCTCTGGCCAAACCGGCAATAACATCTCTACTGATGGTATGACGGTCCATCTGGTTCTACACGATATCCACTACACTGCTCATTGAAATCTACATGAGAACTCCTATGAATATAGGACATCCTCTCCAACTTCCGCTTCTTAGTCTTTACCTCCTACTTGAGCTCAAAGACTTCTACTCTCAAATCTCAGACTTTGTCCATAGCTAGGACTCTATCATCGTGCTCCTCTTCCCACATTCCTTCCATACTAATCTTGTCCTCACGGACAGCTCGGAGTTCCTCTTTCAACTCCTTAACCTCTTGGCAGTAATGGACATTCCTATCCAATACCGACATTAACAGTGCCTTCATTGATTCCCCCGTAGACATTTCCTCTGTAGGTGGAACCTGGGTCTCTGTAGGTGGAACCTGGTCAAAGGACATCACGTCCACCTCCTCCTCTAGCATGCCATCAAATATGGACATGTAGTCTAAGTCGTCTGAGTCTCCCGACTCGATGGTCACCAACTCTGTTCTACTGACCACTGGATTTGGTAGTATCTCTACCCGATTAATCGAATCCTCGCTACTACATGTATATCTCTATACATATCATTTTCTCCTGACATCTACAATAAAACAATATAGTTTGATTAGTACACATCAGTAAAATAATAGAAATACATAACATAATATAATGCATTTTTATAAGGTTACTTTCCATCTTTTACTTCTTTATTCTTTCTTAAGGTTATGACTTAAGGTTCTACTTTCCCCCTTAAGTTTTATAACCTAGGCTTTGATACCAACTTGTAGCGCCCCCAAATCCGGGTATCTTCCAACCCTACAGATGGTGCTATACTGTACAACATTCATACATCCATTCAATTGAAAAGTCTCAAAGAACGAATATACCCTCTATATATTTAAAGTAATATTTATATTTCCCAATTTCTAAACCCATTACAAAGGTTCTTTGTCATAATATCAATTACATTACCACAATAGACCTATACTATTACAAAACAGCTTAGAAATCTGCCTTAGCTTTTCCTTTATCTTTTCCCGATCCTTGGGACGTTAGGTCTTAATTTGTATTCATATGGTTCAAGCAAGAGTGAGCATAACTAGCTCAGCAAGTATAACAATTTAATAACAACATGCTTGACACATACAAATCCTATATCTTCGATAACTGAATAATAGTTATGAAGTAATATTGATAATTCAAAATAGCACTTCATCTTTTCTTTCAAAATGTTTTACAATAACAACAGTATTTAGTAAAACATTCACTCCGGTCAGAGACCTCGAGTATTCATTCTTTATTGTAAAAGGACAACCCGGAAGCAAGTCCGTAAGCCCGATATCACTTACAAGCACTTCTAGGTGATCAGCCTATTGTACTCTATGCTGATCAACACTACATCCGTTAAACATATGTATGTTTAAGCATTTGGCAACCTCACGTGCCTATCGTTTTAGCGACAAAACATTTGTTTAACATTTTAGTCTTCTTTTGAAAACCATATCAAGTAGTTGACAAAAGATAGCAACATTTGATAATACATGAATAGATTATCAATACATCAAGTCTAGCAAAAGGAATTGGCTTCAACTTCATCATAACTCAATTCATGCGAAAGAATACATGAACCTCAAAAACTTGTTCAGATTGAACTGAGACAAGAGTTAGAATACTTGCCTTTAGCGTCTGCTACGGTGTTTTAACTTTATATTCAAGTCGTTCAAGTCTCTACAATACATGATCACATAATGCCTTACATTAGGTCACATATAATCAAGTATGTGTATGACTATATCATACCCTTTATTTCAATCTAATTGTGTATTAGATTCATTTAATATTAATTCTGGTTTATCATTATGCTTGCATTATATTTGACTAGGTTATCTCAACCTTTATACATCATCCTTAAGGTTTAACAAAGTTTAATCAATGTTACATTACCTTCCTTAAGTTATGTTTACTTCCATTTCTTTTCTTTATACTTAGAAAATTTCATTACTATCTTTGTTACGAGAGGCTATTTGTGGCGCTGACTTTATACTTACATCTCGCATTGCGGGACGAGCTCTTAATACCATTGTCCCGGACTTGGCGTCTATGCATGAGTCCTTACTTAATGGGTCGTATTGCTGTACTACACTCTGAAAATTTTGATAATTTTCATGGCTTATTGGCCACCACTTATTAAACTAAGGTTCATACTGCGGCGAAACTCTGCGATGAGACTCGATTCATTGTTCCACGTCATGGCGTGGTCATTTTTGCCTAGGGTTGGCCATGACTGCCAACTCTGTGCACCAGATAATAATTTCAATTTTGAAATTTTGTGAACTTCCCGGACGCATAACTTCTTCGTTATAAGTCCGAATTGGCTTGTTCAAAATCCTACGGTTCACAAATTACGTACTCTACATGACCATTCAAGAATTTTATCTATTTTACTTTGTTTGCTAAAAATTCACCTATTGGTTCATTTTTAACGTAAATGATAAACGTTCGTGAACGTTCAATGCTCGTTTCTTCGTTCTAAGTCGGAATTCGGTCATTTTCGAGTCCGCAACTCTTAAATGCCAGTTATGACTTGTCTCTATTTGAAAACAAAGGTTTTGTGATCCAACACAAAATTTGACTTTCATTCCGAGAATTTTACGTATTCGACGTTTATCATCCAATCGTGCAAATTCCGGCAATTCTTCATTCTTATGATTTGTTCAACATTACAAATGAACTTCATTCATCATGTGAACATCTTAACATTCTTAATACATAACTTATAATCATTGTTGAATTTTAGACTTATTCTTCATGAGTTTATAACTTGTCAACTATAAACTACTTAAGATTTCATTGTTAATGACTTATGACAATTAAAGTTTCTTAACCATCATTTCTCATATGTTCTCAACATATAACTTAACTTAGGTATACATGATACATATAATCATATAAGTTCTTTTATATTCATTTCATTTCTCTTAATAAACTTCTTACAAGTTCATATTATTTTCACATAAGTTTATAACTCATGCTAGCTTAAATGACTTATTACCAACTTAATTGGCTTAAGTTCATTACTTACTCATTCATGTTTCTTAATCCCACTTTTCTTATCATCCTATCATGATAGAGATAGAAGATATTTGGATAAGAAGTCTTACTTTAGAAGTCTTTGATAAGTAACTTCTTCTTTTCTTGGCTTATGGAAGTGACTTATTTGCAACTTAATCTCTCTAACACTTAAGCACTTTGTGATGTCTAGATTATTTGAGCAACCAACAAATGGCTTGCAAGCTTCTTCTATTTATAGAATTTCCAAGGTTAGGGTAGTTTAGTCTTTAAAATATCCCACCTCCTTAAACCACCTCCTTACTATTCATTACTTGCAAAGCACAACTTTTATCCTACACTTGGTCATTACTTAAAAGTCTTGGGCATTACTCCTAAGTCTTGGTCACCACACATACTTGGTCACAACTTATCTTGGTCATCACACATTACTTGGTCACCACATTCAACCATATCAATATGGTTTGCCCCATGGGTCATACCACTCATGGATTCTAGCTTGGGCTTGGATTAATAAATCCTTTGGGCTTTGCATTAATAAACACTTATTGGTTCATTAATAATAGTTGGGCCTTTTCTCTCTAATTCACTTGGACTTGTATATAATTGTTTACCAATCATCCAAGTCCATTAACATTTCTTAATACATATTATTGATGTATTATTTTCGTATTCTAATTCATATAGAATTTATATACGATATTTCATCCTTCAGATAAATCAGTATAATACTCATTATTATACTGTTTTTATTACTTCGCACAATACCAAGTATTATTCCATTATTACTTATTCTTTAACACTTCGCTTTGCTTAACGTTCATAAATTAAGTCCACAAGCGAATTATTACATTTTTCATAACTAGATTTTTATTACATAATCCATCTTACCTTGTTATTCCATCATTGCATATTTCTCGGAATCTCAAAATTATATCCCGAGAAAATACCGATGAATAGTATTTTTCGGAAAATTTTTATTTTCGTCTTGGAAATTCAAACACTTTAATTCATCCACGTAGCCCAAATACAACAATATTCTAACATCAATAGGTTATACAATGACAACCATCTTGATAACACATGGAATATGATTTTATTATTATATAACTTAATAAAATCATTTTACAATAAGATCCGAATTTCTCGGTCGTTACACAAGCCCAAGTGAATTAAGGTTGAGGCCCAATTATTGATTAATAAACAAGTTAGTGTTTATTAATGCAAAACCCAAAGGTTGATTTAATGTAAGCCCAAGCTAGAATCCATGAGTTGTTTGACCCATGGGGAAAACCATATTAATATGGTTAATATGATAACCAAGTTAATGTGGTGACCAAGTTAAAGTAATGACCAAGTTAATGTAATGACCAAGTAATAAGAGTACTGATCAAGCAAAGGATAAGTTTGGTGTTAATCAAGTAATGAATAGTAAGGAGGTGGGTTGAATTAATGACTAAACTACCCTAGCTTTGCAATTTCTATAAATAGAGAAGGCTTGCTAGCCATTTAACACTTGTTCAAACAATCTTGCTATTACAAAATGCTTAATTATTAGAGAGATTAAGTTACAAATAAGTTACTTCCATAAGTAAGAAGAAGAAGAAGAAGAAGCTACTTACCAAGACTTCAAAAGTAAGATCTCTTCTCCAATTATCTTCTATCTCTACCATGATAGTTTGATAAGAAAAGTTTGGATTAAGGAACATGAATATTAAAAAGTAAGAAGAATGAGTAAGCAATGAACTTAAGTCACATAAGTTGGTAATAAGTCATTTAAGCTAGCATAAGCTATAAACTTATGTGAAAGTATTATGAACTTGTAATGAGTTTATTAAGAGAAGTGATTTGGATGTAAAAGAACTTGTATGATCATATGTATCATGTATACATAAGTAAATTTATATGTTAAGAACATATAAGGTATGATGATTAAGAAACTTTAATTGTCATAAGTCCTGAACAATGAAATCTGAAGTAGTTTATAATTTGACAAGTTATAAGCTCATGAAGAAATAATTCTAAAATTCAACAATGAATATAAGTTGTTGTAATAAGTGTGTTGAGATGTTTACATGATGAATGGAATTCATTTGTAATGTTGAACAAATCATAAGAATGAAGATTTGCCGGAAATTGCACGATTGGACGATAATCGTCGAATTCGTAAAATTCTCAGAATAGAAGTCAAATTTTGTGTTTGAACTCGAAACCATTGTTTTTCGATGGAGACAAGTCATATTTGGCATTTAAGAGTTGCGGACTCAAAAATGATCGGATTCTGACTTAGAACGAAGAAACGAGCGTTGAACGTTCACGAACGTTTATCGTTTTCGTTAAAAATAAACAAATAGGTGAATTTTTAGCAAACAAAGTTAAATAGATAAAATTCTTGCATGAACGCGTAGATTACGTAATTTGTGAACCATAGGCTTTTGAACGAGCCAATTCGGACTTATAACGAAGAAGTTATGCGTCTGGGAAGTTCACAAAAATTCAAGGACTGAATTTTTTTCTGGTGCACAAAGTTGGCGCCGCGGCGCCAACCCTAGGCCAAATTTGCCACGCCGCAGGGCATAACTTTATCCGAGCACACTGAAAACTCGCGCCGCAGCACGAACCGTAGTATAAAGAGGGACACCGCAGCGCAACCCACCAAGTAAGGACTCATGTGGCGTGACCCAAGTCCAGGGACAATGCCACTATTAACGCTGGCGCAACGCGAGATGCAGAAATATAAAGCCGTGCATGGCCACAAAGACCAAATTTCGTAACAAGGATAGTGATGAATGTTGTTAATTACAAAGAAAAGAAAGTTAATTGATTTAAAAGTAAACACAACCTAAGGAATGTAATGTAACATTGTTTAAACTTTGTTAAACCTTAAGGATGTTATATAAAGCTTGAGATAACCTAGTCGAATATAAATGCAAGGATAATAATAAGTCAGAATAGATAGTAACTGAATCTAATACACAAATAGATTGAGATGAAGGGTAAGATATAGTCATATACATACTTGATTATGTGACCTAATGTAAGGCATTATGTGATCATGTACTGTAGAGACTTGAAAGACTTGAACATAAAGTAAATATACCGTAGCCGACGCTAAAGGCAAGTATTCTAACTCTTGTCTCAGTTCAATCTGAACAAGTTTTTGAAATTCATGTATCCTTACGTATGAATTGAGGTATGTTGAAGTTAAAGCCAATTCATTTGGCTAGACTTGTTATATTGCGTGGATTATTGATAATCTATTCATCTATTATCAAATGTTGTTATCTTTATTCAACTACTTGATATGGTTTTCAAAAGAAGACAAGAATGTTAAACAAATGTTTTGTCAGTAAAACGACAGGCACGTGAGGTTGACAAATGATTAAACATACATACGTTTATTGGATGTAGCGTTGATCAACATAGAGTACAATAGGTTGATCACCTAGAAGTGCTCGTAAGTAATTTCGGGCTTACGAACTTAGTTCCGGGTTGTCCTTTTCCAAGAAAGAATGAATACTCGAGGTCTTTGACCGGAGTGAATGTTTTACTAAATATTGTTATTATTGTAAAACATTTGGAAAGAAAGATGAAGTGCTATTTGAATTATCAATAGTACTTCATAACTATTGTTCAGTTATTGAAGATATACGATTCGTATGTGTCAAGCATGTTGTTATTAAATTGTTATACTTGCTGAGCTAGTTATGCTCACTCTTGCTTGAACTATATGAATGCAAAATTAAGACCGAACGATTCAAGGATCGAATAAGGATAAAGGAAAAGCTAAAATGCATTATTTGTTTGTCTTGTAATAGTATAGGTCTATTGTTGTAATGTAATTGATATTATGACAAAGAACCTTTGTAATGGGTATAGAACCTGGGAAATGTAAATATTGTAACAACCGAGAAATTCGGATCTTATTGTAAAATGATTTTATTAAATTAAATAATAAATAAATCATATTCCATGTGTTATCAAGATGGTTGTCATTGTATAACCTATTGATGTTAGAATGTCGTATTATTTGAACTACGTGGATGAATTAAAGTGTTTGAATTTCCAAGACGAAAATAAAAGTTTTTTGAGAAATTTTTCGAAAATACTATTCATCGGTATTTGCTCGGGATATAATTTTGAGTTTCCGAGAAATACGTAATGATGAAATAACAAGGTAAGATGGATTATGTAATAAAAATCTAGTTATGGAAAATGTAATAATTCGTTTGTGGACTTAATTTATAAACATTAAGTAAAGCGAAGTGTGAAGGAATAAGTAATAATTGTATGATGCTTAGGTATTATACAAAGTAATGAAAACGAGTATAATACGAAGTATTATACGAGTTTGTATGAAGGATGAAATGTCGTATATAATTTCTATATGAATTAGAATACGAAAATAATATATAAATTATATGTATATGTATTAAGAAATGTTAATGGACTTGGAAAGATTGATAAGAATTAATATAAGTCCAAGTGAATTAAAGGAAGAGGCCCAATAATTGATTAATGAACAAGCTATTGTTTATTAATGCAAAGCCCAAGGATTATTATTAATCTAAGCCTAAGCTAGAATCCATGAGTTAATAGACCCATGGGGCAAAACCATATTGATATGGTTATTGTGGTGACCAAGTATAGTGGTGACCAAGTAATGTGGTGACCAAGTTAGTGTGGTGAACAAGACTTTGAAGTAATGACCAAGTGTAGGATAAGTTTTGTGCCTTGCAAGTAATGAATAGTAAGGAGGTGGCTTGAGGAGGTGGGATGGTTTAATGACTAAACTACCCTATCTTTGCAATTTCTATGAATAGAGGAAGCTTACAAGCCATTTGTTGGTTGTTCAAATAATCTAAGGTATCACAAAGTGCTTAAGTGTTAGAGAGTTTAGGTCACAAATAAGTTACTTCCATAAGTAAGAAGAAGAAGAAAGCTACCTTACCAAGACTTCAAAAGAGTAAGATTTCTTCTCAATTATCTTCTATCTCTACCATGATAGGATGATAAAAAAAGTTGTATTAAGAAATATGAATGAGTAAGTAGTGAACTTAAGCCAATTAAGTTCGTAATAAGTCATTTAAGCTAGCATAAGTTATAAACTTATGTGAAAATAATATGAACTTGTAAGGAGTTTATTAAGAGAAATGATATGAATATAAAAGAATTTATATGATCATATGTATCATGTATACCTAAGTTAAGTTATATGTTAAGAACATATAAGAAATGATGTTTAAGAAACTTTAGTTGTCATAAGTCATTAATAATGAAATCTTAAGTAGTTTATAATTTGACAAGTTATAAGCTCATGAAGAATAAGTCAAAATCCAACAATGAATATAAGTTGTTGTATTAAGTATGTTAGTATGTTCACATGATAAATGAAGTTCATTTGTAATGTTGAATAAATCATAAGAAAGAAGAATTGCCGGAATTTGCACGATTGGACGATAATCGTCGAATTCGTAAAATTCTCGGAATGGAAGTCAAATTTTGTGTTTGAACTCGGAAACATTGTTTTCCAATGGAGACAAGTCATATTTGGCATTTAAGACTTGCGGACTCGAAAATGACCGGATTCCAACTTAGAACGAAGAAACGAGCGTTGAACGTTTACGAACGTTTATCGTTTTCGTTAAAAATGAACCAAAGGGTGACATTTTAGCAAACAAAGTCAAATAGATAAAATTCTTGCATAAACGCATAGAGTACGTAATTTGTGAACCATAGGCTTTTGAATGAGCCAATTCGGACTTATAACGAAGAAGTTATGCGTCCGGGAAGTTCACAAAATTTCAAAACTAAAATTGTTTTCGGGTGCACAGAGTTGGCGCCGCGGCACCAACCCTAGGAAAAATGAGCGCATGCATTGACGAACAAAGAATCGAGCACACTGCAAGAGTTTTCTACAGCGCAAACTATAGTACATATGGTGGCGCTACCGTGCCGTGAAAAGCACTGCAAAAACCTTCGGAGAGTGGCGCAATGCTTCATTAATAAGTAAGGACTCATACAATGGCCAAGTCGAGGACAATGACATTAAGAGCTCGCGACACAGCGCGAGATGTAGGTATAAAGTTGGCGTCGCAGCGCCAGTCTTAGAACAAAGATAGTAATGAAGGTTTCTAAGTACAAAGAAAAGAAAACTTAATTGATTTAAAAGTAAACATAACTTAAGGAAGGTAATGTAACATTGTTTAAACTTTGTTAAACCTTAAGGAATGTAATGTAAAGGTTGAGATAACCTAGTCGAATATAAATGTAAGGGTAATGATAAACCGGAACGAATAATAACTGAATCTAATACACAATTAGATTGAAATGAAGGGTATGATATAGTCATATACATACTTGATTATATGTGACCTAATGTAAGGCATTATGTGATCATGTATTGTAGAGACTTGAAACGACTTGAACATAAAGTTAATTTACCATAGCAGACGCTAAAGGCAAGTATTCTAACTCTTGTCTCAGTTCAATCTAAACAAGTTTTTGAGGTTCATGTATTCTTTCGCATGAATTGAGGTATGTATTGATAATCTGTTCATGTATTATCAAATGTTGCTATCTTTTGTCAAGTACTTGTTATGGTTTTCAAAAGAAGACTGAAATGTTAAACAAATGTTTTGTCGCTAAAACGACAGGCACGTGAGGTTGCCAAATGCTTAAACGTGCATACATTTAATGGATGTAGTGTTGATCAACATAGAGTACAATAGGTTGATCACCTAGAAGTGCTCGTAAGTAATATCGGGCTTACGGACTTGCTTTCGGGTTGTCCTTTTTCAATAAAGAATGAATACTCGAGGTCTCTGACCGGAGTGAATGTTTTACTAAATATTGTTGTTATTGTAAAACATTTTGAAAGAAAAGATGAAGTGCTATTTTGAATTATCAATAGTACTTCATAACTATTGTTCAGTTATTGAAGATATACGATTTGTATGTGTCAAGCATGTTGTTATTAAATTGTTATACTTGTTGAGCTAGTTATGCTCACTTTTGCTTGAACCATATGAATGCAGCTAAGACTGAACGTCCCGAAGAATCGAAAAAGGATAAGGGAAAAGCTAAGGCAGATTACTAAGCTATCTTATAATAGTATAGGTCTATTGTTGTAATTTAATCGATATTATGACAAAGAACCTTTGTAACGGGTATAGAACCTGGGAAATGTAAATATTACTTTAAATATATAGAAGTTATGCTCGTTCTTTGAGACTTTTCAATTGAATGAATGTATGAATGTTGTACAGTATAACACCATCTGTCGGGTTGGAAGATACAAGGATTTGGGGGCGCTACAAGTTGGTATCAAAGCCTGGGTTATAAAACTTAAGGGGGAAAGTAGAACCTTAAGTCATAACCTTAAGAAAGAATAAAGAAGTAAAAGATGGAAAGTAACCTTATAAAAATGCATTATATTATGTTATGTATTTCTATTTATTTTATTGACGTGTACTAATCAAACTATATTGTTTTATTGTAGATGTCATGAGAAAATGATATGTATAGAGATATACATGTAGTGAGCGAGGATTCAGTTAATCGGGTAGAGATACTACCAAATCCGTAGCAAAGAGAAGCATGAGTTGATGACCATCGAGTCGGGAGACTCAGACGATTTAGACTACATGTCTATATTCGATGGCATGCTAGAGGAGGAGGTGGACGTGATGTCCTTTGACCAGGTTCCACCTACAGAGGAAATGTCTACGGAGGAATCGATGAAGGCATTATTTATGTCGGTATTGGATAGGAATGTCCATTACTGCCAAGAGGTGAAGGAGTTGAAAGAGGAACTCCGAGCTGTCCGGGAGGATAAGGTTAGAATGGAGGGAATGTGGGAAGAGGAGCATGATGATAGAGTTTTAGCTAAGGACAAGGTCCGAGAGCTGAAATGTGAAGTCTTTGAGCTCAAGCAGGAGCTAAAGACTAAAAAGAGGAAGTTGGAGAGAATGTCCTATATACATGGGAGTTTCGACGTAGATTTCCAAAGCAGCAGTAGGCTTGGATATCGATAGAAGCGTAGCGCACCCAACACACTATCGTTAGAGATGTTATTCTTGATATTCGGCAAAGAAGGATTTCGAAAATGCCCTACGACAGATGTAGTCTAGCAATAGCTAGAGTAGAATAGATATGTAAATATTATGTATCTAGTAGTGATGTAAAACCCTCTTTTGTATAACAAAGGGTAGTCTTTTGTAAATCCCAATTTTTGGAAAGTAATTGCGAGATGGTAATGTAATCAGCTAAGGCTGAGTAATGTAAACAATGTAGTGTTATACTACAAGTTATGAATCAATATAAGTCTTTTTATGGAATATGTTGAGTAATGAGTATGAGTTGTTGTTTTATTACAAATAATAACAAACCAACAAGAATAAAGTAATAATGATGTGTTGTTTTTTTTAACAAAGAAAATGCCACCAAGAAGGAGACAACGAAATCGTATGCTTAATGTTAACCAACCGGAGGGTGGTCCGGTTAATCCAATGCAGGAGTTCGTTAATCTTTTAACGGCTTCATTTAATAGAATAGGGGCTAACGCATTCAGTAATTCACGGAGTAAGACGAGCTACTACTTTTAAGGATTTCAAAAGTGTAGGTCATGGGAGTTCAAAGGAACTACGGACCTATAGAAGCCCAGACATGGGTAAAAGAGATTGAGAAAGCATTTGTAATAGCAAATGTTGAGGAGGGTCAAAAGGTTGCCTTTGCAACCTATTTGATGAAAGGAGAGGCCAACTTCTGGTGGGAGGCAAACCAGGCTAGGGCCGATATAGGAAATCTAATGTGGGAGAGGTTCAAGGAGATTTTCTTCAAGAACTATTTTCCCACGAGTATGCAAGGGAGGATGGAGATGAGGTTTTTGGAATTAAGACAAGGGGATATGACAGTTCCCTAGTATGCTGCCAAGTTTAATGAACGGGCATGATTCGCTCCACATCAAGTGGACACTGAAGTGAGAAAGGCTAAAAGGTTCGAGCAGGGCTTGAAACCCTGGCTCTATAGCCGAATCTCTGTGTTCCAAAGTACTTCCTTTGGAGCCATACTAGAAAAGGCAATAATTGCCGAAGGTGGGAATGAGTCTCTTAGCCAGTACCACAAAGATAAGAAAACCAAAGGCAAGGTTGATGGAGGAACCAAGACCAAGGGAGCCAGTGGAAGTGGCAACGGTCAGAAGAGGAAGGGCTTTAACTCTGGGAATACCGGAGTAAAACAAGGGGACTCTAAGAGGAGGATGGATGATTGTAAAAACTACGGGAAGACTCACTTAGGAGTCTATCTCAAAGGAAAGGCAGTTTGTTATAATTATGGACAGGAAGGGTACATTTTGCCTAACTGTCCCAATCCGAAGAAAAATCACGGATGCTTTGTATGTGGATCAACTGACCACATAGCAAAGAAGTGCCCGAAGAAGGGGATAGAAGGAAATAAGGGAACTAATAGCGGGAAGTTAGCTATTAGTGGTCCAGCTCAGCCGGGGAAATCAATGGCCCACACTTTTAATATGATGGTCCAAGATGCGGTGGCATTAGGGGATGTAGTTGCAGGTATTATTCCGATCAACAATATAAATGCATACGTGCTATTTGATTCGGGTGCTACTTGTTCATTTATAGCATGTGATTTTGCTAGACGACTAGAACTATTTCCCAAAAAATTGCCTATACCTTTGAACATTAAGGTAGCAAACGAAGAGATAATTCCTGTTGAAGATATTCATAGAGTTGTTGCATAGATGTGCGTGGTTGTAAGTTATCAGTAGATTTAATACCGATAAAGTTAGGAGAATTCGACGTAATTCTCGGAATGGATTGGTTGGTTAACCATGGAGCGATTATAGATTGCCAAAAGAAATGTATGAGTATCAGGACGTTGAAGCAACTTCCTGTAGTATTTTACGGTAGTAAATTGCTGGGACGTCCATGTTGCCTTACGATGATGCAAACTAGAAAACTTTTAAGAAAGGTTTGTATAGGTTACCTATGCCATGTTGTTGATACCCAGAGAGTGGGAGCAAACATGGAACAAATACCTATAGTAAACGAATTCATGGATGTATTTCCAAGTGAGTTATCTGGTTTACCGCCGGATAGGGAGATCGAATTTGTGATGAGACATCGCATGTGAACCAAGACACTTAGGTCTTTAAGGGCAACCGTATCGTATGGCGCTGTGGAAATGAAAGAACTAATGGTTCAATTCACGGGGAGCTATTGGACAAGAAGTACATTCAACCAAGTGTTTCGACGTGGGGAGCACCGGTGTTGTTTGTCAAAAAGAAAGATGGATCGTTAAGGCTTTGTATCGACTATCGAGAGTTGAACAAGTTAACGATAAAGAATAAATACCCATTGCCCAGGATCGATGATCTCTTTGATCAATTAAAAGGGGCAAATTATTTTTCTAAAATAGATTTGCGGACGGGGTATCATCAGTTGAAGGTTAGGAAGGAAGATGTACCAAAGACTGCATTCAGGACTCGTTATGGTCATTACGAGTTTCTGGTGACGTCATTTGGGTTGACGAATGCACCTGCTGCATTTATGGATATGATGAACAGGGTGTTCAAACTATATTTGGACAAGTTCGTCGTGGTGTTTATCGATGATATTCTAGTCTATTCTAAGACGCTAGAAGATCATGTCGAACACTTAAGGTTAGTGTTGGAGACAATAAGGAAGGAGAAGTTATATGCGAAATTCACCAAATGTGAATTTTAATTTTGAAAAAATACGATTTTTAGGTCATGTCATTGACCAAGAGGGGATTTCAGTGGATCCAGCGAAGGTGGAAGCAGTAATGAATTGGAAACAACCGAAAACACCGACTGAGGTGCGGAGTTTCCTAGGGTTAGCAGGGTACTATCAAAGATTTATCTAAGATTTTTCGAAGATAGCTAACCTCGTTGACAAATTTAACAAGGAAGACGGTGAAATACGTATGGACGGATAAATGTGAAGACAGTTTTCAAGAACTGAAGAAGAGATTAAGTTAAGCTCCTGTTTTGTCATTGCCAGATGACACATGAAATTTTGTAGTGTATAGTGATGCTTCGCATAGAGGACTTGGTTGTGTGCTTATGCAGCATGGCAAAGTCATCACAGATGCATCTCAAAGAAGATTGAAGGATTATGAGAAAGTTTATCCTACTCATGATCTGAACTCGTCATGCAGAGTGTTTGCCCTAAAGATATGAAGACATTATCTTTATGGGGAAAATGTGAGATATATACGGACCATAAAATTCTAAAGTATATCTTCACTCAGAAGGAGTTGAATATGAGACAGAGAAGATGGCTGGAGTTGATAAAGGATTATGATTGTGAAATCCTGTATCACCCTGGAAAGGCCAATGTAGTTGTCGACGCCTTAAGCGAGAAGGGTCGGGAAAAGTTGTCTATGTTAACGGCTCAAAATGAGTTAATAACAGAGATGGCTAGGATGGAAATAGAAGTGAAGATGCCGAGTTTATTCATGGCAGTTACTCTTTGCGACGGAGATGCAATCTACCATCGTAGAAAGAATCAAGGAGGTACAACTCAAGACAGATGAGTGTAACCAAATGAAGAAGCGGTTATCCCAGAAGGAAGAGGTTAAGTATAGTCTTGATAATGAGGGATTATTAAGATTTGAGGGAAGAATTTGGGTTCCAAATGAGATAGAATTAAAGGAGCTAGTGTTACAAGAAGCTCATAGTTCAAGGTACTCGATACATCCTGGTAGCACTAAGATGTATCAAGACCTTCGACAGAGTTTTTGGTGGCCAAACATGAAGAGAGAAATAGCAGAATATGTGAGTAGGTGATTGACTTGTCAAAATGTTAAGGCCGAACATCAACGACCCAGTGGCTTATTACAGTCATTGGAAATTCCAGAATGGAAGTGGGAGCATATCACGATGGACTTTGTGGTGGGACTTCGGACGACGCAAAAAGGGTACGATTCGATTTGGGTAATAGTGGACCGGTTGACGAAGTTGGCTCACTTTTTGCCAATAAGGGTCAAGTATAACTTAGACCAGTTAGCTAAACATTATGTTAAGAAAATCATTTCCAGACATGGAGTACCGGTATCGATTGTGTCAGATCGTGATCCACGATTCACATCGAACTTTTGGAGGAGTTTGCAAGAACGGTTGGGAACACAGCTGAGGTTAAGCACATCTTATCATCCACAAACCGATGGGCAGAGCGAAAGAACAATTCAGACGCTTGAAGACATGTTGAGGTCTTGCGTCATGGATTTCAAGGGTACTTGGGATGATCACCTACCACTAGTAGAGTTTGCATATAATAACAGTTACCATGCAAGCATAGGCATGCCGTCGTTCGAAGCTCTGTATGGGAGAAAGTGCATAACACCTTTATTGTGGGATGAGGTGGGAGAACGCCAGATGCTAGGACCAGAATTGGTGCAGCAGACAGCGGATGTGGTAATGATAAACCAGAATGAATAATAACTGAATCTAATACACAATTAGATTGAAATGAAGGGTATGATGTAGTCATATACATACTCGATTGTATGTGACCTAATGTAAGGCATTATGTGATCATGTATTGTAGAGACTTGAACGACTTGAACATAAAGTTAATTTACCGTAGCAGACGCTAAAGGCAAGTATTCTAACACTTGTCTCAGTTCAATCTGAATAAGTTTTAGAGGTTCATATATTCTTTCGCATGAATTGAGGTATGTTGAAGTTGAAGCCAATTCCTTTGGCTAGACTTGATTTATTGATAATCTATTCATGTATTATCAAATGTTGCTATCTTTTGTCAACTACTTGTTATGGTTTTCAAAAGAAGACTGAAATGTTAAACAAATGTTTTGTCGGTAAAATGACAGGCACGTGAGGTTGCCAAATGCTTAAACGTGCATACGTTTAATGGATGTAGTGTTGATCAACATAGAGTACAATAAGTCGATCACCTAGAAGTGCTCGTAAGTAATATCGGGCTTACTGAGACTTGCTTCCGTGTTGTCCTTTTCAATAAAGAATGAATACTCGAGGTCTCTGACCGGAGTGAATGTTTTACTAAATATTGTTGTTATTGTAAAACATTTTGAAAGAAAAGATGAAGTGCTATTTTGAATTATCAATAGTACTTCATAACTATTGTTCAGTTATTGAAGATATACGATTTGTATGTGTCAAGCATGTTGTTATTAAATTGTTATACTTGTTGAGCTAGTTATGCTCACTCTTTCTTGAACCATATGAATGCAGCTAAGACTGAACGTCCCGAAGAATCGAAAAAGGATAAGGGAAAAGCTAAGGCAGATTACTAAGCTATGTTGTAATAGTATAGGTCTATTGTTGTAATTTAATCGATATTATGACAAAGAACCTTTGTAACGAGTATAGAACCTGGGAAATGTAAATATTACTTTAAATATATAGAAGTTATGTTCGTTCTTTGAGACTTTTCAATTGAATGAATGTATGAATGTTGTACAGTATAGCACCATCTGTCGGGTTGGAAGATACCCAGATTTGGGGGCGCTACAAATATTACTTTAAATATATAGAAGTTATGTTCATTCTTTGATTCTTTTCAATTGAATGAATGTATGAATGTTTGTACAGTATAGCACCATCTGTTATCATGGCAGTGAGAGCTCTCAAGGGGGGTCATACCATCATTCTGATGATTGTGGTGGAGACGTTGAGGTCGGCCACGTTTTGCAGCACCTACCCTGCAGGTGTATTTACAGGTAGTTCAGTCATATGGTTTATGTCACACTTGAGACCGATTGGTACTTTCTGCCGACACAGGTACTGCTTTACCCATGATATAGCTATGTCTTTACTCTTTTCAGCCATCGGAGTGTACATACGTTATGTCTTGGTCGATATTCCTGGCGAGGATCATATATTCGTTTAGAATCCTGCCCTGTCCAGGGCTCAGCTCACCGTATAGCTTTATTACTCATGCTCTGGGCATGGATTATCTCCCTCTAGGTGGTTTGAGGGGCATGACTACCTACCACCCACTGACCGTGATGTCACAGTTTGACTAGTTCCAGGACTTCCATCCTTTTGATGCGGCATTAGGTCAACGTTTAGCTTCTCATCATCTATCAGCAGAGAACCGATCCCGGGTGTATGCATGTTGGGATCAGCGTTAGATAGCTAATTTTTTTGTTAGCCATCCGGGTTGTTCGCTAGAGTATACTGCGTGGATGGAGACAGAGACTTCATCGGCTTCGACAGTATCCACAGTGTCGGGTATTGATTCGAGTGATGGAGAGCCCATGGAGGACATTGATTCCCACACCGAGGAGGAGCCATTTAATGGATCGCCATCAGCTCTTTTAGATTCTTCCAAAGATTAGCAATTGTTGTGATCCAAAGATTCAAAGACAATATTTCGAGCAGAGTCTCCATCTGATGACCTTCAAGAGAGATCAGGCTAGAGCCTTGATGTTGACAACTCTTGATGGGAGAGACGCAGCTCTGTTAGAGAGAGACGAGGCATTATCTCGTAGAGATACCACTGTTATTGAGTGGGATGAGACTAGATTAGCCAGATATGTAGTGATAGTTGAGAGGGATAGTGTCATATGTAACGACCGAGAAATTCGGATCCTTTGTAAAAATATTTGAAAGAATTAAATAATGAATAAAATAATGTTATTTGTTATTATATGTGTTAATAAGATGTATGTCGTTCTATAACCTAGAAACGTCGGGAGATCGTAGTATTCGAATCACGTGAGAGAATTAAAGTGTTTGTATTTCCAAGACAAAAATAAATGTTTTCCGAGAAATTTTACGAAAAACACTATTCACCGTTTATCGCTCGAGAATTATTTTTTAACTTTCGAGAAATACGTAATGTTAGAATATCGAGGCGAGATGGATTATGTAATAATAATCTAAGTATGGAAAATACAATAATTCGCATGTGGACTTAATTTGAGAATATAGGTATTAAAATCTAATGAAATGAATTAATGTAACTTTGCATAAAATAAAAGTCCATAGGCTATAAGGTGTAAACCTATGTAGGATTTATACTAAGCCCAAGTGATTAATAAGGTGAAGCCCAAACTATTATAGTGCAAGCCCAATAAAGAATTTGCTAGATTGATTATTAAGCCCAAACCATGATCCATTAGCTAAGAAGGATCCATGGGGCAACCCATGGGTAAGCTTGATGGGCAAACAAGTTATGTGATGGGCAAGAATTAAGTGTGGTGGCCAAGTATAAGATGTGTGGAGAAAGATTACTTAGTCATTAAGGCATGAATAGTAAGGAGGTTAACTTAAGGAGGTGGGATGCCATAAAGACCATTCTACCCTCACTTTAGAAAGTCTATAAATAGAGAGCTCCAAATTTATTTGTTTGCTTGATTAAAAATCTCTCTCAAATAACTTATTTGTTAGAGTCAATAAGCACTTTGAGCTTAACCTTTCTTTAGTAGATTTCCAAAGCAAGTGAATTAATCATCACAGGTAAATGATCTTCTCTTCTCCATCTCTAACATATTAGGAGGATAAAAGAAGTGTAATCTAATGAACTTAGATGCTAAGAACATAAGAGAAGTTGATAAGCAATGGACTTAAGCCGAATAAGTTGAATAAGCAACTTGAACTTAAATAAGTTAATGAACATATGAAGAATAGCCTTTGTTATCATAAGCATTATAATTATTGATAATAAGGGAAATAAGTCTTTGACTTATGAGAATAAGTCAAAAACCTACTTTGTTAATAAGTTGGTGTAATAATTAACTTGTAATTCTTAAATGTTAATTAAAATCCACCTAGAATGATTAGTAATGAGGTTTCGCCGGAATTCACACGATTGGACGATAATCGTCGAATTCGTAAAATTCTCGGATTGGAAGTCGTATTTTGTGTTTGAAGTCGTAAACGTTGGTTTTCGATGGAGACAAGTCATATTTGGCATTATAGAGTTGTGGACTCGAAAATGGCCGAATTCTGACTTAGAACGAAGAAACGAGCGTTGAACGTTCACGAACGTTTATAATTTTCGTTAAAAATGGCCTAATAGGTGAAATTTTAGTAAACGAAGTCGAATAGATAAAATTATTGAATGAACGCATAGAATACGTGATTTGTGACCCGTAGGCTCTTGAACGAACCAATTCGGACTTATAACGAAGAAATTACGAGTACGGAAATCTCACAAAATAAAAAGTCTGTGGAAATTATTTGGTGCACAGAGTCGAGTGGCCATGCTGCCATTTCAAGGCCATTTAGTCCATGTGCATGCAATATAAAGCTTGGTCGAGCAAAGCCATAACCTTCGAGAGAGGAAAGCCGCAAATGCGACTATTAACATCGAGACTCAGCGCGCAAGACCGAAAGTCTGAGTTCTAAGCGAAGATAGGTGATGCCTTGCAAATGCAAAGACTAGTGTAAAAGTCAAAATGCAAATACCAAACCTCAAGACCAAGACAATAATGAATGTTTACATATAGAGCATGGTTAGTAATTGATAAACATTTAAATGAAGATCTTAATGAAATATTGTTAAGACATATTAGGACTTAAGTATGCACACTTAAGGTTAAGACTAAGTCAATTACTTATGAATGTAAGAATGACGTAACGGAAAGCCGGAACCTATAATAATAAATCTAATATGTAATTGGATTGAGAAGTAGGGTAAGATTCTTTAGGAACCATATAAGATCATTTATGACCTAATGTTCTATGTTATGTTATCATCTAATGTAGAGACCTTAAAAATGTAAAGTGCACGTATTATAAACCGTAGCAGACGTTAAAGGCAAGTACTCTAACCCTTGTTCTAGTTCGATCTGGACAAGTCTTTGTGATTCATGTATTCTTCTCATGAGTTAGTATCTGAGGAATGTCAAAGTCAATCCTTTCGGCTAGACGTATGCTATGTTATTCTATCAAGTGTTGATAAGGATTTACCAAACTAATATTGTTGTGGTTTTCAAAAGTAGATTTAGTAAGCTAAAATGTTTTGTCATCAAACGACAGGCACGTGAGGTTGCCACAACTTAAACGTATAAACATTTAATGAATGTAGTGTTGATCAACATAGAGTACTACAGGTTGATCACCTAGACGTCTTTCGTAAGCTATCTGGGACTTACGGACTTCGATGCGGGATGTCCTTTTCAAAGTACTTATAAAATGCTTACGGCCTTGAACGGAACCGATGTTGTACTGAATATTGTTGTTGTAAAACGTTTTGGATGAAAAGAAGTGCTATTTTAAATTATCAATAGTACTTCGTAACTATTGTTCAGTTATCGAAGATATATAATTCCTATGTTTCAAGCATGCTATTTTCCTAGAAATGTTGTACTTGCTGAGCTAGTTAGGCTCATTCTTGCTTGAACCATATGAATGAAGTTAAGACTGAATGGACTGGTGGATCCGGCAAGGATAAAGGGAAGGCAAAAGCGAACCCATAGATTGCATATGTAATAGTATAGATTTTGTAAGGAATAATATTGATATTATGACAAAGACAATGTATTGGTTGTAAAGAACCTGGGGAATGTAAAAATTCTTTTGATATATATATAAGACATATCCGTTCTTTTGAGGCATTTCAATTGAATGTTTATTTGAACTGTAGCACCGTGTAGCACCATCTGTCGGGTTGGAAGATACCCAGATTTGGGGGTGTCACAGGTTGGTATCAAAGCATTAGGTTATAAAACTTAAGGGGGGAAATAAAACCTTAAGTCATAACCTTAAGAAAAGTCAAAGAATAAAAGATGGAAGTTAACCTTATAAAAATGTATCATATATGTTATGTGTTTTTATACTGACGTCTACTAATCAGCTTTTGTATTGTTGTAGATGTCAGGTGAAAATAGAGATGTACAAGTTGTCAGCGAAGGGTTGATAAACCAGATAGAAATCATACCGAACCCCATAGCAGCAGATCCTAAAATAGTTGTGGTGGATTCTGGAGACTCCGAAAGCTTAGACCTCATGTCTGTATTTGACGGCATGTTAGAAGAGAAAGTGGAGGTAATATCCTTCAATCAAGTGGCTATAACAACAGAGATAACTCCAGGGGAGTTGATGATGTCACTGTTCATGTCAGTGATAGATACGAATGTACATTACTGTCAAGAGGTCGAGGAGCTAAAGGCGGAGCTCCAAGCGGTTATAGAGGACAAGACGGACGTGGAGTCCATGTGGGAACAAGAACATGACAAGAGAGTTTTGGCTAAGGACAAGGTCCATGAGCTAAATCAAGAGGTCTTTAAGCTTAGGAGCGAGCTAAAGACCAAGAAACAAAAGATAGGGAGAATGTCCTATATTCATAGGAGTTCTCATGAGGATTTCAAGTTGCAGGTAGCTGGGTATCCTGTAGAGACAGGGCAGACGCGGCATACTATCAGTCGTGATATTATTGTCGGTCTTGCCAAGGTAGATTTTGAGAATGTCTTAAGGCAGATATGATCGAGTAGTTTCTAGAGTAGTTATGTATGTACATATTTGTGTATATAGTTATATTTGTGACGTAAAGCCCTCTTTGGTATAATCAAGGGTAGTCTTTTGTAATTCCCAATTTTTGTTAAGCAATAGCGGGAAAGTAATGTATCTAGCTTGGGTTGTGTAACCGATGTAGTATTATACTACAATGAATTAATATAAGTTTTCATTTTCGAAAAATGTTGAGTAATGAATGTTTAAGTTATTGTTTAAATATGGAATAATAACTAACTGACAGGAATGCATAGTAACGAAACATGTGTTTATTGTAACAGCAAAATGCTGCCAAGAAGAGTACCACGTACCCAAGGTGCGAACACGAATCAACCGGAGGGAGGTCCGGTTAACCCTATGCAGGAATTTTTGAACCTTTTAACCGCAGCGTTTAACCAAACTGTGGCTAATATCCCCGTAAATCCTGGTGTAGTACGAGCTACTACATTTAAGGACTTTAAGAGTGTGGGTCTGCCGGAGTTCAAAGGAACTACAGACCCTATTGAAGCCCAAACGTGGGTGAGGGAGATCGAGAAGGCATTTGTGATAGCGAATGTCAACGAGGCCCAAAAGGTTTCCTTTGCAACCTATATGATGAAGGGAGAGTCCAACTTTTGGTGGGAGGCCAATCAGGCGACGACCGTAATAGATGTGATAACGTGGGTGAGGTTCAAGGAAATATTCTACGAGAACTACTTTCCCACGAGCATGCAAGGAAGGATGGAGATACGATTTTTAGATTTAAAACAAAGGGACATGACGGTTCCCCAGTATGCCGCCAAGTTTAATGAACTGGCAAGGTTCGCTCCACATCAAGTAGATACCGAGGTGAGGAAAGCTCGACGGTTCGAGCAGGGCTTGAATCCCTGGCTCTATAATCGTATCTCTGTATTCCAAAGTACTTCCTTTGGGGTTGTGTTAGAGAAGGAAATAATTGCCGAAGGTGGTAGCGAGGTGTTGAGCTAATACCACAAGGATAAGAAAAGCAAGGGGAAGGTAGATGGAGGAGTGAAGGTTGAAGGTGCCAGCGGGAGTGGCGAAGGGTATAAAAGGAAGGTAGTTAGCTCAGGGAATACCGGAGTTAAACAAGGAGACTCTAAGAGGAGGATGGAGGCCTGTAAAACCTGTGGGAAGACTCACCTAGGAGTCTGTCTCAAAGGAAAGGCCGTGTGTTATAATTGCGGACAGGAGGGGCATATTGCGCCAAACTTTCCAAGCCTGAAGAAGAATCATGGGTGCTTTGTATGTGGGTCTACGGACCACATGGCAAAGAACTGCCCAAAGAAGGGGACGGACGGGAATAAGGCGCCAATAGTTGGTAAGTTAACTATTGGGGTCCAGCACCGGTAGAGGCGATGGCCGTCTACCTTTAATATGACCCGCCCAAGACGCGATGGCCTCGGGGGACGTAGTCGCAGGTATTATTCCGATCAACAACTTAAATGCATACGTGTTGTTTGACTCGGGTGCTACTTGTTCGTTTATCGCATGTGATTTTGCTAGACGACTAGGATTACTTCCCGAAAAGTTGCTTATACCTTTGAACATTAAGGTAGCAAACGAAGAGATAATTCATGTTGAAGATATTCATAGGAGTTGTTGCGTAGACGTTCGAGGTTGTAAATTATCGGTAGATCTGATACCGATAAAGTTAGGAGAATTCGATGTAATTCTCAGAATGGATTGGTTGATTAATCATGGGGCAATTATAGATTATCAAAAGAAATGCGTTAGTATTAAAACATTAAACCAATCTCATGTAATATTTTACGGGAATAAATCACCGGGACATTTGTGTTGTCTTACCATGACACAAACTAGGAAATTATTGAGGAAGGGGTGTGTAGGCTATTTGTGTCATGTGGTTGATACTCAGAGAGTGGGAGTGACCATGGAACAAATACCTATAGTGAGTGAGTTCGTGGATGTATTTCCAAGTGAGTTATCGGGTCTTCCGCCGGATAGGGAGACCAAGTTCATAATAGATATTGTGCCAGGAGCGGCACCAGTTTCTAGGGCACCGTATCGTATGGCGCCAGTGGAGATGAAGGAGTTGATGGTACAGCTGCAAGAATTGTTGGACAGGAAGTACATTCAACCGAGTGTTTCGCCGTGGGGAGCACCGGTGTTGTTTGTCAAGAAAAAGGACGGATCGTTGAGACTTTGTATCGACTACCGAGAGTTGAACAAGTTAACGATAAAGAATAAGTATATATTACCCAGGATCGATGATCTGTTTGATCAGTTGAAGGGGGGCAAAATATTTTTCCAAAATAGATTTAAGGACGGGGTATCATCAGCTAAAGGTTAGGAATGAAGATGTGCCAAAGACAGCATTCAGGACTCGTTATGGTCATTACGAGTTTCTGGTGATGTCATTTGGATTGACTAATGCACCACTTTGATTTATGGACATGATGATGTGGTGTTCAAACAATATTTGGACAAGTTCGTCGTGGTTTTTATTGATGATATTCTAGTCTACTCTAAGACGCCAGAAGATCATGCTGAACACCTAAGAATAGTGTTGGAGACATTAAGAAAGGAGAAGTTATTTGCGAAGTTCACTAAGTGTGAATTTTTGTTAGAGCGGGTACAGTTTTTAGGTCATGTTATTGACCATGAGGGGATTTCAGTAGATCCAACGAAGGTGGAAGCCATGATGAATTGGGAACAACCAAAAACACCAACAGAGATACGAATTTTCCTAGGGTTAGCGGGTTACTATCGAAGGTTCATTCAGGACTTTTCAAAGATAGCTACTCCGCTGACTAACTTGACGAGGAAGACGGTGAAGTACGTATGGACTGAGAAATGCGAAGATAGTTTTCAAGAACTGAAGAAGAAGTTGAGTGAAGCGCCTATTTTGTCATTACCCGATGACACAGGAAATTTCGTAGTTTATAGCGATGCTTCGCATAAAGGACTGGGTTGCGTGCTCATGCAGCATGGCAAGGTCATTGCGTATGCATCTAGGCAGTTGAAGGATTATGAGAAAGTTTACCCTACTCATGATCTGGAACTGGCCGCGGTGGTGTTTGCCTTAAAGATTTGGCGACATTATCTTTATGGGGAAATGTATGAGATATACACGGACCACAAGAGTCTGAAATATATCTTCACACAGAAGGAGTTGAATATGAGACAGAGGAGGTGGCTGGAGTTGATAAAGGATTACGACTGTTAAATCCTGCATCACCCTGGAAAAGCCAATGTAGTGGCCGACGCCTTAAGTAGAAAGGGTCGGGAGAAGTTGTCTTTGTTAACAGCTCAAACTGAGTTAATAACAAAGATGGCTAGGATGGAGTTGGAGGTGAAGTTTCCAAGTGAGGTAGAGCAGAGACTTGATAATAGATTTAGTCTTGATAATAAAGGATTATTAAGATTTGAGGGAAGAATTTGAATGAGACGGAATTAAAGGAGCAAGTTTTACAAGAGGCTCGTAGTTCAAGGTACTCGATTCATCCTAGTAGCACTAAGATGTATCAAGACCTTCAACAGAGTTTTTGGTGGCCAAACATAAAAAGAGAAATAGCCGAGTATGTGAGTAAATGTTTAACTTTTCAAAGAGTTAAAGCTGAACATCAACGACCGAGTGGCTGGTTACAGTCATTGGAGATTTCGAAGTGGAACTGGGAGCATATCACGATGGATTTTGTGGTGGGACTTCCAACGACTCAGAAGGGATATGATGCGATTTGGGTAATAGTGGACCAATTGACGAAGTCAGCTTACTTTTTGCCAATTCGAATTAATTATAACTTAGATCAGTTAGCTACACTCTATGTTAAGGAAATTATTTCCAGACATGGAGCACCTGTTTCTATAGTGTTAGATTGTGATCTATGATTCACGTCGAACTTTTGGAGAAGTCTTCAAGAACAGTTGGGGACGCAGTTGAAGTTGAGTATGGCATATCATCCACAAACAGATGGACAGAGCGAGAGGACAATACAGACGTTAGAAGATATGTTAAGATCTTGCGTCATGGATTTCAAGGGTAGTTGGGATGATCATCTACCATTAGTAGAATTTGCGTATAACAACAATTATCATGCAAGTATAGGTATGTCGCCGTATGAAGCTTTGTATGGAAGGAAATGCAGAACGTCGTTGTATTGGGATGAAATGGGAGAACGTCGAATGCTAGGACCAGAATTGGTGCAGCAAACAGTGGAAGTGGTGAAGTTGATACGTATGCGTCTCGTCACAGCTCAAGACAGACAGAAGAAATATGCAGACTTACATCGAGAGAATAGAGAGTTTGAGGTAGGCTCGTACGTATTTCTAAAGGTATCTCCCTAGAAAGGAAAGATACGCTTTGGAAAGAAGGGAAAACTAAGCCCAAGGTTTATAGGACCTTTTGAGGTATTAGAACAGGTAGGTGAGGTAGCTTATAGGGTAGCGTTACCTCCAGACCTAGAGCGAATACATAATGTATTCCACGTTTTAGTGTTACGTCCTTACAAACTAGATTACAAGCACGTGATAGAATTTAAGCCTATTCAAATCGAGAAAGATTTAACTTATGAAGAGATGCCGATTCAAATCATAGATAGAAAAGAGCAAGTTCTGCGAAACAAGGTAATATCATCAGTAAAGGTGTTATGGAAGAACCACGATGTCGAGGAAGCAATGTGGGAATTGGAAGAGAAGATAAAGAAGAATTATCCTCTTTTGTTTGAGTAAGATAGGGCGAGATTCTGGGTGAAGAATCTTTATAAGAGGGGAAGAATGTAACGACCGAGAAATTCGGATCCTTTGTAAAAATATTTGAAATAATTAAATAATGAATAAAATAATGTTATTTGTTATTATATGTGTTAATAAGATGTATGGAGTTCTATAACCTAGAAACGTCAGGAGATCGTAGTATTCGAATCACGTGAGAGAATTAAAGTGTTTGTATTTCCAAGACGAAAATAAATGTTTTCCAAGAAAGTTTACGAAAAACACTATTCACCGTTTATCGCTCGGGAATTATTTTTGAACTTTCGAGAAATACGTAATGTTAGAATATCGAGGCGAGATGGATTATGTAATAATAATCTAAGTATGGAAAATACAATAATTCGCATGTGGACTTAATTTGAGAATATAGGTATTAAAACCTAATAAAATGAATTAATGTAACTTTGCATAAAATACAAGTCCATAGGCTATAAGGTGTAAACCTATGTAGGATTTATACTAAGCCCAAGTGATTAATAAGGTGAAGCCCAAACTATTATAGTGCAAGCCCAACAAAGAATTTGCTAGATTGATTATTAAGCCCAAACCATGATCCATTAGCTAAGAAGGATCCATGGGCAACCCATGGGTAAGCTTGATGGGCAAACAAGTTATGTGATGGGCAAGAATTAAGTGTGGTGGCCAAGTATAAGATGTGTGGAGCAAGATTACTTAGTGATTAAGGCATGAATAGTAAGGAGGTTAACTTAAGGAGGTGGGATGCCATAAAGACCATTCTACCCTCACTTTAGAAAGTCTATAAATAGAGAGCTCCAAATTCATTTGTTTGCTTGATTAAAAATCTCTCTTAACTCTCTCTCAAATAACTTATTTGTTAGAGTCAATAAGCACTTTGAGCTTAACCTTTCCTTAGTAGATTTCCAAAGCAAGTGAATTAATCATCAAAGGTAAATGATCTTGTCTTCTTCATCTCTAACATATTAGAAGGATAAGAGAAGTGTAATCTAATGAACTTAGATGCTAAGAACATAAGAGAAGTTGATAAGCAATGGACTTAAGCCGAATAAGTTGAATAAGCAACTTAAACTTAAATAAATTAATGAACTTATGAAGAATAGCCTTTGTTATCATAAGCATTAGAATTATAGATAATAAGGGAAATAAGTCTTTGACTTATGAGAATAAGTCAAAAACCTACTTTGTTAATAAGTTGGTGTAATAAGTAACTTTTAATTCTTACATGTTGATTAAAATCCACCTAAAATGATTAGTAATGAGGTTTCGCCGGAATTCACATGATTGGACGATAATCGTCGAATTCGTGAAATTCTCGGATTGGAAGTCGTATTTTGTGTTTGAAGTCGTAAACGTTGGTTTTCGATGGAGACAAGTCATATTTGGCATTATAGAGTTGCGGACTCGAAAATGGCCGAATTTTGACTTAGAACGAAGAAACGAGCGTTGAACGTTCACGAACGTTTAAAATTTTCATTAAAAATGGACTAATAGGTGAAATTTTAGTAAACGATGTCAAATAAATAAAATTCTTGAATGAACGCATAGAATACGTGATTTGTGACCCGTAGGCTCTTGAACGAACCAATTCGGACTTATAACGAAGAATTTACGAGTACGAAAATCTCACAAAATAAAAAGTCTGTGGAAATTTTTTGGTGCACAGAGTCGGGCACTCATGACGCTAGCCAAGGCCATTTAGCCCCAGCCAGACATGCATGAAGCTTGGCCAAGCAAAGCCATAACCGTCTGGAGAGTGGCACTGCAGTCAATGACCATTAACATCTTGAGACTCATGGGGCAGTACGAGTCCGGTTCTAGGCAAGATAGGTGACGCCGCGAGGCGGCACCAAGTGTAAAAGTCTGTGTCATGCAGTGGCCAAACCTCAAGACCAAGACAATAATGAATGTTTACATATAGAGCATGGTTAGTAATTGATAAACAATTAAATGAAGATCTTAATGAAACATTGTTAAGACATATTAGGACTTAAGTATACACACTTAAGGTTAAGACTAAGTCAATTACTTATGAATGTAAGAATGACGTAATGGAAAGCCGGAACCTATAATAATAAATCTAATATGTAATTGTATTGAGAAGTAGGGTAAGATTCTTTAGGAACCATGTATGATCATTTATGACCTAATGTTCTATGTTATGTTATCATCTAATGTAGAGACCTTAAAGACGTAAAGTGCACGTATTATAAACCGTAGCAGACGTTAAAGGCAAGTACTCTAACCCGTGTTCCAGTTCGATCTGGACAAGTCTTTGTGATTCATGTATTCTTCGCATGAGTTAGTATCTGAGGAATGTCAAAGCCAATCCTTTCGGCTAGACGTATGCTATGTTATTCTATCAAGTGTTGATAAGGATTTACCAAACTAATATTGTTGTGGTTTTCAAAAGTAGATTTAGTAAGCTAAAATGTTTTGTCATCAAACGACAGGCACGTGAGGTTGCCACAACTTAAACGTATAAACATTTAATGAATGTAGTGTTGATCAACATAGAGTACTACAGGTTGATCACCTAGACGTGCTCGTAAGCTATACCGGACTTACGGACTTCGTGCCGGGATGTCCTTTTCAAAGTACTTATAAAATGCTTACGGTCTTGAACCGGAACTGATGTTGTACTGAATATTGTTGTTGTAAAACGTTTTGGATGAAAAGAAGTGCTATTTTAAATTATCAATAGTACTTCGTAACTATTGTTCAGTTATCGAAGATATATAATTCCTATGTTTCAAGCATGCTATTTTCCTAGAAATGTTGTACTTGCTGAGCTAGTTAGGCTCATTCTTACTTGAATCATATGAATGCAACTAAGACAGAACGGACCGATGGATCCGGCAAGGATAAAGGGAAGGCGAAAGCGAACCCGTAGATTGCATATGAAATAGTATAGATTTTGTAAGGAATAATATTGATATTTTGACAAAGACAATGTATTGGTTGTAAAGAACTTGGGGAATATAAATATTCTTTTGATATATATATATATAAGACATATCCGTTCTTTTGAGGAATTTCAATTAAATGTTTATGTGAACTGTAGCACCGTGTAGAACCATCTGTCGGGTTGGAAGATACCCGGATTTGGGGGCGTCACACCATATCTTTTCGGGATGTAGCTGTTACAGATAGTACCACAGTGAGGTCCCTTACGAGTGGCATTATTGCAGAGATGAGAACGTACATTGATGAGCACCGCGTCACCATGCAGATGGTCGTAGATATGTTAGCTTGTGTGGATACCCTTGTACAGGATACCACATCATTACCTCCTTCTTCTGAGAGGGATGCCATGTTGGGCTTGATAGCTCCATATACACTGATTTGTAGATGGACTTGTATTTTCTTGCACTGACTAGCTTAGCCTTTTTGTCATGTACAGTTCATATTGTATATATCAAACAACATTATATATAGTAGGGAAATATATTTTTGATCACTTACCTTTTAGTTATGCCTTGTTGCTTGCTTGATATTATTCTATTTCTTAAGGGCTTGTGATCTTGATGTATTTTGAATTCCTCCTTGATGGATGGACATTGAGTTGTCTCTGGATATTTCAGAATGGATCGTTGATCTGTGTGGATTGTTTCTGTTCATAAATGTGGAGAGGAATATGGCTTTCCTCTCTGAGGTTGACCGCACCACAGATGGTCGCCAGTACTCTTATTTAAGAGGAGCCCAGTTAGTTCCATCTCTTATGGATTGGTGTTTCTCTTTGAGGAATCAATCGTAACTTAGATGGTTGCCGAATCTCTCGTTTACATGGGGAGATCAGGTAGTTCCATCCCTTTGGTCTGAAGCTAATGAAATGTAGTGTATGGAAGGATGATCCTAGTACCGTTGACAACTGTTTGTGTTTTGGTAGGGGGTTATACCAAACCATGAATGGCTGCCTACGTAGTCCTATTGAAAAGGAGATCAGGTCTGCGTAGTTCGAACCTGGTGTAAGGGTTCAACGTTTTATGTGTCAAAAAGGATGTAGGAATGTTTTTGTTGTTTTTATTTTTTGTAATGAGAAGGGTGTAGAAATGTTTTTGTTATTTTTGTTTTATTGCTACCGGGCCACATAAAATGGTTGCCTACATACTCCCGTGTATCAAGGAGATCAGGTCGGCGTAGTTCGCCCCATGTTCAGGACGATTTGCAGCCAATGAAAAGTTTGATCCCATGTTCATGACAAACTTCGGGTGAGAAAGTTTAATCCCATGTACAGGATAAATTGCGGGTGTGAAAAGTCTTATCCCTAGTGGGGTAAGTCTTATCCCTAAGGGTTCAAAACCAAATGGAGAGAAAAGAATCTGGCGATACGAAACCAGGCTGCTGGTTATATAATGTGTTTGTCCCTAATAGGGCAGATGAGTGTGAAGAGAAGTTATATGTAGTGAAGGGCTAAAAAACCTGAAATGACTGGGGATCTGATGATCCAAAACAAGGATGTTTGCTTGATGGTGACTTCAGACATAGTACTGTTTCACGGTGTTCGAGTTGATAAGCTGTGGAAATTTATCGCCGTCCATTTCCTGTAATCTGAGAGCACCTCTTGTTAATACATCCCTGACAATAAAAGGGCCTTCCCAGTTAGGGGCGAATTTTCCCTTGGACTGATCTTGGTTGTCAATGATCTTCTTCAAAAACAATTCATGTTGCTTAAACTGTCGTAGCCGGACCTTTCTGTTGTTGGACCTGGCGATCCTTTGTTGATATAACTGACCGGGGAAGATAACAGCGGAACACCTTTCGTCTATTAGAGACAATTGGTGATACTTATCTTTTACCCATTGTTCTTCATCCAGCTGAGCGTCTATCAACACTCTGAGGGATTCTATTTCCACTTCTATCGAGAGCACTGCTTCCATTCCATAGGTTAATGCGTAGCGGGTTTCCCCAATGGAAGTGCGCATTGATGTTCCGTAGACTAATAGAGTAAGAGGCAATAAGTCAAGCCATCCTTTGTGGTTGGCGGACATCTTTTACATGATCTTCTTGATGTTTTTGTTAGCCGTTTCAACATCACAACTACCTCCATCATTTTGTTGTTGAGGTTCTTAGCATTGTCCGACACAATTACCTCTGGTTGTCAATATCAATAAATGACATTGTTTATGATGAAAGCAATGATGACTTCTTTGGTAACCCTGGGGAAGGAGGCTGCTTCTACCCACTTGTTGAAGTAGTCGATCATGGTGAAGATAAACTGATGCCCATTACTAGCTTTGGGCTCGATGGGCCCGATCACGTCTATTCCACACATTGAGAAGGGCCAGGGTGAACTCATATATTGTGGAGCTCCCGCGGAGGGGTGTGGATAACATTCCCATGAATTTGGCACTGATAACATCTCTTGACGTGATCATCACAGTCAGCTTTGAGAGAGAGCCAGTAATGCCCTGTTCTTAGCCAGTAAAGGGGCACTCATGTGTGGGCCACATACTCCACCATGGATCTCATCCATGAGCCTCTGAGCTTGGTCCTTGTCCAGTCATCTGAGGAGACCTAATCCTGCATCTCTTTTATAGAGTGCATCTCTGCTTAGGTAGAATTTTATAGCTAGTCGATGGATCAGCCTTATTTTGGCTGGGCTTGCGTCAGTGAGTGTAGATCCATCTTGTAAGTACTCCTTGATATGCTGATACCAAGGGTGTTGAATGGGAGGTAGTTCATCCGATACTTCTCCAATGTAATTCCCATAGGCTGGAGCCTTTTTTTGGGCAAATGTGAGGGTTAGCATACCTTCCTTGTCATGTATGTTGATTAAGGATGCCAAGGTTGCTAGTGCATCCATAAAATCATTCCTATTTTGAGAAATGTGGAGGAAGGATATTTCTTCAAACTCCAAAGCCATCTATAGAACCTACCGATGGTAAGGCAGCAAGTGTATACCTTTGGTGTGATAGATTCATGTGCTTTATCTGATTACCAACTTGGAATCTCCAAAGATAGTTAACCGTTTTATGCTCATTAATTGGGCAAGTTTTAGCCCCATGATACAGCCTTCATACTCAGTTGTGTTGTGGTGTTGGCAAACTATAATTTGACGGGGACGAATGCTGCTCCCCTGTTAAGGATACCAGAACTGCTTCGGCCTCAGAACCTTCCATGTTTACAGCTCCATCAAAATACATCTTCCATGTTTGGCGTGCATCGTACTAATGGTGTTACTGAATTACCATTACCCCTTCATCGGGGAAGTATGTTTCCAAGGGTTTGAAGTCCCCTGAAGGTGCGGCGGCCAGTTGATCCGTAATCCCTTATTCTTTAATGGACTTTTGAGAGGATCCACGCGGGATATGAGATGGGTTGTGTGACCATGGAGGTAATTCTGTAACCTCATGGAAGCCCATGCTAAAGCATAACAAGTCTTCTCAATCAAAGTGTACTTGTGTTCATTGCTGCTGAAACTTTTGCTGAGGTAGTAGATAGCTCGTTCTTAGCCTCTATCGTCTTTCTGTCCCAGCATGCAGCCCATGGCATTATCACTTATGGACAGGTACATGAACAGGGGAACATCATCCCTGGGTGGTACCAAAATAAGAGCTTTGACTAGCTTCTCTTTGATTGTAAGGAAGGCCTTCTAGCATTCATCATTCCATTTTATGGAGGAGTTCTTCCTTAACAAGTTGTAAATGGGCTCACAGGTTGCTGTGAGTTGAGAAATGAACCTGCTAATGAAGTTAATTCTTCCCAAAAATCCTTGTATTTCCTTCTCTATCTGAGGAATGGCATTTCCGTAATGGCCTGGATTTTGGTGGGATCCAGCTCAATCCCCTTATGGCTGACTAGGAATCCTAGCAACTTGCCTGATTTAACGCCAAAGGTGCACTTGGCTGGATTCAACTTTAAGTTGTACTTACACAACCTGTTGAAGAGCTTTCTCAGATGGTCTAGGTGGTCTTCCTTCTTCTGGGATTTGATGATGATGTCATCCACATAGATCTTTATCTCCTTATGCATTAAATCATGGAAAAGAGCCATTATGGCTCGCTGGTAGGTAGCTCCAGAATTGATGAGGCCGAACGACAAACATTTATAGCAAAAGGTTCCCTAAGGCATGATGAAGGCAGTTTTATCACGATCCTATTCAACAACCATGATTTGATGGTACCCTGCGAAGCAATCAACAAAAGAGTACATGTCGTATTTGTAAAGACCCCAAACTCAGGTACTTAAAACCCGAACTCGGTTCTTCACGATACCATTTCTATGAGCGGAATAATACTAATAATAATAACAATAATATAATTATCAAACTTAACATACATTTATCAGAGTCTAATCCAATTACGCAACCTTTTTCTATAATTCTTTACATGATATATAATTTATATCATTGTCTATATATTGTCTAACTATTACAAAAGATACCATTTAAACATGTTCTGTTTGCTTTTCTTTTCACTTGTTCTTGTCTGAACCTTCGAGTTGTTCATGCCTAGCTGAAAACATTTAAATTTAAACAAGGGTGAGCATTTGGGTGCCCAGCAAGTAATATCAATTAGAAATAGAAGTAGCTGAAAAAAATAAATGTTTTCTTTGTACATCACTTCTACAACAAATTTATAGTTGTGAAGTAAACTGAACCGATAATTAATAACATAACAATTCTATCTCAAATTTTTGAAACTACGTATAGACTATATATATATAGGGTAGTCGACATACTATGAACATTATTTTAAATTTTCGATAAGGTTAGACAGAACTTCATCTGCAAACTGTCATTGCTTACGGGCACGAGGGTGTACATCCTATAGGCCCTGTATTGATCAATATTACATTGCTAGAACGATATTATCGTTCATCTTTTGTCCGCCTGAGCGCATAAAAATTTTTCGTGATCGGGATGTTCATACTTAGACTGGAATCCGAACCAAAACAATTTGATTGGATACAAAAATGTTTTATCATATTCAACGACATTTCAAAATATATGTCTAGCTGATCAAATAGCTTAGACGGCTTATATATATATATATATATCAACATGTGATTAAATACAATGATTATCCAAGTGGGGACACTTGTATAACCATATATAGAAATTAATCTAATGTAATATATATCCGAATTATCATATACTAACATGTTGATAAACAAGGATCGGATATAGAATATATCACAATAGGATTAATAATATAACATAATAATAATATAATTTTGAAACTTCTTACTCATGTCCATTGCATAAAGGAAATGCAAATGTAAGATACTTGCCTGATGCGTTGCTTACAGATCGTAACTTAGTTCTATCTTTATGTAACACCTATCAATAATAAGATCATTCGTTCGATTAGAACAACATACTATAACACATAGCACTGCTTATTGCAGTCAGCACAAAACCTAATCACATTGTCACATATATTCCACAACCATTAAATCACAAATAAACACATATCTAATCAAATTATCTAAGTCCGGATCAATTTCTGAAATATGTTGGTGTGCCGATGGCTTTATCGGGTAATTATCGAGTCTAAGACTCTATTCTGTAGTTTAATAGATGCAAATATCAGTCATACGATTTTTCATAGTCTTATAACAATATTTAAATAATTATTATAATTTATCATGAATTTTCAAACATCGGAATCATTATTAAATGATTTATTTATTAAACCATCCTATTATCATTAATATAAAACTATTAATGAAACCATTGCCAAAATATTGAAGTTATTTATAATAACTTTAAAATACTTTTAAAGTATTAATATTACACTTAAATAATTTTTAAAAGAATTAATTTAATATTAATGTATTACTTATCAAAATATTAAAAGTCCTTAAGCATAACTTAAAATATTTTTAATTCATTTATATCCTTTTAAATGATTTTTAAATAAATAAAACCATTTTAAAACAATTTATTTAATATAATTATTAAATAAACTTAATATCATTTATTATTAAATTAATATCATTAATATTAAATTATTAATGAGATTATCCTTTAAATATTAAAAGTTATATTTAATAACTTAAAATATCTTTAAACACTTTATTTTCATTTTAAATGATTTTTATAATATTAAAATTATTTTTAAACTAATTTATTTAATATAATTATTAAATAATTCTAATATCACTAATAGTAAATAATTAATGAAATTTACCTTTAATTATTGAAAGTTATATTTTATAACTTAAAATACTTTTAAACTATTTATTTTCATTTAAAATAATTTTTCTAATATTAAAATCATTTTTAAACAAATTTATTTAATATAATTATTAAATAAATTTAATATCATTTAATATTAAAATATTAATATTTTTCATGACAAAATATCAAAAGTTATATCTTATAACTTAAACTATTTTTATAACCTTTAAATCATTTTTCTATAATTTTAAATCATTAATTCTATTTTCCATAATTTATTTAATATATTAAATAAATAACTTAATTATCATTAATATTAATTAATTAATGAAATTCATCACAAAATATTAAAAGTTATCAAAAATAACTTAAATTATTTTCTTATAACATAATATAATTTTAAATGATTTTTCAAATAATAAAATCATTTTTAAATAATTTATTTAATAATATAATTAAATAAATTAAATACCTTTTAATATTCTAAAAATATTAAATATTTATGAAATATATAAAAATTATTAAAAACTAATTTTCAGACTTAAAAATAATTTTTAGGAATTTATTTTGTATTTTTCATAATTAAAAACTATTTTTTTCTATTTTTAATCAATTTTCGAAAATTAATTAATTAAAAATAACTAAGTCTGTTTATAAAGCCTTTGGCGACAGAAAAGCGTCGCCATAGGTGTTCTTGAGCCCAAGAACACTGACAAGTCAGTGTTCAAGCTTGCTCGTTTGACCGCTTGCAATTCTTTGTTCACATATGCTATGGGCCATCTAATGTTGCTAGATCGTGGTACTAATGTAGTATTACATTTCCCCACAATCAAATTGGTCATACAATAATTCAATTGCCAGATCTAAACCGTTAAAACCGTTGTCAAATCTGTTCTGGGTTTTCTGGGTAACCTAGAAACCCAGTCAGCTCCGAGTAAACATATTGTGGCTTAAAACTCTAAGGGTTCAGATTGATTTAATGGTGATCTAATAGTTCACAGTTGTAGTCTATATAACAGAGTATGTATAACATTCATCAAACCAGTTAAACTATATCAGAATCATAATTTACCATCCCACAACCCATGTCGAAAACCTGTTTCATCCTATTTTCGAAATTCCAAAAATGCAAAGCTTGTCTGTAAGTTGTCTATTTTGACCACTTGCTACGTTCGATATGTTCATTGTTTGTGGGGTTTTATGGCATAGATATATATTACAGACAATAGGCTACAAAGTTATTACAACACATCATCAATAAAACAACATATATGTCAAATCTGGACCTTCAAAACTCCTGTCAGACGCTGGAAACCATTTCTGGGTTTACCCAGATTTCCACACGGTTATGGTCGGTCAACGACCTTTGACCGATTATAACTTCAAATATATAATAGATCGGACTCTAATTCCTTTTTCATATGCAAGACAACATGACAGGCTACAGATTAACACTTTAAAACAACAAAAACTAATAACAGACAAAGAATTAAAGCGCCGACATTCCTTTGTCGACAATGTAAAACCATTTTCCCAGATTTTGAAAAACTTTGATTTTGAGTATCTAAATGTTATGGATCCACTTTCTACCAACCCAGATCATGGTTTAGCACTATATAAAACATACTTAAACACAAAAACACAACATCTATCAAAGGATCAAAGATCAAATTGTAAGATTAGTTTTATACCTTTCTTGGACAAATTCTTGACCTTATGTTTCTGATTTCTTATGTGTGATCGTGGGGCTTCAATACATGACTGATATACTATGTATTTTTGAAGCTTTTAGAGAGAGAGGGTCTAGGATGAGTAGTGGTGACCAAATGGGCAATAAAATGACTTTTTCTCTCTTTTGGATCTATATATAGTGACTTAGATGCAATGTATGTGTGTTATACAATGGCTGATCTGCTGGAAATGACTGATGGGAGTTGTTGAACATGTGGGAAAGTCAAGAGTTGGTTTACCAACTAAAGTTTTGGTTAGTCTTGCAAGCAACTTACTAAATAATACAAAAAGGGTAGTTTGGTCTTTTAATTTTTCCAATTAAATGGCATTTTGGTCACTTGGTAAACCCTTAAGGTTTGACCATTAGGGTTTAACCCTAAGGTTTAGCACAAATAATTTGTAGGATTTCCAATTAGGTTTTGTACAAAAATAAAGAAATAAATAAATTTTAGTTTCTAAATTTGTAATTAGGGTTTCTTGAAATAGTTTAGGTTTCTAATTATATAAACTTACATATTAGATTTAACAACTTACTAATTAGCATTAAATGACTAAATTAGCAATTAACTTTTCCATTTAGCAATTAGGGTTTTCCAATTTAAAATTTAGGGTTGGTAATATAAATAATAGGGTTTCTAGAAATTAAATTAAGGTTTATCTAATTAATCACTTAATACACAACATAACATATAACACGTGACATTCATAACATAACGTAATTACTTGAAATCTTACAGTCTCATTTGACTATCGAATTAGGGTTTAATAAAATAATACTAGAGTTTTGTAATATTGTATCATAATTGACAACCATTATCATGGTACACTTATGTTGTACATATTCATAGAACCGAATTAAAATAATATTATATTCATATTCTCATTCCTTGATCTAAATCCAAAATTAGGGTTTGGATTCCATATCTGATTTATCTTCCATATTTTACCTTAATAATTAAGGTAAAATAATTAACTTAATAATTTGTACCAAAATTCATACAATAAAATAATTATTATAATTATTCAAAGAAAATCCTTTCATATATTATTTAAATAATATATAAATATATTTTCATAGAAAATAATTAATAAAAAATTTCTACTATAAAATTAATTATTATAAGAATATACTGTATAATAATCAATAATTCTAAAATAAAATTATTTGTAATAATTCGTATAATAAATATATTTTTATTGATCACATAAATACATATACACCTTATCTTGTACAAATCCTCATCCTTAAAATATATATAAAAAAAATTTATACGCAAAATTTCTGATTTAATTTTATAGAAAATATCGGGTTGTTACAGTATTGAGCAGTATTATCAACGAGAATGTGGATAAATGGCACGGGAAATCTATCTTTAAGGCAAGCTTTATTCAGATCCCGGTAATCCATGAAAATTCGCACCTTCCCTCCTAGTTTAGGCAAGGGGACTATGTTTGATAGCCATTCAGGGTATGTAGACACCATGATAATGCCTGCTTGAAATTGTTTCACAATTTCCTCTTTAACTTTTAAACTCCACTCAAGTTTTAATCACTTGAGCTTCTGCCTAACTGGCTAGAATCCCTCTTTGATGGGGAGGCAATAAATGACGATGTCAGTGGACAAACCCACCATGTCTTCATGAGACCATGTAAACACATCTTGGAATTGGGTTAATAGTGTAACCATGTCATTCCTTTGGTTTGGAGTGAGGTCTGTACCAATCTGGATTAGTTTAGGGATTTCTAAGGTTCTGAGATTGAATGAAGTGGTTTGATCAAGGTTGGGTTTGGGTTTTTCTTTGACCCATTCTTTGATCTCGTGAGGTATCTGTTAGAGTTTATGCCCTAACATAATTGCTTAACATTTTGATATAATTGCTTAACATTTTGATATTATATTTGATTGAATAAATTACTGATTTTATTATGGTTTTATTTACTGCGTTATATAAATGTTAACATAATAAAATTCCTTTGAATAGTGATACAAATTATATAGTTTCAAGTATGTGACGTGAACATGAGATTATATAATTATAATTAGTATTATTGCTCTTAAATGTCCCTAGTCGAGTATCATTGTTGATGGGACAACAATGATGCATTGAGGCTAGTATGTGGATTGACTGCTGACGAAATCTCATTGGTCGTAAATATATGAGATATTAAGTCAATGCATAGGTACGTGTTAGAGAACGATGTACTGGAAAGACCCACCATGAGAATTCTATGTGGAGCATTATGCGAAGTGTCATTAGCGATTCTCATAGTGACAATGATGTAATGTTCCTCTGACCTGAAATCACTATATTAATACACGGGAATTTATGTACTTTGATATCATCAAAGGTCACCTTTAATAGGGTGGACTATAAAGGTGATTATTGGGTACATCATGAATTGTGTGAGGAATATGAGTGATCTAGATGGAATTTAACCCTCCTATATATTAGGGGTGATATCCATAGGTATCTTGATTGAGTAGGACTATGAAATGCATGGCCATGCTCAAATAATGATTTGTTTCATATAGTCTACTCATTGATCAAGAAAAACTCATATTAAATTATGAAGAGTACGACATATTCCATGACTGGAGTTTAATCTAGGATATTAAGGTTAAAAGGATTAAATTACATTGAAACATTGGTCATAAAAAGGGTGCATCTAATCATCGATCTTATTATTACTTGGGTAGCAGTGATGCATTACTAGAAGTCGCTCACTGTTTATAATTTTATAATATGATTTTTAAAATTATTGCCAACGTAATAATAACCTATAGGGTCACACACATAGAACGTAATTAATGGGGAATTAATTTAAATTGTAAAGATTGAAATATATCAATATGATTGATATTATTTAAATTACCAATTTAATTTAATAGGATAATTTGTATATATGGGTATATAAATTAAGTAAGACTTAATTAAGATATATATATATATATATATATATATATATATTCGGATTTTATTTTAATTAAATTAGGTTTTTGATTAATTCTTTTTAACCGCTATATATATGATATGTAGCAGCCATATTAGTTTTTATCATTAACCAAAAAACCTAGCCGCTCTTAGAGAGAGACTAGAGAAAAAGTTTTCGAAAATCCTGTTCCTTTGGTGGCTAGTACCGCAGAGCCCTTATTGTAGAATCGTGCGACGGTTCGCGTGCGTTCGTGTGGATATCGTAGAGACGTAGTACCGTGAGGAATTGCGTTGGAGATTCAAAGCATTTCAAAAAAAATCTATAATTGATATAATATCTAAACACTGAATTATTATGTTCTCGCATGGATCCTATATTTAGGGTTTCGAATTTGGCTTTATAATTTTTATTTTCTGCTGCGTTTTTATGTCGAAATTCCTACAGTGGTATCAGAGCTACTTGCGAAAATAATTAATTCAGATTACGTGTTTTAATTGTATTCGATATATATGATATATGATGATGCATATTTACCGATCTGAAATTGAATATATGATATTCTGCATTATACATATTCTAGTATTTTGATTTATATATAAACTGTTATGTGCATATTGTGATATGCATGGTGCACAGTTATGGCCTTTTGACCCATAGGTTAGTGGTTTTTGGTTTTGAAATACGGCTTGCATGTCGTGCCTTTCTATAAATTCTAATGTAATATTCTCTTCTCATCTAAAATCTCCTCGACTGTAACTCGAGGTTTCTTTATGTCATGTAATAATCTATAATCGATGAAGATGACAAGATGGAGAACACGATGGAAAGATGATGATGGAGAGGAGGCACTTGCATGAGGAAGATCCACTGAAGCTACTATTTTGAGATCTTTTACCACCTTAGATTAACCTTCAATCTTTCATTAGCTTGAAAAGATTGACAGTGGATTGGGCCATAATTGTGACACATTTATTTTTTGCACTTTATTTATGCTTGTATGCGATATGATATGATAAATAATGTGCATGCTTAATAAGATTAAAATTGGTGAGATCTAAATTAATTTATAAAATCCCTCAATAAATTATTAAGTTTAAATCAGATGCCTTCCAATGAATAACACTCATCAAGACCTTGATCAATGGATGTAGGTTTGCCAAAGAAAAGTACCCTATTTATCTAGGTAAGATGCAATAGAATAATTGTGATATCTAAACTGTTAAAATCATTGGGCCCGACTTAACTAAGTTATCTCAATAGGATTGTGGACTTAGAGGCATGGAGTTTGGTGGGTACCATTAGATGGACTAGAAACAAATGTTGTTTACCAAACTATCCAAGAGTTATATATGATATAATTGACAAAGGGTTGTCTACCTAAATAATTGTGTTTTAAGAGATTAGCCAAAGCTAACTTAAGGCATACTGAAATATAGATCTTGGCGCACTAGAAAGATTTAATAAAAAATGTTTTCCGAATTAATGGTGAGGGCTATTAATTTGAATAAAATATTGGGAGGTATATTTTGAATGTACTATTATCAATTACATAATATCAACTCTGAAATTTGACTTATTATTTTTGCACTTATAAATTGTAGATATCAATGACAAACAACAACAATACAAGTAGTCTTTCACTACGATCTGTCCTTGAGAAGGACATGCTGAGTGGAATTAATTTCCTTGACTGACTTAGGAACTTGAGGATTGTCCTCAAACAAGAACGTAAGCTATATGTCCTTGATGGGCCCATTCCTGCAGCACTAGCTATCACCGCACCACGTGCAAAGCATAATGCTTACAAGAAGCATCAAGATGATGCTCTGGACGTGAGTTGTCTCATGCTAGCAACCATGAACGCTGAGCTTCAGAAGCAACATGAGTTGATGGATGCTTATGAGATGATCGAGCATCTCAAGAAATTGTTCGAAGGGCATGTTCGACAGGAGAAGTATGATACAAGCAAGGCGTTGTATCACTGCAAGATGGGTGAACGTGATCCAATTGGTCCACATGTGCTGAAAATGATTGGGTATATTGATTACCTTGATAGGTTGGGTTTTCCAATCACTCCGGAAGCCCAAACTGATCTTGTTTTGAAATCCTTGAACAACAGCTACTCTCAATTTGTTATGAATTATCTTATGAATGAAATTGAGAAACCCCTTACTGAGTTGTTGAGCATGTTAAGAACTGCCGAGAACAACATGAAAAGGCCGGACCCGCTCCCATAATGATGGTGTAAAAGGGGAATATTAAGGGATATTAGAAAGGCAAGAAGAAGATAGGATCTAAATCTTTTGCCAAACCCAATTCCAAAACCAAACAGGCTTTAAAACCTAAAGGTGGGGTGACTAAATAAGGTGAGTGTCACTTCTGTGGAAAACCTGGACACTGGAAGAGGAACTGTCATGCTTATTTGGAAGATGTGAAAAAAAGGAAAGAAAGTGCGACTTTTGATTCAGGTATATATGTTATATAAGTCAACTTGTCTACTTCTACATCATGGGTATTGGATATTGGATGTGGTTCTCACATTTGTGTTAATGTGCAGGAACTTCGAAGGAGTAGGACTTTGGCAAAAGGAGAGGTTGACCTACGAGTTGGAAATGGAGCAAAAGTTGTTGCACTGGCCGTAGGAACTTATCATTTATGTTTGCCCTCTAGGCTAGTATTAGAATTAGAGGATTGTTATTATATGCCTGCTATAAGCAAAAAAATTATTTCTATTTCTTGTTTGGACAAGAAAGGTTTCTCATTCATAATAAAGAACAATCGTTGTTTGTTTTACTTAAATGATTTTGGTTATGGTGTTGCACAATTGTTTAATGGTCTCTATATTTTTGATTTAGAAATGCGTATCTATAACATAAATACAAAATGATTTAAATCAAATGATTAAAATCCGACATATCTCTGGCACTGTCGTTTAGGCCATATAAATGTGAAACTCATATCCAAGCTCCATAAAGATGGGTTCTTAGATTCATTTGATTTTGAATCATATGAGAAATGTGAGTCTTGTTTATTAGGCAAGATGACTAAAGCCCCTTTCACTGGACACAGTGAACGGGCTGCGATGTATTGGGACTTATATATAGTGATGTATGTGGGCCCATGAGTTCATTAGCTAAAGGTAGGTTTTATTACTTCATTACATTTACTGACGACTTCAGTAGATATGGATATGTGTATCTTATTAGACACAAATCTGAATCCTTTGAAAAGTTCAAGGAATTCAAGAATGAATTTCAAAACCAATTTGGCAAAAGCATAAAAGCCCTTCGATCCGATCGAGGAAGTGAATACTTAAGCCAAGACTTTAATGACCTTCTAAAGGAGTGGTATTATATCATAGCTTACTCCACCTGGAACACAACAATGGAATGGTGTATCTGAGAGGAGGAATCGCACCTTGTTGAACATGGTACGATCAATGATGAGTCATGCAGATCTTCTAATAAGCTTCTAGGGTCATGCCCTAGAGACAGCTGCATTCACACTTAACCATGTTCCTACAAAGACGGTTCAGAAGACACCATATGAGATGTGGTTTGGGAAGCGTCTTAGTATGTCGTTCATGAAGATTTGGGGTTGTGAGGCGTTTGTTAAACGTCTGGATTCTGACAAGCTCGGACCTAAATCTGACAAATATAATTTTGTGGGATACCCAAAGGACAAAAGGGTATTATCTCTACAAACCTTCTGAGAATAAAGTGTTTGTTGCTCGAACTAGTATTTTTCTATAAAGAGAATTTGTCTCTATAGGAAATAGTGGGAGGAAAGTAGAACTCGAAGAAATTCGAGAACCACAAAATATCATTGAACCTGAGTTGGAACATGAGCAGGAACCATAAGATATTATTGAAAGTGAACCTGCTCAAATTACCCAAGGCATTCGTAGATCTGGTAGGACACGCCAAGAGCCTGAGAGATATTATGGATATCTTGTGACTCAAAACGGCGATGAGATGCTCATAGATCAGGATGAGCCTGCTTCCTACCATGAAGCTATGAATGGGCCAGATTCTGAGAAATGGCTTGAAGCCATGAAATCTGAGATGGATTCCATGTATACTAACCAAGTATGGACTTTGGTTGATCCACCCGAAGGGGTAAAACCAATCGAGTGCAACTAGGTTTTTAAGAAGAAAACCGACATGGATGGTACTGTACAAACCTATAAAGGTCGACTGGTAGCAAAAGGTTTCAAACAAATTCAATGTGTTGACTATGATGAAACATTCTCTCTAGTGGCAATGGTTAAATCCATCAGGATCTTACTTGCTATTGCAGCTTTTTATGATTACAAAATCTGGCAGATGGATGTCAAAACTACTTTCCTTATTGGAAATATCCTTGAGGATGTGTATATGACACAACTTGAGGGTTTTGTCACTCCAAAGGATGTTGGAAAGGTATGTAAGCTGCAGCGATCCATTTATGGATTGAAGCAAGCCTCTCAGAGTTGGAATCTTCGATTTGATGAAGCAATCAAAGAGTTTGGCTTTATAAAAAATGAAGATGAACCTTGTGTATATAAGAAGGTTAGTGGGAGTCACATTGTATTCATAGTATTATATGATGATGACATATTAATTATTGGGAATGACATTCCTTCCTTACAAGCTGTAAAAACATGGTTAGGAAAATGTTTCTCCATGAAAGATTTGGGTGATGCTGCCTACATTTTAGGTATCAGGATCTATAGAGATGGATCAAGAAAAATGCTCGGCCTAAGTCAAAGTACATATATTGATAAAGTGTTGAAACGGTTCAGCATGCAAGAGGCAAAAAGAGGAAACTTACCCGTGACTCATGGTGTAAAGATCACTAAGGCCTAATGTCCTAAATCACAAGATGATGAGGAGCGTATGAGAAAGATCACTTATGCTTCGGCAATTGGATCTATCATGTATGCAATGATATGTACTTGTCCGGGTGTCTCATATGCTTTGAGCATGACGAGCAGATACCAGTTAAATCCAGGTGAAGGTCACTGGATAGCAGTCAAGAATATCCTCAAGTGCCTAAAAAGGACTAAGGATTCATTCTTGGTATATAGAGGTTAAGATGAACTTGCAGTAAAGGGTTTCACAGATGCTAGTTTCCAAACTGACAATGATGACTATAAGTCTCAGTAAGGTTTTGTGTTTTGCCTTAATGGTGGTGCTGTTAGCTGGAAGAGTTCGAAGCAAGAGACAGTAGTCGATTCTATAACAGAGGCTGAGTATATTGTTGCTTCTAGTGCGGCCAAGGAGGCTGTATGGATTAAAAAGTTTGTCACTGAACTTGGTGTTGTTCCAACCATTGTTGATCCGATTAAGCTATACTATGATAATAATGGAGCCATTGCACAGGCTAAGGAACCCAAATCTTACCAACAATCCAAGCAAATACTTAGGCGGTACCATCTCATCCGTGAAATCATTGATAGAGGAGATGTACATATAGGAAGAGTGCCAACAAATGATAATGTTGCAGATCTACTGACCAAGGCTTTGTCGTAACAGAAGCACGACGGTCACACTACTTCCATGGGTATTAGATACATGAGTGATTGGCTCTAGTGCAAGTGGGAGACTATTAGAGTTTATGCCCTAGAGGCCAATTATTTGATATAATTGCTTAACATTTTGATATTATATTTGATATTATGGTTTTATTTACTGCGTTATATAAATGTTAACATAATAAAATTCCTTAGAATAGTGATACAAATTATATAATTTTAAGTATGTGACTTGAACATGAAATTATATAATTATAATTACTGTCATTGCTCTTAAATGTCCCTAGTCGAGTATCATTATTGATGGGACAACAATGATGTATTGAGGCTAGTATGTGGATTGACTGATGACCAAATTTCATTGGTCATAAATATATGAGATATTAATTCAATGCATAGGTACGTGTAGAGAACGATGTACTGGACAGACCCACCATGAGAATTCTATATGGAGCATTATGTGAAGTGTCATTAGCGGTTCTCATAGTGATAATGATGTAATGATCCTCTGACCTGAAATCACTATATTACTACACGAGAATTTATATGCTTTGATATCATCAAAGGTCACCTTTAATAGGGTGGACTATAAAGGTGATTATTGGGTACATCATGAATCGTGTGAGGAATATGAGTGATCTAGATGGAATTTAACCCTTTTATATAGTAGGGGTGATATCCATAGGCATCTTTATTGAGTAGGACTATGAAATGCATGGACATGCTCAAATAATGATTTGTTTCATATAGTCTACACATTGATCACGAAAAACTCAGCTTAAATTATGAAGAGTATGACATATTCCATGACTCGAGTTTAATCTAGGATATTAAGGTTAAAATGATTAAACTACATTGAAATATTGGTCACAAAAAGGTTGCATTAAATCATCGATCTTATTATTACTTGGGTAACAGTGATGCATTACTAGATTTCGCTCACTGTTTATAATTTTATAATATGATTTTTAAAATTATTGCCAACGTAATAATAACATATAGGGTCACACACATAGAACGTAATTAAAGGGGAATTAATTTAAATTGTAAAGATTTAAATATGTCAATATGATTTATATTATTTAAATTACGAATTTAATTTAATAGGATAATTTATATATATGGGTATATTAATTAAGTAAGACTTAATTAATATATATATATATATATATATATATAAATTCGGATTTTATTTAAATTAAATTAGGTTTTTGATTAATTCTTTTTAACCGCTATATATATGATATGTAGCAGCCATATTAGTTTTTATCATTAACCTAAAAACCCTAGCCGCTCTTAGAGAGAGACTGGAGAAGAAGTTTTAGAAAATCATGTTCCTTTGGTGGCTAGTACCGCAGAGCCCTTATTGTAGAATCGTGCAACGATTCACGTGCGTTCGTATTGATACCGTAGAGACGTAGTACCGTGAGGAATTGCGTTGGAGATTTGAAACGTTTCAGAAAAATCTATAATCGGTATAATATCTAAACACTGAATTATTATATTTTTGCATGGATCCTGATATGCAGGATGTATGTGGACTAATCTCCACTGGCAGTTCAATCTCCCTGAGAGAGTTTCATCAGGATCCGTCGAAAGCTTTAATAACCGTATGGCTACTTCGGATCCGATTGAGATTGATGTTCATCTTCACCAAAGTAGCATAAGGACAGATATTCAGAGATGAACCTCCATCTATCAAGACTCCTCCCACCATATATCTAGAGGAAAAAATCGTAATGTGCAACGGCTTGTAATGACCGGTCCCTTCGGGAGGTATATCGTCATCAGTAAAAGATATCACATTGTTGTTAAAAATGTGATCCACCAGATGCTGGAATTTCTCAACATCTATTGACTTAGGTAGTTGGGCTTCTTCCAAAACCCTGAGTAATACCTTCTTGTGATCTTCAGATGAGAAACCAAGTCCAGTATGGAGGTTTTATGTGGAGATTCTCTTAAGCTTAAAACCACATTGGCTTCATTATGGCCCACACTACTGAGAAATTCTTCCACCTTTTCCATGGGAATCTTCCCCTTTGACTTGATGGTAGGCTTCATCACCTTTTCCATGAGATGTGGATCCTTCAGTCCCTCCATAATTCCATGGAACTTTCCGTAGGTTGCCAACAGGATATTGTGGTCTGTATGGCAATATAATTAGCTCTGGCGCAACAACTTTCAAAGGATTGTCAATACCTTTGAGTTGAACGAGTTGCATTGTATATGACAGTGTAGCTGTATCTGCCTCATAAGATATGACTACTATGACTTCCTTCCCCTTTGTAGGAAACGCGTCCCCACTCTCTAGTACCACAACATCATCGTCTGCCATCTACAAGACACCACTGTCAATTAAATTTTGAATAAGGTAGCGGAGTACCCAGCATTCTTCTGTGTTGTGACTGCGAGATTGGGAGTTATTCTGGCACTCTATTGAAATCAAACTGCCTTGAACGCGGGCTGATTGGAGGTAACAGAGCTGTGATTCTTCCTTCATGCATCACCATCTGCAGTATTTCTTCCATCGGTTGGCCTAGGTATGTAAATCCCCTTTTGTTGGCAAAATCCAGACTGGCTTTAGCATTTGCCCTTTTGGCAATTTTATCCTCCATTGTTTCCTGTTCTGGAGTATGCGATGGAGTATTGGTAACAAGAAGAAGGAGACTGGCATGCTCCTGACTAAATAATTGGCATGTGACCTGGTGCTGATGGACCACCAGTTCTGCCAAGTGGTTAAGTTACTCACGCAGAGCATTCATTTTCCGTTCCATTATAAACTGGAACTTTGCATAGTTCCACTTATCAGCATTATCCTTGCTGGTCTAGGAAGATCCACCATTAAAATTGGAACTATGTCCACTGCTCCAATTAATCATATTGACATCTTCTTCTTTGTGTTGAGGAAGAGGGTTGTCTTGCACATGGGGTTGATTGGGTTTGGTGACCACGATCTCACCGATGTCTATTAAATCTTGGATCTTGTGTGTGACACCCCCAAATCTAGGTACTTCATTTCCACAAGATTTGATGTTCACTTTCCATTCATTCATATCTACTACCTAAATATAATAAAATTAAATCATAAATCCTCCCTTTAAAAAGGGTTACATCATTAATCAAAAAGTCTCCCCAAGTTGTCTAACCTTAAACATTAATCAAGTGCGGAAATAAAAAAATTACATAACATCATTAAGTATAAAGTCTATCATCATAACAATAAATGAAATTACAAGTCTTCATCACTCGCACATTTTTCCCTTTCCTTTGTTAGTCATAGGTTCATCGAACTTCACAACTTTAGCTGCAATGAGTGTATATATATGCAAGAGTGAGCAAAACATATGCTCACTAGATATAACAATGAAATAATAAGAGAATAATAACTGCCAATGAATAGGCTCATCAAAACTAAATAGTACTTTATCAATAATAATCAAAAACTGAATTCAAAGTATGAAATGAATCTGAGGGTCATAAGACCGCGAACTATGTTCATGGTTACAAGTAATCTTTCAACTTTAACCTAAACAGTTATACTGTAGGGACTTCACGTACATAGGGGGATCAGCCCTTCGTACCATGTATTATGCACAACTATCTAAATTCATCGTGTATCCCATATAATAGGGTTGTTCTTCTCAGTTTTAGAATACAAGTCAGCACCAAAGAAAATTTGGTTTGGATAAGCTTCAAGGGTAATTTAGAGTTTCACAATCATCAACTAAAGGATTAGTTAAATCAACAAGACTTAACAACACTACGAGTGATCAATAATAGTTTAAGGTAAAATGTTAAGAATAATAGGCATGCGTAGAAAATCAACCTTGCTTGAACAATATTAAGCTAAGGTTATGATCTTATTAAATAAGATATAGAATTATTGAATATGTATTAACTAATAGCAAGCTAAAAGTAAAACTTTCTTAACATGATAATAACTTGTGCAAAGTAATTGAAATAAGACAATTCAACATTAGGAATTGGAATTCAAATATTGCATTCATGATACAAGAATGAAACTAAAGAAACTTGTCTAACAATAAACAAGTTGGAATAAATTAATGACTATTGGAATTCAAAACTTGTCCGAAATAAAGATAAAGATATAGCTTGCTCAAATAAAATTTACGAACAAAGCTTGCTCAATGTAAAGAGGTAAGGTTTAGAAACTTGCCTCGTGCGTAAGCTATAAATTACAACTCACGTTCACCTACACATAGTATTAGAATCATAATATATATTAGATATACTAATATTCACTTTCCAAAATAACTCATAGTTAAACTTGTTACTTTAGTACAAGTTTCCATTCACTCCCCACATACACTTCAGAAATCTCAGTATGTTAATTTAAACACGCACTTACTAATTCACGTGTTCAATAACTCACAACATGTCATTTTCATGGCTTACGAATTTCTTATAACTTTAGAATTACTAACCACATGACACGATTCTGTTTTAACCTCTTCTTTACATGTTTGACACATTAACACATCACTAGACTAAGTTATAATGGTGTCCAAAGTCTGCAAGATGACAAACTCCACTTATTTCATATCGGGGTATAAGCGCAATTAATGCCATATTACGAGCATGGGGATCCAGAATGCGAAATTGCTATTTGGTGCCTGTACGTAAACGACTGTGCAGACAACAGTGTTCCATTTTTAGCCCAATTAACACGAATTTCACCCACAAAACAGTAAAATTAACATATACAATTGGTATAAAACTAACACAAACATGTTTCCTCACATATTCATCAACTTAGAACAATTAAACAACACTTTCAACTATTTTAATTCCTTGAATTTCATGTTTTCATATAAAAACTTTATTTTTTAGTTCCTTCACAAAAATCCATATTGTGATCACCATTCTTCACCAAATTACTTCGTTCAAACTACGTTCTCTTCGTTTCTTAACGGACTAGCATAATTAAGACTCAATTTACAAATTAACATACAATTGACCCACCATATTTGGTACTTTTTCAAGCCAAATTTAAAAATACTCACTGTAAATACTTTTCCTTCTTTTTAAACAAAATTAGCATACAATTCCTTATCTAAACATAAACGCTAGCATTACAACTAACAATTGCAATAATTCAGTTATATAGCAACAATTCGAAAAAATAGAATTCATAGAACATAGAAATTGAAACTCATGTCGCTAAAACACACACACACACACACACACACACACACATATATATATATATATATATATATACATATACATATAATAAGGTTATGATCATACCTTCTTTTGCTTTGTAATCCTTGCTAACACCACTTAATTTGTTTGAGAACCTCAAGAATTCACTCTCAAATTCTCTATTTATCCTCTCTCAAATACTCTATATCTCTTCCTCAGTTTAGCAAATAACTCAAAGCGCGAAAGCCTGATAACTGAGGCTAATTAACGATGACGTGATACACTAAAACTTATAAGCCATAATAAGCGTACTTAATATAACAGTTACAAGAATATAAATGTATATATTATAAATATATTTTATTTATTATTTGATTTATTTAATTTATTTTATTTATTATAATAAAATTTAAAATTCAAAAGCCATAAGACTTTGTTTGGCAAAACTCTTTAAAAATTAAAGACTTAATATCTTTAAACCTTATTTGGCAAAAACTAAATTAAACTCCTTTAATTTATTTTAATAACCCATTCATAGCATAGTTTATTGTCACAATTTTATTACCAAATTAAATTAAAAATATTATAATAATCTATTTAATCCCTATCAACTCTCTAATTTAAGTATTAAATTAAATTAGAACATTATCTCATACTAATTAATTTCTTTCACTCATAAATTATTTATTTCACAAATGAATAATCAAATCAAATCAAAAACAAATATTTACTTAACAATACACACATCAATTAAATATTTATATAATTCAATAAATATTTAAAATTATAATTTAAAATTTTGGATTGTTAAATTGTGTTTCAAGGCCCAACAGTCCTGAGTATCATGTCCCGGAGCCCCGACATGATAAGCACACTTTCGAGTAGCATTGAAACCTCTCCCATTCGGGTTGGCTGGTGAAAGAAGATCCGTAATTTTCTTCTGAGTGGTCAGAAGATTGAGAATGTTCTCGAGTGAGCCCCCTAAGGGCGTGAACACTCGAGTGCGTTTGACTTCTCCACCCTTAGGCAATGGATTGTTTGAATACTGTGCTTGAAAGGGAGAGTAATTTCTCCTTTGAATAGGCATATTTTGACTTCCATTCTGACATTATAGTATCACGGAAACATCCTCCTCTTTCTTTTTATGGACCCTCCAGGGGTTGTTTGCATAATTTCTGGACTGGATGTGCTCAGCAACAGCTTTAAGGGCAGCTAGGTCTTGAATCTTTCCTGACTTTAATCCCATCTCAGACATCTCCCCATGTTTTATCATTTCAGAGAATGGTTTGCCAATACCAGCTAAGACTCTCTCATAGAAAGGAGCTTCTTGTATGTCTATGAAGGTCATCACCATCTCTGACTCATTCATAAAGGGAACAACTTGAGCAGCAAGGTGCCTCCTCCTTTGAGCATACTCTCTAAAAGATTCATTAGTTAGTTTCCTAACTTTAGTAATTTGGTACCGGTCAGGGGTCATTTGAGACTAGAAGTTGTATTGAGTGAGGAAGGCATGAGCTAGCTCCTCCCAACTATGGATCTTTAAATTGTCTAATCTAGTATACCACGACCGGGCTTCTCTAGTCAGGCTTTTCTGGAACAGCTGCATTCTGAGCTTCTCATCCTCGGCATAAGATCCGAGTTCTCCAATGAATACCTTCAAATGTGTGTAAGGGTCTCCTAACCCGTCATACTTTTCAAAGTCAGGAGTCTTGAACTTCTATAGATAATGCAGACCAGGGAATATACAAAGGTTAGCATATGAAACACTCCAATGTTCTCCAATTCCTTTGATAGAACGGATAGTCTCTTCCATTTGAAGGACTTTCTTTCTGATATCACCGGTGTCTAGATCTTCTTTGAGATGGGTGTTATCATTAATTTTGTTGGTCATATCCAACTGAAGCTCAGGTACTGGAATGGCTTTATCCAGACCTTGGGTTCCTTCTTGTGCAGAGGATTCAGCATGTATGGGTATCCTTCTACCCTGAGTAGATTGGTGTAGTTCTTTAACCAGAACAACCAAATATGTGATTTGTTTACTTAATCCATCAAATTCTTCACGAGAGACAGGATTAAGATTAGTCTGGTCGGATGAAGACATAATTGACTATAGGCTCATAGCCTTTTTGGATTTTGACCAGGTAATAGGTTTGATTGTTTTCCTGCGAAAAACTGACGTAGTTTTGTTTTAGGGAATGTATAAATGTTTATATGTTATATGATATATCCATTTTATGAGTATTATCCTGCAAAACGGATGTTAGCTGTTTGTAATACATGATAGCATGTAAATATTTGTAAACATATTTCTTCATATTTCGCATTATATGGAGATGAATATGGAATAAAATTATAAGTAATTGACTTTACGAGTAATTTAAAATGAGAAAACATGAAGAGACTTTCCTCTACATTTGGTTTATCAAAGGCTGACCTATCTTAGGCTACTCTCGCGGCTTTTTGGCATGAAGGTTCCCAAATCATCACAATTTACTCGACGGGAAGTCAATCCGATCTTTGAACTGGAGAGAATTTGGGTGGTGGCTTTCCTGAGCCTCATTGGAATTATTCTTCTTACGAGTCCAGTAATCAAACACTGACATAATAGCCTCCTGATGGAGGAACCACACAACATACATTCACGTATAATGTTTCTCACCGTTTATGAAAACGATGACATGTGCGAAGCACTAATATCACAAGCAGATATAGTGTAAAACATTAAGTACAGTAAGTAATGCATTCGTACACATCCATCAAATGTAAATGCAACATCAACACACAAGCATATAACAGTTTTAAAAAGATTGTAATAGCCACTTAAGCCCTCTTACTGAAGTCTCCAGCAAAGTCACCACATGTCGACGTCGGGATTTTTTTTTGTCCTTTTTCTGTTCTTGTCTTTTAGTGTTCTCATGTTAGGTGAGATTTGTTTGAAAAAATAAGTTGTGAAAAGGTCCGACATGTATATGTCGACGATTGCACTGTAAGAGTCGCCAGTTGGTTTTTTAAATGGTTGTACCAACACAACCGAGAAAAGATTTTCACATTGACACAGTGATGTGATACTACTTGACGGGTCTGTGAAACCGAGATTCGTTAGGGTCCAGGGACTTGGTTATACGGAGGGAAGGTGTTAGGCACCCCCCGACATCCGTGTTACCACAGTGACGACCACTTTTCAATTAAACTGTTATATGAATGTGTGTGTGTGTGTGTGGATCAATGTGCAAATATTTGGAATTAATGTTATGCCTCTTTTGCACCTATATACAAAGGTTTTTAATTTCTGTAAAAATTTAGTTTTAAACAAGATATAGCAATGATGTTTTGTAAAAAGAGGTTTTTCAAACCCTTGTGCTCAATAGTAATTGAGGCCTTTGATACTTCCATTTTATTATTTGTTCGGCTGGATTGCTTTTATTTTTGAGATGTGAAGCATCTTCGAGAAAATAATATACATAGCTGTACCGAATAATTTACAAGTCATGTACAGCTGAAAATGTCCATCGCGGGAACCGAATCTAGATTCAGTAGACTGAATCTGTGATCACATGATTCCTAGGCTCACATGATGTAGCAATGTATATGAAAGTTGTAAGCAATTATATATAAAAGTTGTAAATATATATATACAGACATGATCACCCACCACGAAGCACCTCCATAAAGGATAGGAAATGTAAATATATTAAAGCGGTAAATATATATATAGAGACATGATCAACCACCACGAAGCACCTCCATGGGGGATCAAAAATGTAAATAAAGTCGTAAAGGCGATCAACCACCACGAAGTAAACTCCAGGCGGGAAGACATGTAAAGAAAGCAGTAAAAACAATCAACCACAACGAAGTAAACTCCAGACAGGACGAAATGTAAAGAAAGATGTAAAAGGCCACGAAGTAAACTCCATGCCTGATAGAAATATAAATATATATATATATATACATATATATATATAAATGGTAAACGCACGGGATATATATCGATCCCGACTAGGTTTTTATCATATCGGCGATTTGTATATATATATATATATATATATATATATATATATATATATATATATATATAAAAGCATTAAACGCTCCGGATGTAAAATCCAGGCTCATCGAACAGAGTTCGACAATAGTTCATATATATATGTATATATATATATATATAAAAGTAAATAAATGCTTCAGATGTAAAATCCAGGCTCATCGAACAGAGTTCGATAACAGTTTATATATATAAGTATATGTTTATATAAAAGCAAATAAACACTCCGGATGTAAAATCCAAGCTCAATCGAGGCATAACTCGATAATGTTAGTCCGTCTATACAAATATATATATATAATATATATATATATACAAAAAGAAATAAAAGTCGCGGACCGAAGTCCACACGCATCACGACTCTCAACGTGAAGAATGATGTGTGGAAAGATGAAGATAAAGGCTTTAAAGTGTGTAAGAAGGCTTACAGTGGACTGCCAAAGAAGACTTCAATGACTTAAAATGGATGAACACTCGGCTCCCGCCGATAAAAATATAGAAATATATAAGCTCACAGGTGTTTAAAATGAGAAAGCACTCAGTTTATAGTGTGTACGGAGCAAATTGGACAGAGCTTCTTCGCCTTTTCTCTATACAAAATGGTTGTCCCAAGCCCTCTATTTATAGAGTGAGGAGCCACAGGTGTACCTGCGGCAGCCGCAGATACACATGCGGCTGCCCGGGGTTCCACGGTTCTTGCCCTCTCGAAGTATGTGCACACATGCAATGTGTTGTCTGCTCGAACTTTCAGAACATCAATCTGGGCATCTGGTCGAGGTGTATAAGACCTTTTATGGCATGTTGTTGTCGAGAGCTGCACAATGACATGGGATTAGAGGTTGTACGAAGTCAGGAAGATTGGACCATGCCCTAGGTCTTCAAGCTTCAAAATCTATCTGGTGTGATATCTTGTGCAGTAGTCACTCGGGATTGGCGCTCTTTTGTTCTTATAGAACATTGCTATATAGAATGTATGTATGTTGTTGTTGAGCAGCGCGATGTGGGTTAAGTAAATTAAAAATTATTGAATAATATAATTATTTATTTAAAATTTCTAATTAATTGTTCATCATTTTTTGATGTATAAATAAATTTAAAATATGTTATTATTGGTATGGGTATAATAGTCCAAACGATATTTTTTAATCAAATTCTTTAATTAATTCGATAAAAAAAATAAACATAACATGAAATTATTTTAAGTTATTTTATGAATAATAATAATAATAGCAAAAAACTTCTCTTGTGATCTATCCCAATTTTTTAAAATGGAGGAAATATAGGATCAAGTTTCAATTCAGTTGGATTAATTTTAGTTTTAGAATGAATTAATTAATACAAGAATTTATTTTAATGAGTTTTGTATATAAGTATTATGTAAAAATATGATGAGCATCAAACGGTCCACATCTGACGCAAGATTCTAAATAGTAATGTGGCCTTCTTTCCTTTTAATAATTATTATTATTATTAAAATAATAATAATAATAATTGTATAATTATTATTATTACTATAATTATTATTATTATTGATATAAATATTAGTGTTACATAAATTCTAGCATAATAGGTAGTTGGTCTAGTGAATTTTGTTGGAAAATAACGTTTCTAGTTTGGAGAGGTCTGGAGTTCAACACTCGTGAGCAACATTTTCTTTAAGGAAATTCTTAAGGCAAGCCTTCTGCCCTCCACGTCAACAAACCCGTCCATATCAGCAAAAAAAATTTGAGTTTTATGCACAGTCAGCACTTCCGTCACATTTTTGGACGAAAATCGAACGGAATGACCATTTTGTAATTTTTGAGAGTACAGTTATTCAACTATAACAAAAATAGTTTTGGTAATCACAATGAAATCGGGTCCTAGTACAGTGACTAAAAAGTCTATTATCCCAAATGTTATCTATCTCACTTAGGCAACAAAAGATGGGATTTACAATTACTATATTCCCCTAAACACATAAAGTGGGGATGCATCATATTCACATACTGTCTCTCATAGTCTAAGGTTTACAATATATATATATAACCCTATAAACAAAAGGTGTACTAACTGGATTTACATACAACATACTACAACTGACTCATAACATCATTGCATGTCGTGGCAAGCCACACCCACATGCTCTTGCTGCATAACTCTGTCCATCACTCGACGGCGTACCAAACGATTAGTTTGTCCTTCCTCCATATGATACATCCTATCCCCGCCTCTCTGACTCCCATAGGTTGTATCTGACGCCAATACCATAGTCTCAATCCTAACTGCACCTGCTTAAACCTCTCTTTCCAGCTGGTCTACTCTTTGGGCAGCTCATACCCAAACATCCTCTATCCTGATCTTGTCAGCAATGTCTAAGTCAAATTCGAGCTTCATAGCCTCATGCCTAACTCTCAGCTCTCCCAACTTCAGTTCTTTCTTGCTCTAACTTCTCTCTCAGCTCAGTATTTCTGGCGACCAATTGATGCAGTAATGGGCACACATGTTGTGCCGAAGTCTCGTATCCTTGGAGTTGTGCCTTCATTTCTCCAAACTCATGCTCTAATTGATAGGCCAACTCCCTTTACTGAACTTCCATAAATTGATTAGTCATATTCTATTCTTCTAAATTCTAAATTTTATGCTCTAGTTCTGCATTTCTATCTTCTGATTCTAAATTCATATCCATTAATTCCTCGATTACAACACCCTCAGTAGTGCCTTCATTCTCCTCATAATCTATAGGCTCCTTCTGCGGTTCTGGTTCAGAACCAGGATCCTCAGTGAGGTCCATCTGCTCCTCCTCGACTGTGTGACTATCCTGGTCACTCTCAGGCATCCTATAATCACAACACCATTAACAAATAAAAAACAACATCAGCATCACAATAAAATATATTCATTGATAAAATGAAATGATATTTTATTATGCATAACCCATACTCGATGAATTTCGATAATCCATCTCCTAGCGTACTCTATACGAGTTTTCTTCTGAGATTATAACCTAGGTTTCACATCCTAATGTTTATAACCCACAACCTTAAGTTTGGTGCTCACGATCCAACATCTTCATACACATTCTATAACTAACTCGAAATATATAAACATACATTGTTTATTACAATGGTTCTACAATATTTCCCAATGTCTACTAACCTTAACTTAATACATACCCTTAATAACTCAAAAGATTTACATAATCAAATTACGTAAGATAACACAATAGATAAAAGTGCATATTTAAACTATTCTTGGACTTTTCCTTTGCCTTTGTCTTTCTTCGAACACTCAGGCTTAACTGAAATAAATATCATGTTATAGTAAGAGTGAACAACTACTTTACTCAGCAAGTTTAAATACAAGAACGATATATCATGGTTGGAAAAGAATTTAGCTTTTGAATTTTCAATAATATAATAATTATGAAAGAATAAGATTCAAGTTTCAATAAATGAAATATTGAATTAAAAATTAGGAGTGGCCAACAATGACCATGAACAAATACAGAGGTGTATCAGTAATTAAATTGGACCTCTTAGTAGGTTTTAATACTCAAGGGGATCATCGTCTTATTTCCGGTGAATATGCATAACACTTAATAAAAGGGCAAATATTCGTTTTCTAATGTCTTAATAAAAAAAAAATTCTCGGTCTAAGAGTCCGCACCAACAGCTGGTTTAGAAGAACTTTTAAAATGTATTTGAATTATCAAATTTAAACATGCTAAATTAGTCTAACTGATACAATTAGCTTAGACATCAAATATTTCATGAATAATAGAACTTCAACGGTTTCACAGTTCAATAATGAAATAAAGCTTTAAAAGCTCACAGGTGCAATAAACAATAACAATATCAATGTGAATAATTTTAAATAATTAAACCACTTAGAGATCTTCAAATTAGATACAAGTCTGAATTTAAGAAACTTGCACTAAGTGCGAATATCAATAATTATCATGGATATGGAATAATCTACAATAATTAATCCACTAACATGCTTGAAAAATAATAACTCAAGTTTGAATCAGGAAAACTTGTCTGCTTCGCTGATTACCGCTAAGCAATCTAATATAATATCTTATGAAAAGACCTATCATTGATAAGATTGATCTTTCAATTAGCATAACATACCTTAATTCATAATACTACTACTTTATTCTAAATTATCTAACATTTAATCACATAAGTAAACATTAGATAATACCTTAAACTATTAATAATATTATCATCCTTTGATAATATTTAAATCACTTAACCATCATCTTAAACTTTTGTCATTTATTATCAATTATTTATTAATATTTTATTCACTTCATAATATTATTAATCACTTAATAATATCTTATTCATTTACACATAATATTATTAATAATTTAATAATATTTTAATCACTTAACAATATTATTAATCATTTAATAATATTTTAATCATTTACTAATATTGCAAATAATTTAATAATATTTTAATCCCTTACTAATATTATTAATCATTTACTAATATTATTAATCATTTAATAATATTTTAATCCCTTAATAATATTATTAATTATTTAATACTATTTTAATCATTTACTAATATTATTAATCATTTAATATAATTTTAATCATTTACTAATATTATTAATAATTTATTAATATTTTAATCAATTATTAATATTATTAATTATTTAATAATATTTTAATTATTTACTAATATTATTAATCATTTAATAATATTTTAATTATTTACTAATATTATTAATCATTTAATCATTTATAAAAAATTAATTTAATTGTTTATCTCTTACTATTTAATTTAACAAACATAACATGTCATTCTTATATTATTTTGTTAAAAATTACCAAATTACCCTCAAAAAATCTTAATACATCATCTTAATGATCATTAGTCAATAAAATCACATTAACATTTTTTTATGACTTAATATAATTTAATTTCCCCAATTATTCTTAACTCATTCATAGGCATTAAAAATACCTAATCAACTTATTATTTTCGTATCTTCTGGGTTCAATATATCATATTTTAGTCACAGAATAATTTTCTTGTAATTTTCCAAGTTCTTTTCCTATTTTTAAATAGGCCATTACAGTCCAAAACCACAACATTTATTAAAAATTATCGTTTTAACCATAAATTATGAAATTTATATAGTAGCCTTATATCATCATAAACTGACTTCTATTAAAATTTCATAATTTTCTGAATTATAGATCTTAAGTTATAACAGTTTCTTTTAAAATATTGCATCTTCTTTGACGGACCATATCTCCGTCTCACGACATTGAAAAATGTTCATCTTTGGACAAAAACTATTTAACTTCATATATTAACATATCATAAAAGACTAGAATTTTAAGAGCTCATTAACTGACTGAAACAACTTCGAAAGAAACTAGACAGAAGGGTTTTTGGTTTTTCTGGATATAAACTATTTTTGTTCTTCTTCTTCATCAAAGCTTATCAACACTTAAAATGGATACATATAACCATAAAACATCATATAACACATAGATCTACTATCATATGGCTTAAGAACATAAATTCATCATTTATTCTAAAACAACCATAAGAAATACACATTAAACTAGTTAGGGTTTGAGTTTAGGAGATTTTTGAACCATGATCTAGTGACACTTCTTCTTCTTCTTCCAAAGTAAGTTATAAATCTTGAAGGCATCCACAAATCTCCTCTCCTTTGTCCTTTAGGTGCACAGAAGCCCCCTCCCCTTTCTCTATCAAAATATTTTTGCTCTCTAGCTTTTTGGAGACTTAATTAAGAAATAAAATGAAGTCTAAAACTTGTTATCAAATGAGAAGAGCTCTATTTATAGGCTATAAAATGTATACATATAACATATATATATATATATATATATATATATATATATATATATACATATCATCATGACAAATCTTCACATTTTCTTTGCCGATCCTTATTTTATTGATCTCATTTATTTAAGCTAGCCTAATTATGGAACAAAGGCTAGGGACTGGGTAAACTACCTTGAAAATAAAAAGAAGTAATTGTGCCTCCTACATGCCCTCTAATACTCGACCCTTTCCCCCCCCCCCCCCCCTTGGCCCATTTCTGGTTTTCTTTTAATGCTTTATTTGCACATTTTATCTTCTAGAAAACCTACACAAAATTTGGGCTTGGGTTTGAGCCAATCCTCATTTATTTGGATTAACATTTAAATTATTTGGACCACATAAACTTACATATGCCCAACACATTTAATACATTACCCTTGCTATTTAATTAGTGTTTCTATTCCACTTACATTAGACTTTAAATAATTATTCAAATTGATTAATTACATAATCCAATTAGACTTATTTTAATTAGGTTAAAATAATAATTAGGTTGAGATAGTAAAATAAATCTCTCAGACTAGTCCTCTAGTATATAATTTAAGTACTTGGATTTTTCAAAAAATATAACACTTAGGTTATTTAATCCTCAACATATATAAATATGTTTCAAGCCTTTTCTTTTTATTTACTTCTTCTATGATTAATAAATATACACTTTCTTATATATATATATAAGTCACAATGTATTCACTTCATTGATAAATAATTAATATTCTTATTTATAGTGTGACCTAATATTTTCGGTTATTACACTTGTCACTCATAGAATGCTTATATCTACTAAAACTGATTATCATGTACCTAGTTTGTAAAGGAAAATATAAATATTCCTTATACAAAATGGAAAACTTACCCAAAGGACCCTTCATGTTAAAAGAGTACCAGTCTATGAAATTAGTATATATATATTGCAGGTATGTTTTGCATCTGATTTGAATAAATATAAATGGTATCTCGATAGTGGTTGTTCAAGACATATGAATGTTGATAAGTCAAAGTTGAATAAGCTACAAGCTACAGACTATGGTGAAATAACCTTTGGAGATAACAATAATGGTAAAATAATTAGAATTGGAAGTGTTGGTAATAAGCACATAATAATCTCTAACCTTCAATTAGTCATGTGACTAGGGTATAATCTTCTATCTATTAGTCAATTATGTGATAGTGGTTTGAAAATATCTTTTAGCTTACATAATTTCTCTATATTTGATCAAATTAGAAAATTAGTTATGTTATGTCCCAGAAATCAAAATGTGTACATATGTGACCTAGATGATTATTCTCACTTAGATAATATATGTCTTGTGTCTGCAAATGATGATCCATGGCTTTGGCATCGCAGACTAGGACACATCAACATGAAACTAATAAATAACATTTCATCTAAAGAACATGTTCGTGGTCTTCCAAAAGTGAATTTCTTAAAAGATCATATATGTGAAGCATGTGAACTGAGAAAACAAATTCATGCACCTCAGAAACCTAAACTCACATTATCAACCTCTCGACCATTAGAACTCTTACATATGGACCTAGTAGGACCTATTCCTAAACATAGCATGGGTGGTGTTGTATACATTCTAATTTTGGTTGATGATTGTTCTCGAATTATATGGGTTGATTTTATTAAATATAAAAATGAATCTATAAATTCTTTCTCTGCTTTTTATAAGAAAATACATAATCAACAGGGAAGCTCTATTGTTTATATTTGATCTGATCACAAAAAATAATTTGACAATTCTGATTTTATTATGTTCTGTGATGAGCGTGGTATAAGTTATAACTTCTCTGCTCCTTGTACACCACAATCAAATGGTGTTGTTGAAAGGAAAAATCTAACTTTACAAGAAATGACTAATACTATGTTAAATGAATATCGTCTTCCAAAATATTTTTGGGCTGAAGTTTTGCAACATCCTGTTATATTATAAATAGAGTTTTATTAAAACCAATTTTTCTTAAAACTCCCTACGAAATTTATTATTAAAGAACTTCAAAAATAAATTGTTTTCGTGTTTTTGGGAGAAAATGTTACATTCTACATACTAAAAGACATTTGTTAAAATTTGATCCCAAATCTGATGAGGTAATATTTCTGGGATATTCACTTAATAGTAAAGCATATAGAGTCTTTAACAAAAGGAGTTTGGTTTTTGAGGAGTCAATGAACGTAACTTTTGATGAATCTCAGCCTCCTCCCAAATATAAGGAGTTAGTTGACAGTGATGTTGTCATTGAAGATATTCTCATAAATATGGAGGAACCAAAACTAGATAATACATCTCCACCTGCCAATGTTAATCATCTTAAAAATCTCAATCCTCGGTTAAAAGACCTGCCCAAAGACTCACATATTATTAGAAATCATCCTTTAGAAAATGTCATTGGTGATCTTAATAATGGAGTTCTTACAATATCACAAGCACATAATACAGCTGGTAATTTATCCTTCTTATCCCAAATTGAGCCTAAAAATATAAAAGATGCTTTATTGGATGAGGATTTGATAATAGCCATACAAGATGAACTTGAACAGTTTTAAAACCTGAGGAAATTTCATTTATTGGAACTCAATGAGTTTTTTGTAATAAATTAGATGAAAATGGACATGTAGTACCAAACAAAGCAAGATTGGTTGCACAAGGGTATAATCAACTTGAAGGTATTGATTATGATGAAACATGTCGACGCTGGGAAAAACAAATCATCCATTCCTACGTGTAGTTTTCTACCCTTTATATTTCTACGTGGTTTAATTTATCTTTCTTTAAAGGGTGAGATTTTAGGAAGAGACCGACGTATAATGTCGATGATTTGAAAAGTTTGATTTTAATAGATTGGGCCGAATTTGACATAGTCGCCAGTTGGTATGAGTTAAATGGTTATGCGAACTCAACCGGAGTTTTGAAAGGTTTTACAATATGACCGAATATGTAACTCTAGTGAATTGGTTTTGGAAATCGATATTCATAGAGTTTGTGGGCTTGCTTAAGTGAGGGGGAGATGTTAGGTACCCCCCCCCCCCCGACTTCCGTGAAACACGGTTATCGTGTCTTTTTAATTTCCTAAGTCTGTGAAGTGTGTGTGTGGGTGTGTGTGTGTGGGTGTGTGATGCAAATAAATGTGCTCAAAGTGAGTTATTTGAAAGGAGTGTTATGCCTCTTTTGCACCTATATACAAAGGGTTTGACTTATATAAAATTTCAATTTTAAGTAAAGAATATAAAAGTGATGTTTTGAAAACAAGTTTTCAAACCCTTATGCTCAAATAGGAATTGCGGCCTTTGATACTTTCATTTTATTCCATATTCAGCTTGATTTGATTTTATTCAATATGCGAAACATCTTTAATAGTATAGTATTATATATATATATATATATATATATATATATATATATGTCGAACTTCTTATGGGCATAAAAGCTATCAAAATAATCACGAACACCACAACCACAATTTTTACTATTTCGGGGCCTTAAACCCGTATAACCGTTTTAAGGCCCTAGATTTACAAGTAAAAAATTTGCAAGCTAGCATTTACAACTTAAACAAGTCTATTTCTGAAACCGGATCTAGATCTATTGATTGAATCATCAAACATTTGTTGTTCTTAGGCTCATATAAATATTTAAAGCTTGCACAATGAATATATTCAAATAAAATGCATATTTACTTCTAGACGTCGCAAAACAAAAGATTCATCAGTTAAATCCTTGCACGCACGTAGCCAAATCTTCTAGCGTCCTCTAGATACAGATCTAGGGTCACTTAGTTGTTAATACTTACAAAAACTAGAAAGAAAACTATATATGTACAGATCTTTGCCATTATAACTTTCAGGTTTGAGTTTTACAACTTTTGAACCGGTGAAAAGCTAGATCTGGCTAGATTTAGTACAGATCTAGTAAACAAAGATTAAATATTGACTATTTACAAGAAATAAATGGTTTAAAAGTGAGATTTGACGAATATAAGTTGCTAACTATGTCTATATAGCACGACGAAATCTTACAGTAACGCATGAGAATGGCTATCGAATGGCTTTAGGCGCCTAGAAACTTGATTTCCATCAGTAAAAACTTGACATGTCTCTCTCTCTCTCTCTCTCTCTCTATATATATATATATATATATATATATATATATATATATGTATGTATAAGAGTGTTTGTATAAGAGATTTACAAAGATTGAACGGAAGAAAAGTTTTCTTTCTCTCGATGATTTCCTAGCGCTGTCACTAGGGTCTGGTTTGATGATGTCTCGGGGTTGTCTCCGGGTGACTAGTTTGATGATTTCCCGGGGTTGTCTTGAGGGGTCTAGTTTGATGATTTCTTGGGGTTGTCTTCGGTAGATAAAAGATGGTTTTTCCCTCTTACATGGTTAGTAACAAGAATGCAAAATTCGAGTGCCTATAAAATATATGCTCTTGTTGCTAGAATTGAGTCTATACATATGTTATTAGCTTTTGTATCAATTTTTCTAAATGGTCTTATTGAAGAGGAAGTTTATGTTAAAAAACCTCTTAGCTTTGAAGGTTTTGATCATTCTGTATATGTTTATAAATTGCATAAAGCTTTGTATGGTTTGAAACAGGCCCCCAGAGCATGGTATGAACATTTAAGTAATTTTTTGCTAGAAAATAGTTTTAAAAGGGGTGTTATTGATACTACTATGTTTACCAATATAAACATACTGATATTCTTATTATACAAATTTATGTTGATGACATCATTTTTGGTTCTACTAATATTACTATGTGCAATGATTTCTTTGAAAGCTTGAGTAAAGAGTTTGAAATGAGTATGATGGGAGAATTAAACTTCTTCCTCGAACTGCAAATCAAACAATGAGAAAAAGGTATTAATATTTCTCAATCTAAATATTGCAAAGAAATGATTAAGAAATTTGGATTAGAATCTGTGAAACCTCTTAATACTCCTATATCAACTACTGATGAAAATGGAAAAAGTGTTAACACAAAGAAATATAGAGGAATGATTAGAAGTCTGTTGTGCATCACAACTAGTAGACCTGAGATTTGTTCAGTGTCTGTAAATGTGCCAGATTTCAATCAGATACTAAAGAATCACATTTGGTTGCGGTTAAAAGAATTTTTCGATATCTTAAAGGAACCACATATTTAGGATTGTGGTATCCTAAAGGTCATCATTTAACCTTGTTTGTTTTTCATATTCTGATTATGCAGGTCATTATGTTGATCAAAAAAGTACTAGCGGAACTTGTCAGTTTCTAGGTGGGTGTTTAGTTTCTTGGTTCCCTAAGAAACAAAACTCAGTATATATTTCAACCGTTGAAGCTGAATATATAGTTGTTGCACGTTGTTGTGCACGTATATTATGGGTGAAATAGACTCTTGTAGATTAAAACTTAAAATTTGATTATGTGTCAATACTATGTGATAATGTGGGTACCTTTAAACCCTAGACAAGGTGCTACCACATTCATTAAAATCTAACTATGTATAAGCTTAAATGACTTAAAAGTAATTACTACACTAGTACATCATAATTAATCTGTCCCAGATTTTATAACCATTACATATTCTTTAAGTCATAATATAATTATTCCACCAAAAGTATAATATTATTACAAAGGTTCTTCTACTCGGTCATCTTAGCTTTCCCTTTACCCTTACCAGATCCTTCCACACGTTTGGCCTTGGCTGAAATCATAAAATTCAAGCAAGAATGACATTAAATTGCCTATGAAGTAAAACAGTCTAATAACAAAAAAAATCAAGAATCATATGACCATTATTCACTAATTGAATTAATAGTTGTGAAGTATTATGAATAATCAAAATAATACTTTTTATTCTTTTAAAATATTTTTGAAACGATGAACTGGTCATTTCCATTTAAATGGTCAGAAGACCAAGAAATAATGTTTTAATTTCATTAAAAAAGATAACCTGACATTAAAACCGCAAATTCTTACGAGCACGTGTGACAACTCGATAATTTGGATAATTTAATAAAATCTTAAAAGATTGAATTAAGGTTAAATAATAAACCAAGACAAAAATAACTGTATGGATTTGACATTTTTGGGAAGGAATTTTGTGAATTTAAAAATTTTATGGAGAATTATTCAAGATTAAGTGCATAAGTTGTTAGTTTCTAGTTTGCACAATAGTTATCTAGAAGGGGGGGTGAATAGATATTTAAAAAATCTTTTCATTTTTAATTTGTTCGTTGATGATGATTAAAACATAGCGGAATTAATGTTTGTTTTAATCCTTTATAAAGTAGTGGAGTTATGAGAGTGAGGTAGTTATAGCAGTTATGGCAGATATAGCAGTTATAGTATGAAAGTAAAAGACAAAGTCGTTTTAAGTGGTTCAGATCACTTAAAGCTCCTAGTCCACTCTTCTACTCCTCGAGTAGGAAATCTACTAAGGATGTCTTTTACAACTTTTGAATCACACAGATTCCTCCTAGACCAACAGTCTAGGAACTTCTTAGTTCACTCTTGAACTCTTCAAGTCCAGTACACTTGGCTCTCTTACAGTTCACTTAGAACTCTTTAAGTCCAGCAGACTTGGTACGCTTCTTCAGTTGATTGGTAGATGTTGAGTTCTTGATTATTACTACTCAGTTGCTGTTTAAGCACTTGTTCGAAAGAACTGAGTAGCTGAGCAAACTTTTTTATATCTCAGATTGTAGAGTTGAGCTTTGAGAGTTCTTCACGTTATTTGTTCAATGCTTGCTTACTTCTCTCCCATCTGCTTGATTTGCATATATGTGATCTTCAAAACTATCCGTTGGATCCATCTGTTGAAGCATTAAATGCGTTTGACCTTTCTGTTCTTTGATGGAGACATTTCTGCACATCTTCTGAAGTGCATTCTGGCCCACTGACACTGCAGACTGCTTTATCACCTAACACCTGAAAAGGTGTTTTCCCCCTTACTAATGGAACTTTCCTTAGCTTCTTTAATACGCTTTTTTGTTGCATACTAAGGATATTTCTTATAACTTTGGGACTGGTGAGTTCTGCAACGTTTAGAATCCATTCCTCTTATGTTGGAATCTGTCTCCACACAAATTATGAGGCTTGACGTTTTCTGACACAAGACAGATGATACTCTACGATGCAGATCATGGTACTCTACGATTCAGATCATGGTGACTTGTCGCCTTGGTTCCTGGTCTGATGCTATTAGCTGAGAGCACTACGATTTCTCTTAAACATTTGCACACTACGATCTTCGCTTGCTTGAGTTGTAAACTCTAAATTTCTGAGAGCACACTACGATCATTGAGTTATAAATTCTACGTTTCTGAGAGCACACTACGATCGTTGAGTTGTAAACTCTACGTTTCCGAGAACACACTACGATCGTTGAGTTGGCTCGACAAATGTTGGGACCACTCTACGATTTCCGAAGAGGCCCTTCAAGGCAGGCACACTACATTCTTTGAAGCTCTACGTTTCTGCCTTGACTCCTGTAATGTTGATTAGATTGATACACTACGATTTCTGCGAAGCCTATCTATTACATCTCAAGATCAACCTAACAACTTTGATCTTTCTATCTATACATTCAATTACAGAATGATACACGTTAAGAGCTTAGATCAACCTAACAAATTTGATCTATCACTAAGTCCTTGTACATATATTCCTTGAAGGACTTTACAAATAATCATGAGCATATACATTTAAAACATCAAATCATAATATGCATTCTCCCAACAATCTCCCCCTATTTGATGTTGACATAACCAAGGAGATTTATTGTCATGATTATTAGTGTCTAGATGCATTTGCAGGAAATTTAAACATGACTTAGTATTTCAGTGAGCAGCTGAAATTTCTAGAGAATAAGCATGAATTTATTGATGATTGAAGAGTATTACAATTTAGCTTTACATCAATAAGAATTTAAGCTTTTACTTATCTCTATTTCTTTGATCTTTTCCTTGGAGGATTGGCATACTCCTCAGCCCTTCTTTTCCTGCTCGCTTCATCCCTTCTGGCTATATCTTCCAGCTCACTTGGGCTTACTATCAAGTTGTGATCATGCCTATTCATAAATGATTGATGTCCAATTGGCATTCTTAGGCATGTGGTGGTCACATTTGGTGAGCTGGTAGTTGGCCCTTGACTCCTTAATGGTTGAGCCATCAAGACTTCCTGCTGATCAGATCATTGAGTCTGATTGCTTGATCGTGGAGTCTGTTGGTGGAATTGTCTTGCAGGAGGGCTTCTTGAAACTTGAGTGTGAAATTGTCCTCTACCCCTTTCTTGGCTTACTTGACCTCCTCTTCCTCTGCCCTGGCCTCCCTGGCCTCCTTTCCCTTTATTCTCCCCCTTTATGTCAGCATCAAGGGTTCGAATGTCTGCAGAAAGTCGATTTACTACTTGGACAAGCTCGTTTAGTTGGCTTTGTGTTTGAGCAATGTCCTCTCGACTTTCCTTGATCAGGACTTTAGATCTAGCTTCTTTGTTTCGGAGGGCAGTGAGAATAATGTCAGTCTATTGTTCCTGATTTACATAAGTTTTCTGGAATTATTTGACTAAAGCTTTCAGGTTGATAATGTTCTCCAGCATAAGATTATTTTATGTTTCTTGAGATTTCTGCATTTCAAGAACAACCTCTCTTTGTTTGGTGGCTATCCAGAAGTGAATCTCATCTCTGACCTTCATGCTTTGAAGAATTTCTTGGATAATTTCCCTCAGCGTTCATAGTGCCAGGGAGATTATTTGTAGCAGTGATCATTTAATTCAGCCGAAGATGAATGAGGTCTGAGTGAGTTTCCAGGCTTTCTTCTATGTTCTTGACCATGTTCTTGGATGCTTCCTTCAAGTCATCTTTCATGGGCAGATTTGGGAGTGGATCACTGGGTTATGGATTGTTGAATGGAGGGGATGTTTTCTGGGATTGATCTTGCAGGGAGTAGAGACAAAGATCATGGCTAAAATATTCATTTGATGAGGAGGATGGAATGTCTGATGGGGGGGCCTAGGTCAGGATGTTTGAGTTTGGTGACTCTACGATTTGAGGTGGAGACTCTCTAATGAGGTTAGAGTCCGTGATCGTAGAGTTGAGAGTTTGAGGGAGCAATATGAAGTTGACTGCATTTGGTTCCTCAGTTACATAATTTTTGGATTCTGCAACTGGAAATTGATTTAGTGGATGAAGTATCACTTCCAACCATCGTTGGAATTCATAAAAATGGCTAAATGAGGATGATGGAAAGTGATTAACTCTGAAGAGGGTTGGGATAGACAGTACCTCAGGTTTATCCTTTGAGGAAGAGTTATTGGTAAGTAACTTCTTGGCAAATGTGAATCTTCCTGGGAATCCATTGGCTAGTACTGAGATGGCTGGATACTCTTTGAAGCTGCAGAACATGTGATCCCAAGAGTTTAAGATTTGGGCTTGATGATATGGCATCATGGGTAGGGAAGAGAACATCTGATTGTAGAGATAGCTTCTATACCCATCTTTGCCCACACAAGTGATCTCAGGATCATCATCATCTTCTTCCTCTTCTCTGTTCTCATTGGAGGATTCCATTATCTAAATGGTCTCTTGATGTTCTTGCACTGATTCTTCTTCATTTCTGGCAGGGACCTCTTCTTCTGCCATGGAGATATTGTGACACCCCCAAAATTAGGTATACATCACCCATCTTGAGTCGCCAGATACATGGTACAGAAATCAAATACAACTAAATAATACAACTGTCGTGTACAATACGACAAAACATAAACTGTGAGTTTGAATACAAATACTATTTTCTAGAGAGTATACAAACTCAAAAGGAGTCCTCATTACAATTATTGTCATACTATTTAACAGAATAGTGAGGACTACTAGATAATACTATCATCTGGACCATCACTATGTTCCCCGACTCGTCCCAGCTACGTTCTCATTTCCTGAAGAGAACAGTGCAAGAAAGGGTGAGGTCAACTAGCCCAGTAAGAAATATTATGACTAAGATAATGCAAAATAAATTATCATTAGCCTTAAATAGTGTTAAACTGATAAAATATAACAAACATCAAGTTAACTGCAGCGGAACAAGCAATCCATTAGAAGAGTCAAGTAGAGAATAAAATCTACTATCTTCTATGATTTAAAAGGTTTTTCATGACTTTTATCGCTAAGACTCAGCTTAATAAATAATCCACATCATCGAATCACCCCTGCACTACGGTCAAGGATATTATTTAGTATCATGACCACAATTATCCATGCACTACGGACCAAGAATATTTGTGTATTCATTAATGGTCATGATCATGCCAACAACTATCCATCAATGCACTACGGGCCAATGAGGACTTTTACCACATCATTTGTAACATTAAGGTTATGATTACACCGAATAATCCGTGGTCATAATCATACCAAGTCCATCTATGCACTACAGGCCACAGATGACTTTCAAAAAAAATATAAATATGATGATGATGACAATGATATATGAATTCAATAAAACAAGTTCAAGAATTAATTTGTCCAAGAACCAATAACGTCTAAATTGTCAACATGATACTGCTTTGTAGAGTAAAATTCAAGAATGCTCCGAAGAATATTTCCCTGAAAAGATACTGGATGAAGCGCAATTATCAAAGATATTCCACTAATTTCATGGAGTATAGAAGTCAAAACTTTAACCAACTGAGTATAATAAAGAATGGAATAACAAAAGAAATCACCATACATGCGGTTCTTCGCATAGACAGGTTATTCCAACAGATTAATAAGTAACGGAACCAAGTCAGGCGAAATTCGCACCGACAGGATGTTCCAACAGAATAATAAAGATGGAACCAGGTCCGGTGTAAAACACACAGACAGGATGTTCCAACAGAATAATAATAAAGACGGAACCATGTCCGGTGTAAAACACACAGACAGGATGTTCCAACAGATTAATAATAAAGACGGAACCATAAAAGAATGCCACTAAGTATAGGGTAGACCGCGTATACAGGTTATTCCAACAGAATAATAAGAAATGGAATAACAACAGTTCTCTTCATGAATAAGAAAGAATAACACCCCTTACCATAAAAGAAACTGAATATAAGAGTAGGGAAGTAGCAGAATACTTTTCTATAGTTTCTCTATAATTTCTCTCTCTGGAGTTTCAGTGAATTCGTAAGAAATAATGAAGGAATGAGCTTCTATTTATAGGAGAATGGAAGGGCACTGTTCATGGGAGAAATAATTCTGCAGATATACGTATCAATGTTTTGATATCACACTAATGCAAAAATTCAATCCACTAACCAATAGGATGCAAGCAAAATTAAAATATAAGACATATATATATATAAACATATGCTAAATAAATATATATATATATATATATATAATATATCTACCACTTAATTTTTCTCCCCCATAACCAACATCAATCCCCCACCCACCCAAAAATCAATTTCACTACACTCTTACACATCACCGTCAGACTACCACTTTTCCACCATTTTCCACTCACACATACATCACACACCTATCACTTTCACATATCACTTTCTCCCACCATATACTCAATACATACATATACTTCCATACGTATACTCTTCCATTTTCAAAATCATTTTTCCAACACATATGGGCCCCACATGTGGCCCCCACATGTGGGCCCCACCTTTAAATAATTTTCTACCGATTATTTTGAAAAATGGGATAATAGGAATCCATAAAATAAGCAAACTTCATAAAAATCACCTTAATAATTTTAACAACATTTATCATCATTACTACAATTCACAATATTAATCGATCAGGTCGTTCACAGGAAAGAGGGGGCTTTCCAATAAGGATTTCTCCTTATTGGCGCGAAATTAGGTGACCAAACCTCTCCTTGACAGAACTTCTAGACATCGTTAATATTGCAAATAATAATATTAATAACTTTGTCGTCTCAATTATTGATTTAATAATATAAAGAATATCAACAATAATTGAATCAAATAACGTGAGATACTATGTAACAATTACTATAGCAATAATTGAACAAAACTGAATGACTTCTCACGTAAACATCAATAATCAATACCGTGTGCTACTATGCAACCGCGCGTATTACTGTACTTTTACTACCGAGTAGTTCAACAGTATCAACGGTAAAACTTCTGTCGTTATTTTCATAAAAATGTTTTTGTCGTTTTCTCAATTCGATAATAATTCTGTTGTGGGGTCTACCAATGATTGCACCGTTGTACGAATATTCCCTGCTAAAACGAATATTCCCCGACCAATCGAATATAATATAACAACTTGCATACTATGAAAAATTTATAAATATTACCCACAACTATAACATTATATCAATTTCACTCAATAATATTCAAAAATAATATTTATAGAAAATTCATCTTTATTCAAAAAGTTGGGGTTTTACAGATATCCTGAGGCTCCCCCTCAACTTGATCATCCTCTTGTACGATCAATAGCTCCCCCTCAAGTGGAGCATCTTCTTGAGCTTCAGGCATCTCCCCCTCAGCTGGAGCATTGTCCTCTTGACTTGCTTTGGACAGTTCCTCTGTGGCAACCATGCTCTTGTCTTCCTTCTTTAGAACTTTTTCATTCTCAAGGATGTATTTCTTGACCAGCTTTCTCCTTGATTTTCTAGGCTGAGCCACAGCCTCGGGACTTTTTTGAACCTCAGTTTTGTCCTGTTGGTCAGCCAATATGCTTGATGCAGCCACTTCCTTTCCTAATATGCTTGGTCTAGTCTATACGATCAGTAGAGACTCTACGATTGAGGAGATGGAAGGCCTTTTGGGTTTGTGGTTGATTTTATTTTTCTCTAGTAGCTGAGATATAGTGGCTTTATCTTCTTCAGCCTCAGCCTGATGTTGCTTCTTTCTCAGGATCCTTAGAGTCTCTATGTTAGAGGACTCTGCTGGTTTATCAGTTGTGGATCCCTGGGGTTCTTCTTCCATCCTTGCCTTTAGCTTCCTCTTGCCCTTGGTTTTTCTAACAAGGACAGAGGGCTCTTCTTTGTTTGTTTCTTCTTCTTCTTCAACTTCCTTGACAACAGACATATTCCTTGGAAGGCATGAGTCATTCAGATCACCAGTTCTTCCACTGGACTCGATCATCATGCGAACAAACTTAACTGGGTTCCTCTTCAAATTTTTAAACAGTTTCTGGGTCATTCGTCTGTTTGGGTTGATAGCTTCTCCTTCTTCGTCCCCAATTTTGTCTCCCAGAGAAGATTGAAGAATGATACTTATGAATCGCCCGTATAGCATCTTTTGAGGACTTTTTGATTTTTTTGTGTTGGTAATCCACTTTCCAACCCATTCAAGCAATAGGGCTCCATAGTTGAGTTGTATTTCATAACACATGGCAGTCATGAGCTTGAGTTGTAATTCATTCACAGAGTCATGACCTGCGCTCTTGCAGCATATACATTTCCCAACAATATCGGCTATAAATTCATACCTCTATGGAAACTCTTTCTTTATGTATCCTTTCACAAAGGGGAGTTTCTTGTGATGAATTCTTCTAAGTCCCTCTTGGAAGTCTGCGCTATCTATGACTGGATACCCTTCATTTTTGAGACCTAGGGCGAGGTTGATGTCTTCGGCCTTCAGTCTGATTTCCATTTCTCTTACTCTCGTAATGATGGTGTCGTTTTCAAACACACCATTCCTGTAGAATTCTTTCACAAGCATGGGATAGATCAATGTGTCTATGCTCAAGGATTCTTCGAGACCCACCTTCCTTAGTAGCACCAGAGTCTTGTGAAATTTTGGTTCAGTTGTTTTGAACTCAACAAAACAGAGTCTGTAGTAGGAGATAACACTTGAAGTGGCCATTGATTTTCTTGTTAGTAGTGAGATTTGACTGAGCTTTCTTCTGATTTAGGGTTTCTGCTTTGAGAGAGGATGAGAGAGAGATTATCTTTTGAACTTCTGATTTCAAAAATACGATTTCAATTTGTACTTGTAACTTCCCTCTCTCCTTTTTGCTTAGTGGGAAAGGTGTAGACTTTTGCTTGGCTCTATGATTTCGAATGATAAGGATTGTACTGATTTGCCCTTGGCTGCTGCAGAGCTGAGGTGTCCTTAGGGAGGACTACGATCATTGAGGTAGTTTTGTGATCGTTGTGTATGAGCTACGATCGTCAAGTCTATCCAGCAATCGTCGCGTCTGAGCAACGATCGTCGAGTCTAACGGGGTCCTTGTGATGAGTTTTTGACATAGAATTCTTTTTAAGGTAACTCAAGAAGGGCCGACCTCTTAGAGTGAGTTAAGGGTTAGGTTTGTTCCTGATGCGCTTATCAGAGAGATTGCTTTGTTATGAAGCTTATCATCACAAGATGCATTCTTGCTTTGTTGATGGGGCTTTTGTCATCGTTGAGTCTGCACTACGATGGTTGAGTCTTTGCTACGATCGTTGAGGTAGTTTTGTCTCTTCAGCTCTATGATCGTGGACTTCCTTTGATCATGGCTACGATTTTGAGTTTAGCCTTTGTATCTGTTATGGTTAGCACAATCTAGAACATATATTTTATGGTTGTAGATTTAGCATGCCTAGCTCACTTATTAACTTATTAAATCTGGATTCATCTAGAGGTTTTATAAAAACATCAGCAAGTTGATTTTCAGTAGGGATATATTGTAAAGATATAATTCCATTTTGCAAATGATCCCTAATAAAGTGATACCTTATTTCTATATGCTTAGTCCTAGAATGCATAACTGGATTATGAGTTATTGCTATGGCACTTGTGTTTTCACAGTGAATGGGAATAGATTTGAAATCAAACCCATAGTCAGCTAGCTAATTTTTCATCCATAGGATCTCGAAAGTACAAAGTTGCCAAATAAAGAATGTATTAAACCTGCAGATTGAAGTAGACACTGAGTTTTGCTTTTTGCTAAACCAGGACACAAGTCTGTTTCCTAGCAATTGACAGGTGCCACTGGTACTCTTTCTATCTATTTTGCATCCTACAAATTCAGTATCTGTGTATCATGTTAGTTTAAATGAGGATTCCTTGGGGTACCAAAGCTCCAAGTAAGGTGTACCCTTGAGATACCTGAAGATCCTCTTTACAGCAGATACATGTGACTCTTTAGGGTTTAGCCTGAAATCTAGCACATATGCATGTTGCAAACATTATGTCTGGTCTACTGGCAGTTAGATATAAAAGGGAACCTATCATACCTCTGTATGGAGTTATATCAATACTTTTACCTTTTTCATCTATGTTAAGCTTGGTTTCAGGAGCAATTGGTGTTTTCATGGGAGAGGCTGATTCCATGTCATACTTCTTGAGTAAGTCTTTTATGTACTTGGCTTGGTTTATGAAAATTCCTTCATCAGTCTGCTTTACTTGAAGTCCAAGGAAGAAATCCAGCTCACCCATCATGCTCATTTCAAACTTGCTATGCATCAACTTGGAGAATCTCTTGCATAACTTTTCGTCAGTAGAACCAAAAATAATATCATCAACATATATTTGAACTAATAAGACTTTGTCTTTATGCTTTCTAAGAAACAGTGTGGTATCTACTCTACCTCTAGTGAACCCATTTTCAATTAAGAAGTTAGTTAGTGTTTCATACCATGCTCTAGGTGCTTGTTTAAGACCATATAAGGCTTTGTCTAATCTATAAACATAATTGGAAAGAGATGGATTGATGAAACCTGGAGGTTGCTCTACATAGACTTCTTCTTGAAGTTCTCCATTTAAGAATGCACTTTTGACATCCATCTGAAAGACTTTGAACTTCATGTGAGCAGCAAAGGCAAGGAAGATTCTGATGGCTTCTAGTCTGGCAACAGGTGCAAATGTCTCATCGTAGTCAATGCCTTCTTCTTGACAGTAGCCCTTTGCCACTAATCTTGCTTTATTCCTGGTTATAACTCCATCTTCATCCATTTTCTTTCTGAAGACCCACTTGGTTCCAATGACAGGATGACTCTTTGGTCTTGGTACCAATCTCCATAATTTGCTTCGTTCAAATTGGTTGAGTTCTTCCTACATGGCTTCTATCCAACTGGAGTCTTCCATAGCATCTGTAAGACCCCGAATTTTATGAAATAAAAGTATTCAATTTTTCTATTCAGTAAATGGTTAAATTGATAAAAGTTAAAGTTAAGGGTGATATATGAATTTTTTTTCAAAATACGCAAGTGTTTATAAAGTATTCATTATTGTCGGGGAATATTCGTTTGGTCGTGGAATATTCTTTCTGTCGGGGAATATTCGTACGACGACGCAGCTATTTGTGGGCCCCATAATGGATAACTGTCGTAAGAAGAAAATGACAAAATTGAATAATGGCGTAGTGTAAATGGCAATTAAAATTGTTGGAATACGGTGGTTAAAAAAAGCGATGTACGCGTGGTTGCATAGTAGCATACGGTATTACGCAAGATTGTTGAATTATTGATCCTTACGTAAGAAGGCACTACTCAATAATTGTTACAAAGAATTCTTCGTTCAATATTTTATTTTATTGATTCAATAATTCTTTGCGTTGATATTTTATATTATTGTTGTTTCAATAATTGTCTTTGCATAGTATTTTCCATTATCAGATCAATAATTCATATTATTTGGAATAATATTATTAGATAGCATTATTGGAAATGTCTAGAAAGTTCTCACAATGAGAGGTTTGGTCACCTAATTCATGCGCCAAGATGAGAGAAATCCTTATCGTAAAGCCCCTCTTTCAGGGAACGGCTTTGGTTGTCATAATTGTGATTCTGTAATATTACTTGTGAATAATTAATTATTGATTTATATGATAAGGAAATATTTATTTGATGTGGATATAAATGGTGGGTTTATTTATGTGGTTATAAATGAAGGAGTTAATGTTGAGGTGTTTTATCAGTATTTTGTCGGATTGGAGGTATTAAAAGATCAAATCGGTGTTATTCTGACTTTATTGTGTGAGTTATAATATTTAATCCGACCGTTGGATCGTTGTAATTTTTGGATATGTTATACATATATAAGTTGAGTATATGTCCACAAATTTTTAACCGTTAAAAATGAGCGTATAATTTGTTATGAATTTTAAGAGGTGACTGATTCAGAAATTAGGTTATAAATGATTTTGGTAGAAAATTCTAGAATTGGTGGGCCCCACTTTTGGTGAGAAATGTGCTCAATTGAATTTTCAAATGTGGTGGGTGGGAATAGTAGCAGGTAAAGCCATCAGGTTGCAGGTTAAGTCTGCTTCGGCGTGCTAACATTTTCCTATAAATAGAGGACTAAGTTTGAATTGAAAATCACACCAGAATTCCTAAGTTTTCTCTCTTTTTCTCTCTAGATTATCGAGTGTATTTTGTGAGTATTTAGATACTTGGTGAGTTGCTATTCATCAGTGCAGGTTTTCTTCAGCGCCATATCCGATATCCAGTCAGAAGTGCTGCTCTTTTGGGGTAAGGGATAGTAAGGGATATTAAGGGATGTTATATTCTTCATAATGATGTTATTCTTTCAATATCATTATACTGACATATTGGAATGGATCTTATTGTGGAATTTCTACCTTTTTGAGTGGGGTTACTATTCACGATACGGCACTTATTCATGTATATGGCCTTTATTTACGATTCGACATTATTTACGTATACGGTACTATGTACGAATACGGAGTACTATTCACGAGTTACTATTCTGACCAAATTATCGTTGATTTATGATTGTTGCTCTTGATAATAAATGCAGTTGTTGATCATATTGTTTTTATTATCATATATAACATTTTTATAACCCTGATGTTGAATTTCTCTTTCACTTGAGTGTAAAGATGGGTAGATTATTGGTATGATCGTGACTATGGGTTCTCTTTGGCCAGTAGTGCAAAGATGAATTGTTGACTGGTATGATCATGACCATTGAATTTACAATTGAATATTTTTAGCTTAAGTGCAAAGGTGAATGGATCAACATGGTTATAATTATTGTTTATATAAATTCTGATATGATTATATATTTCTTTGAGATAATAATATATTTGGCCTGTAGTGTAAATATGAACTGTTGAGGAATATCTTTGGCCTGTAGTACAAAGATGAATTGTTGATGAATATCTTTGGCCCGTAGTGCAAAGATGACATGTTGTTGAATATCTTTGACCAGTAGTGCAAAGATGAACTGTTGATGAATATCTTTGGCCCGTCGTGCAAAGATGAATTTATTAGTATGATTATGAACAGGAACTGTGATTTGGTATAACCATGATCTTTGATGTTTCAGGTAAAGACAGGTGATGAAAATTATCTTCGTCTTGGATGAGAAGAGGAAATTAGAATCACAATTATGATTATGAGTTATTCATATGATTGTGGAAAGGAACTGTTGATTGATGTTATAGGGATAAAATAGTGTTGGTGGATTTTTAACATGGAGAAGATAATAGACTTTATGGTCTATTTGACTCTTCTAATGGATTGCTCATTCCGCTGCAAGTATGGTTGAAAAGTTTTATCATCTACCATATGTTCTAAATCTATGATTTATTACTGATGAAGGCTATTGATAATTTAATTATCTTTAGTCATGATATTCTTTACTGGGCTAGTTGTGCTCACCCTTCTGTTTCACAATTCCTTTCAGGTAATAAGAGTGTAGCTGGGTCGAGCGGGGGTAACAGAGGAATAGAACAGTGGTCATCATTTAGTAGTTATATTTGGTGAATCAACTAGGGTGAGGCGAACCCAACTTTGGAAGGTGTTTTATCACTATCATACAAGATGTCTAATGACATACAACCTCGTGTCATCATAAAGCATGGTTGTGCTCATCCACTTGCTGAGTATATCTACGAGCACTACCTATATGATCTTGGAGTTTATTTGAAGTATAATTCTCAATTGGACACAGTGGAGATAGTTATATGTCAAGAGAAGAATCACCATTGGGAAGAACATAATAGTAATCTTCTTGTTTTTCTTTTGGGTCTATTGGGTCAACCAAGGATAATTCTGTGGCCATATGATATCTATCATAACCTAGACGCATGGCCTCCCATGTACGAAGGTTTCCTTGAGCACTTCCCAAAGATTTTAATTTCTAAAATAGTTTTCAACTATACCTTTATGTAAGATGTCATGGTGACGTGCTACCCAAATTGGTGTCAAGAGTAACAGTTGATATATATATTTGTATCAAAACTCACAACACATGAGTTGTTGTATTTTGCACGACAATTGTTGTAATAAAGTTGTAGTTGTTTTCTGTACCATATATTTGGTGACTCAGAATGGGTTGGTTGGAATGGACCTATTTTGGGGTTGTCACAGTATCCTCTATCTTCTTTGGTTCTATTTGTGATAGGAAGCTTAGATATAAGCATTCATTTTGGGTGGCGGCTCTTGTTTTGACTCTAGCACTAGGATCTCCAATGATTAGAACCTGAGTGTGATCTCCGGCCCATCTATTACCGGTTGGGACATCTGTCCTGATGCCTTCTTGTCTTAAGTCTTCAAGATCTATTTCTTCTTCTTGATGTAGAGGTTCGTTGTCTTGCATAGACCTCTCTACTATCTCATTTTCTTGCTCAACGATTTCACTATTTGGCACTACGATCGTAGTGTTGAGCTCGACGACTTCATTCGTAGTGTCTGCACTATCGGTCGTAGTGTGTTGAAGCACTGTGTTGTCTAAGTCTGTTTTATCAAAGATAATGTGAATTGAGACTTCAACACTCAATGTCTTCTTGTTGAACACTCTGTAGGCCTTACTGTCTGTGGCAAATCCAAGAAAGATTCCTTCATCTGACTTAATGAAATTTTGTCAAAGCATCGCTTTCCATTGTTGAGAATGTAGCATGCATGTACCAAAAACATAAAAGTAGCTGACACTTGGGTTTCTTCCTTTCCACAGTTCGTAGGGTGTCTTCTTGATCAAAGAGTGTATCAGTGATCTATTCTGCGTGTAGCATGCAGTGTTGACGATTTACGCGGTATATTCAGCAGATAAGTCATCGCTAGTAGTAGAGTTCTTCCAGCCTCTATCAAGGTTCTGTTCTTTCTTTCAGCTACTCCATTTTGTTGAGGAGTTCGTAGAGCTGAGAAGTTATAACTTATGCCATTGTCTGTGCAAAACTGGTCCATTTCTAAGAAGTCGAATTCTCTTCCATGATCACTCCTTATGGCCTTGATTTTCTCTCCTTTCTCGTTCATCACCAGCTTGAACATTTTGATTAAATGGGAGCTCGTTTAATCATTTGAAGTTAGGAAGAATACCCATGTGAATCTGGTGTAGTCATCGACTATAACTAGAGAGTATCTTTTTCCTCCAAGACTAGTTGTTGGAATTGGCCCAAATAGATCCATGTGGAGCAACTACAGGGGTTTGTCGATAAAGTTGGTAGTTTTGCTCTTGAATGAGCTTCTGGTTTGCTTTCCAAGCTGACAGGCATTGCATGGCCTTTCTTTTACGAAGTTGAACTTAGGTAGGCCAGCAACAAGATCTTTTGATGCTAGTTTGGACATACTTTTGAAGTTTAAGTGAGACAACCGTCTATGCCATATCCAGCTCATTTCTTCAGATGCTTTTGCCAGAAAACATATTGTGTCATCTGAGCTTAGTTGACCAAGATCCACTGTGTAGACATTTCCTTCTCTTGTCCCGGTTATCTATACAGCAGATGTCTTCAAATCTCTAACTTGACATTGGTTATTGAGGAATGTTACTTGATGACCCTTGTCGCAGAGTTGGCTGATGCTTAGAAGGTTGTGTTGGAGACCTTCCACATATGCTACTTTGCTGAAAGATAATGCACCATTGCCAGCAGAGCCGTATCCTTTTGTCTTGCCCGACCCGTTGTCTCCAAAGATGACTGAGGGACCCTCCTTTTTTATGTAGTTAGATAGAAGGGCTTTGTTCCCTGTCATGTGTCTTGAGCATCCACTGTCCAGATACCAGGTTGTGATCGTGGAGCTCTTTTCTAGTCAAAACATTGAACCTTCATTTTGGTACCCATATTTGAATGGGTTCTTCTTTGTTAGTTCCTTTGGGGACCCAAATCTGTTTAATCTTGGGTCTCAAATGCATGGAATTATAATAACACTTGGCAGCCTTGTGACCATATTTATTGCATATAAAACATCTAGTATGATGTATGCTTATGTGTGTATGATGATTCATCCTCCATTTGGACTTATGTGGTTCTTTAGTTGTCCTTCTGTTAAACTGATTCTCATTCTTTCACGTGTCCTTGGATTTCATAAATAGTGATGAGTGTGCATTACCTCTACTATACCTTCCCAGTTGATTCGTAGAGTTGGTCTTGCTTGACTCTACGATTCTTTGAGGTTGGTGAGTAGAGGTTAAGTTACTCTTCTCTTTTATGAAGCCCAGGCCAGCATGAGATCCTTTACTCCTTTGAGTATGAATGGAAACAGTAGAACAAGGTTGAACTTGTTCTTCCTTCTGTGAGGATTTCACAAAGGTAATGCTTCTACTAAAACTTGAGGCATTACTAGTGCTAGTTTCCTTTGTCTTTTCCACACATGGCTCTAAGATAGATTCCCTAAAGCCTAAGCATGTTCTGTCGAATGTACTTCTCTGACTAAAGAGTAGGGAGTCCATGGATGATGAGGATTTATTCCATGTAGAGATAGTCTTTTCTAGTTCCTCAATTTTAGAGGTTAGATTAGACTCTCTTTGTGCAATGAGTTTATTTGTATGTTTTAAGATCTCATTCTCAGCCTCAAGTTTGGAGAGAAGGTTAGTACTTAGAAGGGCTGTTTCAAGCTCTTCTTGAACTTTCTACTTCTCCTCTTGAAGAAGTGAATGATCCTTAGACAAAACTCGAACCACTTCATATATCTTGATGTAGATCGATTGGTTATGCCATCTTGGTCTGCAGTTCTTAAATCATTTATGTCTACATCAGGAGAGTTGAAGTCAAATACCTCATCGAGACTTACATCATGTATGTTGAATTTTTGTTTGTCCTTTGCATGTTTGGCCATTAGGCACAGATTAGCCATTTGTGGTTCTTCATCAATTTCGGAGTCAGGATTTGAGTCATTGTCTGAATCACTCCACGATCCTCCAGCTACCAGGCCTTTGTCTCTCTTTTGAGGCCTTTTTGTTGCCTTTGTATTCCTTCTTTGCATGTGATTTCTTCTTTAGTTCTTCTTTGAGAGGTTTGCTGCAGTTGGAAATGAAGTGGCCAGGCTTCTTGCAGTTGTAGCATAGATCATTCATTTGCTCATGGCTGTTGTAATTGCTGACCTTCTTTGGCTTGCTAGTTTTTCCTTGACGCATGAACCTTGTAAGTCTCTTTACCTGCATAGCAAGGTCTTCATCATCGTCCTTATCATAATCAGAGTCAATCCCAGTGTTGACCTTAAATGCACCTTCAGTTGCCTTGAGAGCAACACCCTTATCCTTCCTTTTTCCTTCTGATAGGGTTTCAGCTCGTTGAGTCAGCTCCAGTTCGTATAGCTATTGAACTATCATCTCGTGAAGATTATTTGACTCTCTTATAGCAGTGGTTTTGGCATCCCACCTGCTCGGTAGAGCTCTCATGAACTTTATGATCAGATCTTTGTTTTGATAGATCTTCCCATACGCTCGTAGAGAGTTGAGCAGAACGTTGAATCTCTCATAGGTGGCAGTTACATTTTCTCCTTGAACACGAGCAAACATTTCATACTGCTGTGTCAGGAGTGATTGTTTGTTTTCTCTTACTTCTTCAGTTCTTTCGTGCATGATGAGCAGTGCTTCCCAAACCTCCTTAGCTGTTTTGTTGTTGACAACGTTTTCGAACATATCGTCTTCTAAGGATTGAAACAGGATGTTCTTGGCCTTTTTGTCAAGTTGGACATCTCTCTTCTCGTTGTTTGTCCACTCTTCTTTGACTTTAATTTGTATTCTGTTTGGATCGTCAGTGGTTGGTGCAAGCTTTGTTGGAACATAGGGCCCATTCTGAATAGTCTCAAATAGATCTTCATCTATTGAGTCCATGTATGCTTGCATCCTGACTTTCCAGTTTGCAAATTTATCCTTGTTGCACATTGGTGGCTTGCTGCCTCCTCCAGTCCTAGATTTGCTTGGTACGTGTGTAATTGGATCTACTAAAGCTTGTAAGTTGTATAATAGAACCTTCTCTGATACTAATTGTTAGTTCCTAGTTGGCACAATAGTTATCTAGAAGGGGGGTTGAATAGATATTTAAAAAATCTGTTCTTTTTAAACTTGTTCGTTGATGATGATTAAAACTTCGCGGAATTAATGTTTGTTTTAATCCTTTATGAAGTAGTAGAGTTATGAGAGTGAGACAATTATAGCAGTTATGGCAGATATAGCAGTTATAGTATGAAATTAAAAGACAGTCGTTTTAAGTGGTTCAGAGCACTTAAAGCTCCTAGTCCATTATTCTACTCCTCGAGTAGGAAATCTACTACTGATGTCTTTTACAACTTCTGAATCACACAGATTCCTTCTAGACCAGCAGTCTATGAACTTCTTAGTTCACTCTTGAACTCTTCAAGTCCAGCAGACTTGGCTCTCTTACAGTTCACTTAGAACTCTTCAAGTCCAGCAGACTTGGTACTCTTCTTCAGTTGATTGGTAAATGTTGAGTTCTTGATGATTGCTACTCAGTTGATGTTTAAGCACTTGTTCGAAAGAACTGAGTAGCTGAGCAAGCTTTTCTATATCTCAGATCGTAGAGTTGAGCTTTGAGAGTTCTTCACGTTATTTGTTCAATGCTTGCTTACTTATCTCTCATCTACTTGATTTGCATATATATGATCTTCAAAACTATCCGTCGAATCCATCCGTTGAAGCATTAAATGCATTTGACCTTTCTGTTCTTTGATGGAGACATTTCTGTACATCTTCTAAACTGCATTCTGGCCCACTGACACTGCAAATTGCTTTCTCACCTAACACCTGAAAAGGTGTTTTCCCCCTTACCAATGGTACTTTCCTTAGCTTCTTCAATATGCTTCTTTGTTGAATACTAAGGATATTTCTTATGACTTTGGGACTGGTGAGTACTGCAACGTTTAGAATCCATTCCTCTTATGTTGGAATCTGTCTCCACACAAATCATGAGGCTTGACGTTTTTTGACACAAGACAGATGATACTCTACGATGCAGATCATGGTACTCTACAATTCAAATCGTGGTGACTTGTCCCCTTGGTGCCTGGTCTGATGTTATCAGCCGAGAGCACTACAATTTCTCTTAAACATTTGCACACTACGATATTCGTTTGCTTGAGTTTTAAACTCTACGTTTCCGAGAGCACACTACGTTCGTTGAGTTGTAAACTCTACGTTTTCGAGAGCACACTACGATCGTTGAGTTGTAACGTTTCTGAGAACACACAACGATCGTTGAGGTGGCTCGGCAAACGTTGGGACCACTCTACAATTTCCGAAGAGGCCCTTCAAGGCAGGCACACTACAATCTTTGAAGCTCTACGTTTCTGCCTTAACTTCTGCAATGTTGATCAGATTGATACACTACGATTTCTTCAAAGCCTATCTATTACATCTCAAGATCAACCTAACAGCTTTGATCTTTCTATCTATACATTCAATTACATAATGATACACGTTAAGAGCTTAGATCAACCTAACAAATTTGATCTATCACTAAGTCCTTGTACATATATTCCTTGAAGGACTTCACAAATAATCATTAGCATATACATTTAAAACAACAAATCATAATATGCATTCTCCCAACATAAGTGTATGGTCATACATTTGTACAGTACGTGGTTAAGGGTCAAGGCTTGACCAGATAAATTATATCAGTGACAATCCCTAAAGTTATATTAAGAATATTGAAGTTCAGTTTGGAAACCCTAACGATTGATAAGAAACCCTAAAACCGGCTCTAGAAATCCTAATTTCAGTTTTGGGAATCTGAAATCCTAATTCGAAATATTAAAACACTAATCTGGGAGCTAAAAGGTGAAGTATAAGGCTCTAGTGTAATGATTACAAACTTAATTAGGGTAAAACCTAACAAATTAGTTAGAAAACCCTAATTCATAAATTACAAACCCTAATTTCTAATTGGAAATCCTAATTGCTAAATTAGGAACCTTAATCGCTAATTTAGCAAGCTTTATGTTAATTTGTAAATTTTAAACTTAGTTTCCAAGTTCAATATGATTAGAAAACCTAATGTAATTAGGAAACCCTAAATTATATTTTTAGAAAGATTAAATTTCCATTTTTAGCCTAATAAGAAATCCTAGAAAATCATTGTACAAAACCTTAGGGTTAAACCCTAAGGATGTGATAACCCGAGATTTCGAATAATCAAAATTTTACGAATAAATTTTTTTTAATTAATATTAATATTGATAATCAATTTTGTGACAAGTATATGTGATACGAGTCTCGAGAAGGTCAATTTGTATATTGACTAATAAATTTAGAGTAAAGTTGTGCTTAACCGCTTTAGAAACTATAACCCTAATTTCTGGAAAAGAGATTCAATGGAAAATATAATTAAAATAATTATATTAATGAGTACGCGTGTGTATCGTTTAGAATTTTAGATCAATGGTTGATCAGGATAACGTTTAAAATTATAAACCCTAATAAGAGATTAGAAACCCTAATATCAGGATTAAAAACCCTAACGTACCGTTAGAAACCCTAATCGAAAGCCAGGAAACCCTAATGTGTGTATTAAACTTTAATATGATTAGAAAATCATAATTATATTTTAGTTATCTTAGTTTCTATTTTACAAACCCTAATTGTAATTTAGAAATTTTAATTTTTCTAATAAAAACCCTAAATTAGAAATTGTAGAAACTAATTATGTAAAACCTAAGGGTTAGGACCTTAAGGTTAAACCCTAAGGGTTAAACCCTACGGGTGTGACAAATTACAAGTATGCCATTAAAAATAAAATACAAATGACAAAAATACCCTTTTTACATTTTTAATGAGCTAACTTGTAAAATTGGTAATACCTTTAGTTGGTGACCTAATTGCTTGACCATTGTGACATATATCTCAGCTATTTACTGATCAAAACCGACAACTAGCATTGGGCATTCATTGAATTCATTATATATGAGATTTAGAGAGAGAAAGTCACAAAACTTAGCCATTTTGCTCTCTTGCTCTCACCAACTCTCTCTCCCATCCAAAGCTCCGAAATTCTAAGGTAGATCAGTCACTAAATCACCTCTAGAAACATCAAGTTAAGATTAGGAAGATCAAGATCAAGATTTGAACAAGAAGGTATAAACCCTAAAATCTAATTTGATCTTCTATGCTAAGAATTTTTTTTTTGTTTAAGTGTTTAGAATCTTGCTAATGGATGTTTTATGAAGATCTATGATGATCTATCATGAATCCATTGCATCAAAGTGCCTTAAAATGATGTTTTTCAAAATCTGTTCTTGAGCAATTTTTGTGGTCTAACAAGAAATGTTAGTGGCCACAGATCATTGGTCGTTTACTATTTTTGTTGTTTTAAAGTTGTTACATGTAGCCTGGTATGTGTTCTTTAATCTGCAAGTGGAATAAGTGTCATTAGATGTCTAGATTTCATTTTATTAACGGTCAAAACCCGTTGACCAGTCCATTTCTGGGCAACCCAGAATTGCATGAACACCGTCTGACAACGTTTTGTTGGCTTGATATCTGACAGTTTTTTGGGTTTTGATAAATTTTATGGTCACCATGTTGTAGCTTGTATAATGGACTATAGATCTGAGTCTTTAGGCCTCTTAAAACATCAACAGATGGAACAGGGTAGATGGTCAAACTAGGCCAGACGGCCATGACTTAGCATTTTTTGAATTTCCAGAAACTGGAAGAACACAACTTTCTAACCATGTTTGACCGAGCTAAATCTGGCTAGTGTTTTGTTGTTTGACTGATTCGTTGCTTTAGTAATGTTCCTTGACATAAGGAATTCATACTTGAACCATTATATTACATGAATCATGACTGGAATGTATAGAAAAATAATTTAGAAAGTGGCCACTCAAACTGCTGGGTTTCTGGGAAAACCCAGAAACACTCTGACAGTGAGTTTGAGGGCTTTGATCTTACATCTGGGTAATGTTATGTCTTTGATGATGGTTGATTCTTGTAGTGTTACCTAAACACTACAAGGTCATGGTTCGAAATTGCCTAGAAACATGTTATATTGGAAATTAAAGACAGTCAAACGAGCCACCTTGAACTCGGGTCTGACAGTGTTCTTGAGCTCAAGAACACCTAAGACGACAGACAAGTGTCGCTATAGGCTTTAGCGACGGTTTTATTTATTTTATTTTTGAATATTCCTAAATTATTTAAAAATAGAAATAAATTATAAAATTACTAAAAATGGTTTTAAAATTATTTTAAATTACGAAAAATAACTTTTAATTATTTGGGACATTTTTCATTAATATTTATAATTATTTGGATATTAATGATATTTAATTTATTTAATTAGTGTGTTAAATAAATTAGAGAAAATGATTTAATATTATGAAAAATCATTTTAAATAAGAATAATATATTTAAAAATATTTTGAGTTATAAAATTTGACTTTTAATATTTTTAGAGAAATTTTATTAATAATTTAATATTAATGATATTAGATTTATTTAATTATTAAATTAATTAAATAAGTTAAAAATGATTTTATTGATTTAAAAATCATTTTAAATAAGAATAAAGTGTTAGAAAATATTTTGAATTATAAAATATAATTTTCAATATTTTGGAGAATTCTCATTAATAAGTTAATATTAATGATATTAAATTATTTATTTATTAAATTAAATAAATGAATTAAAAATAGTTTTATTGATTTAAAAATCATTTAAAAATGAGAAAGAAAATGTTTTAAAAATATTTTAAGTTATAAATAATGACTTTTAATATTTCGATAATAATTACATTAATATTTAAATATTAATGGTGATGATTAAAAATGATTTTAATTATTTTAAAAATCATTTAAGTAGAATATTGATGATTTAAAAATATTTGAAGTTATTAATAATAACTTTAATATTTTGACAACTATAACATTAATTTTCTTATATTATTAAATATTAATGATAATAAGATTATTTGATAATTAAATCATTTAAAAATGATTTAAGTGTTTGAAAAATTATTATAAATCATAATAATTATTTATAAATTATTAAAAGCTTCTGAAAAAATATTATAAATGATATATGACTTATCTAAATTAATATTGAAGCTTAGAGACCAAGTTTAATTGACAATCAATGTGTTAATTATCGGATAAGGTGACCAAAACACCGAGAATGGACCGAAGTCCAACCAGACCGAACTAGTTAGATTTGTTAAGTGTTTATGTAGGTTATAAACACTAATGTGACTATGTGGTAATGTGTCTAGGAGAAGATTGAGTGTGAATTACAGTGTTACGTGTTATGAAATATTGTGCTAATTATAAGATCGATACTATTGGTTATAGGTCTTACGAAAGCATATAAGTTTATTGTGTAGCTGTAATCAACGCGGAAGGCAAGTTTCCTAACTCAACCTTGAGTTAATATTGTTCAATTATTATAGTGGTTAATTATTGTTAATTATACCACGTCCAGGGATTTATTGTTGATTATTCGTAGTTAGTGCATATTTAATAATTCAAATTGAATTACTGATTCTGAAAATATATTCGTAGAATAATTGTTGTTGGATATTTAAATTCGTAGAAGCTCATATTGACAGTACAGATAATTCATGTTTATTGTCAAATTATGTTGAGAAATGTCTTAGCTAATTATTTTGGACTAGACGAACATTTGTTAAAACTTGATAAGTTCGAGAAGAGAATTCAATTATTATTGACAGATCGATGCCAATTATTTCAGCTAGATCAAGAAGTAACTAGAATTTGAAATCACAGTATTTCGTTGTTAAATCAAAATCTTGATTCTGAGACTGAGAAGAACAACCTTTTATATAAAGGGAACATTTTAGGTCGTATATTCGACCATTGCGCACTATTAAGTATTATGCATAATATAAGGTACAAGGAGTTGGTCGGCTCTAAGTACTTACAGAGGGATATGATTTAATCTTTATGGTTATCTGATACTCCTGCGTATGTATCAAAGTAAATCTTTGATAGATACCTGAGAAGATAGAAGTTCTAGATTTTGTTTGATCACTCAGCATAAATCTGGAAAACATTCCACTTTGTTATTGCGTAGAATTGATTCTTGATTACTCAATAGAATATCGTAGAAATATTGAAAGCGTTGTACTCTTTCATTATCAAATTATTGTGTTGCCTAGAATACGAGAAGACTTGTTATTGATTAACGATTTGTTCAGCTATTTCAAAGTTCCCCGAACTTTGGTTTCATTCTATCAAACTAGATAGTCTGTTCTTATTGATTCGTATACATTTATTGTATGTCTTAACTTGCGGGGAAAACTTGTTGCTCACCCTTGCTAAAAATAAAACATTTCAGCTAAGAACGAAAAGGCCAGCGGGTCAAAGAAGATCAAAGGCAAAGGCAAGATGTTTGAGTAGTTATAAAGAACTTATTATTATGTTGTATTTGTAAACCCTTTTTGTTTATCTAAGGGGTATGTTTGTAATTTTAAGGTTAGCAAACCTGGGACTTATGTATTAACAACTTATATTAATGAGTTATGTATTCCTATTTATATTTAAATGGGTAGTTAGATGTTATTATATTATGGATCGCGAACACCAAACTCTGGGGTTAGGTTACCCGGACTTGGGGGTGTCACAAAGGGTCAAACCCTAAGGGTTAGCCAAGATTACTTAAATGCCATTAAATTTGAAAGCAAAAAGTCCAAATTACCATTCTTGTATTATTGAAGGTAACTTGTATATATTGCAAAAATTGAGTTGGTAAACCAACTTTATATACTCCATGTGCCTTAAATCACAGCAATCAGCCATTTCATCTCAGCCTTATACATTACACTTATAAGATTTATAGATTAGAAACATAGAAAATTCAAAAAGTGGGCTAATTTTTTCACAAACACTCAACCAATACTTTCTCTCTGTAGACTTATAAAAATATTAAGCAGACCAATCCCTAGAATGATCCATAGCATCTCAAGAATAGATCATGATGATCATATTCAAGATCAAAGCTAGAAAGAGGTATAAACCCTAAATTATGGAAATCATGTAATTTATGTTATATGTTAGGATTTGTTGTTTTAAGTTGTGTATTAGGGTGTTATTTAGTGATCTAGGTTGTTACATCCTAGATCCATATCATCTAGAGGCACGAAAATCAAGTTTTCAAAACAGATCTATGAACCCTAATTTGTGTTCTGACAGCCTAATGTTAGGGGTCATAGATCCTTGGGTGTTAATGATTAGTTGTGTTTTAAGTTATAGATATGTTCTCTGTCATGAGGAGAGTAGACTGGAAGTGGAATCACATCTATACAATGTCTAGATCTCCAGTTATTGGTAGTCAAACAGGGTTGACTAATCATGGAAATGGAATTCGGGGTAACCCAGATTATCCAGAAAACTCCGACAACCATTTTTCAGGTCTTAGATCTTACCGTGTTTAAGTTTTTATGTCATATTAGTGTCTGATTTGTGTTACCTGACATGAGTACTATCTATCCATGCCTCTAGAATCCTTAGATCCTACACAGAATCAAAGGAAATGATTGTCAAAGTAGGGTTGACAAAACTGCCGAAAGAAGATTTTGGGCAACCCAGAAATCTTCAAAGTCAGTTTTCTGCCCAGTACTTTGACAATCTCAAATCTTCATTTAATGATGTTGTTATGTAGATCTAATGTTATAGAGTGGTTTTAAGACCCCAACTTTTATGAATAAAGATTAATTTTTCTCGAAATATATTTTTGAATATTATGGTGTGGATTTGATATAATGTTATAGTTGTGGGTATTATTTACAAATTTTGCAAAGTAAGCAAGTGGTTATATAATATTCAATTGGTCGGGGAATATTAGTTTTAACAAGGAATATTCGTACAATGACACAATCATTGGTGGACCCCACAACGAAAGTATTGTCGTAGTTAGAAATCGACAGAATTATCTTTTTATAAAACTAACGGCGAAAGTTTTACCGTTAAACTGTTGAACTACCCGGTGGTAAAAGTACAGTAATACGCGTGGTTGCATAGTAGCACATGGTATTAATTATTGATGCTTACGTGAGAAGTCACTCACTTTATACTCAATTATTACTACGATAATTCTTTGCATCATATCTCTCGTATTATTATTGATTCAATTATTGTCACGATTATCATCGCATAATATTTATATTGTTAAATCAATAATTGAGACGACAAAGTTGTTCATATTATTATTTGCAATATTGACAATGTCTAGAAAGTTCTGTCAAGGAGAGGTTTGGTCACCTAATTGCGGCGCCAATAAGGAGAAATCCTTATCGAAAAGCCCCCCTGTTTCACAGGACGATCCGGTTGTTAAATATTGTGAGTTATAATATTAATGATGAATAAGTTCGTGTTGATTAAAGATGAAATTGATATTTTCATTGCGTTGGGATTATTAGTGTTAATGGAAATCGACACCTATTCCGATAATAATTGATGTCTGGAGGTTATGATGAATAAGTTCATGTTGATTAAAGATGAAATGATGAATAAGTTCGTGTTGATTAAAGATGAAATCGCATGCCTGGTGAATTCTTTTGTTATTCCATTCTTTATTATTCTGTTGGAATAACCTATCTGTGTGATCTATCGCATGCCTAGTGAATTCTTTTGTTATTTCATTCTTTATTATTCTGTTGGAATAAGTTGTATGTGCGGTCTATCACATGCATGGTGAATTTTTTTGTTATTCCATTCTTTATTATTTTGTTGGAATAACCTGTCCGTGCGGTCTATCGCATGCATGGTGAATGATCCTTCATATTCATTCCTTATTAAATTATGGAAATGATCTGTCTACGTGGATTACCACATGGCGGGCAAAAATCCATTTGCAGTATCATATATTCTATTATACTCAGTTGGTTAAATATTTGGCTTCTATACTCCATGAAATTAGTAGAATATCCTGGATATTTGTGCTTCATCCAGTATCTTTTCATGGAAATATTCTTCTGAGCATTCTTGAATTTTACTCCACAAAATAGTATCATGTTGACAATTTGGACCTTATTGATTTCTGGATAAATTATATTATAAATCTTTAAAAATTTATCCTGAACTTGTTTTATTGAATTCTTATATCATTGTTGTGAGACCCCAGATTTTATGAATAAAAATTTAATTTTCTTGAAATATTTTTTTGAATATTATGGTGTGGATTTGATATAATGTTATAGTTGTGGGTAGTATTTATAAATTTTGCAAAGTTTGCAAGTTGTCATATTATATTCGATTGGTCGGGGAATGTTTATTTTATCAGGGAATATTCGTGCAACGGCACAATCATTGGTGGACCCCACAGCGGAATTATTATCGATTAAGAAAGCGACAAAAATATTTTATGAAAATAACGGCGGAAGTTTTCACAGATTATCTTGTTGAACTACTACGTAGTAAAAATACGATGTCTGGCGTGGTTGCATAATAGCACACGTTATTGATTATTGATGATTATGTGATAAGTCACTCAGTTTTGTTTTATTTGTATTATTAAGGTAATAAAACAGAATACTTTATAAAGTTATTCTATAAATAGAATATATTATATTTTATTATGCATAGTGTTGCATAGTGCCTGCATAGTGCCTGCATAGTGTTTTGTATAGTAAAATCTTTTTATATAAAACAGAATATTTTTATAAAGTTATCTGTTTTATTAGACAATAATTAGAATATATTGTATTTTCTTATGCATAGTGTTTGCATAGTGCCTGCATAGTGTTTGCATATTAAAATCTTTTATAAAGTTATTCGTTTTATTAGATTATAAATAGAATATATTATATTTTATTTAAAAGATTTTGCTTTAAATATGGACCGTTAGATTAAAGTGAATCAATCTGGACCGTTCATGAGTTAGTTATTATGCAGTCCATTTTTCTATAAATAGAAGCTCATTCATTCATTATTTCTTACGAATTCATTGAAACTCTAGAGAGATAAACTATATAGAGAAAAAAGAAAAGTATTCTGCTATTTCACTATTCATATATCCAATACTCTTCTTCTTAAGGTAAGGAATATTATTTGTTGTACTCATAAGGGGTATTCTTTCTTTCTTATTCATGAAGAGAACCTCTGTTATTCCATTCTTTATTATTCAATTGGAATAGCCTGTATACGCGGGATACCCTATACTTGGTAAAATTCTTCTGTTATTCCATTCTTTATTATTATTACATTTGAAATATCACATGCATGCGTTTTCTGTGGGACCTAGTTAAAATCTTTATTATTATTGGTTAGAATATCACATCACCATGCGTTTTACTATTTGGACTGGTTAAAATCTTTATTAGTATACGTTAGAATAACTTTCATACATCTGAAAGTACCGCATGCATGGTGATTTTTGTTATTATTAGTTCTTTATTATTACATTGGAACATCATGTATGTGTGCTTTTACGCATGACTGGTTCCGATTAATTATTATTCTCGTTGGAATAACATGTACATCTGAAATACCGCATGCATGGTGATTTCTTTTGTTATTCCATTCTTTATTATACTCGGTTGGTTAAAGTTTTGACTTCTATACTCCATGAAATTAGTGGAATATCCTTGATATTTGCGCTTCATCCGATATCTTTTCATGGAAATATTCTTACGAGCATTCTTGAATTTTACTCTACAAAGCAGTATCATGTTGACAATTTGGATGTTATTAGTTCCTGAATAAATTAATTCTTGAACTTGTTTTATTGAATTCTTATATCATTGTCATCATCCTCATGTTTATATTTTTTTTGAAAGTCATATGTGGCCTGTAGTGCATAGATGGACTTGGTATGATTATGACCAGGGATTATTCGGTGTAATCATTACCGTAATGTTACAAATGATGTGGAAAAAGTCCTCATTGGCCCGTAGTGCATTGATGGACAGTTTTTGGTATGATTATGGCTATGGATTCTTTTTTGCCGTAGTGCAAAGATGAATTGTTTTATAGCATGATCAGGACCGTTGATGAAAACATGATTATCTTAAGCCGTAGTGCATGGATAATTTGTGGTGGTGATACTAAAGAATATCCTTAGCCTAATGCAAGGGTGATTCGATGATGTGGATTATTTATTAAGCTGAGTCCCAGCGATAAAAAGTGATGAAAAACCTTTTAAATCATAGAAGATAGTAGATTTTATTCCCTACTTGACTCTTCTAATGGATTGCTTGTTCCGCATTATAGTTATTATATTGTATCAGTTTAACACTGTTGAAGGCTAACGATAAATTATTCTGCATTATCTTAGTCATAATATTTCTTACTGGGCTAGTTAAGCTCACCCTTTCTTTCAGTGTTCTCTTCAAGAAATGAGAATATAGCTGGGACGAGTCGGGGACGGAGTGATGGACCAGATGATAGTATTAGTAGTCCTCACTATTCTGTGAAATAGTGTGATAATAATTGTAATGAGGACTCCTTTTGAGTTTGTATACTCTCTAGTAGACAATATTTGTATTCAAACTCACAGTTTATGTTTTGTCGTATTGTACACGACAGTTGTATTATTAAGTTGTATTTGAATTCTGTACCATGTATCTGGCGACTCAACATGGGTGATGTATACCTATTTTGGGGGCGTTACAGTTGGTATCAAAGCTTAGGGATAGATCCCTGGCTAAGATGTGAGACTAGAACTAAAAGGGGAGAGACGGGGAATTCCTTCGCTAGTATGACCTACCTAAGTATATTTGATATTTAATTGGTCGGTCAGAGTATAGAGATAATATGTGATATATTAATTAACCCTTATTTTGTGGCAGTATTTGAAAATGGCATCTGAAAATGTTGAGATAAGCAATGGAGCACAATAGATTGTTGATTCTCCACATATCAATAATCAGGACAATGTGCAACAGGATGGCGATAATCCTCCTGTAAACAACAACACTGATCAATTGACGAACGACGGTACGTTTAGGAGCTTTTTAGAATTCATGCAACATCAGGCGAAGGCGGCTCCTGTTCATAATGCAGGAGGAAACAATGGCAACCCACAGTTGGTCACCGCTAAGCAATTCAAGGAGCTCGGACCACCAAAGTTTTTGGGAAAGCCAGAACCACTTAAGGTGGAGACGTGGTTAAAGCAGATCACCAAGATATTTGATGTCTTGGGATGCTCCGAGGAGCAAAATGTTCCTTTTTCCACCTTTATGTTACGTGAAGAGGCGGATCCTTTGGTGGGAATCGTAAAAGCGTACTTGACTGGCCTTTCAAGATGTCTTGAGAGATGTTCCAAGAGTACATTCAATGACAAGTACTTTCACGAAAGCATTTCGTCACATGAAGGAGGTGGAATTTATCAAGTTGAAGCAAAACAACATGACCGTATCGCAGTACGAAGCCAAGTTTGCCGAGTTGTCCCGATTTGCGTCCCACTTGGTTGATAATGAAGAGAGAATGGAGCGGATGTTTTTAAGAGGTTTGAAACTGGAGATACGTCAATATCTTATTTCTCATAAACTGTGTTTGTATTCAAATGTTGTAAATAGGGCTCGATTAGTGGGTAGCGATAATGAGTCAACGCAACCAAAAAGAGAAGCGGTAGGTAAAATGATAACACCCGGATGATACTTGTCATCAAAGCGGTGACAATAAGCATGGAGGAATCAACATGCGAGAAATGGTAACCACTTGATTGGTAATCATGGTCAAAACAATAAGAATGGACATTTCAAGAAAGAAGGTTCAACAATGGCGTAAAGACACTCGGCAAGACTTTGTTTAAAGGAAGAAGAATTACCACCGGTTGTATGTTACAAATGCGGACGGGGAGGGACACATCGAATCAAAGCTATCTGTGACAATCCAAAATGTGTTTTAATTGCGGAAGAGAAGGTCACCTAGCTCGATTTTTGTCGTATGGTGAAGTCAATTCCGATTGGGATAGTGATTCCAAAGGATGTCCCAGACAAGCAAAGCGGTAGTTTAAGAGAGAGCATTTTTTTTTTCATGACGACGAACCTGAATAAAATTATCACGGGTATGTTAGTCATAAACTCTTTGAAGTCTATACCTAGTGTTAAATCTGGGTTCTACTTACTCTTTTATTTCACCTAGTTGTGTTCAATGTTTGAAGTTAACTCCGGAGAAGTTAGACTTTGATATATCTGTTGGGAGAAACCTTCGTTACCTCCACTATTTATAAATCTTGTTCAAATCAACACTTTCACGTTACCTGTCGATCGTATCTCTTTGTAAATACTTGCCTTTGATGTGATTTTAGGAATCGATTAGTTAACTACTCATCATGCTTTTTGTAAGGCTGTTAGCTTTCATACTCCTAACCAACCTGTTATGCAAATTCAAGCAACCAAACCACTAAAGTCAATCATTGTCATATCAAGCCATAAGTAAAGAGCCCCGGTCCTTTCGTTGTTGACTTCGTTGTGAATAACGGTGACAAGTTAATAGGTATCAATGTGACGTGTTATCCAAGTCTTGGACGAGATTCAAAGTTTTGAATGATATTTCTTTTGTTAATAAATTTTCTAACGTATTCCTGAAGACTTCTTAGCCTAACCTAGAGCTTGAAATCGAATTTTGTATTGACCGCAGTACTAAACCCATTTCTAAAACCCTTAAATATTTCTTCAACTAAAATGAACGTAACATGCGCCAAAGACGTTGGCTCGGTTTGTTGAAGATTACGATCGTACCCATGATAATATCATCGTGGAAGTGCTTGACGTGGTAGGCGAGCGTTGAGTAAAAGGCGTATGCTGTTACAAGTGCGAATATACGAACCCACGTGAAGATAACGAATATATGATTAGAATCGACTTTAATCGACAAAGTTAAAGTCGCTTAAGCTACATACTCAGAGCTGATGAATGTGAAGAAGAAGGTTCAAGAGGGCGTTATTCTAGAAATAAGAATCGACGAAGAGAGGAAATCTCAACCCTCGATTTAATTGTTCCATTTGAAATCCTCGATGAAGTAGGAACTGTGGCCTATAGACTCATTTTACCGCCAAGTATGGTGCGTGTTCAGAACGTTTTTTTTTACGTATCGATGTTACGTAAATATGTGGACGACCCAAACCACATTATTAATTTAGAACTGGACGAGATAGCAGAAGATTTAACGTATGAGGAGATACATGTTAACATCTTGGATAAGAAGGATCATATTCGACGCTCAAAGGTTATACCTCAAGAGTTAGAAATTAAAGTGAAGTCAAGGTATCCTCACCTGTTCGGCATACCAGGTACGTACATAAATTTTGAGGGCGAAATTTCGTAAGGAGGGGAGATTGTGAGACCCCAGATTTTATGAATAAAGATTTAATTTTCTCGAAATATTTTTTTGAATATTATGGTGTGGATTTGATATAATGTTATAGTTGTGGGTAGTATTTATAAATTTTGCAAAGTGTGCAAGTTATCATATTATATTCGATTGGTCGGGGAATATTTGTTTTATCAGGGAATATTCGTGCAACGGCACAATCATTGGTGGACCCTACAACAAAATTATTGTCTGATTGAGAAAACGACAAAAATATTTTATGAAAATAATGGGGAAAGTTTTCTGATTAATCTTTGTTGAACTACTCGGTAGTAAAAGCATAATGTCTGGCGTGGTTGCAGTAGTAGCTGCGGTATTGATTATTGATGCTTACGTGATAAGTCACTCAGTTTTGTTTTAGTGGTATTATTAAGGTAATAAAACAGAATACTTTATAAAGTTATTCTATAAATAGAATATATTATATTTTATTATGCATAGTGTTGCATAGTGCCTGCATAGTATTTTGCATAGTAAAATCTTTTTATATAAAACAAAATATTTTTATAAAGTTATCTGTTTTATTAGACAATAATTAGAATATATTGTATTTTCTTATGCATAGTGTTTGCATATTAAAATCTTTTATAAAGTTATTCGTTTTATTAGATTATAAATAGAATATATTATATTTTATTTAAAAGAATTTGCTTTAAATATGGATCGTCAGATTAAAGTGAATCAATCTGGACCGTTCATGAGTTAGTTACTATGCAGTCTATTTTTCTATAAATAGAAGCTCATTTATTCATTATTTCTTACGAATTCACTGAAACTCTAGAGATAAACTATAGAGAGAAAGAAGAAAAGTGATATTCTTTACTTCACTTATTCATATATCCGAAGACTCTTCTTCTTAAGGTAGGGAATATTATTTGTTGTACTCATAAGGGGTATTCTTTCTTTCTTATTCATGAAGAGAACTTACGTTATTCCATTCTTTATTATTACTCGTTGGAATAACTTTGTGTATCTGTGAGGATACCCTATAATTGGTAAAATTCTTACATTATTCCATTCTTTATTATTATTACATTTGAATATATCTTATGCATGCGTTTTCTGTGGGACACAGTTTTATCTTTATTATTATTACATTGGAATAACTTTGTCTATGTGAAATATCGCATGCATGGTGATTTATGTTATTATTACATTCTTTATTATTACATTTGGAACATCATATCTATGCTTTACGCATGACTGGTTCCGTTAATTATTATTACATTGGAATAACACATACATCATGGTCACCGCATGCATGGTGATTTCTTTTGTTATTCCATTCTTTATTATACTCAGTTGGTTAAAGTTTTGACTTCTATACTCCATGAAATTAGTGGAATATCCTTGATATTTGCACTTCATCCAGTATCTTTTCATGGAAATATTCTTCTGAGCATTCTTGAATTTTACTCTACAAAGCAGTACCATGTTGACAATTTGGACGTTATTAGTTCCTGAATAAATTAATTCTTGAACTTGTTTTATTAAATTCTTATATCATTGTCATCATCCTCATGTTTATATTTTTTTAAAGTCATCTGTGGCCTGTAGTGCATAGATGGACTTGGTATGATTATGACCAGAGATTATTCGGTGTAATCATGACCGTAATGTTACAAATGATGTGGAAAAAGTCCTCATTGGCCCGTAGTGCATTGATGGACAGTGTTTGGTATGAGTATGGCTATGGATTCTCTTTGGTAGTAGTGCAAAGATGAATTGTTTTATGGCATGATGGGGAATAGTTGATGAAAACATGATTATCTTAAGCCATAGTGCATGGATAATTCGTGGTCGTGATACTAAAGAATATCCTTGGCCGTAGTGCAGGGGTGATTCGATGATGTGGATTATTTATTAAGCTGAGTCCCAGCGATAAAAAGTGATGAAAAACCTTTTAAATCATAGAAGATAGTAGATTTTATTTCCTACTTGACTCTTCTAATGGATTGCTTGTTTCGCATGATAGTTATTATATTGTATCAGTTTAACATTGTTGAAGGATAACGATAAATTATTATGCATTATCTTAGTCATAATATTTCTTACTGGGCTAGTTGAGCTCACCCTTTCTTTTACTGTTCTCTTCAGGAAATGAGAATATAGCTGGGACGAGTCGGGGAACGGAGTGATGGACCAGATGATAGTATTAGTAGTCCTCACTATTCTGTGAAATAGTGTGATAATAATTGTAATGAGGACTCTTTTTGAGTTTGTATACTCTTTAGTAGACAATATTTGTATTCAAACTCACAGTTGATGTTTTGTCGTATTGTACACGACAGTTGTATTATTAAATTGTATTTGAATTCTGTACCATATATTTGGCGACTCAAGATGGGTGATGTATACCTATTTTGGGGGCATCACAATTGTCATGATCCTCATGTTTATAATATGTTGAAAGTCATCTGTGGCCTGTAATGTATAGATGGACTTGGTATGATTATGACTAGGGATTATTTGGTATAATCATGACCGTAATGTTACAAATGATGTGGTAAAAGTCTTCATTGGCCGTAGTGCATTGATGGACAGTTGTTGGCATGATCATGACCATTGATGAATTCACGAATATCCTTGGCTCGTAGTGCATAAATAATTTGTGGTCGTGATACTAATGAATATCCTTGGCCGTAGTGCAAGGATGATGTGGTTTATTTATTAAGCTGAGCCTCAGCGATTAAAGTGATGAAAAACCTTTTAAATCATAGAAGATAGTAGATTTTATTCTCTACTTGACTATTCTAATGGATTGCTTGTTCCGCTGCAGTTAAACTTGATGTTTGTTATATTTGATCAGTTTAACACTGTTAAAGGCTAACGATATATTATTCTGCATTATCTTAGTCATAATATTTCTTACTGGGCTAGTTGAGCTCACCCTTTCTTTCACTGTTCTCTTCAGGAAATGAGAATATAGCCAGGACGAGTCGGGGAACGGATTGACGGTCCAGATGGTTGTTTTAGTAGTCCTCACTATTCTATAAAATAGTGTGACAATAAATGTAATGAAGACTCCATTGAGTGTGGATATTGTCTAGATGACAATATTCTTATTAAAACTCTTAGATTATATTTTTTCGTATTTTACACGACTGTTGTATAATTAAGTTGTATTTGAATTTTGAACCATGTATTTGGTGACTCAAGATGGGTGATGTATACCTATTTTGGGGGCATCAGAATGGTACCCTGACATCTTTTCTACATAATGGAACCACTAGATTACACTAAGCAAGACTGGAAATCAATGATCCAATACCTAGAAAGTAACCCCTCGAACTGTTCTTCATTTCTGGAAAACCCAGAAATGAAGAACATCTCTGACATGAATTTGTGAGGCCTATATCTCATTGATCTGATGTAGTATGGCCATAAAAGTTGTTTAAAGTTTTAGTATTACTTAAATACTGTAAGACCCCAACTTTTATAAATAAAGAGTAATTTTTCTCGAAATATATTTTTGAATATTATGGTGTGGATTTGATATAATGTTATAGTTTTGGGTATTATTTACAAATTTTTCAAAGTAAGCAAGTAGTTATATAATATTTGATTGGTCGGGGAATATTCGTTTAACAGGGAATATTCGTACGATGGCATAATCATTGGTGGACCCCACAACGGAAGTATTGTCGTAGTTAGAAAATGACATAATAATCTTTTTATAAAAATAACGGCGAAAATTTTATCGTTAAACTATTGAACTACCCGGTGGTAAAAGTATAGTAATACGCGTGGTTGCATAGTAGCACACGATATTGATTATTGATGCTTACGTGAGAAGTCAGTCAGTTATACTCAATTATTGCTACAGTAATTGTTGCATAATATCTCTCATATTATTGATTCAATTATTGTCACGGTATCATCTGCATAATATTTTATATTATTAAATCAATAATTGAGACGACAAAGGTATTCATATTATTATTGGCAATATTGACAATGTCTAGAAAGTTCTGTCAAGGAGAGGTTTAGTCACCTAATTGCGCGCCAATAAGGAGAAATCCTTATTGGAAAGCCCCCTCTTTCTTGGGAATGATCTGGTTGTTAAATATTGTGAGTTATAATATTAATGATGAATAAGTTTGTGTTGATTAAAGATGAAATTAATAGTTCCATTGTGTTGGGATTATTAGTGTTAATGGAAATCGACACCTATTCCGATAATAATTGATGTCTGGAGGTTATACTGACCAATCGGGTAATTAATCGGATAAATGAGCATTTAATTGCTATTAAATCACATGTTTATAACTATGTGTTCACATATGTGTACTATTGATTCATATGCATGTACTATTAGGGGAGGTGGTGCAAGATTGTTAATACTTGCATGACTAAATTTAAAATGGAGGTATAGATGAAGGTACTATACTATAATTATTTTTTTCAAATGTAAAGAACTATTGATTCACATAAATGTACTATTGATTCGCATGATGTACTATTAGGGGAGGTGGTGCAAGTTTGATAATACTTGCAGGACTAAATTAAAAATGAAGGAAAAGATGAAGGTATTATGTTGTAATATTTCGAGCCTCAAAACGTACAATTATCGAAACTATATTTTCTTATAAATAGAAGCTCATTCTTCTTTCATTCTCACAAATTCACTAAGACTCACAAGAGCAATTATAGAGAGAGAAGCTATAGAGAGAAAGAAGAAGAGAAGTATGTTACCTCACTATTCCAGTATCCAGTCTTCTTTAGAGGTAAGAGATATTATTTTGTTCAGTATTCATAGGAATAATATTTTCTTCCATACTCTGTAGTATGTGAGTAATATTATTTCATCTCGTATTCCTGATTATACCCTCATTTTGTTAAAGTATTGCTTCTATACTCCGTGAAATTAGTATAATATCCTTGAAATTTGCGCTTCATCTAGTATCGTTTCACAAGGATATTTTCTGCACATTCTTGTTAAATTTTAAGCTTTTCATGTCGGAGTACTGTCTATGATTAGTATTCATTTTTATGGTACTATTCACAAAGTACTATTCACGGGGTACTATTCATGGGTACTATTCACAAAGTACTATTCACGAGTACTATTCACAAAGTACTATTCACAGGGTACTATTCCTGAAGTACTATTCATGGGGTACTATTCACTCAGGTACTATTCACCCATGGAACTATTCATGACAAAAATTGATTTCTTTGTTGTCCAAATTATTTTTGATACAATATTATTCTTGAATTTTATTCCACAAAGCAGTATCATGTTGACAATTTGGACATTATTGAATTCTTGATAAATTAAGTTATAAATCTTTAAAAATTTATCCTTTGCTTTTTTTTAATTGAATTCTTATATCATTGTCATCATCCTTATGCCTATATTGTGATAAAAGTCATATGTGGCTTACGTGCATAGATGTACTATTGATTAATATGATTATGACCAGGGATTATTCGGTATAATCATGACCGTAATGTTACAAATGATGTGGTAAAAAATTCTCATTGGCCTGTAGTGCATTGATGGACAGTTGTTGGTATGAATATGACTAAGGATTATTCGGTATAATGATGACCATTGATGATTACACGAATATCCTTGGCCCGTAATGCAGGGATGATTCGATGATGTGGTTTATTTATTAAGTTGAGTCTCAGCGATAAAATTGATGATAAACTTTTTAAATCATAGAAGAAAGTAGATATCATGCTCTACTTGACTCTTCTAAAGGATTGCTTGTTCCGCTGCAGTTAAACTTGATGTTTATTATATTTTATCAGTTTAACATTGTTGAAGGCTAACGATAATTTATTCTTCATTATCTTAGTCATAATATTTCTTACTGGGCTAGTTGAGCTCAACCTTTGTTTTCATTGTTCTCTTCAGGAAATGAGAATATAGCTAGGACTAGTCGAGGAACGGAGTGACGATCCAGATGTTTGCATTAGTAGTCCTCACTATTCAGTGAAATAGTGTGATAATAAATGTAATAAGGACTCCATTTGAGTTTGAATACTGTCTAGAAGACATTATTCGTATTAAAATTCTCAGCTTATGTTTTGTCGTATTTTACACGACAATTGTATAATTAAGTTGTATTTGAATTTTGTATCATGTATTTGGCGACTCAGAATGGGTGATGTATACATATCAAGTTGCCCAGAAACCTTATAATCATGAATTTATGGGTGGTCAAACTACCTACCTTGCGAACTGAGTTTGAAGATCTGGGCAGGCTCAAGAACACCCAAGAAAACCTATAGCAATGGTTATGTCGCTATAGGAACCCTTTAGTGACAATTTATTTACAAAATTAATTATTTTATTAAATAATTAGAGAAAAATAGTTTTTAATTATGAAAAATACACAATAAATTCCTAAAAAATATTTTAAAGCCTAAAATGGGTTTTTAATTATTTTGAATATATTTCATTAATATTTAATATTTTTAGAATATTAATTGTATTTAATTTATTTAATTATTATAATAAAAAAACTACTTCTAAATGATTTTAATATTTGAAAATCATTTAAAATTATATTATGGTATAAGAAAATATTTTTAGTTATTTCTAATGAATTTTTAATATTTTGTGATGAATTTAATTAGTAAATTAATATTGATAGTGATTGATTTATCTAATAATTATATTAAATAAATTATGGAAAAAAGAATTAATGATTTAAAAATCATATAAAATGATTTAAATGTTATAAAAATATTTTAAGTTATAAAATATAACTTTTGTTATTTTGTCATGAAAAACATTAATATTTTAATATTAATGGCAATTATTAGATAATGTATTTAAATTTTTAAAAATCATATAAATGAGAAATTAAAGTATTAAAATGCTTTGAGATATTATAAATACTTTATAATATTATGTTGATTATTTCATTAATATTTGATATTAAATAAATATTAATGATAAAGGAATTAAGTGGTATTTAAATCATTTAAATACGATATTAATGATTGAAAAATCATATTAAAGGATAATAATTACTTGAAAATTATTATGAGCCTTTAAAAAATTACTTTGACTGGATAATAAATTATCTAAGATAATTGTTAAGTGTTAGGCAGAGTTTAATTGAACTTAGACTCGATAATTGTCCGATTAGGCAAACGGGATATCAGAATTGTACCGAACTCGACTCTGACTATAAAAGTTTAACTTGAGGTTAGGTCTTTTGTGCTGTATAGGATGATAAGGTTATATGTTTAGGTTATTTTATAATTATATATAACGGTATTATACGTTGATGATATTATTCTAATTTGTATATCGATATTATTTATATTAGGTCTTTAAATAAAGTTATATATACTGCGTAGCTATAATCAGTGATTCAGGTAAGTTCCCTTACTCCATCATTGTGCAAGTTTTCTCTAACTCGACCCCGAGTTGATATTATAAAATATGCTTGTGGTTAATCATTGTTGATTATACCATGTCTACGAATTGTTGAATCGCACTCTGTGAATATTGCATGTGTTCATCAACTATGTAAGGCTGATCACCTTCATTACCATTTGGTCTAGATATAGTTGTTCATGTTCATGTTCGTTCAGCTATGAAAATTTGTTCATGTTTGTTCACAATGTATATATTGTTGAATGTTATCCAGCTTGTTTTTTAATTCTTTCAATCATGATATATTCTTTATTGAACTTAAACTTGCTGGGCAAACTTGTTGCTCAACCTTGTTTATCATGATAAACATTGCAGATTAGGACGAATACGTCGGATAAAGGAAAGGTCAAAGATAAGTCCAGCTTTGGATTATATGTGCAGCTAAAATTGTGACATTAATGTATGATAATGACATTGTATGTCAATTAGGTTATGAATTATGTATTATATGAAGGTTCTCGACCTTGGGCATAGCGTGTAAAGTTTAATGTATAAACAATTTATGTTTATATCTTCCTTAGTAGTTATAGAATGATTGTACTAGATTAGCGGTGATTTGCAACCCGGATCTAGGGTCCCCACAGTTGATATCAAAGTTGTAGGTTATAAACCTAGGGTAGGATTACCTTAGACTAATAACCGCAGTGATTAAGATAAGGACTAACTCAAATAGAGTTAGTGGGTCGGTAAGATTCAAAGACGAATCTCGGTGAGTTATAAAGTTACAGAGTTCTCTAACTCTGATAATAAAGGTGAATGGTAGTGATAAATGAATAGAGTCTAAAAGACTAAAGTACATGGATAGGAGATCGTAAAACAAAACGATCATAGTATAGAAATGAATCGTAATATATACGATGAGATCACCCGGTGATCTGATAAGGTTATAACAGGGATAAGGATCAATCAAATGATTGAAAATTTTATGGCAACATTGTTGTGCGTCAATTGTACTACAAATTTGTACAGATTCAGGAAAGGATTATGAATACGGATTGAACAAAATTCATATTAAGAAGGGAGTTAAGATTAGGTGGGGATTTCAATTGAGGACTCATGTCAGCAGCTGAGTTGTATGATTCCTTGTTATGGGCGGGGAATTGTACTTGATGTAAAAACCACTTAGTTTCTGGTACTGATAATCATTGAAATGTTTGTGTCGCACTATTTGCTATATACCTGTTGAGAAGGTGATTCTTTTCTCATGTGTATAACAGATATGTAGGGTATAGTTAGAGAATATAAGGTTAAGTACGAGTTCTTAAAACTCATACTTATGGTACGTTTGTGACTCATAATTATATGAAATGTTTATGAACTCCTCAGCGAATGGACGCCAAAGGTCTGACTATGACAAGTTCTTAAACTCATATGATTGTGAAAAGTTCCTGAACTCATAAGTGTGGTAAGTTGGACGAACTGGGTAGAACTAAGTGTGAAATGAGTATTGAGGATAATTGGAATGCATTATTAAGCAATTGACCATTCGTGGAGACATTAGGTATTCCAAATCTTCTAGCTATGCTAGACTTCGAAATTTTTGACGTCAAGCTAAATACGCACTATGTGCTTTTGAAAATGAATTTTTATTCTCAACTTCTGGTAACCATTGTGTATGTGTGGACTTCGGGCCACTGGAACATCGTTACCTGTTGAGATGATAAAACTAATTTGCAAAGATTTTTGAACTATTTAAAGTATAGTCTATGCTACTTGTTTCGGCTAGACGATAATGATTTGAAATATCAAAATATATTTTTATTTATCACTTATGTATTATGTAACCTGATGCAAAGATGATAAAAAGTTGATGGAGTTGTAAATACATAAATACTTAGTGTTGAATTTGATTTAAAAATTGTTGTTCCACTATCGTATGATGTGTTATGACAAAGTCACTCGATGACGGCATCCTCAAAGCAAGAACGTGTCTACAATCTGACATCAAAGCGTCATTTTCAAGCTGTTTTTAAAATTTTAATTTGCCAACGGGGTTTGGCTATACATTAATATCTCAATTGAAATTTCTTATTGGTACGAGTCTATGCTATTTGATTTGGCTAGACCAACAATTATGAAAATTCTAAGCGTTCTTTGAAAATTTTCCTAAACGAATTATTTTGGTGCGGAATCCGATAAGACTGAGGCACAATTTTTGTGCCTATGGCAGTGACGAGAAACAGATCCAACCAGCAGTACATGGTCAGTACAGGGTATACCGGGCTAATCACCCTCTATGTCTGTAAGATATGACAGTTTGCGGATGAATTTCCATAAAAACCTTTTCAAAAATTAAAGCTCATGGTCTATATAACTCCTCAACGTGATTTCAAAATTTTAAATCTTGTGAGTGATGTTGTGGGTAGCATGTGGTGATGAGTATGAAAGGTATAAGGTGTAAGGTAAATTTTGGGGACGAAATTTTTAGAAGAAGGGGTGAATGTGACAACCCGAGAATTTGGATAATTTAATAAAATCTTAAAAGTATTAATTAAGGTTAAATAATAAACCTAGACAGAAAATAAGTGTATGGATTTGACATTTATGGGAAGGAATTTTGTGAATTTAAACATTTTTTTGGAGAATTATCCAGGATTAAGTGTATAAGTGTATATGGTCATACATGTGTACAGTACGTGGTTAAGGGTCAAGGGTTGACCAGATAAATTATATTAGTGACAAACCCTAAAGTTATATTAAGAATATCGACGTTCAGTTAGAAAACCCTAACGATTGTTAAGAAACCCTAAAAACGGCTCTGGAAACCCTAATTTTAGTTTTGGGAATTCGAAACCCTAATTCGGAATATTAAAACACTAATCTGGGAGCTAAAATGTTAAGTATGAGTCTTTAGTGTATTGATTACAAACTTAATTACGGTAAAACCTAACAAATTAGTTAGAAAACCCTAATTCATAAATTAGAAACCCTAATTTCTAATTGGAAATCATAATTACTAAATTAGGTACCCTAATCGCTAATTTAGCAAGCTTTATGTTAATTTGTAAATTTTAAACTTAGTTTCCAAGTTCAATGTGATTAGAAAACCTAATGTAATTAGGAAACCCTAAATTACATTTTTTGAAAGCTTAAATTTCCATTTTTAGCCTAATAAGAAATCCTAGAAAATCATTGTACAAAACCTTAGGGTCAAACCCTAAGGGTAATGTGACGCCCCCAAAACAGGTATACATCACCCATCTTGGGTCGCCAGATATAAGGTACTGAATACAAATACAAACTTAAATATACAACATGAGCTGTGAGTTTTAATACAATTATTGTCTTCTAGACAGTATACAAACTCAAAATAAGCCCTCGATATATTTATTATCATACTATTTCACAGAATAGTGATGACTACTAATGCAACCATCTGGACCATCAATCCATTCCCTGACTAGTCCCAGCTATATTCTCATTTCCTGAAGAGAATAGTAAAAGAAAGGGTGAGCTCAACTAGCCCAGTAAGAAATATTATGACTAAGATAATGCAGAATAAGTTATCAATAGCCTTCAACAGTATAACAACTGATAGAATATAATAGACAACAAGTTTTAGATCAACAACTGCAGTGGAATAAGCAATCCATTAGAAGAGTTAAGTAGAGCATAAAATATACTATCTTCTATGATTTAAAAAGTTTTTCATCAACTTTATCGCTAAGACTCAGCTTAATAAATAAAATCGAATTATCCCTGCACTACGGCCAAGGATATTCATGTAATCATCAATGGTCATGACTATACCGAATAATCCCTGGTCATAATCATACCAACAACTGTCCACCAATGAATTACAGGCCAATGAGGACTTTTACCACATCATTCATCACATTACGGTTATGATTATACCGAATAATCCCTGGTCATAATCATACCAAGTCCATCTATGCACGTAAGCCAAAGATGACTTTCAACATAATATAAGCATGAGGATGATGATAATTCAATAAAACAAGTTCAAGAATAAATTTTAAAGATTTATAAGTTAATTTATCCTGAACTCAATAGCGTCCAAATTGACAACATGATACTGCTTTATGGAGTAAAATTCAAGAATGCTCAGAAGAATATTTCCATGAAAAGATACTGGATGAAGCGCAAATATCAAGGATATTCCACTAATTTCATGGAGTATAGAAGCCAAAACTTTAATCAACTGAGTATAATAGAATATATGGAACCGCAAATGAATTTTTGCCGCCATGTGGTAATCCACGTAGACAGATTATTCCAACAGAATAATAAAAAATTGAATAATAGAAGAATTCACCAGGCGTGCATAATCCACACAGAAAGGTTATTCCAACAGAATAATAAAGAATGGAATAACAACAGAATTCACCAGGCATGCGATAGACCGCACAAACATGTTCTTCCAATAGATTAATAAAGAATGGAACTAGGTCATGCGTAATCCGCACAGACAGGATGTTCCAACAGAATAATAAAGAACGAAATAACAACAGAATTCAACAAGCATGCGATAGACCGCACAGACAGGTTATTCCAACAGAATAATAAAGAATGGAACCAGGTCATGCGTAATCCGCACAGACAGGATGTTCCAACAGAATAATAAAGAATAGAATAACAACAGAATTCACCAGGCATGCGATAGACCGCACAAACAGGTTATTCCAACAGAATAATAAAGAATGGATAAACAGAAGAATATCACCATGTATGCGGTACTTCACATAGACATGTTATTCCAACATAATAATAAAGAATGGAATAACAACCCTTACGAGTATTGAAAGAAAATAACTCTCTTAATGAATACGAAAGATTAATACCCCTTACGAGTACAACAAATAATATCCCTTACCTTAGAAAAATTGAATAATGGAGTAGTGAAGTAGCAGAATACTTTTCTTCTTTCTCTCTATAGTTTCTCTCTCTAGAGTTTCAGTGAATTCGTAAGAAATAATGAAGGAATGAGCTTCTATTTATAGGAGAATGGACTGAATAGTAACTAATTCATGAACGGTCCATATTGATTTCCTATTAAAACTTAAAGCAACGGTCCATACTGATTTACTATTAAAACTTTAAATCAGCGATCCATATTGATTTACTAGTATAACTTTCCACCAGCGGTCCATATTGATTTACTATTATATCTTCAACTAACTATCCATATTGATTTACTATTATAACTTCAACCAACGGTCTGAAAAATTATCACATCTCCTCATGGAATAATATTGTACTCAAAAATAATTTGGACCGAAAAGAAATATATTTTTTGGGTGAATATTACTTCAGGAATAGTACCCCGACACAAAAAGTATCCCAAATACCCGAGTGAACAATACTAGAGTGAATAGTAACCGGGTCAATAGTAACCCCTGAATAGTAACCCATGAATAGTACTCTGACACGAAAAGTGCCCCGAATACCCGATTGGTCAATATAACCTCTAGACATTAATTATTATCAAAATAAATGTCGATTTCCACTAACACTAATAATCCCAACACAATGGAACAATCAATTTCATCTTTAATCAACACGAACTTATTCATCATTAATATTATAACGCACAATATTTAACAACCAGGTCGTTCCCAAGAAAGAGGGGGCTTTCCAATAAGGATTTCTCCTTATTGGCGCGCAATTAGGTGACCAAACCTCTCCTTGACAGAACTTCTAGACATTGTCAATATTGCAAATAATAATATGAATAACTTTTAAATCTCAATTATTGATTTAATAATATAACATAATATGCAGAGGATACTGTGACAATAATTGAATCAATAATATGAGAGATATGATGCAACAATTACTGTAGCAATAATTGAGTATAACTGAGTGACTTCTTATGTAAGCATCAATAATCAATACAGTGTGCTACTATGCAACCACGCGTATTACTGTACTTTTACTACCGGATAGTTCAACAGTTTTAACGGTAACACTTTCGCCATTATTTTTATAAAAAGATAATTTTGTCGTTTTCTAACTATGACAATACTTCCGTTGTGGGGTCCACCAATGATTGTGCCGTCGTACGAATATTCCCCGACAAAAAGAATATTTCCCGACCAAACGAATATTTTATAACAATTTGCATACTTTGCAAAATTTATAAAAATTACCACAACTATAACATTATATCAAATCCACACCATAATATTTTAAAAAATATTTCGAGAAATTTAAATCTCTATTCATAAAATTTGTGGTCTCACAATCTTTCCTCCTTATGAAATTTTGCCCTCGAAATTTACGTACGTGCCTGGTATGCCGAAGAGATAAGGATACCTTGACTTCATTTCAGATTCTAACTCTTGAGGTATAACCTTTGAGTGTTGAATACGATCCTTCTTATCCAAGATTTTAACACGTATCTCTTCATACGTTAAATCTTCTGCTATCTCGTCTAGTTTTAATTCAATAATGTGGTTCGGGTTGTCCATATATTTACGTAACATCAATACATGAAAAACATTATGAACACGCGACATACTTGGCTGTAAAATGAGTCTATAGGCCATAGTTCCTACTCGATCAAGGATTTCAAATGGGCCAATAAAATTGAGGGTTGAGATTTCCTCTCTTCATCGATTATTGCTTCTAGAATAACGCCCTCTTGAACCTTCTTCTTCATATTCATCAGCTCCGAATGTGTAGCTTGAGCGGCCTTTAACTTTATCGATTAAAGTCGATTCTACTCATATATTTGATATCACCACGTGGGTCCCTAGAGTCTTATAACTCTATCTTCATCATTTGTAAGTTATACGAAATGGGTCTTTGTGTTAACAACATCACACTCGCATACGATCTTCTACTCAACGCGTCAGCTACCACGTTCGCTTTTCCCATGATGATATTGAATTGTACGATCATAATCTTCAACAGCTCGAGCCAACGTCTTTGGCACATTACACGTTCATTTTGGGTGAAGAAAATATTTGAGGGTTTTAGAAATGAGTTTTGTACTGGGGTCAATATAAAATTCAATTTCACGCTCTAGGGGTAGGCTAAGAAGTCTTCAAGAATACGTCAGGAAATTTATTAACAATAGAAATATCATTCAAAACTGTGACTCTCATCCAAGACTTAGATAGCACGTCACATTGATACCTATCAACTTGCCACCGTTATTCATAACATCCCCTATGGAAAGTTCAGCTTCGGTGCATTACACACAAGGAAGACACCAGCAAAAGGCTCAGGGGTCTTTACTTATGGCTTAATATAACAGTGATTGACTTTAGTGGTTTGGTTGCTTGAATTCGCATAACAGGTTGGTTAAGCTAACAACCTTACGAAAAGCATGATGAGTAGTTAACCAATTGATTCCTAAAATCACATCAAAGGCAAGTATTTTCAAAGAGATAAGATCGACAAGTAACGTGAAAGTGTCGATCTGAATCAACAAGATTTATAAACAGTGGAGGTAACGAAGGTTTCTACTATCGAAGTTTCAACCAATAAGTCAAAGTCTAATTTCTCCGAAGTCAAATTTAAACGTTGAGCGCAAGCAAAAGAGATAAAAGAATGGGTAGAACCGGTATCTAATAAGGTATAGACTTCACAAGAATTTATAATTAATTAACTCGTGCTAACTTCATTCGGGTTACTCACTTTTAGAGAAGTCACGAAAAATGCTCTCCCTTAAACCACCGACTTTTTTTTGTCTGTATCCGCCTTTGGTGCCACCGTTCCAGCTGGACTTGACTTCACTATACGACAAAATCGAGCTAAATGACCTTCTCTTCTTGAAATTTCCACTTCTATTATCTTGGACATGATTACCACCGAAGTGGTTACCATTCTTGGCATGATAATTTCCCTCACGATGGTTATCATTGTTCCGATTGTCGTTGCCACCGGTATGATTATTATCGTGTTGTTGGTTGTTACCTTTTGGTTAAGCTAACTCAACGGTCTCATGTGCTTCATTGCTTATCTCAGCATTTTCAGATGCCATTTTCAAACACTGTCATAAAACAAGTGTGACGACCCCAAAATAGGTCCATTCCATCCAACCCATTCTGAGTCGCCAAATACATGGTACAGAAAATAACTACAACTTTATTAATACAATTGTCGTGAAAGATACGACAAGACTTAAACTGTGAGTTTAAATACAAATATATACCAACTGTGACTCTGAACACCAACTTGGACAGCACCTCATAATGACACCTTACATAAAGGTATAGTCGAAAACTGTTTTAGAAATTAAAATTATTAGGAAGTGCTCAAGGAAACCTTCGTACATGGGAGGCCATGCGTCGAGGTTATGATAGATATCATATGGCCACAGAATTATCATTGGTTGACCCAATAGACCCCAAAGAAAAATGAGAAGATTACTATCATATTCTTCCCAATGGTGAGTCTTCTCTTGACATATCATTATCTCGACACGAGGTGGTATGTCATTAGACATCCTGTATGATAGTGGAAAAACACCCTTCCAACGTTGGGTTCGCCTCACCCTAGTTGATTCACCAAATATAACTACTAAATGAGGACCGTCGTTCTATTCCCCTGTTATCCCCCGCTCAACCCAGCTACACTCGTATTACCTGAAAGGAATTGTGAAGCAAAAGGGTGAGCACAACTAGCTCAGTAAAGAATATCATGACGAAAGATAAATAAATTATCAATAATCTTCATCAGTAATAAATCAGAGATTAAGAACATATGGTAGATGATAAAACTTTTCAACCATAGTTGCAGCGGAACGAGCAATCCATTAGAAGACTCAAATAGACCATAAAATCTATTATCTTCTCCATGTTAAAAGTCCACCAACAATGTTTAATCCCTGTAACATCAATCAACAGTTCCTTTCCACAATCATATGAATAACTCATAATCATAATTGTGATTCTAAATTCCTCTTCGCATCCAAGACGAAGATAATTTTCATCACCTGTCTTTACCTGAAACATCAAAGATCATGGTTATACCAAATCACAGTTCCTGTTCATAATTATACTAATAAATTCATCTTTGCACCATGGCCAAAGATATTCAACAACAAGTCATCTTTGCACTACGGGCCAAAGATATTCAGCAACAGGTCATCTTTGCATTACGAGCCAAAGATATTCATCAAAAATCATTCATCTTTGCATTACGAGCCAAAGATATTCAACAACAGGTCATCTTTGCACTACAGGCCAAAGATATTCATATCTCAAAGAAATACATAATCATTTCAGAATTTATATAAACCATAATTATAACCATGTTGATCAATTCACCTTTACACTTAAGCTAAAGATATTCAATTATAAATTCAATGGTCATGATCATACCAAAGTCCACAATTCAACTTTTCACCATCGCCCAAAAAGAGAAACCTAGTCATGATCATACCAATAATCTACCCAGTTTTACACTCCAGTGAAAGAGAATTTCAACATCAGGATTATAAAAATGTTTTATATGATAATAAAATCAATATAATCAATACATAGTTTTAATCTCCAGAGTAATATTCATAAATCAACTATAATTTGGTTAGAAAAAAAGAACAATTTTGTAGTGAATAGTACCCGTAAATAGTAATTCGTGAATAGTAACTCATGAATAGTAACTCGTCGTGAATAGTAACTCATGAATAGTAACTCGTGAATAGTAACCCCGACATGAAAAAGTTCCAAATTTGATAAAAAAAAAAAGTTCAAATCAATACTTCGGCATAATGATATTGAAGAAATAATATCATTTTTTTAAAAAAATAATATCCCTTACCTCAGAAGAATGGTACTTCTGACGGGAATACTGGATATAGTGTTGAAAGAACTTGCACCGTATAGCAATACTCAAAGTACTAAAATACTCACAAAATACACTCGATATTATAGAGAGAGAAAGAGAGAGAAATCTTTAGTTTCTGGTGTAATTTTCAATTCTAACCTAAGCACCCTATTTATAGGAAAATGCTTAGAACACCAAAATAGAAAATTTAATAAAATATTATTATAATTAAATTATAATCCTACGCACACCACACCAGACCAAACTCATCAGCCATTCACCCAAAACAATAACAAAAATGTTTTTCATAATTAAAATATTTTAAACTTCCAAAAATCAATTATTTTGGAACTTCGGAACTTCAATAATTCATAATAAATAACCCTTTTATCAGAAAATTCGAATCTCGCGAATTTTTATAGGAAATTCAATTCTCTACAACTTTGCAGAAGAAAGGTTTTCCAAATTCTAAACAGAAATTGACCAAAATCCACATACGGACGATGTTATAGGCTATAATCAATTTTCAGTCAAGAAATGGGATCCACCGACACACAAAACATGTGTTAATCATTTAATGCAGCAAAAATACTCTTTCTTCTCATATACTCATATATCCCACATTCATTGTAAAAATATCATCATTATTATATTATAATAATATAATAAAATATTATTTTATCAAAAAAGATAAAATATCGATTTTCAACAATTGTCACTTTAAAAAATTTCTTCATCTATATCCACATAAAATGAATATTTTCCTCATCATATAAATCAATAATTAATTATTCACAAATAATATTACAGAATCACAATAATGACAACCAGGCAGTTCCCAAGAAAGAGGGGGCTTTCCAATAAGAATTTCTCCTTACTGGCGCACAATTAGGTGACCAAACCTCTCCTTAGACAGAACTTTCTAGACATTGCCAATAATGTTATCTAATAATATTATTCAGATAATATGAATTATTGCTTCGATAATGGAAAATACTGTGTAGTGATAATTACTAAAACAACAGTAATATAAAATATCAACGCAGCAATTATTGAATCAATAAAATAAAATATTGAATAGTAATTACTATAACAATTATTGAGTAGTGCCTTCTTACGTAAGAATTAATAATTGGTGCAATACCATGTGCTACTGTGCAACAACGCGTATTACTTTACTTTATCCACTAGGTATTCCAACAGTGTTAACGGTAACGATTACACCGTTATTTGTAAAAACTCAAATTTGTCTTTTTCTTCGTAAGCGGTTATTACATTATGGGGCCCACAAATGGTCATACTAGGTCGCATACGAATATTCTATGTAAAAGAATATTCCACGACCAAACGAATATTCCCCGATAGAAATGAGTATTTTATAACCACTTGCATATTTTGAAAAAAAAATTCATATATCACCCTTAACTTTAACTTTTATCAATTTAACCATTTACGGAATAGTAATTATAAGAAAAAATTGAATACTTTTATTTCATAAAATTTGGGGTCTTACAACAAGGGTTAATTAACATATCACATATTACCCTATACTCTGACCGACCAATTAAATACTAAATAAACTTAGGTAGGTCATACTAGCGAAGGAATTCCCCGTCTCTCCCCTCCTAGTTCTTGTCTCACATCTCAGTCAGGGATCATATCCCTAAGCTTTGATACCAACTGTGACGCCCCCAAAACAGGTATACATCACCCATATTGGGTCGCTAGATACAAGGTACTGAATACAAATACAAACTTTAATATACAACATGAGCTGTGAGTTTTAATACAATTATTGTCTTCTAGACAGTATACAAACTCAAAATAAGTCCTCAATAAATTTATTATCACACTATTTCACAGAATAGTGAGGACTACTAATGCAACCATCTTGACCGTCAATCCATTCCCTAACTAGTCCCAGCTATATTCTCATTTCCCAAAGAGAACAGTGAAAGAAAGGGTGAGCTCAACTAGCCCAGTAAAAAATATTATGACTAAGATAATGCAGAATAAGTTATCAATAGCCTTCAACAGTATAACAACTGATAGAATATAATAGACAACAAGTTTTAGATCAACAACTGCAGCGGAATAAGCAATCCATTAGAAGTGTCAAGTAGAGCATAAAATCTACTATCTTCTATGATTTAAAAAGTTTTTCATCAACTTTATCGCTGAGACTCAACTTCATAAATAAAATCGAATCATCCCTGCACCATGGCCAAGGATATTCATGTAATCATCAATGGTCATGACTATACCGAATAATCCCTTGTCATAATCATACCAACAACTATCCACTAATGAATTACAGGCTAATGAGGACTTTTACCACATCATTCGTCACATTACGGTCATAATTATACCGAATAATCCCTGGTCATAATCATACCAAGTCCATCTATGCACGTAAGCCAAAGATGACTTTCAACATAATATAAGCATGAGGATGAATTCAATAAAACAAGTTCAAGAATAAATTTTAAAGATTTATAAGTTAATTTATCCTGAACTCAATAACGTCCAAATTGTCAACATGATACTGCTTTATGGACAAAAATTTAAGAATGCTCAGAAGAATATTTCCATGAAAAGATACTGGATGAAGCGCAAATATCAAGGTTATTCCACTAATTTCATGGAGTATAGAAGCCAAAACTTTAACCAACTAAGTATAATAGAATATATGAAACCGCAAATGGATTTTTGCCGCCATGCGGTAATCCACGTAGACAGATTATTCCAACAGAATAATAAAAAATGGAATAGCAGAAGAATTCATCAGGCGTGCGTAATCCGCACAGACAGGTTATTCCAATAGAATAAAGAATGGAATAACAACAGAATTCACCAGGCATGCGATAGGCCGCATGCATGAGTTATTCCAATGTAATAATAAAGAATGGAACTAGGTCATGCGTAATCCGCATGCAGACGGGATGTTCTAATGAGAATAATAAAGAATGGAATAACAACATAATTCACTGGGCATGCGATGTAACAGCGCAGAGGCAAAAGTTATTCCAGCAGTAATAATAAAGAATATAACTAGGTCATGCGTAATCACGCATGCATGGGATGTTTCAACGAGAATAATAAAGAATGGAATAACAACAAAATTAACCGGGCATGCGATAGACCCAGATGATAAAAGTTATTCCAATGAGAATAATAAAAATGGATAAATGAAGAATATCATCATGTATGCGGTACTTCACATAGACAGGTTATTCCAACATAATAATAAAGAATGGAATAACAACCCTTACGAGTATTGAAAGAAAATAACTCTCTTCATGAATACGAAAAAATAATACCCTTTACGAGTACAACAAATAATATCCCTTACCTTAGAAAAATTGAATAATAGAGTAGTGAAGTAGCAGAATACTTTTCTTCTTTCTCTCTATAGTTTCTCTCTCTAGAGTTTCAGTGAATTCGTAAGAAATAATGAAGGAATGAGCTTCTATTTATAGGAGAATGGACTGAATAATAACTAATTCATGAACGGTCCATATTGATTTACTATTAAAATTTAAAGCAATGGTCCATACTGATTTACTATTAAAACTTTAAACCAGCGATCCACATTGATTTACTATTATAACTTTCCATCAGCGGTCCATATTGATTTACTATTATATCTTCAACCAACTATCCATATTGATTTACTATTATAACTTCAACCAACGGTCTGAAAAATTATCACATCTCCTCGTGGAATAATATTGTACTCAAAAATGATCTGGACCGAAAAGAAATATATTTTTCGGGTGAATAGTACTTCGGGAATAGTACCCCAACACGAAAAGTATCCCAAATACCCGAGTGAACAATACTAGAGTGAATAGTAACCGGGTGAATAGTAACCCGTATATAGTAACCCGTGAATAGTACTCCGACACGAAAAGTACCCCGAATACCCGATTGGTCAATAAAACCTCCAGACATTAATTATTATCGAAATAAATGTCAATTTCCACTAACACTAATAACCCCAACACAATGGAACAATCAATTTTATCTTTAATCAACACGAACTTATTCATCATTAATATTATAACGCACAATATTTAACAACCAGGTCGTTCCCAGGAAAGAGGGGGGCTTTCTGATAAGGATTTTTCCTTATTGGCACGCAATTAGGTGACCAAACCTCTCCTTGACAGAACTTCTAGACATTGTCAATATTGCAAATAATAATATGAATAACTTTGCCGTCTCAATTATTGATTTAATAATATAACATATTATGCAGAGGATACTGTGACAATAATTGAATCAATAATATGAGATATATGATGCAACAATTACTGTAGAAATAATTGAGTATAACTGAGTGACTTCTTATGTAAGCATCAATAATCAATGCAGTGTGCTACTATGCAACCACACGTATAACTGTACTTTTACTACCGGGTAGTTCAACAGTTTTATCGGTAACACTTTCGCCATTATTTTTATAAAAAGATTATTTTGTCATTTTCTAACTACGACAATACTTTCGTTGTGGGGTCCACCAATGATTGTGTCGTCGTACGGATATTCCCCGACAAAATAAATATTCCCCGACCAAACGAATATTTTATAACAACTTGCATACTTTGCAAAATTTATAAATATTACCCACAACTATAACATTATATCAAATCCACACCATAATATTTAAAAAAAATATTTTGAGAAATTTAAATCTTTATTCATAAATTTTGGGGTCTCACAGGTTAGCCAAGATTACTTAAATGCCATTAAATTTTGAAAGCAAAAAGTCCAAATTACCCTTCTTGCATTATTGAAGGTAACTTATATGTCTTGCCAAAATTGAGTTGGTAAACCAACTCTATATACTCCATGTGCCGTAAATCACAACAATCAACCATTTCATCTCAGCCTTATACATTGCACTTATAAGATCATTTATAGATTAGAGAGAGAGAGAGAGAAAATTCAAAAAGTGGGCTAATTTTTTCACATACACTCAACCAATACTTTCTCCCTTTAGACTCACGAAAATATTAAGTAGACTAGTCCCAAGAATGATCCATAGCATCTTAAGAACAGATCATGATGATCAGATTCAAGATCAAAGCTGGAAAGAGGTATAAACCTAAAATTTTGGAAATCATGTAATTTATGTTATATGTTAGGATTTGTTGTTTTAAGTTGTGTATTAGGGTTTTTTTAGTGATCTGGGTTGTTACATCCTAGATCCATAACATCTATGAACCCTAATTTGTGTTCTAACAGCCTAATGTCAGGGCTCATAGATCCTTGGGTATTAATGATTTGTTGTGTTTTAAGTTATAGATTTGTTCTCTGTCATGAGGAGAGTAGACTAGAAATAGAATCACATCCATACCATGTCCAGATCTCCAGTTATTAGCAGTCAAACAGGGATGATCGATCATGGAAATAGAATTCTGGGTAACCCAGATTTTCCAGAAAACTCTAACAACCATTTTGCAGGTCTTAGATCTTACCGTGTTTAAGTTTTTATGTCATGTTAGTGTTTTATTTGTGTTTCCTGACATGAGTATTATCGATCCATGCCTCTAGAATCCTTAGATCCTACACAAAATCAAAGGAAATGATGGTCAAAGTAGGGGTTGTGGCTCGGGAAGAAGATTCGGGCAACCCGAAATCTTCAAAGTCGACTTTCTCGCCCAAAGCTTTAATTCTACTCAAATCTTGATTGGTGATGTTGTCATGTAGTTCTAATGTTATAGAATGGTACCCTGACATCTTTACTACATGATGGAACCATTAGATTACACTAAGCAAGACTGGAAATCAAAGATCCAAGACCTAGAAAGTAACCCCTCGAACTGTTCTTCATTTCTGGAAAACCCAGAAATGAAGAACAACTCTGACATGAATTTGTGAGGGCTATATCTCATTGATCTGATGTAGTGTTGCCATAAAAGTTATTTAAAGTTGTAGTATTACATAAATACTACATGTATAAAATATCATGTGAGAGCCCCAAATCCGGGTCCTAAATCACCACGGATCTGGTACAATCATTCTATAACTATTACTAAAGATATAAACACATAAATTGTTAATACAATAAACTTTACATACTAATTCCCAAGGTCGAGTAACCTTAACTTATACATAATTCATAAACTATCTAACAGATAACATTATTATCATATATAATCATTATAAATAAGTTTACACATATAATCCCAATTTGAACTTGGCTTTCATTCTTTTCCCGTATCAAGCGTATTCGTCTTAATCTGCAATGTTAATCATGATATAGCAAGGGTGAGTAATAAGTTTGCCCAACAAGTTTAAGTTCAAAAATATTAGGATATATCATGATGAAAAGAATTGAACAAAAGCTGGCTATAGTTATACAATATAATTACGAAGTAGCATGAACAAATTTTACATAGCTGAACGAACATTGAACATGAACATATATATATATGGACCGAATGGTAATGAAGGTGATCAGCCTTTCATACCTGATGAATACATGTAGTATGCACAGAGTGCGATTAATAATTCTTAGACATGGAAATCAGAAATGATTAACCACAAGTATAATTGAATAATACAACTCGAGGTCGAGTTAAGAAAAACTTGCTTGTTCCGTTGATTATCGTTAAGCAATTTAATAAGCTTTGTCTGAAGACCTAATATATAAATAATATTTATTTCTAAGTTAGAATAATATCATCACGCTATTTAAAATAACCTAAACACATTATCACATAATCTTATCAGTCTATAAAACACATAAAACTTAACCTCAAGTCAAACTTTTACGATCGAAGTCAAGTTAAATTATAATTACGATATCCCAACGGCTTAGTCGGATAAAAAATTGAGTTTAAGTTCAATTAAACTCTATCTAAACACTTAACAAGTATCTTAGATAATTTTATTTTCAGTCAAAATAATTTTCCAAGTCTCATAATAATTTTTAAATAATAATTATCATTTATCATGAATTTTCAATCATTAATAACGTATTTATATGAATTAAATACAACATAATTCCTTTATCATTAACTTTTATTTAATACCAGATATTAATGAAAATCATAACATAATATTATAATATATTTATAATATCTCAAACTATTTTAATTCCTTAAAATCACATTTATATGATTTTTAAACACTTAATTCCATTATCCGATAATTTCTATTAATATTAAAATATTAATAATTTCATGACAAAATATCAAAAGTTATATTTTATAACTTAAAATATTTTTATAACACTTAAATCATTTTTATTTAATTTTTAAATCATAAATTCCATTTTTCCATAATTTATTTATTATATTTATTAAATAAATTAATTACCAATAATATTAATATTAATTAATTAATGAAAATTATCACAAAATATTAAAAGTTATTTAAAAATAACTTAAAATATTTTCTTATACCATAATATAATTTTTCATGTATTAAAATCATTTTTAAATAATTTATTTAATATTATAATTAAAATAATTAAATACCATTATTTTTAGAAAATATTAAATATTTATGAAATATATTCGTAATAATGAAAACTAATTTTGAACTTTAAAATAATTTTTAGGAATTTATTTTGTATTTTTAATAATTAAAAACTATTTATTTCAATTTATTTAATAAAAATAATTATTTTTCTAAAAAATCGTCATTAAAGAGGTGCCTATAAGCGACACGATTTGTCGCTATAGGTGTTCTTCGTGTTCTTGGCCCAAGCCCAGAAACTCATAGCCGGTTTATAGGGTACCTACTTTGACCAGAATTTGATCTATGATCTAAGTGTTTTTCGGGCTTACAAAAGTGTTACAATTGTAGTATAAGTGTAACACTACAACGAGAATCAAGTGTCATGATCATACTACAATAGAGCAGAGAGTTATTAGTTCTCAAATATCATGTCAAAAGTTGTTCTATATTTCTGGGTTTTTCAGAAATGAAGAACAGTACGAGGATCCTACTTTGGAACCTTGTAACACGCGTCCTGAGCTGGCCTTGTGTGATATGAAGGTTCAAGTATGCAGTATAGATGTCAGTGTACAATGTTATAACAACAGATCATCATAACAACAACTAATTCTAAGAGATCATGGTAAATTCAAACTCGACGAGAAAACACGTTCTTGAAGATTACGGGTTTCCGGAATCTTCATCCAAGGCGATCAATCAACCCTTGTTTGACCATAAATAATTTTGATTCTGAACAAGATCCGAATGATCTAATGGTTTGAGTATGTAGATTACTTGTCAGACTACAATATTCAACCAACAACATGACATAAAACATAAAAGACAAGCAACATCAAGGCCCGCAATATCACCGCCGAGAACAAGATGGGTTCTAGGTTGCCCAGAAGATCACTCTCGTGACCATGGCCATTGTTGTTTGTTGATCGATCATAACATGAAATCTAGACACGATCCAACCGGATTCAAGTTGCGAACAAAGACCACATGGCATACTACGGATCCATAACATAAATACACATAACACTTAACAAACACGGATCTACGAGCCCTAACCTATGGTACATGTGACAACATTTAGGGTTCAAAGTCGGGTTTAAGAACTTGATTTTTGTGCCTCTAGATGTTATAGATCTATGATCTAACAACCCAGATCACTCAAATATACCCTAATACACAACTTTAACCAACAACTTACAACATCTAACATCAAATCATGTGATTTCTAGGTTTAAGGTTTTTATACCTTTTTGAGCCTTGATCTAGATTATGATCCTTGATGTTTGTTCTTGGAGAGCTAACACGTGATCTTAGCTTAACTTTTTACACACCCTCAATCTACATTCCAAATTTTTAGTGAGAGAAAGGTCCCGGTTATTTGGAAAAGTAAAAGTGAGTTACTTTCTAGACTTTTTTATGCTATTAATCCAAGATACAATGTATTTGATCTAACAAGTTGGTACGATACAATGGATATATGGCACATGGGAGATATATAGTTGGTAAACAACTCTTATTTTGGCAAGATTTTCACTCAAAATATAAAAAAATACAAGAAGGGCATTAAGGTCATTTGACATTTAATTTTAATGGCATACTAGTTAATTTCCCTAACCCTTAGGGTTTAGGGTTTAACCCTTAAGGTTTTATAAAAATAAATTCTAGGATGAACAAATTTTACATAGCTGAACGAACATTGAACATGAACATATATATATCTGGACCGAATGGTAATGAAGGTGATCAGCCTTTCATACTTGATGAATACATGTAGTATGCACGGAGTGCGATTTAATAATTCTTAGACATGGAAATCGAAATGATTAACCACAAGTATAATTGAATAATACAACTCGAGGTCGAGTTAAGAAAAAAACTTGCTTGTTAAGATTGATTATCGTTAAGCAATTTAATAAGCTTTATCTCGAAGACCTAATATATAAATAATATTTATTTCTAAGTTAGAATAATATCATCACGCTATTTAAAATAACCTAAACACATTATCACATAATCTTATCAGTCTATAAAACACATAAAACTTAACCTCAAGTCAAACTTTTACAGTCTGAGTCAAGTTCGGTATAATTCTGATATCCCAACGGCTTAGTCGGATAAAAAATTGAGTTTAAGTTCAATTAAACTCTATCTAAACACTTAACAAGTATCTTAGATAATTTTATTTTCAGTCAAAATAATTTTCCAAGTCTCATAATAATTTTTAAATAATAATTATCATTTATCATGAATTTTCTATCATTAATAACGTATTTATATAAATTAAATACAACATAATTCCTTTATCATTAACTTTTATTTAATACCGGATATTAATGAAAATCATAACATAATATTCTAATATATTTATAATATCTCAAAGTATTTTAATTCCTTAAAATCACATTTATATGATTTTTAAACACTTAATTCCATTATCCGATAATTTCTATTAATATTAAAATATTAATAATTTCATGACAAAATATCAAAAGTTATATTTTATAACTTAAAATATTTTATAACACTTAAATCATTTTTATTTAATTTTTAAATCATAAATTCCATTTTTCCATAATTTATTTATTATATTTATTAAATAAATTAATTACCAATAATATTAATATTAATTAATTAATGAAAATTATCACAAAATATTAAAAGTTATTTAAAAATAACTTAAAATATTTTCTTATACCATAATATAATTTTTCATGTATTAAAATCATTTTAAAATAATTTATTTAATATTATAATTAAAATAATTAAATACCATTATTATTAGAAAATATTAAATATTTATGAAATATATTCAGAATAATGAAAAACTAATTTTTGAACTTTAAAATAATTTTTAGGAATTTATTTTGTATTTTTAATAATTAAAAACTATTTATTTCAATTTATTTAATAAAAATAATTATTTTTCTAAAAAACTGTCGCTAAAGGGTGCCTATAGCGACATGACTGTCGCTATAGGTGTTCTTCGTGTTCTTGGCCCAAGCCCAGAAACTCATAGCCGGTTTATAGGGTACCTACTTTGACCAGAATTTGATCTATGATCTAAGTGTTTTCCGGGCTTACAAAAGTGTTACAATTGTAGTATAAGTGTAACACTACAACGAGAATCAAGTGTCATGATCATACTACAATAGAGCAGAGAGTTATTAGTTCTCAAAAATCATGTCAAAAGTTGTTCTACATTTCTGGGTTTTTCAGAAATGAAGAACAGTACGAGGATCCTACTTTGGAACCTTGTAACACGCGTCCTGAGCTGGCCTTGTGTGATATGAAGGTTCAAGTATGCAGTATAGATGTCAGTGTACAATGTTATAACAACAGATCATCATAACAACAACTAATTCTAAGAGATCATGGTCGGTCAAACTCTGACAGAAAACACGTTCTTGAAGATTCTGGGTTTTCCAGAATCTTCATCCGGGCAGTCGGTCAACCTTTGTTTGACCATAAATAATTTTGATTCTGAACAAGATCTGAATGATCTAATGGTTTGAGTATGTAGATTACTTGTCAGACTACAATATTCAACCAACAACATGACATAAAACATAAAAGACAAGCAACATCAAGGCCTGCAATATCACTGTCAGAGAACAAGATGGGTTCTAGGTTGCCCAGAAGATCACTCTCGTGATCGGTCAACGCTGTTTGACTGATCATAACATGAAATCTAGACACGATCCAACCCGGATTCAAGTTGCAGAACAAAGACCACATGGCATACTACAGATCCATAACATAAATACACATAACACTTAACAAACACAGATCTACGAGCCCTAACCTATGGCTGTCAGACAACATTTTAGGGTTCAAAGTCAGTTTCTAAGAACTTGATTTTTGTGCCTCTAGATGTTATAGATCTATGATCTAACAACCCAGATCACTCAAATATACCCTAATACACAACTTTAACCAACAACTTACAACATCTAACATCAAATCATGTGATTTCTAGGTTTAAGGTTTTTATACCTTTTTGAGCCTTGATCTAGATTATGATCCTTGATGTTTGTTCTTGGAGAGCTAACACGTGATCTTAGCTTAACTTTTTACACACCCTCAATCTACATTCCAAATTTTTAGTGAGAGAAAGGTCCTGGTTATTTGGAAAAGTAAAGTGAGTTACTTTCTAGACTTTTTATGCTATTAATCCAAGATACAATGTATTTGATCTAACAAGTTGGTTGATACAATGGATATATGGCACATGGGAGATATATAGTTGGTAAACAACTCTTATTTTGGCAAGATTTTCACTCAAAATATAAAAAAAAATACAAGAAGGGCATTAAGGTCATTTGACATTTAATTTTAATGGCATACTAGTCAATTTCCCTAACCCTTAGGGTTTAGGGTTTAACCCTTAAGGTTTTATAAAAATAAATTCTAGGATGAACAAATTTTACATAGCTGAACGAACATTGAACATGAACATATATATATCTAGACCGAATGGTAATGAAGGTGATCAGCCTTTCATACCTGATGAATACATGTAGTATGCACAGAGTGCGATTTAATAATTCTTAGACATGGAAATCAGAAATGATTAACCACAAGTATAATTGAATAATACAACTCGAGGTCGAGTTAAGAAAAACTTGCTTGTTCCGTTGATTATCGTTAAGCAATTTAATAAGCTTTGTCTGAAGACCTAATATATAAATAATATTTATTTCTAAGTTAGAATAATATCATCACGCTATTTAAAATAACCTAAACACATTATCACATAATCTTATCAGTCTAGAAAACACATAAAACTTAACCTCAAGTCAAACTTTTACAGTCTGAGTCAAGTTCGGTATAATTCTGATATCCCAACGGCTTAGTCGGATAAAAAATTGAGTTTAAGTTCAATTAAACTCTATCTAAACACTTGATTTTCCGTCATCGTGGGCAACGAAAGTTTTTTTGTTGCTAAAAATGGGGCATTATCAACGATTTTTCAAGCAACAACTTTTATAAGTCATTGCTAAAAGTGTATGTTTAGCAACGAAACTTGTCCTTCGTTGCAGATTGTGTCAGGCTTTCACTTTTTGCAAAGAAATTCATAAGTCGTTTCAAAATTTGGAAACAAAATTCGTTAGAAATTCGTTGCAAAATTTCTAACCACTTGATTTCTCCTCATCGTGGGCAACGAAAGTTTTTTTGTTGTTATATTTCGTTGCTTAATATGGACCACATTCATTGGCAACAATTTTTATTTTCATTGCATATCTTATACAACTTTTTGCAACGACTATTAAAATGTTGCCTTAAATTAAGATAATCCCAATAAGCATGTTTTTGTAAGACCATATTCGGTATTCGGAGAATTGTCAAAAATATTCGTATTTAATATTAAAATATTATGTCCAAATGCGAAACATATTCGAACATGTGACCTATCATTTGTAACTTTGGTCATTTGACCGCTGGAGCAACACAAGTTATCTGTTAATATCTTGAGATGATTAATATTTATATCAAAATATGAGATTTTCCCCATATATTCCTTTCTTCTCCTTCACTACATACCATTAATATAATCTCAAGAAGTTATATACTACAATAATAATAATAAAAATAATAACAATAATAAAAATAATAATAACAATTACAATAACAATAACAATAACAATAAAGTTGCACCAATGGTGTGTAAGTTTTTTTTAACTCCCATTTTTCAAATTCTCCTTTTTCTTGACTCGTAAATTTTTTTATAATCAAATATTAATTTCTCTTTATATCTTGAATTAGAGAGTGTTTGGCAATGACTTATAAGTTGGTTAAACTAAGTTATAAGTCATTTGTTATTATTTAGTGTTTGACAATAACTTATATTTTAACTTTTTTTTACTTATAAGTCATTATTAAATTTTTTCATGCTTCATGTGCTATAGTTTTTATTATTATTACTATAACTATTACTATTATTATAATTATTATTATATTTACTATTATTATTATTACTATTATTATTATTATTATTATTACTATTATTATTAATTTTTATTTTTATTTTTATTATTATTAGAATAATTATTACTAATCTTATAATTTTTATTTTATTATTATAATAATTATAATTATTACTATTATTATAATTTCTATTATTATTATAATTATTATTATTGTTGTTGTTGTTGTTATTATTATTATTTTTATTATTATTGTTACTATTATTATAATTATTATTATTATTGTTACTATTATTATTGTTATTATTAATCATTATTATAATTACTATTATTATTAATTGTTATTATTATAATTATAATAATAATTATTACAATAATTATAATAATAATTATTACAATAATTATAATAGTACTAATAATAAAAAAGCATGGCCCGACCCGCTGGCTTTTTAAAAAATAAAATAAAATAATGCTCTCCTTGAGAATTGAACTCTAGACCTCCCACTCTCCTTAAACAAATGCTTAAACCAACTAGCTATAAGGATTTTTTTATTATAAAGTCGCCATCTTAATACACTAAAATACTAAAAATACTAATTACATATTTACATCAAATACTAAAAATACTAATTAAAAAATACTAAAATACTAAAAAAATCAAATTAAAAATACTAAAATTCAAATTATTTTGTTAATTATTCAAAAGAACAAAAATTCAAATTACATCATTAAAATACTAAAATCATAACATATTTACATCATTTACATCATAACATAACATATTATCATATTTACATATTTACATCATTTAATCAAAATACTAAAATACTAAAATTTTACTCAAATACTAAAATTTTACCATAGTTGTATAACATATCAAAATACTAAAAGTCACTTATCTTACACTAAAATACTAATTACATATTTACATCAAATACTAAAAATACTAATTAAAAAATACTAAAAAAAATCAAATTAAAAAATACTAAAATTCAAATTATTTTGTTAATTAATCAAAATAACAAAAATTCAAATTACATCATTAAAATACTAAAATCATAACATATTTACATCATTTACATCATATTTATATCATAACATATTTACATCATTTAATCAAAATACTAAAATTCAAATACTAAAATACTAAAATTTTACTCAAATACTAAAATTTTACCATAGTTGTATAACATATCAAAATACTAAAATTTTATCATAGTTGTATAACATATCAAAATATTTGAAAGTCACTTATCGGACACTAAAATATTAATTACATATTTATATCAAATACTAAAAATACTAATTAAAAAAAATACTGAAATACTAAAAAAAATCAAATTAAAAAAATACTAAAATTCAAATTATTTTGTTAATTAATCAAAACAACAAAAATTCAAGGTAGGGAATATTATAGAGAGAAAGAAGAAGAGAAATCTGCTACCTCACTATTCCAGTATCCAGTTTTTTCAAGGTAGGGAATATTATTTGTTATACTCGTAGGGAGTATTATTTCTTTCTTATCTATGAAGAGAACTTACATTATTCCATTCTTTATTATTACATTGGAATAACTCAGATATGCTGAGGCTACCCTATACTTGGTGAAATTCTTACATTGTTCCATTCTTTATCATTACATTGGAACATCCACATCATGCGTTCTCGTCGGACTCGGTTAAAATCTTTATTATTCATTTGCTGAATATTCATGCATGCGTTTCTGGTGGGACACGATTAAAATCTTTTTATTATTCATTTGAATATCCTCACATGCATGCGTTCTACACGCAGACTGATTCCGTCTTTATTATTACATTGGAATATCCATGCATGCGTTTTACGTGGGATTCGATTCCGTTATTTATTATTACATTGGAATAACTCGCATGTATGCGATCTATCGCATGCACGGTGATTTCTTTTGTTATTCCATTCCTTATTATACTCGGTTGGTTAAAGTTTTGACTTCTATACTCCATGAAATTAGTGAAATATCCTTGATATTTGCGCTTCATCCAAAGATATCTTTTCATGGAAATATTTTTTACGAGCATTCTTGAATTTTACTCTACAAAGCAAAGATCATGTTGACAATTTGGACGTTATTAGATCCTAGATAAAATAATTCTTGAACTTGTTTTATTGAATTCTTATATCATTGTCATCATCCTCATGTTTATATTTTGTTGAAAGTCATATGTGGCCTATAGTGCATAGATGGACTTGGTATGATTATGACCGAGGATTATTGATTGTAATCATGGTAGTAATGTTACAAATGATGTGGTAAAAGTCCTCATTGGCCCGTAATGCATTGATGGACAGTTGTTGGCATGATCATGACCATTATTGAATACACAAATATTTTTGGCCCGTAGTGCATGGATAATTGTGGTTGTGATACTAAAGAATATCCTTAGCCGTAGTGCAAGGGTGATTCGATGATGTGGATTATTTATTGTTTGAGTCCCAATGATAAAAGTGATGAAAAACCTTCTAAATCATAAAAGATAGTAGATTTTATTCTCTACTTGACTCTTTTAATGGATTGCTTGTTCATCAGCTGATTAAACTTGATGGTTGTTATATTGTATCGGTTTAACACCGTTGAAGGCTAACGATAATATATTATGCATTATCTTAGTCATAACTCTTTGGGCTAGTTGAGCTCACCCTTTTACTTTTTATTGTTTCTCTGTGAAATGAAACGTAGCGAGGGACTAGCTTGGGAATGGAGTGACGGACGGATGATGGCATTAGTAGTCCTCACTATTATTCGTGAAATAGTGTGATAATAATTATAATGAGGACTCGTTTTGAGTTTGTATAATCTCTAGTAGACAATATTTGTATTCAAACTCACAACTTATGTTTTGTCGTATTGTACACGACAGTTGTATTATCAAGTTGTATTTGAATTTATGTACCATGTAAGTGACGACCCAAGATGGGTGACGTATACCTAATTTTGGGGGCGTCACAATAATAATAATAATAATAATAATAATAATAATAATAATAATAATAATAATAATAATAATAATAATAATAATAACAACAACAACAACAACAGTAATAATAATAATAATAGTAGTAGTAGTACTACTACTACTACTACTACTACTACTACTACTAATAATAATAATAATAATAATAATAATAATAATAATAATAATAATAATAATAATAATAATAGTACTAAATACTAATCCTTCCAAAATAATAGCAATTAGGCCCAGGTGCTCGGGTGTTCATTGGATCAATATTCCAAACTGAAGGTCTTGGGGTCGAATTTGTGCATCAACATATTTTTTGGGATAAAGTTCAATATTCGCCATGTCAGCCCGTCCACATATAATATGTACATATGTGTGTGTATATATATTATATTATATATATATATACATACATACATATTCTTTTCAAAATTTCTTATCAAACTAAATAAAATACTAAACAAATCTCAACATTAAACTAAATATATATAAAGTAACTATGAATATTTTTATATATAAATATATATATGTAAACAAATATTCATATAAATATTTATAACAAATATTCATATGAAAATTTTAGATGAAATATTTATAAATTTATAAATTTTAAAGATAAATTTATATGAATATTTGTTTATAAATATTTATATGAATATTTAGAGATAATTTATATATATATATATATATATATAAATATTCATAGTTACGTTATATATATATTTAGTTTAAAGTGGAGATTTAAGATGTATATATATATATATATATATATATATATATATATATATATATATGAGAGATCAAGAAGATAAGTTTTAAATAACATAATTCCTTAAATAGCATAATTTCCTTAAAACGACGTCGTTTTGGAGTGGCTTAAAAAGAGAAAGTCCCACTTGTTTTTCTTTTATTTACAAAATGCCACTGGCATTACTCCAAAACGATGTCGCTTTTAAGGAATTATGCTTATTTAAAAATTATGTTATTTAAGACTTATGCTCTTGATCCTTGCTCTCTCTCTCTCTCTCTATATATATATATATATGCTTCACAATGTTTTCTATTTTTAGATAGAAGTAGGATATAATTACAAGTACTCCCTCACTCCGAGAATGAAAGTGATGATTGATTTTATGCGAATTTAAAAAAAAAAGTCAAATGATAAAATTATTCATATTTAAATTCTCATCTAATTGCATATTTTAGATGAAATATTTATAAATTTATAAATTTTAAAGATAAATTTATATGAATATTTGTTTATAAATATTTATATGAATATTTAGAGATAAATTTTATATATATATATATAAATATTCATAGTTACGTTATATATATTTAGTTTAATGTGGAGATTAAGAGATATATATATATATATATATATATATATATATATATATATATATATATATGCTTCACAATGTTTCCTATTTCTAGATAGAAGTAGGATATAATTACAAATACTCCTCACTCTCGAGAATGAAAGTGATGATTGATTTTATGCGAATTTAAAAAAAATGTCAAATGATAAAATTATTCATATTTAAATTCTCATCTAATTGCATATTTTCTATATACATGACTAGTGATATTATATAAATATTTATAAATAATAAAAATATGACATTTAATACTAAGGATATTATGCACACATTATTGTAAAAAAATAGATTATTTAATATAAATAAATATTTAATTTGAGATTACATAAAATAATACGAACTTTTATTCTTAGACGGAGGGAGTAACTTAAATCATGAAAATATTTTTAAGTCCAAAAATAAAACATAAAAAGAAGAATAGTAATGGTATACCCGTAGTTATTCCTAGTTCTCCTTTTTTTACCTTTTTTTTAAATATATTATAAAATTAAATTATAATACTATCAGTTCTAAGAGAAAACATAAAATATAAAGAAAAATTTATTATGTTTTATGAACTAAAACTGAATAAAGTTATTTAAAATGACTTATAAGTCATTCTTAATAAGTTAGTTTGACCCATATTAATGTAATATCAATTTTATCCCTATTTTATTTAATTTTTTTTATAAAAAAACAAATTTACAAAAAAGAAGAGTAAGATGCAACGTCACTTATAAGTCTTACTTTTTTATATATATAAATTTGCTTTATAAAAATTTTAAAAAAAGTTACAATGTCAGTTAGTTTGGCATTGGATCACATTTTTTTTTTAAAAGTAAAATCGTTTTAAAAAAATTAAGATAATTTTTTTTAAATTCATTTTTTAAAAAAATATTTTTTAAAGTGGCGTTGGTTGCCTTTCTGATTTTTAGCCAAATAAAATCCAAAAATTCAAGAATTCAAGAATTTTTTCTAAATTAGATGTGAGAGCCTTTACTCCCGGTAGTCGTTGAAGTTTTTTTTAAAAAAAATAAAATTATTTGTTTAAAAATAAAATCATTTTTAAAAAAATTAAAACTTTTTTTAAAAAAATATTTTTTTTATTTATAAAAATTGTTCTTAAATTATATAAGTTGGTTAAAAGAAGAGTATATTTCAAGAAAATTTGAACAAAAAACATATAATTGAGAAAATTAAATATAATTTAGGCAACCTATTATACTTTTCTAAGTCCAGTCGACAAAAAATTTGGGATCTAACTTTAGAAACCTAAAATTGAAGAGGTCGTCCAGCCACCACGACCCACCGCTGGAGTTCGCGGCGGCGGAGGTGGAGGATTAGTGTCAATAATTGCTAAGCGACCGACCCTCAGGGTGACGTCGGAGTTTGACAGTGACAACTCGGTGTATTTTCACAAGATATCGTGCAAGTTGTTGGAGAATCTGGCGAAACTGAAGCTAACGTTTCAGAACAACAGCAAAGGAGAAGTGGCTGAGCCTCAATTGAGCTTCGTTTCCAAGTATCTTTCGCTCGAATACGATGTCGAGGAGCAGAATGCTCTTGTTAAGGGCTCATCGCCGCTGTCCGCACCTGATCTCCGCCTCCTGATCGACCTACTACAAGTCCGTTCTCTCCACATCAAGTCTAAAGTCCAACATTATATTCTCTCTCACCACGATGACTTTTATTCTCTCTTCTCCCAATGCTCCGACGCCGTTTCCAGGTCCGAACACATCTCCGTTCAAGTTACCGACCTTCTCCGGCTGATTTCGGACCATTCGATCGACGCCAAGATCCGAGACGTAATTGGAGAGATTAGCCCTAAGAGGAAAGAGGCCAAGGAGAAGAAGGATTTGTTGGAATTGATGAAGTTAATTTTGGAATTGACTGAGAAGCTGAAATTTACTAAGGAGGAGCTTAGGGCGGGAAGAGTGGTTGAGGCAGCGGAGGCGGTGAGAGAATTAAAGGCTGTGTTGCGAATTCGAGACAATGCTGGGGAGGAGGAAGAGGGGAGAGAGCCAGTGGTTTTTCACTTATTGAGGAAGGAGTGGATGGACTGCTTCGAAGAGGTTGGTGAACTCGAATTCTGTTTGAGTGCTGAGAATATCAACGAAAAAGTAATTTTTCATGTTTTAGTTTGTCTTCCGACTTTGTTTTTTTGCTTGCTTTACACATTTTGGATGGTAATTTAATTTAGGAGTTTAACTGAATAATTCATGCGTGTGAACTCAATAAACATAATTATGCTGTTTTAGTTACCTTAAGTTTGCCTATTATCATATTTACTTATTTATTTATTGGCAGTGATTTTGTGGTGATTTTTGTTGAGTTTGCGATTTAGAGGAATTGGATTTGGGTTTGTAGATTCAAGAGGTGCTTGTAAGGTTTATGGAGAATGCTGTGACATTTGACCAGAACTCTAATGCCGTTTGTGTAAAGTATCAGTCCTCTGTGAACAGAACTGATGGGGTTGAGCTTCGGACAATTTTGAAAGCAATGGCTGTGAGTTGAACCTCTGCTTTCTGTCTTTTCTGATTCATTATGTTGGAATTTAAATGGTCAAAGTATATTTATTGATTTCAGTGTGTTAAGAGCAGAAACCTTTATGACTGAACTTTGACTACTCAATGTAAAGGCTGAAGAATTGAAGTTCATACTGTCTTTTGAATTCTAAGAATGTTGGCTTTGAGGCAATGTTCAGAATAAAAACATCTGCTGATTTCGTGTTTTCTTTCTACCAGTGAGTTTGTCTTTCATGATTATGTCTCTTTTTTGTTTAGGTGGTTGGCATTATGGATTATGGAATAGCAAAAGTAGCAGACTTGATGATTAAATATGTGATTACTCCTGTCGTGAATTTCGGATCTCTTACTTCATTTTTGGAAGAAATAAAACAAGACTCAGGACAGATCTCTGAGGTGGTTTTGCAGATAGTACCATCTTTTGATGCTAAGGTAAATCTTATATTTGGAATGGTCACATTTATGTAAACTTGGTGCATTTTTTTTTGCTCAAGTACTTACAAAGACGATCATAAAATCGCACAACTGCAATGATACATAATCAGCTCTACAGCTGTGTACTTTAACTATATACCTTAGACTCCACCCCACAATCAACTATTTTCCTCCTTTGCCCCTCTCTCTCGCGCACACACGTACAGATACACACACAAGATATTTCTTTTTGCATTTATTCTTTAATAGTTATTAAATCCATAATCTGTAACATTTTCAGATATCATTCTATAAGGTGCTTTAGAACATAGGGTGTAACTAGCCCCGGCAAATGGGCGGATGCGCATTGCCTTGCAGATTTTTAACGTATTATCTGCTTGCAGTTCAATGAAATGTGGATATTATCTGCTTGCATTGAATGTAATGTGGGCGCGCATTGCCTTACAGATTTTTAACATATTACATATGTCATGCTATAAGATGCTTTAGAACATAGGGTGTAACTAGCCCCGGCAAATGGTCTAGTGCTTTAGAACATTGAACATAGGATGCAAATGTGCGGATGCGAATTGTCTTACAGATTTTTAACATATTATCTGCTTGAAGTTCAATGTAACATATTATCTGCTTGCAGTTCAATGTAATGTGGATGCGCATTGCCTTACAGATTTTTGTTGTAGAATATACTAACGACCTCTTATATATGCAGGTAGCAAATGTGGATGGTGGAACTATTTATTCTGCAAGCATTCAGGTTGTTAAGTTTATCTATAACTCCTTATGCTTTAAAAATAGTCAATGGACATAATGTTTTGGAAGATTGACTTGGCCAAGGATGTCAAAGTTGATTATATCCAACTTTCTGTCCAAGGTATGTCCTCTTTTTCCCATTTTAAATTATTTCCATACGAAGTGAGCACTGTTGATGACTTCAACAATGAAAATAATCTGGTTAGTTGCTGTGATATCTTGATCAGCCTCATTTGTTTCTTTAAGCTACTTATTATTTTACAATGAACAATCATTAGTTTGGTCATCAAGAGATTCAAGACTTTAAGCATTTTATGTTTGATCACATCTTTTTAATACACACATACACACACACACACACACACACACATATATATATATATATATAAGAAGGAAAACTCTATTGAAGCATTTAACTCTTTTTCTTTGGTGTTGTTTTTTAAGGGTGTAAGTTGAACAGAACCAATATATCGTGTGTGCTGCTTTGTATTAAATTATATTTAACTCTCTTATATACAACTCCTGCCCTAACAATTACGTTTTTCGATGCTAGGTTATTCCTGATGATGCTTCTAAACTTGCCGACTTCCAAAAGATCGTACTACTTACATATCAGTTTGAGACTGATTTAAAGGAAATGATGTTCATTTCTGCATTTGATAACAAGGACGAAAGATTAAGCTCTTTTGCAGTTTGCAGTTTGCAGTTTGCAGTTTGGTTGTGTTTCAAAGCTAACTATAACTAAGGATGGCATTTTGCAGTTTTAGTTCTCTAGGATTTCCGGATGGATATTCTTTGAACTGTTATACTTGCATAACTTTTCACCCGTTTCCTTGGTCTGGATTAGCTGTCTGAATATTGAAGTGTTTTAAGAAGCTGATTGACGACAATCCCTATGAAGTTAAAATTTGGTTATGTTTCAATAAACAACCCTTTAGGTCTTCCCAATCTCTGTACCACACAGTTTCGCATTTGTGTCTTGAAGTAACCACTAGTTACCTAGTTATTTACATTCATCAAATCTTTTAATTTTTTACTCCCCATCATCATGAACTGATGAACATATGAATCATGTTTAATAATTCTCAACCACTCAGGAGCACTCTGCCATGCATTCAGGTTGTACAGAAATTTATGAGGACTTCTTTATTGGATCAGTTCATGTTAAAGACGTGGCTCTAGCACACATATTGGTTTATGAAAAAACCTCTGCTACCGGAAGGCACTTGTGTGTTGAAGCCATCTCTCATTATGGTGACTTTCCGGTCAAGGTTGCAGAACTGTACCCTTAATATCAATTACCAAGGTAGTTGTTCAACTCTATAATTAAAACTATTATGTTTGGTTTGACAGAAAACTGACAGAACCATGTAGCAGCATCTAATGCTTGTGACTCTGCCTTGTGGTTTCTTTTGGCATTCACCTTTTTATTTTCTACTTGGGAATATTTCTAGGAAGGGAAGGGATTAGGGTTGGTGTGAGGGAGCAAAAGGGATGGGATCTAATTAAAGAAAATAAAGTGGTCTTGTGGATTGGAATAAAATTTTTCCAGTTGAAAAGTGGTCAGTTTTATTGGTGATGCTATTTTGAGTGATTCTATTTTTATTTTTATTTTTGATGTGAACTTACTGTGCATTCTGAGTATTCGTTGTACCAATGGTTTTGCTTATTTATTAATTTATATATTTTTTATGATGGTGGAACTCGCAAGGACTATCCTTACGGTGGCCCCAAAGAGATCATTTCCTTTGCGGAGTATTAAACCTATGACCTATGCTTCGGATGACTAGGCTTCTTTGCACTTGAGGTAACCCCTTTATGATAACAACAGATAGTTATATGTAGACTAACAGTTATCAATGCTCATTTATTGTAGGTTACCAAGAGATACCAGTCTGGGTTGCTGAGGTCCAAGAATGCATCTAAGAAACTGATGGACTTGGGTCTACAATTTACTCCCACGAACCCCCTCTCTGCCCTCAATTGGTCTCTCCGGATACAAAGATCTTTCAGCTTGATGTTTCAGACCTCAATTGGTCCGTCTGGTCTAATAAGTCCTGGGTAGGAACATCATTGTGATTTTCAAGTATATATATTAAACTTAATTGTTTGGTTAGCTTATGTTATCTAACTGTAGTAAATTAGTTACTACTTTATGGAGTTTAGTTTTTCATCAAGTCTATTTTGTTCCAATGGGCCTTTTAATTGTCTTAATATCTTCAATAACTGGCTAGGTATATGCGACCTGAAATTGCACAAGGTATTTTTGTGAACTTCAAGGACTTGTACTATTACAATGGGAGCAAGCTTCCTTTTGCTGCTGCTTAGATTGGTAAGACTTTTAGGAATGAGGTACCAAATATTCCCCCAATAGATTGGGGTGTGATTGCTTACATGGTCATGTGGCTATAAATGTTAGTGGCATTCATTATTTATTTAGAATTTTATTTGTTAACTTGTTTTATTTTGGTTATTATTGAGGTGTGGATCAGTTGCCTCTATGCTCTTATTACATACAAAAGATCAGTTGCCTTACAATACTGGGTATCAAATTATGAAGGGACGAAATTATGAACTGTACTCTCTATATATGTAGATATATACTTTGATTGAAGAAATGTGGTAGATTTAGATGGTTAATTGTAAAGATAATGAATGATTATGTAGTAGATGATTTTATTAAGTTAATAATATTTTAGTTTTTTGTATTTTTGCCATTATTTGCTATGGGGACATTGTGCCAGTCAGGTATACAAAAAGAATGTCAAATTTTGATTTGGCAACAATATAATTCGTTACTAAAGCATTGAACAAGTTTTAATATAGCAACAATTTTTTATACATTTAGCAACAAATTTTCGTTGCTAATGGCATTAAAAATTTTATATTTGGCAACGAAAAATTAACCTAATAACAACATAGAGGATATTGTTGCTAATACTAAAATAAAAGGCACCATTTTTTATCGTTGCAAATCATAACAACTTTCGTTGCACATATAAAGAAATGGCAACATATAATGTCGTTGCTAATTGGCGACTTTCGTTCTTATTGAAAAAATAACCAAAGAATAAACATTTTCGTTCTTTGATTCAAAGATAATATCGTTGCCAAATAATATAATCAGCAACGAAAATCGTTGTTAAAACTTTTACATTCCGCAACGAAAGCAAGCTTAGGCAACAATTTTCATAATTTACTACAACGAAAAATGTCGTTGCAAAATGGTGTCAATTGCAACAAAAATGTATGATCGTTGCAAAAAAATGAGTTCATTTCATTGCCAATTAGCAGGCTTTTGCAACGAAATGGCTTTTTAGCAACAAAATTTTAATTATTCTGCAACAATACATTTTGTTGCTAAATGATCGATGTCTCTGTACGAAAGCCAATTTTTTTTGCAAAATGTATTACTTTTGGCAACGAAAAAAATACGTTCGTTGCGGAACAATTAGCAAAGCTTATTGCGCAACGAAAGACGCAACGACAGTAAAGTCGTTGCCAAAACCCTTTTTCAACGAAATTTGGCACCTTTAGCAACGAATATCGGTTGTTGCTGAAGCCCCATTTTTTTGTAGTGATTCCTCACAAGTGTAAAAATTTTGAAATTGTCCTGAGGAGTTTATAGACTATTGTCTATCATTTTTGCAAAGGTTTTATGGAAATTCATCCGCAAACCGTCATAACTTACGGACATAGTGGGTAATTAGCCCGATATGCCATGTACTTATTAAGTACTGCTGATCGAATCTATTTCTCGTCACTACCATAGGCACAAAAATTTTACCTCAGTCTTATTGGATTCCGCACCAAAATAATTTAGTTCGGAAAAATTTTCAAAGAACGCTTAGAATTTTCATAAACGTTGGTCTAGCCGAATTAAATAGCTTAGACTCATATCAATAATCAACTTCAATCGAATTACGAATGTGTGTAGCCAACCCCGTTGGCAAATTAAAATTTTGAAATTAGTTTGAAAATGACGTCATGATGTCGTACTGTATTAACAGCCCGTTTGAGGAAGTCGTCATCGAGTGACTTTGTCATAACATATCATACAATAGTGGAATAACGCTTTAGATCAAATTCAACACTAAGTATTCCTGCATTTACAACTCCATCAACTTTTTATCATCTCTGCACCAGGTTACATAGTACATAAGTGATAAATAAAAATATTTTTGATATTTCAAATCATTATCATCTAGCTGAAATAAGTAGCATACACTATACTTTAAACCATTCAAAAATCATTACAAATCTATTTTATTACCTCAACAGGTAACGATGTGTCGGTGGCCCCAAGTCCACTCATACACAATGGTCACCAGGAATGGAGAATACAAAATTATTTTCAAAAGCACATAGTTCGTATTTAACTTGATGTCAAAAAATTTGAGTCTAGCATAGCTAGAAGATTTGGAAAACTTATGTCTCCACTAATGATCATTTGTTTAGTAATCTATCTATTCCTATTATCCTTAATACACATAACTATTCCCAGTTCATCCAACCACACTCATGAGTTCAGGAACTTCACAATCATATGAGTTTAAAAACTTGTCCTAGTCAGACCTTTGGCGTCCATTCGCTGAGGGGTTCATAAACATTTCATATAATCATGAGTTACGAACGTACCACAAGTATAAGTTTTAAGAACTCGTACTTAACCTGATATTCTCAACCTATACCCTATCTATCTGATATACACATGAGAAAGGAATCACCCTCTTAACATGCACATAGAAAATAGCGCGACACAGACATCCCAATAATTATCCTAACTCCCTTCTCCATACGAATTTCATTTAATCTGTATTCATAATTCTTTCCTGAATCTGTACCAATTCATTGTACAACTAACACACCATATTCTTGCCGTAAACTTGTCAATCATTCACTTAATTCTTTCCCCTGCTAGCACCTTACTGATCACAGGGTGATCTCATCGTATACATTACGATTTATTTCTATACTATAATCATTTGTTTTTCGATCTTCTATCACTGTACTTTGTCTTTTAGACTCTATTTATTCATCACTAATGTTCAACTTTATTATCAGAGTTAGGGAACTCCATATCTTTAAAATTCACCGAGATTCGTCTTTGAATCTTACCGACACACTAACTCTATTTGAGTTAGTACTTATCCTAATCACTGCGGTTATTGACCTAAGGTATTCCTACCTAAGGTTCATAACCAACCGCTTTGATACCAACTGTGAGAGCCCCAAATCCGGGTCCTAAATCACCACGAATCTGGTAAAATCATTCTATAACTATTGCGGAAGATATAAACATAAATTGTTTATACAATAAACTTTACACACTAATTCCCAAGGTCGAGTAACCTTAACTTATACACAATTCATAAACTATCTAACATATAACATTATTATCGAACATAACTGTTACAAATAAGCTGCACATATAATCCCAAGCTGAACTTGGCTTTGTCATTTTCTATATCCGACATATTCGTCTTAATCTCCAATGTTAATCATGATATAGAAAGGGTGAGCAATAACTTTGCCCAACAAGTTTAAGTTTAATAATTTAAGGATATATCATGATGGAAAGAATTGAACAAAAGTTGGCTATAGTTCTAAAATATAATTGCGAACTAGCATGAACAAATTTTACATAGTTGAACGAACATTGAACATGAACATATATATATCTGGACCGAATGGTAATGAAGGTGATCAGCCTTTCATACCTGATGAATACATGCAGTATGCACAGAGTGCAATTTAATAATTCTTAGACATGACAATCAGAAATAATTAACCACACGTATAATTGAATAATACAACTCGAGGTCGAGTTAAGAAAAACTTGCATGTTCCATTGATTATCGTTACGCAATTTAATAAGCTTTGTCTGAAGACCTAATATATAAATAATATTTATTTCTAAGTTAGAATAATATCATCACAATATTTAAAATAACCTAAACACATTATCACATAATCCTATCAACCTATAAAACACATAAAACTTAACCTCAAGTCAAACATTTACAGTCTGAGTCGAGTTCGATATAATTCTGACATCCCGACGGCTTAGTCGGATAAAAAAATTGAGTTTAAGTTCAATTAAACTGTCTAAACACTTAAAAATTATCTTAGATAATTTTATTTTCAGTCAAAATAATTTTCCAAGTCTCATAATAATTTTTAAATAATTATTATCATTTATCATGAATTTTTAATCATTAATAACGTATTTATATGAATTAAATACCACATAATTCCTTTATCATTAATTTTATTTAATACCAAATATTAATGAAAATCATAACATAATATTATAATATATTTATAATATCTCAAAGTATTTTTAATACCTTAAAATCACATTTATATGATTTTTAAACCTTTAATTCCATTATCCGATAATTGCTATTAATATTAAAATATTAATAATTTTATGACAAAATATCAAAAGTTATATTTTATAACTTGAAATATTTTTATAACACTTAAATCATTTTTATATGATTTTCAAATCATTAATTCCATTTTTCCATAATTTATTTAATATATTTATTAAATAAATTAATTACCATTAATATTAATTAATTAATAAAATTTATCACAAAATATTAAAAGTCATTTAATAATAACTTAAAATATTTTCTTATACCATAATATAAATTTTCATGTATTAAAATCATTTTTAAATAATTTATTTAATATTATAATTAAATAAATTAAATACAATTATTATTCCAAAAATATTAAATATTTATGAAATATATTCAGAATAATTAAAAACTAATTTTCGGACTTTAAAATAATTTTTAGGAATTTATTTTGTATTTTTAATAATTAAAAACTACTCCCTCCGTTCCTAAAAGATTGTCATTTTAGAAGAAAAAATTTATTCCAAAAAGTTTGTCGTTTACAACTTTTGAGGAGAATAAATTATTTACTTTCCTATATTACCCCTACTTTCTCTCATTGTCCCAAGAAATTATCTTTCTTGTATTAATAGTTTTCAACTTCCCATAAAGGGGTAGTTATGGAATTTCAAACAAATTTTACTTGGTAAATGATACTTTTTTTATCCATGTGCCAAAACCTTAAACGACAATCTTTTAGGAACAGAGTGACTATTTATTTCAATTTATTTAATAAAAATAATTATTTTTTTAAGAAAGTGTCGCTAAAGGGTGCCTATAGCGATAGGACTGTCGCTATAGGTGTTATTCGTGTTCTTAGCCCAAGCCCAGAAACTCATAGCCAGTTTACAGGGCACCTACTTTGACCAGAATTTGATCTATGATCTAAGTGTTTTCCGGGCTTACAGAAGTGTTACAATTGCAGTATAAGTGTAACACTACAGCGAGAATCAAGTGTCATGATCATACTACAACAGAGCAGAGAGTTATTAGTTCTCAAAAATCATGTCAGAAGTTGTTCTTCATTTCTGGGTTTTCCAGAAATAAAGAACAGTACGAGGATCCTACTTTGGATCCTTGTAACATGCGTCCTGAGCTGGACTTGTGTGATATGAAGGTTCAAGTATGAAGTATAGATGTCAGTGTACAATGTTATAACAACTGATCATCATAACTACAACTAATTCTAAGAGATTATGGCCGGTCAAACTCTGACAGAAAACACGTTCTTGAAGATTCTGGGTTTTCCAGAATCTTCATCCGGGCAGTCGGTCAACCCTTGTTTGACCATAAATAATTTTGATTCTGAGCAAGATATGAATGATCTAATGGTTTGAGTATAGATTACATGTCAGACTACAATATTCAACCAACAACATGACATAAAACATAAAAGACAAGCAAGATCAAGGCCTGCAATATCACTGTCAGACAACAAGTTGGGTTTTGGGTTGCCTAGAAGCTCACTCTCGTGATCGGTCAACGTTGTTTGACTGATCATAACATGAAATCTAGACACGATCTAACCCGGATTCAAGTTGCAGAACAAAGACCACATGGCATACTACAAATCCATAACATAAAATGTAACGACCCCAAAATAGGTCCATTCCATCCAACCCATTATGAGTCGCCAAATACATGGTACAGAAAATAACTACAACTTTATTACAATAATTGTCGTGCAAAATACAACAACACATATACTTTGAGTTTGGATGCAAATATATACCAAATGTGACACATGTCCCAACCGTGGACAACACCTCACAGTGACACCTTACATAAAGGTATAGTCAAAAACTGTTTTAGAAATTAGAATCTTTGGGAAGTGCTCAAGGAAACCTTCGTACATGGGAGGCCATGCGTATAGGTTATGATAGATATCATATGGCCACAGAATTATCCTTGGTTGACCCAATAGACCCCAAAGAAAAACGAGAAGATTACTATCATATTCTTCCCAATGGTGAGTCTTCTCTTGACATATCATTATCTCCACTGTCTCTAATTGAGTATTATACTCCAAACAAACACCAAGATTATATAGGTAGTGTTTGTAAATATACTCAGCAAGTGGATTAGCACAACCCTGTCTTATGATGACACGAGGTTGTATGTCATTAGACATCTTGTATGATAGTGGAAAAATACCTTTCCAAGTTAAATTCACCTCACCCTCAACATCTATAGACCACCATTCTATTCCCTTGTTATTCCCCCGCTCGACCCAGCTACACTTTTATTACCTGAAAGGAATTGTGAAGCAAAAGGGTGAGCACAACTAACTTCAAGAAAGAATATCATGACTAAAGATAAATAAATTATCAATAGCCTTCAACAAAGAATAAATCGTAGATTTAGAACATATGGTAGATGATAAAATTTTCAACCATAGTTGCAGGTGTTGAACGAGCAATCCATTAGAAGAGTCAAATAGACTATAAAGTCTATTATCTTCTCCATGTTAAAAGTCCACCAATAATATTTTATCCCTGTAACATCAATCAACAATTTCTGTCCACAATCACATGTATAACTCATAATCGTAATTGTTGTTCTAAATTCCTTTTCTCATTCAGTATGAAGATAATTTTCATCACTTGTCTTTACGAAATATCAAAGATCATGGTTATACCAAATCACAGTTCTGCTCATAATCATACTAATAAATTCATCTTGCACTACGGGCCAAAGATATTCATCAACAATTCATCTTTGCACACTGAGCCAAAGATATTCAACAACAGTTATCTTTTGACTCACGACCCAAAGATATTCATCAACAATTCATCTTTTGCACTGTGAGCCAAAGATATTCATCAAACAGTCATCTTTGCACTACGACCCAAAGATATTCATCCCCAATTCATCTTTGCACCACTGCCAAAGATATTCCTCAACAGATTCATATTTGCATTCTGGACCAAATATATTAATATCTCAAAGAAATATATAATCATTTTGTAATTTATATAAACAATAATTATAACCATGTTGATCAATTCACTTTTGCACTTAAGCTAAAGATATTCAATTATAAATTCAATGGTCATGATCATACCAACCAACAATTCAACTTTGCACCTCTCTTGGCCAAAGAGAACCTATAGTCACGATCATACCAATAATCTATCCATCTTTACACTCAAGTCAAAGAGAAATATCATCATTAGGGTTATAAGAATGTTATATAAAAACAATATAATCAACATATAGATTTAATCTCAAGAGTAAGATTCATAAATCAATGATTTCATAACAACTTAATCAAAATGTTATAAAACACTTAATAATCTCATAATCTAATATTATTAATACTACCACAATATTTTAATCATTTCTTAAACTTATAAATAATTTATTTTAATTGTTTACACTTTACTAATAAATGCATTTAATCATCTTAAAATGCCAACCTCATAAGATCTCATCACCAATAGCCAAAACCCTCATCAAAAAAATCAGCATATATCTCATATATAATTCTCAAGCCATAAAATCATATTTTCCAATTTTCTTAATTCACATAACATATTTAATTCATTTACTCATAACTAGAACATTTTCATGAAAAATACCAAATCAGTTTTAAAAATATTTTTCTTTTCTGGGATTTAGAAGAATATAGTCCCATATTGAATATATATTTTTCTCAAAATTTTTAAAATTCATTTACTATTTTTCACACTACCAAAACCATAGAATATTCGGACATTTATCATAAATTGTACTTTTATCCAAAAATTTTAAATTTACACGGTATCTTGATATTATATAGATGTACTCACAATAAAAATTTTATCAATTTTAGAGTTAATCACAAGGAGTTATAAGTAGTTACTTTTAAAATAGTCTTTTCTCATAAAATCCATAACTCCTAATCTATACATCCAAAAATCGCCATTTTTGGACACAATCAACAAAACTCATCAAATTATCATTTCAATTTTTTTCAGAATTTTTGAAGGTTCAGAAGAATTTCGAAATAATAACCCTTAAAATCCCTTTACCTCTCAAAAAAAGCGATTACCATTTGGAATAATATTTGAATCTAACTTGCACCGTATAACAATACTCAAAGTATACTCAAAATACTCACAAGAATACGCTCGATAATATAGAGAGAGAAAACTTCAGTTTCTGGTGTGAATTTCAATTATAATCTAAGCACTCTATTTATAGGAAAATGCTTAGAACACCAAAACAGAAAATTTAATTTAATAATAATATATATAAATCAAGATTCCTATGCCTCTAGAAATCTGATTTTAGCTTAATAAACACATGCTAGGGCTGCCCACAAAATAAAAAACATTTTTCACACTTTAAATATTTTAAACTTCCAAAAATCAATTATTTCGGAGCTTCGGAACTTCAATAATTCATAATAAATAGCCCTTTTATCCGAAAATTTGAATCTCGCAAGTTTTTGTAGGAAATTCAATTTTCTACAACTTTGCAGAAGAAAGTTTTTCCAAATTCCAAACAGAAATTAACCGAAATCCACAAACGGACGATTTTACAGGCTATAATCAAATTTCAGTCAAGAAATGGGGTCCCATTCACATGTTTAACATGTTTTAAACATTTTGGTAACAAAATACTCCTCCTCCTCATATACTCATATATCCCACATTCCTTTGTAAAAATATCACCATTATTATATTATTAAAAAATATAATAATATATTTAAATGAATTATTTTATCGAAAAAGATAAAATATTAATTTTCAACAATTGTCATATTAAAATTTTCTCCATCTATATCTACATAAAATGAATATTTTCCTCATCATAAAAATCAATAATTAATTATTCACAAATAATATTACATAATCACAATATTGACAACTGTGCAGGTTCAGGAAAGAGGGGGCTTTCAATAAGAATTTCTCCTCATTTGGCTGCGCTTGATTAGGTGACCAAACCTCTCCTTGAGCAGAACTTTCTAGACATTGCCAATAATGTTTTCTAATAATATTATTAGGATAATATGAATTATTGCTTCGATAATGGAAGATCTTTGATAGTGACAATTATTGAAATAAAATAAAATATCAACGCAAAGAATTATTGAATCAATAAAATAAAATATCGAAGCAATAATTTTGTAACAATTATTGAGTAGTGTCTTCTTACGTAAGAATCAATAATTGGTGCAATACCGGTGTGTGCATCGTGTTTTAACCCTTGAGTATTTTAACGATTAGATATTCAGTAATAACCACGCCCAGCCATTTATAAACAACTTATATTTGTCGTTTTTTTTCATCCAATCGCTGCTTGGGGTGGGGGGCCCACACAATTTCGCTTGCCGTCAGACGGATATTCCCAACAAAAAGAATATTCTATGACCAAACGAATATTCTCCGACAACAATTAATATTTTATAGCCACTTGCGTATTTTTGAAAAAATTTCATATATCACCCTTAACTTTAACTTTTTATCAATTTAACCATTTACTGAATTGTAATTATAAGAAAAATTGAATACTTTTATTTTATAAAATTCGGGGTCTTACATAAAACACACATAACACTTAACAAACACAGATCTACGAGCCCTAACATATGGCTGTCAGACAACATTTAAGGTTCAAAGTCAGTTACTAAAAACTTGATTTTCGTGCCTCTAGATGTTATTGATCTATGATCTAACAACCCAGATCACTCAAAGACACCCTTATACACAACTTTAACCAACAACTTACAACATCTAACATCAAATCACGTGATTTCTAGGTTTAAGGTTTTTATACCTTTTTGAGCCTTGATCTAGATTATGATCCTTGATGTTTGTTCTTGGAGAGCTAACACATGATCTTAGCTTAACTTTTTACAAACTCTCACTCTACATTCTGAATTTTTAAAGAGAGAAGGGTCTTGGTTATTTGGAAAAGTAAAGTGAGTTACTTTCTTGACTTTTAATGCTATTAATCCAAGATACAATGTATTTGATCTAATAAGTTGGCTGATACAATGGATATATGGCACATGGGAGATATATAGTTGGTAAACAACTCTTATTTTGGCAAGATTTGCACTCAACATATAAAAAAAATACAAAAAGGGAATTAAGGTCATTTGGCATTTAATTTTAATGGCATATTAGTCAATTGCCCTGACCCTTAGGGTTTAGGGTTTAACCCTTAACGTTTAAAAAAATAAATTCTAGGATTTCCAAATTTGGTTTCCAAAAAAGAAAATTAATATTTCAAAATTATAATTAAGATTCTCTATTTATATTAAAATTTCTTAATCACACATTATGCTTGCTAGTTAGGATTAATATATCCTAATTAAAATTTTAAATAATAATTAGGGTTTTCCCCAAAATGGGCATTAGGGTTTATAAATAGAAAAATAATCTTTCTAATTTAGAAATTAGGTTTCCTAATTAGATTAGGGTTTCCTGATTACTTATAACTTGAAAATTAAGATTAATATTTTCTAATTAACATTAAAATCATTAAACTAACAATCAGGTTTTCCCTAATTATAAATTAGGGTTTCAAATCCAGAAATTAGGGTTTTTTTTCATCAATTAGGGTTATCCCTAATTAAGTTATCATTAATAACGTTTAAACCTTATACTAGCATTTGCATTCCCAAATTAGGGTTTTTAACTTCCGAATTAGGGCTTCGAATTCTCAGAACTGAAATTAGGGTTTCCAGAACCGGTTTTAGGATTTCTTATAAATCGTAAGAATTTTCTAACTGAACGTTGACATTCTTAATATAATATTAGGCTTGGCCATTGATATAGGTTATATGGTCAACCCTTGACCCTTAACCACATACTATACACATATAATACCATATACACAAAACTTAATCACTTATATATTTAATCCTGAATAATTCACCAAAAGATTTTTAAATCCATAGAATTCCTTCTCGGAAATCTCAAATTCATTCACTAATTTTCTGTCTAGGTTTATTATTTAACCTTAATTCAATATTTTAATATTTTATAAATATCTAAATTCTCGGGTTATCACACATCAAGTTGCCTAGAAACCTTATATAATCACGAATCTCTAGGTGGTCAAACTACCTACCCTGCGAACTGAGTTTGAAGATCTGGGCAGACTCAAGAACACTCAAGAACATCTATAGCGACGGTTTTGTCGCTATAGGCACCCTTTAGTGACAATTTATTTACAAAATTAATATTTCTTTTATTAAATAATTAGAGAAAAATTGTTTTTAATTATGAAAAATACATAATAAATTCCTAAAAATGGGTTTTTAATAATTTTTAATATATTTCATTAATATTTAAATTTTTTAGAATATTAATGGTATTTAATTTATTTAATTATTATAATAAATAAATTACTTCAAAATGATTTTAATATTTGAAAAATCATTTAAAATTATATTATGGTATAAAAAAATATTTTAAGTTATTTTTAATGACTTTTCATATTTTGTGATGAATTTAATTAATAAATGAATATTGAGCGGTGATTGATTTATTTAATAATTATATTAAATAAATTATGGAAAAATAGAATTAATAATTTAAAAATCATATAAAAATGATTTAAAAGTTATAAAAATATTTGAAGTAATAAAATATAACTTTTGTTATTTTGTCATGAAAAAGATTAATATTTTAATATTAATGGCATTTATTAGATAATGTATTTAAATATTTAAAATCATATAAATAAGAACTTAAAGTATTAAAATGATTTGAGATATTATAAATACTTTATAATATTATGTTGATTATTTCATTAATATTTGATATTAAATAAATATTAATGACAAAGGAATTAAGTGGTATTTAAATCATTTAAATACGATATTAATGATTGAAAAATTATATTAAAGGATAATAATTACTTGAAAATTATTAAGAGCCTTTAAAAAATTACTTGGACTGGATAATAAATTATCTAAGATACTCCCTCCATCCCAAATTAATTGCTTAGTTTTGACTTTTTAAAGTCAAATTGACCATTTTTTAAAACTAATCTTTTTACTAATTTTGCTAAAATATAGGTGAAGAGATTATAACCAAAAGAAAGTATATACAATTTATTACTAATCTTAATTTTTATAATTTTAGAAATATATTTATATATGCTTAATTATTAATTCTAAAAATAGTCAATTTGACTTAAAAAAGTCAAAATAGAGCAGTTAATTTGGGACGGAGGGAGTAATTGTTAAGTGTTAGGCAGAGTTTAATTGAACTTAGACTCGATAATTTTTCGATTAGGCAAACGAGATGTCAGAATTTTACCGAACTCGACTAAGACTATAATAGTTTGACTTGAGGTTAGGTCTTATGTGTTGTATAGGCTGATAGGGTTATGTGTTATATGTTTAGGTTATTTTATAATTATATATAACGATATTATACTGTGATGAAATTATTCTAATTTGTATATCGATATTATTTATATTAGGTCTTCAGATAAAGCTATATATATACTGCGTAGCTGTAATGAATGATTCAGGCAAGTTCCCTTACTCCATCATTGTGCAAGTTTTCTCTAACTCGACCCCGAGTTGATATTATAAAATATGATTGTGGTTAATCATTGTTGATTATACCATGTCTACGAATTATTGAATCGCACTCTATGCATATTGCATGTGTTCATCAGGTATGTAAGGCTGATCACCTTCATTACCATTTGGTCTAGATACAGTTATTCATGTTCATGTTCGTTCAGCTATGAAAATTTGTTAATGCTAGTTCACAATGTATATATTGTTGAATGTTAGCCAGCTTGTTATTCAATTCTTTCAATCATGATATATTCTTTATTGAACTTAAACTTGTTGGGCAAACTTGTTGCTCACTGGCCTTGCTATATCATGATAAACATTGCAGATTAGGACGAATACGTCGGATAAAGGAAAGGTCAAAGACAAGTCCAGCTTTGGATTATATGTGCAGCTAAAATTGTAACATTAATGTATGATAATGACATTGTATGTCAATTAGGTTATGAATTATGTGTTATGTGAAGGTTCTCGACCTTGGGGATAGTGTGTAAAGTTTAATGTATAAACAATTTATGTTTATATCTTCTGCAGTAAGTATAGAATGATTGTACCAGATCCGCGGTGATTTGGGACTCGGATCTGGGGTCCCCACAGCACGTCTAGGTGATCAGCGTATAGTACTCTATGTTGTACAACACTCATTTTGGCGAACGACTGTGTGATCAATTTTATGGACACCTTCTGTGTCAATCGATAAACTTGACCAAAAATAATTATTTATTCAACATTTTGCTTACCTTTGAATCCGTACCAAAATATTTGGGTTTGGACATCTCTACTTATCAACAACAATAATATCTCAAAGATTTAATATCAAAGTGATAAAATATTCTAGTAAGTGTCTAGCCGAACAAATGGCTTCGACATTTCTTTAAACAACTCATGTCATAACATAGCTCAAATACTTGTACAAATACTAAGAGATTTTCATAAGCATGAATATCACACAAACATGCAAAATTTGTGTACATTCGATTTTAAAAATATATCACATAGGCTTTATAAGAATTTAATCAGATGAAGTTAGAAAACTTGCCTTAAGCTTCCTTTTATGCTTTACGCTAACTCGGTCTTTATATATCCTACATGATTTATAATGACGACACACCAATTAGCCACAAATAGACTCCACATATGGTTTATACTCACTTTTCTCTTTATCGTTCATTATCTGTTTACTTAAATAAAGATGTCTTTTACGTTCTCTAACAATCATTTCGTTCTTTAGTTATTCGATTAATTATTTAATCCTTTATTAGGCTTCTCGACATTTACGCATCACATTCCCGTCTTTCATATGATAACGTCCAAGTCACACACCCGTTTGTATGCAAAGTACGAGTATCTTACATTTATACTAGATACTAATAATGTTTAAAGTATTTTACATTTACGTTTAATTTACTTCCCTTTTATTTAATTAATTACAGACTTTTACTTACGGTATTTGATTAATTATTATCACAATATATTATTTGAACATAACATTTTTAATTGTTCTTTACACTTGAAAATAGAATTTTCTGCGCACCGACCTGACCCGGCATTGTGGCGCTAGGTTTGGCCTTGGTGCCGGCGATGTGGTGTAAGACCCCAACTTTTATGAATAAAGAATAATTTTCTGGAAATATATTTTTGAATATTATGGTCTGAATTTGATATAATGTTATAGTTGTGGGTAATATTTACAAATTTTGCAAAGTAAGCAAGTGGTTATATAATATTCGATTGGTCGGGGAATATTCGTTTTAACAGGGAATATTAAATGACAAGACAATCATTAGTGGACCCTACAACCAAGTATTGTCGTAGTTAGAAAATGATGTAATTATCTTTCTATAAAAAAATAACTATGGAGAGGTGTTCTTTGTTAAAACCGTTGAACTACCCAAGAGTAAAAGTAAAGTAGTACGCGTGGTTGCATAGTAGTACATAGTATTGATTATTGATGCTTACGTGAGAAGTCACTCAATTATACTCAATTATTGCTACAGTAATTGCTGCATCATATCTCTCATATTATTGATTCAATTATTGTATAGTATCATCTGTATAATATGATATATTATTAAATCAATAATTGAGACGGCAAAGTTATTCATATTATTATTTGCAATATTGACAATGTCTAGAAGTTCTGTCAAGAAGAGGTTTGGTCACCTAATTGCGCGCCAATAAGGAGAAATCCTTATCGGAAAGCCCCCTCTTTCCTAGGAACGACCTGGTTGTTAAATTTTGTGAATTATAATATTAATGATGAATAAATTCGTGTTGATTAAAGATAAAATTGATAGTTCCATTGTGTGGGAATTATTAGTGTTAGTAGAAATCGATATTAATTGATGTCTGGAGGTTATATTGACCAATCAGGTATTCGGGGCACTTTTCGTGTTGGAGTACTATTCACGAGTTACTATTCACGGGTTACTATTCACCTAGTTACTATTCACTCTATTATTGTTCAATCGGGTATTCGGGGCACTTTTCGTGTCAGAGTACTATTCACGAGTTACTATTCACCAGTTACTATTCACTCTAGTATTGTTCACTTAGGTATTTGGGACACTTTTCATGTCGGGGTACTATTCCTGAAGTACTATTCACGGGGTACTATTCACCCAAAAAATATATTTCTTTTCGGTCCAAATTATTTTTGAGTACAATATTATTCCATGAGGAGATGTGATAATTTTTCAGACCGTTGGTTGATGTTATAATAGTAAATCAATATGGATCGTTGGTTGAAGATATAATAGTAAATCAATTTGGACCGCTGGTGGAAAGTTATAATAGTAAATCAATATGGATCGTTGGTTTAAAGTTGTAATTATAAATCAATCTGGACCGTTCATGAATAAGTTACTATTTAGTCCATTCTCCTATAAATAGAAGCTCATTCCTTCATTATTTCTTACAAATTCACTGAAACTCTAGAGAGAGAAATTATAGAGAGAAAGAAGAAGAGAAGTCTGTTACCTCACTTTTCCAATATCCATTTTCTTCTAAGGTAAGGGATATTATTTGCTGTACTCGTAAGGGGTATTATTCTTTCGTATTCATGAAGAGAGTTATTTTCTTTCAATACTCGTAAGGGTTATTATTCCATTCTTTATTATTATGTTGGAATAACCTGTCTATGCGAAGTACCACATACCTGGTAAAATTCTTCTGTTATTCTATTCTTTATTATTGTGTTGGAATAACCTGTCTGTGCGGTCTATCGCATGCCTGGTGAATTATGTTGTTATTCCATTCTTTATTATTCTGTTGGAATAACCTATCTGTGCGGTCTATCGCATGCCTGGTGAATTATGTTGTTATTCCATTCTTTATTATTCTGTTAGAACATCCTGTTTGTGCGGATTATGCATTACCTGGTTCCATTCTTTATTATTTTGTTGGAATATCCTCATGCATCTTTGATTACGCATAACTTTGGTTCCATTCTTTATTATTACATTGGAATAACTCATGCATGCGGATTACGCACGCTTTGGTGAATTCTTACGTTATTCCATTCTTTATTATTACATTGGAATAACTTTGTATGTCGCGGATTATGCACGCTGGTGAATTCTTACATTATTCCATTCTTTATTATTACATTGGAATAATGCATCACGTGGATTCTTCGCATGGCGGCAAAAATCCATTTGCGGTTTCATATGTTCTATTATACTCAGTTGGTTAAAGTTTTGGCTTCTATACTCTACGAAATTAGTGGAATATCCTTGATATTTGCGCTTCCTCCAGTATTTTTTCATGGAAATATTCTTCTGAGTATTCTTGAATTTTACTCCACAAAGTAGTATCATGTTGACAATTTGGACGTTATTGAGTTCAGGATAAATTAACTTATAAATCTTTAAAATTTATTCTTGAACTTGTTTTATTGAATTGGCATCATCCTCATGCTTATATTATGTTGAAAGTCATCTTTGGCTTACGTGCATAGATGAACTTGGTATGATTATGACCAGGGATTATTCGGTATAATCATGACCGTAATGTGACGAATGATGTGGTAAAAGTCTTCATTGGCCTGTAGTTCATTGGTGGACAGTTGTTGGTTTGATTATGACCAGGAATTATTCGGTATAGTCATGACCATTGATGATTACATGAATATCCTTATCCGTGGAGTAGGGATGATTCAATTTTATTTATTAAGCATAGTCTCAGCGATAAAGTTGATGAAAAACTTTTTAAATCATAGAAGATAGTAGATTTTATACTTTACTGGACTCTTCTAATAGATTACTTGTTCCGGTGCAGTTAAACTTGTTGTCTATTATATTCTATCAGTTTAACATTGTTGAAGGCTAATGATAATTTATTCTGCATTATCTTAGTCATAATATTTCTTATTGGGCTAGTTGAACTCACCCTTTCTTTCACTGTTCTCTTCAGGAAATGAGAACGTAGTTGGGACTAGTCGGGGAACAGAGTGATGGTCCTAGATGGTGCATTAGTATTCATCACTATTCTGTGAAATAGTGTGATAATAAATATAATGAGGACTCCATTGAGTGAGGATATTGTCTAGATGACAATATTTGTATTAAAACTCACAGCCTATGTTTTTTCGTATTTTACACGACTGTTGTGTAATTAAGTTGTATTTGTATTCAGTACCTTGTATCTGGCGACTCAAGATGAGTGATGTATACCTGTTTTGGGGGCATCACAGTTGGTATCAAAGCTTAGGGATATGATCCCTGGCTGAGATGTGAGTTAAGAACTAGGAGGGGAGAGACGGGGAATTCCTTCGCTAGTATGACCTACCTAAGTTTATTTGGTATTTAATTGGTCGGTAAGGGTATATGGATAATATGTGATATGTTAATTAACCCTTGTTTTGTGGCAGTATTGGAAAATGGCATCCGAAAATGTTGAGATAAGAAATGAAGCACATGAGATCGTGGAGTCACCACAAATTAATACCCAGGATAATGTGCAACAGGAAGACAATAATCCTCAGGTGAACAACAACACCGACCAAATGGTGAACGATGGAAGTTTAGGAGCTTTCTGCAATTCGTACAACATCAGGCAAGAGAAACTCCTGTCCAAAATGTAGGTGGAAACACTGGAAACTCTCGGACGGTCACCGTTAAACAGTTCAAGGAGCTGGGACCACCGGAGTTTATTGGAGAGCCAAAACCACTTAAGGCGGAAGCATGGATAAAGCAGATCACCAAGATATTTGATGTCTTGGGATGCTCCGAGGAGCAAAAGGTTCCCTTTGCCACCTTTATGTTGCTGAGAGGTGATTCTTGGTGGGAATCGGAAAGCGTACTCAACTCGCCGTGATTGAAGATGTCTTGGGAGAAGTTTCAAGAACTATTCAACAATAAGTACTTTCCCGAAAGTATTCGTCATATTAAAGAGGTAGAGTTCATCAAGTTGGAGCAGAACAATATAACTGTGGCGCAGTACGAAGCTAAGTTTGCCGAGTTGTCCCGGTTTGCGTCCCACTTAGTTGATAATGAGGAGAGAATGACGCTGAGGTTTTTAAGTGGTTTGAAACCGGAGATACGTCAATATCTTATTTCTCATAAACTGTGTTTGTATTCAGATGTTGTAAATAGGGCTCAATTATTGGAGCGTGATAACGGGTCAACGCAACCAAGAGAAAGCAGCCGACAGAATGAAAATACCAGTGGTAACAGTCATCGAAGTGGTGACAACAAACGTGGAGGGAATCAACATGCCAGAAATAGTAGCCACTTCGGTGGTAATCATGGCTAAGACAATAAAAGTGGGAGTTTCAAGAAGAGGAGATTCAATAATGATGGAAGGACGTCAACACCAGTACCCGTTGTTAAGGAAGGAGAACGACTGCCGGTCATATGTTACAAATGCGGAGGGGAGGGACACATAAGTCCAAACTGTACGCAGCAGTCCAAAACATGTTACAATTGTGGAAGAGAAGGTCACCTAGCCCGATTTTGTCGTGCACCAAAGTCAAGTCCAACTGGGATGGAGGCATCAAAGACCGTCCCAGACAAGACAAAACCGGTAGTTCAAGTGAGAGCATTTGTTGTAACCTCCCAGAAAGATGTTGCCTCTTTTTTACTCTTAACAAAAGAGCTCTAACTCATGCAAGCATACATGCGTCAACAAGTAATACAGAGCAAGTAAAGTATCGATCCCACAGAGAAAGTTGTTTAATCACTATATTTATATGCTCAAACTAATGATTAAACTTGGTTTGTTCTCGAATTGCAAATAACAACTAAAAAAATAATAACTATGGAATAAATGATATTGGAACTAATGGGATCCTAACTTCATTTAATACTTCATTCAATCACCACTATCATGCATGACTCATTCACATATCACAAAAAAATAGCCAAGAGCACTAAAAGAGTATTAGCCATTTTTCAATGCACTAAGACCTACTTACACAGCATCCACAGATGATAGACTCTATGTAATCATCAATATAACCAAAATCACTATATGTCTATGTGAAATTGCAACTATATTGATTTTAAGTTCAAGCCCTTATTCTAACTTATACGGTGAAACAGTATATGTCTATCTGATTCACGAAATACATAAGCCATATAACACAGCCCTATAAACGTATATTATCATGATTACAATCCATATTTGCATGTTCATTATCAATTCCATACAAATACTGAAACGAATGGTGATCAAGCATTCATACATATAAAACAATCATGATAGACATCCCATATGATATGCAAAACAATCCAGCATTTAAGCATGCAATCAAACTACATATTAAAATCCGTTAGAATCCCATAATGGAGTTTAGTTCATAACTGAACCAAAAGCCATTATGGGATCAAATCTAAACATTACTAATAAATAAGTAATTGAAAGATGAAAGGTAGAAACAATCAAACCCAATTGCTGAATATAGATCAATATTCAAATCCTCATAAAATTCCAGCAAAATAATAATAATAATAATAATAATCCACTCTGGTAGAAAATCCCAAGAAGGAGTAGAAAGGTAGAGTTGTGGCCTCCTTCTACGTTAGAATCTCTCCCGGAGAATAAACCCTAATTACGACGTAAAGAAAAACTAAAATTGAATAATATGTCAAGTGATACCCCTGACACTAGTCAGGAATTGTTTTAAATCAATTATAACTCTTAAAATTTGGAAATAAAATAAAACAAGTCGTGACTTCAGGGCCACCATGCAAGCTGGAGTTCTACTCCGGCTTGTTATGCTTTCATGTACATGAGACTGCGATGAGGTTCTTATGTTTAGCTTGGGTCTCTCCTGGCAGGCGTGCGCTCCCTAGCATTGTCCTTCTCGTGGCTGCGTAACTTGCAGTAGGTTCCAAGGTCTGGTTGGTACCATGGCTGTGGCAGCGCAAGGCTCTTGCTATTCTGCCACATGGCACATGGCAACTGCAATCTCTGAGATCCTCGGTTCTTGTTCTGATTCTATCATGCTACTGCTGCTGCTACTTGTTCAGTCATGCTTAATCTCCTTGCTCCATTGCATCTCCATGCCATGCATATCCCATCTTTTGCCTCGTCTCAAGCATCCATTAGCCTTGTGCTCAATAACACCACCAAAATAGGCCGATTCTTGCACTTATTCACCCAAAGGAGTTTTAAGTATGTAAAATGCAAATTATCATGAAATGCAGCTAAAACCTACTAAAATTTACTTGAGATGGGCATAGTTCGCATGAATTGGCACTCCATAAGTAGGTGTAAATCCTACTTATCAAAAGCAAGGAACCCGAATGAGGTCATCACGTGTAAGCTTATCATAAACTCTAGTGAAGTATATACCTTATTTGATACCGGCTCTACCCATTCTTTTATTTCTCCTACTTGCGCTCAACGTTTAAATTTGACTCCAGAGAAATTGAACTTTGACTTATCGGTTGAAACTCTGTTTGGAGAAACCTTCATTACATCCACAATTTATAAGTCTTGTTTGATTCAAATCGGTAACCGCACATTACCTGTAGATCTTATTTCTTTAAAAATACTTGCATTTGACGTAATTCTAAGGATTGATTGGTTAACTACTCATCATGCAAAAATTGATTATTTTCGTAAGGTTGTTAGTTTTTATATTCATAATCAACTGATTATGCGAATTCAAGCGACCAAACCATTAAAATCAATCACGGTAATTTCAAGCCATAAAGCTATTCGTTTATTGAAAAACGGATGTCAAGCTTTCTTAGCCCATGTCACAGATTTAAATAAAAATACGTCAGATTTGAATGATATTTCTATTATTAATAAATTTCCTGGCGTATTCCCTAAAGAACTTCATGGCCTACCCCCAGAGCGTAAAATTGAATTTTGTATCGACCTTGAACCCAGTACAAAACCCATTTCCAAAGACCCAAATTGAATGGCTCCTATTGAACTTCAAGAGTTAAAAACCCAACTACAGGAATTGTTAGACATCGGTTTCATCGAGTCCCTAATACGTCTCCTTGGGGTGCTCTGTTTCTATTGAAGAAGAAGAAAGATGGAAGTATGCGACTTTGTATTGATTATCGGGAGTTGAATCATGTCACCATCAAAAATAGGTACCCGTTGCCTCGCATTGATGACATGTTTGACCAGTTGCAAGGAGCACAATTCTTTTCAAAGATCGATCTTTGTTCTAGATATCATCAGCTGAAGGTAAAACTGAGGATATTCCAAAGACTGCCTTCAGAACTCGGTACGACATTATGAATTCTTAGTCATGTCTTTTGGATTGAATAATGCTCTTGTTACCTTCATGGATATGATGAACCGAGTGTTCAAGGAAAATTTGGATCACTTTGTGGTCGTCTTTATTGATGACATCCTCATATATTCCAAAAGCCGTGAAGATCATGAGCAACAATTGAGGCTGATACTCCAAAAGCTTCGTGAAAACAAGCTTTATGCCAAGTTGAAAAAATGTTAGTTTTGGCTTAAGGAAGTTACATTCCTTGGGCACGTAGTATCAAGTCATGGAATATCTGTTGACCCGGCAAAGATTGAAGTTATTCAAAGCTGGGAGCAACCTAAATTAGTGACTGAAGTACGTAGCTTTCTCGGATTAGCTGGTTTTCTCAAATCGCTACTCCATTAACTCAGCTGACTTGAATAGATACAAAGTTTGGTTGGAGCGAGGAATGTGGGAAGAGTTTTCAAGAACTCAAGGGAAGACTCATTTCAGCACCTGTTCTGATAATACCATCTGGCTCGGAGGGATTTGTCATCTCTGATGATGCTTTCAGCAAAGGGTTAGGATGTGTTCTCATGCAACATGGGAAAGTCATAGCCTATGCCTCTCGACAACTTAATGAATATGACAGGAATTATCCTACTCATGATTTAAAGTTGGCAGCTGTTGTCTTCGTACTTAAAATTTGGAGGCATTACTTGTATAGGGAGAAAGTGGAGATCTTTACGGATCATAAAAGCCTCAAATATTTCTTCACCGAAAAGGAACTCAACATGCGGCAACGACATTGGCTTGAACTGTTGAAAGATTATGATCATACCATTCAATACCATCACAGTAAAGTTTAACGTAGTAGGCGGCGCATTGAGTAGAAGATCATATGCGGGTACGAGTGCAATATTGTTAACACAAAGGCCCATTTTGTATGACTTACAAAGGATGGAGATAGAGTTAAAGACTCCAGGGACCCACGTGATGATGGAAAATATATGAGTATAACCGACTTTAATCGATAAAGTTAAAGCTACTCAAGCTACAGACCTGGAGCTGATATGTATGAGGAAGAAAGTGCAAGAAGGTGCTATTCCGGAAGCAAGAATCAATGAAGAAGGAATACTTTGAGTCAACTCTAGATTTTGTGTTCTTAATGACCCTGATTTAAAGTATAAAATCATGATGGAGGCGCAAAACACACCGTTTGCAATCCATCATGGGAGTACCAAAATGTATCATGATCTTCGACATACATTTTGGTGGAGCAATATGAAGAGAGAGATAGTGGAGTTTATCTCAAGGTGTTTAACTTGTCAACGAGTCAAGACGGCGCATCAAGTACCAAAAGGTCCATTGCAACCACTTGAAATTCTAGAATGGAAGTGGGAGCACATTACTATGGATTTTGTTACTGGTCTTCCCAAGGTTTCTCAAGGCATAGATGCAATTTGGGTCATTGTTGATAGATTGACAAAGTCTGCTCACTTCTTACCTATATGATAAACTTATACACTTGAACGTCTTGCTCGTATGTACATAAATGAGATTGTAAGACTGCATAGTATGCCAGTATCCATAGTTTTTTTATCGAGACACAAGATTCACTTCACGATTTTGGGTTAGTTTGCAGAAAGCTATGGGCATGAATTTACAATTTAGCTCGGCATATCATCCTCAGATGGACGGGCAGTCGGAGAGGACTATTCAAACTCTTGAAGATCTATTAAGACTTTGTGTCCTTAACTTCAAAGGAAGTTGGGACAAGTTCTTACCGTTGGTGAAGTTTTCCTACAACAACAGTTATCAAGCAAGTATTGGCATGGCTCCATTTGAGGCGTTGTATGGGAGAAAGTGTCGTTCTTCAGTATGTTGGGATGAGGTGGGTGAAGCAAAGTTGTTGGGACTGGAGTTGGTACGTATGACTATAGAAAAGATTCAAATGATCCGACAACGTATAAAAACCTCACAAGATCAAAAAAAGAGTTATGCTGATCTTCATCGAAATGACGTAAAATTCGATATTGGAGATCATGTCCATGGAAAGAGAGGAAAGCTCAATCCTCGATTCATTGGCCCATTTTTAATCCTCGAGTTAAAGTTTTGTGGAGAAACCACGATGTTGAGGAAATGACCTGGGAGTTAGAATCTGAAATGAAGTCAAGGTATCCTCACCTCTTTAACATACCAGGTACGCACCCTAATTTCGAGGATGAAATTTCATAAGAAGGGGAGGTTGTAAGACCCCAACTTTTATGAATAAAGATTAATTTTTCTCGAAATATATTTTTGAATATTATGGTGTGGATTTGATATAATGTTACAGTCGTGGATATTATTTACAAATTTTGCAAAATAAGCAAATGGTTATATAATATTCGATTGGTCAGGGAATATTCGTTTTAACAGGCACTATTCGTACGACGGCACAATCATTGGTGGACCCCATAACGGAAGTATTATCGTAGTTAGAAAACGACAGAATTATCTTTTTATAAAAATATCGGCAAAAGTTTTACCGTTAAACTGTTGAACTACCCAATGGTAAAAGTACAATAATACGCGTGGTTGCATAGTAGCACACGGTATTGATTATTGATGCTTATGTGAGAAGTCACTCAGTTATACTCAATTATTGCTACAGTAATTGCTGCATCATATCTCTCATATTATTTATTCAATTATTGTACAGTATCATCTGCATAATATGATATATTATTAAATCCATAATTGAGACTGCAAAGTTATTCATATTATTATTTGCAATATTGACAATGTCTAGATGTTCTGTCAAGGAGAGGTTTGCTCACCTAATTGTGCGCCAATAAGGAGAAATCCTTATCGGAAAGCACCCTCTTTCCTGGGAATGACCTGGTTGTTAAATATTGTGAATTATAATATTAATGATGAATAAGTTCGTGTTAAAGATGAAATTGATAGTTCCATTGTGTGGGAATTATTAGTGTTAGTAGAAATCGATATTAATTGATGTCTGGAGGTTATATTGACCAATCGGGTATTCAGGGCACTTTTCGTGTCAGAGTACTATTCACGGGTTACTATTCAACCAGTTATTATTCACTCTAGTATTGTTCAATCGGGAATTTGGGGCACTTTTTATGTCGGAGTACTATTCACGGGTTACTATTCACAAGTTACTATTCACCCAGTTACTATTCACTCTAGTATTGTTCACTAAAATATTTGGGACACTTTTTTGTCGGGGTACTATTCACGGAGTACTATTCCCAAAGTACTATTCATGGGGTACTATTCACCAGAAAAATATATTTCTTTTCAGTCCAAATCATTTTTGAGTACAATATTATTGCATGAGGAGATGTGATAATTTTTCAGACCGTTGGTTGAAGTTATAATAGTAAATCAATATGGATCGTTGGTTGAAGATATAATAGTAAATCAATTTGGACCGCTGGTGGAAAGTTATAATAGTAAATCAATATGGATCGCTGGTTTAAAGTTTTAATAGTAAATCAATCTAGACCGTTCATGAATTAGTTATTATTCAGTCCATTCTCCTATAAATAGAAGCTCATTCCTTCATTGTTTCTTACAAATTCACTGAAACTCTAGAGAGAGAAATTATAGAGAGAAAGAAGAAGAGAAGTCTGTTACCTCATTTTTCCAATATCCAGTTTCTTCTAAGGTAAGGGATATTTTTTGTTGTACTTGTAAGGGGTATTATTCTTTCGTATTCATGAAGAGAGTTATTTTCTTTCAATACTCGTAAGGGTTATTATTCCATTCTTTATTATTATGTTGGAATAACCTGGTTATGCAAAGTACCGCATACCTGGGTGAATTATGTTGTTATTCCATTCTTTATTATTACATTGGAATAACACATGCATGCGGGCCTATCGCATGCACTGGTGAATTATGTTGTTATTCCATTCTTTATTATTACATTGGAACATCACATGCATGCGGATTACGCATGACATGGTTCCATTCTTTATTATTCTGTTGGAATATCATGTATGTGCTGATTACGCATGACCTGGTTCCATTCTTTACTATTCTGTTGGAATAACCTGTCTGTGTGGATTACGCACGCCTAGTGAATTCTTCTGTTATTCCATTCTTTATTATTCTGTTGGAATAACATGTTTGTGCGGATTACGCACGCTTGGTGAATTCTTCTGTTATTCCATTTTTTATTATTCTTTTGGAATAATCTGTCTACGTGGATTATTGCATGGCGGCAAAAATCCATTTGCGGTTTCATATGTTCTATTATACTCAGTCGGTTAAAGTTTTGGCTTCTATACTCCATGAAATTAGTGGAATATCCTTGATATTTGCGCTTCATCCAGTATCTTTTCATGGAAATATTCTTCTGAGCATTCTTGAATTTTACTCCACAAAACAGTATCATGTTGACAATTTGGACGTTATTGAGTTCAGGATAAATTAACTTATAAATCTTTAAAATTTATTCTTGAACTTGTTTTATTGAATTGTCATCATCCTCATGCTTATATTATGTTGAAAGTCATCTTTGGCTTACGTGCATAGATGGACTTGGTATGATTATGACAAGGATTATTCGGTATAATCATACCGTAATGTGACAAATGATGTGGTAAAAGTCCTCATTGGCTGTAGTTCATTGGTGGGACCGATTGTTGGTATGATTATGACGGGGATTATTCGGTATAGTCATGACCAATGATGATTACATGAATATCCTTGGCCGTGGAGCATGGATGATTCGATTTTATTTATTAAGCTGAGTCTCAGCGATAAAGTTGATGAAAAACTTTTTAAATCATAGAAGATAGTAGATTTTATACTTTACTAGACTCTTCTAATGGATTGCTTGTTCCGCTGCAGTTAAACTTGTTGTCTATTATATTCTATCAGTTTAACATTGTTGAAGGCCAATGATAATTTATTCTGCATTATCTTAGTCATAATATTTCTTATTGGGCTAGTTGAGCTCACCCTTTCTTTCATTGTTCTCTTCAGGAAACGAGAACGTAGCTGGGACTAGTCGGGGAACAGAGTGATGGTCCTAGATGGTGCATTAGTAGTCCTCACTATTCTGTGAAATAGTGTGATAATAAATGTAATGAGGACTCCATTGAGTGTGGATATTGTTTAGATGATAATATTTGTATTAAAACTCACAGCCTATGTTTTGTCGTATTTTACACGACTGTTGTATAATTAAGTTGTATTTGTATTCAGTACCTTGTATCTGGCGACTCAAAATGGGTGATGTATACCTGTTTTGGGGGCGTCACATATGGCTTTTGAAATTTGGGGACATTACATTTCTTGGCGTCATGCGGTGCCATTTTGTATTGAGGTCTTGCATTGTGCGTAATGCGATACATTGTCTGGAGTTTTTATTGCCCGAATGGTTTTCTTGCAAAAATGATCACATAGCTTACTTTGTAAACCCGTAACTTCATCATCCCTCCTTGGAAAGAATCTGTTCCCGAGAAAAATCCTAAATTTCATAGCATACTTTAAATCCCCCCCACACCCCCAAATAGAATAATTTTTTGGATTCTCTAACAAGTCTTTTAATTAACTCAAAAATCCCTCGCCGCTTAGTTTTTCAACTTCGCATTCTTTACCTTTTAAATTTTCAAAACTTCATAACTTCCCTTTTCGAAGTCGGAATGAGTTTGTTCTTTAGCCAACGATTGTAATTTATTTACGTTTATATTTCCCGCATAAAATCTTCGTTATTATAACTCATTAAATACCATTAACAATTCGTTCAGAAATCGTTTTTAACTACCATTTCAACGTTAATGTCTTTTACTTAAATTTTCATCATAACTTCATTATAACATGTTTTTAATGCTTTCTATTAGAACAATCATATATTTTAATTGAACATAGTTTCATCCTTTCAAATTTCATTATCTAAGCCACGAACAAAAAATCAAATGGCTTGATTAAACGTTTTCATTCGTTCTTCATTTTTAACAATGATTTCTCATCTTTTTATAAATTAATAATGATTTATAGTCCATTAATTCATCTTTATTACTCCAATAAATACTTGATTCATCATTAATCAACCAAATACCAACAAAGCATTTAGTTAATCATACTACAAAGCTTTAAATAATTAAAAAGATTTAATTTTTGTTTTTACCTCTTTGGATTTTTTCGTATTCTTAGTTTACTGATGAGTTCGGTAGAGTTTCCTCGTTATTTCACGTAAAATACCCGAACTCTCACTTCCTCTCATAAATTTTCTAGAGTTTCTCCCTGATAACTTAGTGAATTGGTAAAAAAAATTGAAGAAAATGGCTTGTATTTATAGGAGAGCAAGAGTGGGGGTATTTTAGTCTTTTCCTAGCCTAATTTAGCTATTTACTCTTTTGCACTTAGCATATGCTTGGAATATGCTATATTTGACTTGGTTAAATTGGAATAAGCTTTGCATATTCCATTTTTGATTTATCAACTATGATATGCTTTGGAATATTCCCTTTTTAACACTTTATTCTTATACTTGTATTATTCTTCCAGTTTTATCTTTCATTCACTTCCTGGAATCCGTTATGCAGGCGAGAAACTGGGTTTTTCATTTTTAAATTATTTTTTTTACATTCTTTCTTTCCACATTATACAAACTTTGGCATGTTCTTCGAAAAATAAAAAAAAATGTTTTTACATTTGTAGACACTCAAAATTTGGTTTTCTTGTTACTAACCATGCAAGAGGGCAAAAACATCTTTTGTTTCACTCTATAGACAGCCCGAAAGACTACAGTAACAATCAAACCCCATCGACAGTCTCGTGGGATATCAAATTAAACCCCAAAGATAGCCCTGTCAGACATCAAATCAACCTCGGAGACAACTCCAAGGAAAGATAGAATCAACAGCAGTCAAACCCCGTAGACAACCTCGAGGGACAGCCAAAAGCCACCTCGACCATAGAGATAACCCTAGAAGGGGAAGAGGGAATGTTGACAACACAACATAAACAAAAAATTGTCTAGCTACAGATAAGGTCACAAAAAGCCATCACAGCAATCCTGAGTACAAACTGCACAAGACAGCTCAACAAACTGCCTACGAAGACTTGAAGATGCTTTCTGGTCAAAGACCCATCTTCTCGGATTCGTGATGGTATGACACACCTCCATAGGATTCCCGGATTATAAGATATAAAGTTTTCAGCCCTATCGAAGGAACAAACTTTGAGGAAGCGGGACCCACCTAGCCCTGTAGCAGGTATACTCGCGGCTGGTAGGGTCTTTAAATATCAGATGCCACAACTCATTTTCAACAGATTTTAGGGAGAGATAGTGAAATCGTGGTTTGTGGTTCTCGGGTTACTTAGATGGCTTTCATTTCCACAAGGGGCCCGACACTTGTAAATAGTTTCAAATTACTGTCAAAGATTCTTCACATCTTAATAAAATTTAATCAAGTCGAATCTAGTTAAAATGGAAGTATTAACAGGTCTCAATTTCTATTTGGCAAAAGGGTTTGAAAACATTCTTTTAAAACCTCACTTTCATATGCTTTAAATGAAAAAATGAATTTTTACATAAATCAAACTATGACGCCCCCAAAATAGGTATACATCACCTATCTTGAGTCGCCAAATACATGGTACAAAATTCAAATACAACTTAATTATACAACAGTCGTGTAAAATACGACAAAACATAATCTAAAAGTTTTAATAAGAATATTGTCATCTAGACAATATCCACACTCAATGGAGTCCTCATTACATTTATTGTCACACTATTTTATAGAATAGTGAGGACTACTAAAACAATCATCTGGACCGTCAATCCGTTCCCCGAATCGTCTCAGCTATATTCTCATTTCCTGAAGAGAACAGTGAAAGAAAGGGTGAGCTCAACTAGCCCAGTAAGAAATATTATGACTAAGATAATGAAGAATAATTTATCATTAGCCTTCAACAGTGTTAAACTGATCAAATATAACAAACATTTACTATCTTCTATGATTTAAAAGGTTTTTCAGCACTTTTATCGCTGAGACTCAGCTTAATAAATAAACCACATCATCCCTGCACTACGGCCAAGGATATTCATTAGTATCACGACCACAAATTATCCATGCACTACGGGCCAAGGATATTCGTGTATTCATCAATGGTCGATATCATGCCAACAATCGTCCATCAATGCACTACTGACCAATGAGGACTTTTACCACATCATTTATAACATTACGGTCATGATTATACCAAGATAATCCACGGTCATAATCATACCAAGTCCACCTATGCACTACAGGCCACAGATGACTTTCAACATATTATAAACATGAGGATGATGACAATGATATAAGAATTCAATAAAACAAGTTCAAGGATAAATTTTTTAAGATTTATAATTTAATTTATCCAGACATCAATAACGTCCAAATTGTCAACATGATACTGTTTTGTGGAGTAAAATTTAATAATGCTTAGAAGAATATTTCCATGAAAAGATACTGGATGAATCGCAAATATCCAGGATATTCTACTAATTTCATGGAGTATAGAAGCCAAAACTTTAACCAATTGAGTATAATAGAATATATGAAAGCGCAGAATGGATTTTTTTGCGCCATGCGGTAATCCACGTAGACAAATCATTTCCACAATTTAATAAGGAATGAATACGAAGGATCATGCACCATGCATGCGGTAGTCCACATAGACAGGTTATTCCAACAAAATAATAAAGAATGAAATAACAGAAGAATTCACCATGCATGCGATAGACCGCACATACAGGTTATTCCAACAGAATAATAAAGAATGGAATAACAAAAGAATTCATCAGGCATACAATAGACCGCACAGACATGTTATTCCAACAGAATAATAAAGAATGGAATAAAAACCCTTACGAGTATTGAAAGAAAATAACTCTCTTCATGAATACAAAAGAAATAATACCCCTTACCTTAGAAGAAACTTGATACTGGAATAGTGAGGTAGCAGACTTTTCTTCTTCTTTCTCTCTATAATCTCTCTATAATAATTGCTCTTGTGAGACTTAGTGAATTGGTGAGAATGAAAGAAGAATGAGCTTCTATTTATAGGAAAATATAGTTTTGATAATTGCACGTTTTGGGGCTCGAAATATTACAGTATAATACCTTCCTCTTTTTCTTCATTTTTAATTTAGTCTTGCAAGTATTATCAAACTTGCACCACCTCCCCTAATAGTAAATGAATGTGAATCAATAGTACACACATGTGAACAAATAGTTATAAGTATGTGAAATAATAGCAATTAATCGCTCATTTATCCGATTAATTACCCGATTGGTCAATATAACCTCCAGACATCAATTATTATCGAAATAAATGTCGATTTCCACTAACAGTAATAATCCCAACACAATGGAACTATCAATTTCATCTTTAATCAACACGAACTTATTCATCATTAATATTATAACTCATAATATTTAACAACCAGGTCATTCCCAAGAAAGAGGGGGCTTCCAATAAGGATTTTTCCTTGTTGGCGCGCAATTAGGTGACCAAACCTCTCCTTGACAGAACTTCTAGACATTGTCAATATTGCAAATAATAATATGAATAACTTTGTCGTCTCAATTATTGATTTAATAATATAAAATATTATGCAGATGATATTGTGACAATAATTGAATAAATAATATGATAGATATGATGCAGCAATTACTATAGCAATAACTGAGTATAACTGAGTGACTTCTCACGTAAGCGTCAATAATCAATACCATGTGCTACTATGCAACCACGCGTATTACTGTACTTTTACCACTGGGTAGTTCAACAGTTTAACGGTAAAACTTTTGCCGTTATTTTTATAAAAAGATAATTATGTCAACTACGACAGTACTTTCGTTGTGGGGTCCACCAATGATTGTGTCATCGTACGAATATTCCCTGTTAAAATGAATATTCCCTGACCAATCGAATATTATATAACCACTTGCTTACTTTGCAAAAATTGTAAATAATACCTACGACGATAACATTATATCAAATCCACACCATAATATTCAAAAATATATTTTGAGAAAAATTAATCTTTATTCATAAAAGTTGGGGTCTTACACAAAAAAATTAGGCCAAAAAAATCTCTCACAAGTTAATATGTTCTCTTGAAGAACACAGAACATGGTCATAACTTTCAATTAAATTATTTCTACACGAATTTAGACATACCCAAACATTGTCATACACATATAACTATTACATAACCCTTCTAGCATAATTTTAACATGTTAAAATACATAATTTTGCAGAATCAAAACATATAAATTATCGTTCTTGATTTTTTTGAAAGATTTCAACACAAAACATGAAAATCAACATTACAGGTTCATTATAACACTGAATCTGTTCATTTGGAGTTTGATTCCTTCGTTTTAACTTGCATAATTATATACAAGTGTAAATTTATGATACCACTTATGATTATCGTGTTAAATTTGGTATATAAGGTCATATGGCCATATTTTCATACTCTATAGTTTTGAAGAACAACGTAAGACATAATTTTTATAAAATTGATGTTATGGTTCATACAACATAGTAAAAACATACTACGTTAACATATTAACACATACATGTATAAATTTATGATACAACATATGATTATCGTGTTAAATTTGGTATGTAAGGCCATATGGCCATATTTTCATACTCTGTAATTTTGAAGCAATAATATACGGCATATTTTATGAAACTGATGATATGGAAATCTACAATATATAGTAAGAACATGTTATGCTAACATATTATCACATATATATCCACATAATCAATACAATTTCCAATTACAGAGATTTTAACATAACTTGAAAGTCATTTTCATGAAAATTTTTAAATGACGTGAATAAAACAAACTGGGTTGAAGAGATTACCCAAAGCATAAATGAGTAGAGATGAAACCCTTCTCAATTAATTCTTAAATCACACAACTCACAAATTCCCTCAACAATTTCTCAATCTCTATATGATTTTCTTTGCCAGACTTAGAAAATAAAAGACTTAACAAAATAAAAGAAGGAAAGCGTATATAATTACAAAAGCGAGCTTGATTGTGGTCGATTACTCAATTCTCGATTAGCGCCTAACTCCCAATAGGGCTCTGTTTGGCTAGCCTTTAAAGACTCATTCCCATTTAATTTAATAAATCTTTTAAACTATAATTTAATAGTGTCACACCCCTTTATAAAATAAATTAAATATCTTATTTAATTTATTTTAATTAAAATATAATAATTTCTCATTTGTTAATTACGTCAAATTATTAATTCTCTAATTAATTATCAAATTAATTAAAATAATATTAGGCTTATTAAATATTTCTTTTAATTCAATAAGCTCACATAATTATATACTTCGAATAATAAAAATTCTCCATATTAATTTAATAAATATAACACATATAATTAAATTAATCTACCACAACTTTATTAATTAATTATTTAATCTAATAATTAATTTATCAAAAAATATTTATTTAATCCAATAAATATTAACATTAAATTACAAAATTTCGGTTGTCACAATAATTGAGTATAACTGAGTGACTTCTCACGTAAGCATCAATAATCAATACCGTGTGCTACTATGCAACCACGCGTATTACTGTACTTTTACCATTGGGTAGTTCAACAATTTAATGGTAAAACTTTCGCCGTTATTTTTATAAAAAGATAATTCTGTCATTTTCTAACTACGATAATACTCCCGTTGTGGGGTCCACCAATGATTGTGCCGTTGTACGAATAGTCCCTGTTAAAACGAATATTCTCTGACCAATCGAATATTATATAACCATTTTTTTACTTTGCAAAATTTGTAAATAATACCCACGACTGTAACATTATATCAAATCCACACCATAATATTCAAAAATATATTTCGAGAAAAATTAATCTTTATTCATAAAAGTTGGGATCTTACAACCTCCCCTTCTTATGAAATTTCGTCCTCGAATTTAGGGTGCGTACCTGATATGTTGAAGAGGTGAGGATACCTTAACTTCATTTCAGATTCTAACTCCCAGGTCATTTCCTCAACATCGTGGTTTCTCCACAAAACTTTGACTTGAGGTATAACCTTGGAGCGTAGAATATGATCCTTCTTATCCAAGATTTTAACAGGTACCTCTTCATACGTTAAATATTCTGCTATCTCGTCCGGTTCTAATTCAATAATATGGTTCGGGTCTTTCACATATTTATGTAACATTGATATGTGAAAAATGTTATGAACACGAGACATATTTGGCGGTAAAGTGAGTCTATAGGCCACAGTACCTACTCGATCGAGGATTAAAAATGGGCCAATGAATCGAGGATTGAGCTTTCCTCCCTTTCAAAATATCGTAACTCCTTTCCATGGAGAAACACGTAACAACACATGATCTCTAATATTGAATTTCACGACCTTTCGATGAAGATCAACATAACTCTTTTGTCGATCTTGTAAGGTTTTTATACGTTGTCGGATCATTTGAATCTTTTTCGTAGTCATACGTACCAACTCTGGTCCCAACAATGTTGCTTCACCTACCTCATCCCAGCATACTAGAGAACGATACTTTCTTCCATACAACGCCTCAAATGGAGCCATGCCAATACTTGTTTTATAACTGTTGTTGTAGGAAAACTCCACCAATGATAAGAACTTGTTCCAACTTCCTTAGAAGTCAAGGACACAGAGTCTTAATAAATCTTCAAGAGTTTGAATAGTCATCTCCGACTACCCATCCGTTTGAGGATGATATGCCAAACTAAATCGTAAATCCAAGCCCATAGCTTATTGTAAACTAACCCAAAATCTTGAAGTAAATCTTGGGTCTCGATCAGAAACTATGGATACCGGCATACCATGCAATCTTACAATCTCATTTATGTATATACTAGTAAGACTTTCAAGTGTATAAGTTTCTCGTATTGGTAAGAAATGAGCAGACATGGTCAATCTATCAACAATGACCCAAATCGCATCTATGCCTTGAGAAACCTTAGGAAGACCGATAACGAAATCCATGTAATGTGCTCCCACTTCCATTTTGGAATTTTAAGTGGTTGCAATGGACCTTTTGGCACTTGATGCTCCGCCTTGACTCGTTGATAAGTTAGACACCTTGAGATAAACCCCGCTATCTCTCTCTTCATATTGCTCCACCAAAATGTATGTCGTAGATCACGATACATTTTTGTACTCCCAGGATGGATTGCAAACGGTGTGTTGTGCGCCTCCATCATGATTTTATACTTTAATCAGTGTCGTTAGGAACACAAAGTCTAGAGTTGACTCGAAGTATTCCTTCTTCATCGATTCTTGCTTCCGAAATAGCACCTTCTTTCACTTTCTTCCTCATACGCGTTAACTCCAGGTATGTAGCTTGAGCAGCTTTAACTTTATCGATTAAAGTCGGTTCTACTCGTATATTCGCCATCATCACATGGGTCCCTGGTTTAACTCTATCTCCATCCTTTGTAAGTCATATAAAATGGGCCTTTGCGTTGATAATAATGCACTCGTACCCGCATATGATCTTCTACTCAATGCATCAGCTACTACGTTAGCTTATCCAGGATGGTATTGAATGGTATGATCGTAATCTTTCAATAGCTCAAGCCATCATCGTTGTCGCATGTTGAGTTCCTTTTGAGTGAAGAAATATTTAAGGCTCTTATGATCCGTATAGATCTCCACTTTCTCCCCATATAAGTAATGCCTCCAAATTTTAAGTCGAAGACACATGTTTGCTAACTCTAGATCATGAGTAGGATAATTCCTCTCATATTTTTTGAGTTGCCGAGAGGCATAGGCTATGACTTTCCCATGTTGCATGAGAACACATCCTAAACCTTTGCCTAAAGCATCACTGTAGATGACAAATTCCTCCGACCCAGATGGTATTGTCAGAACAGGTGCTGAAATGAGTCTCCTCTTGAGTTCTTGAAAACTCTTCTCACATTCCACGCTCCAACCGAATTTTGTATCTTTCTGAGTCAACTGAGTTAATGGAGTAGCAATTCAAGAAAACCCCTCTACGAATCTCCGATAATAACCAGCTAAGCAGAGGAAGCTACGTACTTCGGTCACTGATTTAGGTTGCTCCCAATTTTGAATAGCTTCAATCTTTGTCGGGTCAACAGATATTCCATGACTTGATACTACGTTCCCAAGGAATGCTACTTCCTTAAGCCAGAATTCGCATTTCTTCAACTTGGCATAAAGCTTGTTTTCACGAAGCTTTTAGAGTATCAACCTCAAGTGTTGCTCATGATCTTCACGGCTTTTGGAATATATGAGGATGCCATCAATAAAGACGACCACAAAGTGATCCAAATATTCCTTGAATACTCGGTTCATCATATCCATGAAGGCAACATGAGCATTAGTCAATCCAAAAGACATGACTAAGAATTCATAATGCTCGTACCGAGTTCTGAAGGCAGTCTTTGGAATATCCTCAGTTTTAACCTCCAGCTGATGATATCCAGAACGAAGATCGATCCTTGAAATGAATTGTGTTCCTTCCAACTGGTCAAACAAGTTATCAATGCGAGGTAACGGATACCTATTCTTGATGGTGACATTATTCAACTCCCGATAATCAATACAAAGTCGCATACTTCCATCTTTCTTCTTCACAAATAGAGCAGGAGAACCCCAAGGAGACGTACTAGGATGAATGAAACCAATGTCTAATAATTCCTGTAATTGGGTCTTTAACTCTTGAAGTTCAATAGGAGCCATTCGATATGGGGCTTTGGAAATGGGTTTTGTATCGGGTTCAAGTTCGATACAAAATTCAACTTCACGCTCTAGGGGTAGGCCATGAAGTTCTTCATGGAATACGTCAGGAAATTTATTAACAGTAGAAATATCCTTCAAATCTGGCGTATTTTTGTTTAAACCCGTGATATGAGCTAAGAAAGCTTGACATCCGTTTTTCAATAAACGAATAGCTTTATGGCTTGAGATGACAGTGATTGATTTTAATGGTTTGGTTGCTTGAATTCGCATAATAGGTTGGTTAGGAATATGAAAGCTAACAACCTTACGAAAATAATTAATTTTAGCATAATGAGTAGTTAACCAATCTATCCTTAGAATCACGTCAAATGCAAGTATTTTTAAGGAGATAAGATCGACAGGTAACGTGCGGTAACTGATTTGAATCAAACAAGACTTATACACAGTGGATGTAATGAAGGTTTCTCCCAACGAAGTTTCAACAGATAAGTCAAAGTTTAACTTCTCCGGAGTCAAATTTAAACGTTGAGCGCAAGTAGGAGAAATAAAAGAATGGGTAGAACCAGCATCAAATAAGGTATAAACTTTGCTAGAGTTTATGATAAGCTTACTCGTGATGACCTCGTTCGGGTTCCTTGCTTTCTGGGAGGTCACAACAAACGCTCTCCTTGAACTCTTGGTTTTGACTTATGCGAGAGGCGACATTTGGTGTCACTTAGTTCAAGCTGGATTTGGCTTCTGCATGTAATACAAAATCTAGCTAGGTGACCTACTCTTCCATAATTGTAACACATTTTGGACTACTGCGCACAGTTTGGACTGATGTGTCCCTCCCCTCCGCATTTGAAGCATATGATAGGTGGTCGTTCTCCTTCCTTAACAACGGGTGTTTGTGCTGACGTCTTTCCATCATTGTTGAATCTCCTCTTCTTAAAATGTCCACTTTTATTGTCTTGGCCATGATTACCACCGAAGTGGTTACCATTTCTGGCATGTTAATTCCCTACACGTTTGTTGTCACTGCTTCGATGACTGTTACCACTTGTATTTTCATTCTGCCGACTGCTTTCTCTTGGTTGCGTTAACTTGTTATCGCGCTCCAATAACTGATCCCTATTTACAACATCTGAATACAAACACAGTTTATGAGAAATAAGATATTGACGTATCTCCAGTTTCAAACCTCTTAAAAACATCCGCGTCATTCTCTCCTCATTATCAACCAAGTGGGACGCAAACCGGGACAACTCGGCAAACTTAGCTTCGTACTGTGACACGGTCATATTATTATGTTCCAATTTGATGAACTCTACCTCTTTCATGTGATGAATACTTTCGGGAAAGTACTTGTCGTTGAATAGTTCTTGGAACTTCTCCCAAGACATCTTCAGTGCGGCAGGTTGAGTACGCTTAATCGATTCCCACCTGTAATCCACCTCTCCTCGCAACATAAAGGTGGCAAAGGGAACCTTTTATTCCTTGGCGCATTCCAAGACATCAAATATCTTGGTGATCTGCTTTATCCACGTTTCTGCCTTCAATGGTTTTGGCTCTCCAATAAACTCTGGTGGTCCCAGCTCCTTGAACTATTTAGCGGTGACCGTCCGAGATTTTCCAGTGTTTCCACCTACATTTTGGACAGGAGCCGCTTTTGCCTGATGTTGCATGAATTGCATAAAGCCTCTGAACATTCCATCGTTCATCATTTGGTCGGTGTTGTTGTTTGCATGAGGATTGTCGCCTTCACGATGCACATTATCACGATTATTGATCTGTGGAGACTCAAGCGGTCTCTCTGTGCTCCATTATTATTCTCAACATTCTCGGATGTCATTTTCAAATACTTCCACAAAAACAAGGGTTAATTGACATGTAACATATTATTCATATACTCTGACCGACCAATTAAATATAAAATAAACTTAGGTAGGTCATACTAGCGAAAGAATTCCCCGTCTCTCCCCTCCTAGTTCTAGTCTCACATCTTAGCCAGGGATCATATCCCTAAGCTTTGATACCAACTATGACACCCCCAAAATAGGTATACATCACCCATCTTGAGTCCCAAATACATTGTACAAAATTCAAATACAACTTAATTACACCAACAGTCGTGTAAAATACGACAAAACATAATCTAAGAGTTTTAATAAGAATATTGTCATCTAGACAATATCCACACTCAATGGAGTTCTCATTACATTTATTATCACACTATTTTATAGAATAGTGAGGACTACTAAAACAACCATCTGGACCATCAATCCGTTCCCCGACTCGTCCCAGCTATATTCTCATTTCCTGAAGAGAACAGTGAAAGAAAGGGTGAGCTCAACTAGCCCAGTAAGAAATATTATGACTAAGATAATGCAGAATAATTTATCGTTAGCCTTCAACAGTGTTAAACTGATAAAATATAACAAACATCAAGTTTAACTGCAGCGGAACAAGCAATCCATTAGAAGAGTCAAGTAGAGAATAAAATCTACTATCTTCTATGATTTAAAAGGTTTTTCATCACTTTTATCGCTGAGACTCAGCTTAATAAATAAACCACATCATCCACACTTTTCTGCCGAGGATATTCATTAGTATCACGACCACAAATTATCCATATACTACGGGCCAAAGATATTCGTGTATTCATCAATGGTCATGATCATGCCAACAATTTGTCCATTAATGCACTACTACCCGATGAGGACTTTAACCACATCATTTGTAACATTACGGTCATGATTATCCGAATAATCCACGGTCATAATCATACCAAGTCCACCTATGCACTACAGGCCACATATGACTTTCAACATATTATAAACATGAGGATGATGACAATGATATAAGAATTCAATAAAACAAGTTCAAAGATAAATTTTTAAAGATTTATAATTTAATTTATCCAGAAATCAATAACGTCCAAAATGTCGACACGATACTGTTTTGTGGAGTAAATTCAAGAATGTTCAGAAGAATATTTCCATGAAAAGATACTGAATGAAGCGCAAATATCCAGGATATTCTACAAATTTCAGGGAGTATAGAAGCCAAAACTTTAACTAACTGAGTATAATAGAATATATGAAACTATAATTGGATTTTTGCCCGCCATGCGGTAATCCACGTAGACAGATCATTTCCACAATTTAATAAGGAATGAATACGAAGGATCATTCACCATGCATGCGGTAGTCCACATAGACAGGTTATTCCAACAGAATAATAAAGAATGGAATAACAGAAGAATTCACCATGCATGCGATAGACCGCACAGACAGGTTATTCCAACATAATAATAAAGAATGAAATAACAAAAGAATTCACCAGGCATGCGATAGACCGCACATATAGGTTATTCCAACAAAATAATAAAGAATGGAATAACAACCCTTATGAGTATTGAAAGAAAATAACTCTCTTCATGAATACGAAAGAAATAATATCCCTTACCTTAGAAGAAACTGGATACTGAAATAGTGAGGTAGCAGACTTCTCTTTTTCTTTATCTCTATAATTTCTCTCTATAATAATTGCTCTTGTGAGACTTAGTGAATTGGTGAGAATGAAAGAAGAATGAGCTTCTATTTATAGGAAAATATAGTTTTGATAATTGCACGTTTTGGGGCTCGAAATATTACAGTATAATACCTTCCTCTTTTTCTCCATTTTAATTTTAGTCTTGCAAGTATTATCAAACTTGCACCACCTCCCCTAATAGTAAATAATGTGAATTAATAGTTCATTCATGTGACTTAATAGTATAATCATGTGAAAAAACTAATTACAGTATAGTACCTTCATCTATACCTCCATTTTTAATTTAGTCATGCAAGTATTATCAATCTTGCACCACCTCCCCTAATAGTACATGAATGTGAATCAATAGTACACACATGTGAACAAATAGTTATAAGTATATGAAATAATAGCAATTAATTGCTCATTTATTCGATTAATTACCCGATTGGTCAATATAACCTCCAGACATCAATTATTATCGAAATAAATGTCGATTTCCACTAACACTAATAATCCCAACACAATGGAACTATCAATTTCATCTTTAATCAACATGAACTTATTCATCATTAATATTATAACTCATAATATTTAACAACCAGGTCATTCCCAAGAAAGAGGGGGCTTCCGATAAGGATTTCTCCTTGTTGGCGCGGAATTAGGTGACCAAACCTCTCCTTGACAGAACTTCTAGACATTGTCAATATTGCAAATAATAATATGAATAACTTTGTCGTCTCAATTATTGATTTAATAATATAAAATATTATGCAGATGATATTGTGACAATAATTGAATAAATAATATGATAGATATGATGCAGTAATTACTATAGCAATAATTGAGTATAACTGAGTGACTTCTCACGTAAGCGTCAATAATCAATACCATGTGCTACTATGCAACCACGCGTATTACTGTACTTTTACCACTGGGTAGTTCAACAGTTTAACGGTAAAACTTTCGCCGTTATTTTTATAAAAAGATAATTCTGTCATTTTCTAACTACGACAATACTTTCGTTGTGGGGTCCACCAATGATTGTGTCGTCGTACGAATATTCCCTGTTAAAATGAATATTCTCTAACCAATCGAATATTATAGAACCACTTGTTTACTTTGCAAAAATTATAAATAATACCCACGACGATAACATTATATCAAATCCACACCATAATATTCAAAAATATATTTCGAGAAAAATTAATCTTTATTCATAAAAGTTGGGGTCTTACACAAACCCTTTGTACATAGGTCCAAAAAGGCACAATACTACTTTCGAATAAAGAATTTAAGCACCTTTTCAAAACAAAAGCTTTCAACAAACACACACACACACACATATTAAATGTATAGGGAATGAAAAATTCACGTAACTGTGTTTTACGGAAGTCGAGGGGTGCCTAATACCTTCCCCTTGCATAAGCAAGCCCCCGAATGAAAGTAGTATGTATACAAGTTAATCATGTATGATGATAAAACATTTACTTTGTAATCAATCTTAATTATTTATTAATAAAAGTATTTATTTACTAAAGGTATTTAATTTATCTAATGGTGTTGTTTAATAATATGTGATAAACCCATAGTTTTAAGCAATGCTTTTAGAATCATGATGAGATTATGCTAATGAGATCTAAATTCTTAGATGGCTTAAAAACTAAAGTGATCTCAATCAATGGATTACTAAAAAAGAGATTAATGAATCCGGTTAGATTGGTACATATGTTGTTTTCTCATTGGATGAGGATGATTGATCCCATGATCATTTGTGTGGAGACACTAAAGCAAGTATGTGCGTGCTTATTGGAGAATAAGTTCACTGAACGTGGCTCATTAAGGAATACCTAATTCAGTTTTACTTGCCTATCAATATGAATTCCTGAAGTGATAGTAGTACAAGTGATTGTAATAACCAGGAATTTCAAGTCACTTTATATGTATATACATTATTAATATTTAAAACTTTGTGATATATAATGATTTGATATGTGATAACATATGTGAATATATATATATATATATATATATATATATATAGATTTCATTAAAAAGGAAAGCTTCATAACCTAATTATACATTAGGTGAGATAATTAAATAACCTAAGGGTTATGGTAATAATAAATAGTTAGTATTTAATATTTATACTAACTTAAGTGGATAATTTTATTATTGCAAGTGATTAATACTTTTAAACCTAATTATAGTAAACCTAATTAGGTTACAAGTTAAAGAGATATGTGTAAGTAATTAAATTCCATAAGATTGGAAATAGAAACCCTAAATAAATAATTAGGGCAATATATAATAAAACTGTTAAACTATGTTTATTACATAGCCCAAAACAATTAAATGAGAAGCCCAAAAGAAATAAAATGCAAACCAATACTTAGCCCACTTGATTAATAGTTATTTAAACTTTTGATTAATCAAATTTCTGCATTAAAATAAAAGCAAAATGGAGGGGATAATGGGGCTAAGGTGGCCCGCCCTTACATCAAGTACAAGTGTGTCCATCTCCTATTGGTAGAAATCTATTTAGCACCTTTAATGACATGATTAGGCTTAATTGGAAGAGATAAGGCCAAGCCTTTTATCCAAGGGACAAAAAAGATATGGAGGATATTAGTTAAATCACCACATTTCATTTTCATTTCATTTCTCCTACTCTTCTTCTTCTATTTTCTTCCAAGCTAGAAAAATACCAAGGGAGAAAAGACAGAGAGAGGTTCGATTTTGAGGAGAAAAAAGAGGAGTGTGCTAGCTTGATTAATGAACCCAAAGTTCATATCTTACTTTGGTAAATCAAGGAATGTTGCTACTAGAACAAGGTATAACCTAAATCTTCATCTTCTTCTTCTATTTGGTGTTATAGCAAGCTTTGATGGGATTATGAACTAATACCCAAGATACCCTAGTTCTACATATCATCATGTATGGAACTAAGTATCTTGAGTGTTAGATCAAAAGTTTAGAGGAAGAAAATGAGCATATGTTCTCCTAGGGGTGAAACCCTAATTTTTCTTCCACTAAATCTTGTGTAACTCAAGTTTTACAACTTGGATTTGTGATCCATTAAAGGGGGGTGCTAGATACATGAGTTGGCTAGTAAACCCAAGTGGTAGAATACAAATCCAACAATTGTTGAAGCCTTGGGGGATGTTTTCCCCGAAATTGCCCCGGTATAGAACTTAAAGCTTTAAAACCCTAAAAAGTTATTGCCTCATTTTTCCTAAGGTTGTTTCTGCCAGTTTTGAACCTTTTATAAAATTTGGAAAAATCAAAGAGGTACCTTAAGAAGTTATCTACATATAGGAAAAAGAACATACACGATGGCTTTTACCGTGAAGGACTCCTAAATATTCTTACCCTGATTCCCCACTGTGTATACCTTGGAAAAATCTGAAATTTTTATAGTATGTGTATATATGTTATGAGAGTGTACACTGGAAGTTTCAGAATTTTCGAAGTAAAACTCGATTTATGAAAAATGTTACAAGATTCGAAGGTTTTGAGTACTTTAAAAATAGTAAATTACTTTCTAAAATTCCAGGAAAATTTGTGAATCATTTTGTGATCATACACTGTCCAAATCCAGGAATAAAGAATTTTTGGAATTAGTTTGGTATTTTTCCTAAAAATGATGAAGTTATAAATAAAAGGAAATAAAAAGTTAAATGATGTCATAAATAAGGAAAATGTGATTTTAATGCTTGAATACTCCTAATATATAGGACTGAGTAAAAAACGGGTACAACCGAATAACCGAATCGAACCGAAATAATTTAACCAAATTTTTTTGATAATTCGGTTATATCTGAAATTATTTACGGTTTACGGTTAGTTATTACGGATTTTAATTTTGAGTTATTCGGTTTAACCGATTAACCGAACTAACCCTTAAAATATATGAGCAAGCGTCTTGTTCTGATTAAATAGAAAGTTTCTCATGCTCTCAGCCCCCTAGCCCAATTGCCCAAATCTCGAACTCTCATCCTCGCTCTCGAATATCACTTTTTCACAGTCAAAGATCAAAACCCAAACTTTCAAAATTGATCGATCTCTCACTCTTGATCTCGACTATCATTCTCTCCCAGTCAAAGATTAAAACCTAAAGCTTCAAAATTGATCGATCTCTCACTCTCGCTCTTGACTATCACTCCCTTACAGTCAAAGATCAAAACCCAAAGCCTCAAAATTGATCGATCTCTGAGATCATCTCTCACCACTCAAAATCATCTCTCACTCACTAATCAGTCTCACTACTCAAAAGTATCTCAGTCTCTCACTCCTCTCTGCCTCCGAACGGACGCTAACTCTTGCCTGGATCGATGTCAACTTCAGCGCCATATTCTTGATTAATTTGATAAAACACAGCTTTTAGGTTCTCTCTCCCTCTTTCTCTCTTTCCTTCATTCCTTGTGCATATTCATGAATAATTTGAATTTCTTGTGTTGTTTTATTTTTAGCTTATGTATCCAAGACTTGGATCTGTTAAACTGTTAATGGTAAAATTATATTTATTGCACATATGACCCAGTTGATTTGTACAAATTTGTTATTATTCAAAAATTTAATTTACAATTAAGATTCTAGATTTCGGTTATTGCCAATTTTCGGTTAGTATTTTGGATAGTAAAATTATGACTATTTCGGTATTCGGTTATAACCGAATAGCATATTCGGTTCGGTTATAATCGAATGATCAGTCCTACTAATATATAATATTCTGACTATTTGAGGGTATTTTGGTAATTTATAATAAGAAGTATTATTTGTGAACTTTTATGAGTATTAAATAAGTGGTTGAATAAAGGGTGAACAATTAGAATAAATTTTTTATTTGCCTAATAACTTATTAAAATGTTATTATGATATTTGTAATATAAGAATCGATATTTTAAGTAAATTAAAAATATTAAGATTAAAACTTTATTAAAATATTATTGAATGGTTAATAATATTTGAATTAAGCATTAATATTAGATTAAAATATTATGAAAAGATTAATAATATTATATCAAAGTATTATTGGATGATTAAAATATTATTACGTAAATAATAATATTTGAAATTAAATAAAATTTTAATAAAAACGTAATAACATTAGTAAAGGAATAAAATATTATTAAATAAATAATAATATTAGTAAATGAATAATGTGAGACCCCGAATTTTATAAAATAAAAGTATTCAATTTTTTTATTTTGGTAAATAGTTAAATTGATAAAAGTTTAAAGTTAAGGGTGATATGTGAAATTTTTTTAAAGTAGACAAGTTGTCATAAAATACCCGGTTACTATTTACTCTAGTATTGTTCACTCGAGTATTTGGTGCACTTTTTCGTGTCGGAGTACTATTCACGAGTTACTATTCACCCGATTACTATTCACTCTAGTATTGTTCACTCAGGTATTTGGGACACTTTTTGTGTCGGGATACTATTCACAGGGTACTATTCCTGAAGTACTATTTATGGGGTACTATTCACCCGAAAAATATATTTCTTTTCGGTCCAATCATTTTTGGGTACAATATTATTCCATGAAGAGATGTACTATTTTTTCAAACCGTTGGTTGAAATTATAACAGAAAATCTTTTTATATAAAACAGAATACTTTATTAAAGTTATTCTATAAATAGAATATATTATATTTTATTATGCATAGTGTTTGCATAGTACCTGCATAGTGTTTGCATAGTAAACATCTTTTTATATAAAATAAAATATATTATATTTTATTTAAAAAATTTTGTGACGCCCCCAAAATTAGGTATACATCACCCATCTTGGGTAAATGGACATGGTATGTAATTCAAATACAACTTACTAATACATTTGTCATGGTACAATACAACAAACATAAAGCTGTGAGTTTGAATACAAATATTATCTACTAGAGATTACAAACTCAAAAGGAGTCCTCATTACAATTATTATCACACTATTTCACCTTAGAATAGTGAGGACTACTAATGCTATCCTCACGGACCATCACTCCGTTCCCGACTCGTCCCGGCTATATTCTCATTTCTCAAGAGAAGCGGTGAAAGAAAGGGTGAGCTCAACTAGCTCGAAGAAATATTATGACTAAGATAATGCGAGAATAAATTATCATTAGTCTCCAACAATGTTAAAGCGATAAAATATAATAGACATCAAGTTTAGCTGCGGTAGGTGAACAAGCAATCCATTAAAAGAGTCAAGTAGAAAATAAAATCTACTATCTTTTATGATTTAAAAGGTTTTTCATCAACATTATCATTTGAGACTCAACTTAATAAATATTCCACATCATCGAATCACTTACACACTACTGACGAGGATATTCTATAGTATCACAACCACAATTATCCATGCACTACGGGCCAAGAATATTTGTGTATTCATTAATGGTCATGATCATGCCAACAACTGTCCATCAATGCACTACGGGCCAATGAGAACTTTTACCACATCATTTGTAACATTACGGTCATGATTACATCGAATAATCCACAGTCATAATCATACCAAGTCCATCCATGCACTACAGCCATGGATGACTTTCAACAAAATATAAACATGAGGATGATGACAATGATATAAGAATTCAATAAAACAAGTTCAAGAATTATTTTGTCCAAGAACTACTAATGTCCAAACTGTCAACATAATACTGCTTTGTAGAGTAAAATTCAAGAATGATCAGAAGAATATTTCCATGAAAAGATACTGGATGAAGCGCAAATATCAAGGATATTCTACTAATTTCATGGAGTAAAGAAATCAAAACTTTAACCAACTAAGTATAATAAAGAATGGAATAACAAAAGAAATCACCATGCATGCGGTACTTCTCATAGACAGGTTATTCAAACAGAATAATAATAACGGAACCAGTCATATAAAATTTGCACCGACGGGATGTTCCAACAGTAATAATAAAGAAGCGGATCCAGTTAGGTGTAAAAACACATGCATGAGGATGTTCCAATGTAATAATAATAAAGACGGAACCAGTCAAGGTGTAAAATACAGACATGAGGATGTTCCAACGGAATAATAATAAAGACAGAACCGTGTCAGGTGTAAAACACATGCATGGATGTTCCAACCGAATAATAGAAGAATGTCACCAAGTATAGGGTGATCACAGTATCTGAGTTATTCCAACAGAATAATAAGAATTGGAATAACAACAGTTCTCTTTATGAATAAGAAAGAATAACACCCCTTACAGTACAACAAATAATATTCCCTACCTTAAGAAGAAAAATCTTTGGATATATAAGTAGTGAAGTAGCAGAATACTTTCTTTCTTTCTCTCTATAGTTTATCTCTCTAGAGTTTCGGTGAATTCGTAAGAAAATAATGAATGAATGAGCTTCTATTTATAGAAAAATGGAATGCATAGTAACTAACTCATGAACGGTCGAGATTGATTTACTTTAATCTGACGGTTCATATTTAAAGCAAAATCTTTTAAATAAAATATATTATATATATATATATATATATATATATATATATAATGATAATAATGATCCACCCTTCCGTATAAACCAAATATCTCCCCCCCTCCACCCAAATTGACAACTTTGAAAAAAAACTTCCAACCATCATTTTTCAATATCGTGGGCCCCACATGTTCCCCTCCCCCAACATGTCATAATCACAGGGGTCCCATTATATTTAAATAACTTTCTACCAATAATGTTGAAAAATAGGTAAATGGGGGTCTAAATAATACGCTAAAATTACAACAACTACCTCATAAAAATCCTTTTAATATTTTAACAACATTTATCATCATTATTATAATTCACAATATTAATCGACCAGGTCGTTCCCAGGAAAGAGGGGCTTTCAATAAGGATTTCTCCTATTAGCGGCGCAATTAGGTGACCAAACCTCTCCTTAGCGTAACTTCTGTACATCGTTAATATTGCAATTTATAATATTAATAACTCGTCATTTCAATTATTGATTTAATAATATATAAAATATCGACAATAATTGAATCAAATAACGTGAGATACTATGCAACAATTACTATAGCAATAATTGAACAAAAGCGAGTGACTTCTCACGTAAGCATCAATAATTAATATCGTGTGTACTCTTATGCAACTACTACGCGTACATCGTATTTTTAACACAGGGTGTTTCAACAGCTTAACAGTAAAACTTTTCGCCATTATTTTCATAAAGTATTTTTGTCGTTTTCTCAATCCGACAATAATTCCGTTATGGGGTCCACCAATGATTGTGCTTGTAGTTGTACTAATATTCCATGTTAAAACGAATATTCCCAACCAATCGAATATTATATAACAACTTGCGTATTTTTGCAAAATTTATAAATATTACCCACAACTATTATATCAATTTCACTCCATAATATTCAAAATTAATATTTATAGAAAATTCATCTTTATTCAAAAAGTTGGGGTTTTACAGAATTTTCTTTAAGTATGGACCGTCTGATTAAAGTAAATCAATCTGGACTGTTCATGGGTTGGTTACTATTCATTCCATTCTTCTATAAATAGAAGCTCATTCTTTCATTATTTCTTATGAATTCACTACAACTCTAGAGAGAGAAACTATAGAGAGAATTCTTCTTCAATAATCTTGAGCGTATTTCTTTAGAGTTTAAGAAAACTTTGTGAGTAGTGCAAGTTTTCTTCGAGTATATCCTCGCCTTACTAGTAGGAATACTCTTATTTGAAAGGTAAAGGGATATTATTATGGTAAGGGATATTATTCTTTTGTATTCAAGAAGAGAACTTCTGTTATTCCATTTCTTTATTGTTCTATTGGAATAACTCGTATCATGTGAGCTACCCTATACTTGGTGACATTCTTCTATTATTACATCTTTATTATTACGGCTTGAATATTACATGCATGCTATCGCCGGACACTGGTTCCATTTTTATTATTCCGTCTTTATTATTACGCCGAATATCCTCGTCATGCTATACGTTGGACCTGGTTCCATCATTTATTATTCCGCATTTATTATTACATTGGAACATCACTCGCCGATGTGAATTTCACAACTTTGGTTCCGTTATTATTATTCTATTGAAATAACCATCTATGCGAAGTACCGCATGCATGGTGATATCTTTTGTTATTCCATTCAGTATTATACTCAGTTGATTAAAATTTTGACTTCTATACTCCATCAAATTAGTGGAATATCCTTGATATTTGCGCTTCATCCAGTATTTTTCATGTAAATATTCTTCTGAGCATTCTTGAATTTTATTCTACAAAGAAGTATCATGTTGACAATTTGGACGTTATTGGTTCCTGGACAAATTAATTCTTGAACTTATTTAATTGAATTCTTATATCATTGTCATCATCCTCATGTTTATGTTATGTTGAAAGTCATCCGTGGCCTGTAGTTCATAGATAGACTTGGTATGATTATGACCAGGGATTATTCGGTATAATCATGACCGTAATGTTACAAATGATGTGAAAATTAAAAGTCCTCATTGGCCCGTAGTGCATTGATGGACAGTTTTTGGTATGATTATGGCTATGGATTCTCTTCGGCCAAGGGAGCAAAGATGAATTGTATTATGGCATGATCATAACCATTAATGAATACACAAATATTCTTGGCCCGTAGTGCATGGATAATTGTGGTCGTGATACTAAAGAATATCTTTGGCAAGATGAAAGGGGTGATTCGATGATGTGGAATATTTATTGTCGAGTCTCAAATGATAATGAAGTTGATAAAAAACCTTTTAATCATAAAAGATAGTAGATTTTATTTTCTACTTGACTCTTTTAATGGATTGCTTGTTCACTGCAGATTAAACTTGATGTCTATTATATTTTATCGGTTTAACATTGTTGGAGACTAATGATAATTTATTACGCATTATCTTAGTCATAATATTTCTTACCGGGCTAGTTGAGCTCACTGATTTCTTTCTTTCGTTCTCTTCGTGAAATGAGAACATAGCGAGGACTAGTCGAGGAGCGGAGTGACGGTCCAGAGGATTACATTAGTAGTCCTCACTATTTCGTGAAATAGTGTGTTAATAATTGTAATGAGGACTCCTTTTGAGTTTGTATAATCTCTAGTAGACAATAATTGTATTCAAACTCACAGTTATGTTTTGTCGTATTGCATACTGACGATTTGTATTAGTAAGTTGTATTTAAATTTTGTACCATGTATCTGACGACCCAAGATGGGTGATGTATACCTATTTTTGGGGGCAACACAAATAAAATATTATTAAAAGGTTAATAATATTAGTAAATGAATAAAGTATTATTAATTGATTAATAATACTAAAGAATAAGTAAGGTATTGTTAAAGTAATAATATTAATGCATGATTAAAATATTATTAAGAGGATTAATAATATTAGTAAGCGAATAAAAGTGTTATTAGTGGACTAATAATACTAAGAAGTGAATTAAATATTATCAAGATTAATAATATTAAGTGAATTAAAGGTAGTTGTTATTTAATAGTAATATTATCGAGGCACGATAATATCTCTAAGAACTAAATGTAATATGTAATATCTATGTGATTACATAATGTAATTGTCGACGTTGGGATTTTTATTTATCAATTTTTGTTTTTGTCATTTGGTGTTCTCATTTTTAGGTAAGATTTGTTTGAAAAAACACGTTTGAAAAGGGTTGCAGAAAGACCCGTGTATTTGACATTGTTTAACTGGTCTGAAAAACTAAAATTTGTTAGGGTCCGGGGGCTTGATTAAGAGGAGGGAAGGTGTTAGGCACCCCCCCCGCCCCAATTTCCATGATAACACGATTACTGCCACTTTTCATTAAACTTTTATCTGTGTATATGTGTGTGTATAGCTAGGGCCTGTGTGCAGTTATTTTGAAGTAGTGCTATGCCTCGTTTGCAACTATATACAAAGGGTTTGACTTTTGTATAAAAGTTCAATTTTAACAAGATATAGCAGTGATGTTTTGTAAAACAGGTTTTTTCAAACCCGTGTGCTCAATAGTAATCGAGGACTTTGATACTTCCATTTTATTAAGTGTTCGGCTTGATTACTTTTATTTTTGAGAGGCGAGGCATCTTCAAGAAAATAAGATACATAGCCGTGCTGAACTCTTAGTGGGCATGAGAGCCATCTAAGGATATTCAGACACCGTAGATAATTTACAAGCTGGCTGCAACTGCAAAATGTCCATCACGGGAACCAAATCTAGATTCTGAGGCTGAATCTGTGATCACATGATTCCTCGGCTCATATGAGAAAGCAATGTGATAACCCGGGATTTCGAATAATCCGAATTTTATGAATAAATTTTATTTTTTTTAATATTAATATTGATTATCAATTTTGTACCGAGTATCTGTGATACGAGTCTCGAGAAGTGGTCAATTTGTGTATTGACCGAGAAAATAAGAGTAGAGTTGTGCTTAACAGATTTAAAAATCCTAACCCTAGTTGTGAATAGGGATTCGATAGAAAATACAATTAAAATAACTATATTGATGAGTACGTGCTTGTACTGTAGAGAAATTTTGATCGATGATTGATCGGGTATGGTACAATATTAGTAAACCTTAATAAGGGATTAGAAACCTTAATCTCAGGATAAGAAACCCTAACGTATAGTTAGGAATCCTAATTGAAAGCCAAGAAACCCTAATTTTAAATTCGGAAATCCTAAACCCTAATTAGGAAACCATAATCCTAATTAGCAAGCCCTAATGTGATTAGTAAACTTTAATGTAATTAGGAAACACTAATTATATTTTAGTTATCTTAATTTTCTATTTTTAAAACCCTAATTAGAAAATTCTAGAAACTAAAGTTGTAAAACCTAAGGGTTAGAACCTTAGGGTTAAACCCTAAGGGTTTGGCAAGTTATTATTATGCCATTAAAATTTCATGTTTAATGTCCAAAATTCCCTTTACTTGTAAGCTTAAATTTTTTTTAGAAATTGCATGAGTCATCACATTAGGTATACCCCATGGGCTGCAAATCATCTCAAATCTGATCCAAATAGACACCTTGCATGCTTGTATACATTGCATCTAAAGATTATAAGAGATAAGAGAGATAAAGTTACTAAAGTTGCTCATTTTTCTATCTTACTCTCAACAAACTCTCCCTCTCTCCAAACCTCCAAAAATCCCAAGTATTTCAGTCACAAAATAACCCCCTAAAACACCTAGATCAGATTGGTAAGGCAAGATCAAAGCTTATTCAAGAGAAGGTATAAACCCTAGCTAACACTTTGATCTTGTATTCTTAGTATATTTATGTGTTTATGTGTTTAGAACCATGCTAGAATATGTTTTGAGATGATCTATGATGATCCATCATAGATCTATAGCATCAAATTGCATTAAAAGTGAAGTTTTCAAAAACTGCTCAAGAGCACTAAAGGTGGTCTGACAATCATATGTCAGGAGCCACAGATCTTTCTCTGTTTATGATTTTTGTTGTTTTAAGTTTTAAATCGATAGTTTTTCATGAGTTCTTTGATCTGGAAGTGGAATCACAGCCATTCCATGTCCAGATTGTAAGTTATTCATGGTCAAAACCCGTTGACCGAGCATGACCGAATGATTTCTGGGTAACCCAGAAACTATATATCTGAGTCTGACAATGTTTTGCAAGGTCCAGATCTGTCTGGTATGATGATGATGTTGTAACCAGATTGTAGTTTGTTGTATGGACTATAGATCCATGCCTTAATATCCCTTATATCACAAACAAGATCGAAGTAGTGGGTGGTCAAACTAGGTCACTCGATCACGAAGTTGAGCTTCTGGAATTTCAAGAAACCGTTAGAACAAGCCTTCTGACAGGCTTTGACCAAACTAAATCTGCTTAATTTGTTAGATTTGGACTGAGATGAGGATAGATAGTTGTTCCTTGTCGTGTGTACTATAGATGTAGACCTTAACAACATCAATTTGATGGCCAGAACATGAAGATAACCGAGCCTCAATATGGCACCATGAAACTGCTGGCTTTCTGGGTTATCTAGAAAACCCAGGAACTGCCTGACAGTAAGTTTGAGAGCCCAGATCTTCGTGATGTATGGTTAAATGACTCAGATGATGATTGAAACTTAGAGTACTACATATCTACTACAAAATCGATGCCTAAGCAAACCCAGAAACACATTGGACTGAGAATTAGAGTCGGTCAAACATGACATGGTAAACACTGACTGTCAGTGTTCTTGAATATTTAAATATTAATGGTGAAGGTTTAAAAATCATTTAAGGATAATATTGATTATTTAAAAATATTTTAAGTTATTAATAATAACTTTAATATTTGGACAAGTATGCCATTAATATTTTAATATTAATAAATATTAATGATGATGGAATTAATTAGTATTTAAATCATTTAAAAATGATTCTGGTGTTTGAAAAATTATTATAAATTATAATAATTGTTTGAAAATTATTAAAAGCATCCGAAAAATATTATGAATGATATTTGACTTATCTAAAATAATATTGAAGCTTTGAGACCGAGTTTAATTGACAATAATTGTCTTAATTATCGGATATGGGTGACCAAGACACCGAGATAAGACTAAAGTTTAACCAGACCGAACTAGTTAGACTTGATAAGTGTTTATATAGGTTATAAACATTGATGTTACTATGTGGTAATGTGCCTAGAAGAAAGACTGACTGTAAATTACAGTAATACGTGTTGTGATTTATTATTCTAATTGTGAGACCGATATTGTGATTATAGGTCTTGTGAACGCAGATAAGTATATTGTGTAGCAGTAATCAACGCGAAAGGCAAGTTTCCTTAATTCAACCTTGAGTTACATATTTCCAAATATTATGGTGGTTAATTATTGTTGATTAAACCACGTCTGAGAATTATTGTTGATTATTCGCAGTTAGTGCATGTTTATTCATTCAAATTGAATTAGTGATTCTGAGAATATACTTAGAGAATAATTGTCGTTGGATACTTACATCCGCAGAAGCTATTATTGATAGTACATATAATTCATGTCTATTATCGAATTGTGTTGAGAAAAGTCTTAGCTAATTATTCTGACTAGACGAACATTTATTAGAACATGATAGATTCGAGAAGAGAATTCAATTATTATTGACAGATCGATGCCAATTATTTCAGCTAGATCGAGAAGTGATTAGATATTGAAATCGTAGTATTTCGTTGTTATAAGACAAACTTTGATTATAAGACTGATAAGAATAACCTTTTATACAAAGGGAACATTTTTGGTTGTATATTCGATCTTTGCGCGCGTGTAATTATTATGTATAATATAGGGTACAAGGAGTTGGTCGCTCTAAGTACTTGCTGAGGGGTATAATTTAATCTTTATGGTTATCTGATACACCTAGGTATATCAAAGTCAAATCTTTGATAGTTACTCGAGAAGAGAAGTTCAAGATCCAACGGATCGCTCAGCATAAATCTGGAAAACATTCCACTTTGTTATTGCGTAGAATTGATTCTTGATTATTCAATAGAATATCGTAGAAACTTTGAAAGCGTTGTACTCTTTCATTATCAAATTATTGTGTTGCATAGATTGTGAGAAGACTTGTTAGAAATTAACGAATCGTTCAGCTATTTCAAAGTTCCCCGAACTTTGGTGTCATTCTATCAAAATAGATAGTCTGTTATTCTTGATTCTTATAAATTCATTGTATTTCTTAACTTGCGGGGCAAATTTGTTGCTCACCCTTGCTAAATTAAATATTTCAGCTAGGAACGAAGGGACCAGTGCGGCTAAGAAGAACAAAGGCAAAGGCATAGTACTCGAGTAGTTGTAATGAACTTTATTATTATGTTGTATTTGTAAACCCTTTTTGTATATCTAAAGGGTATGTTTGTAATGTTAAGGTTAGATAACCTTGGACGAATGTATTAACATCTGTTAATAAGATATGTATTGTTATTTATAATTAAATGGGTAGATAGATGTTATTTATATTGTGGATCGTGAGCACCAAACTCGGGGGTCAGGTAACTCGGATTTGGGGGCGTCACAGGTTGGTATCAAAGCTGTAGGTTATAAACCTTAAGTGGGGTGGGGGAAACCCTAGGATTATAACTGTAAACGAGTTATAGAATACTCATTTAGAGTTCTAAGTTAGGGATTGACGAAGCGCATCAATAGAAAGATGTGTGGACACATCGTGTGTATTAAGTTTGTACTAATGAAGTACTAATCAAGTTATTTAAACTGATTGTAGGATGTCAGGAGAAGATTAAATGAGTTCGGAGATGCTAGCGGTTGTTGCACCAGTGCCAGTAGTCGAGGTGCCAGCGCAAAGCGAATTAGCTGAGGAGGTTGGAAAAGATGAACCTATGGTGAATCTAGGGAGTGCTCACGATGATTACCCCGAGATGTATTTGAGTGGTGGTGAGGAGGCAGAGTCCGAAGAAGCTAAGGTGGAGAAAGAGAATACGACCAAAGTTAGAGAACAAGATCAAGAATCTGTAAAAGTCCAGGAACTCCGGAATAAAGTATTTTTCTCGGAGGAATTGTGGAAGACAGAGCAAGCGTTACGCGAGATGACCGAAGAACGGAACGAGTTGAAGGCACTAGTGGAAAGGATGAATATTGAAGGTGGTGGATCGTCTGGAGGATTAATCAAGCTGAAGGGCAAGAATAAGAGAAAGAGGGACAACGACAGTGATAATTCTAAAAATTCAAACCCGAAGAAGAAGCAAGTCTGTAGCGAGTGTGGAAAGACTCACGTGGAAGAATGCATGATGTGGAAGAATGTGTGTTTCAAGTGTAAGCAGGAATGACATATTTCCCTACATTTTCCTAAGCCGAATATGAGGAAGTGTTTTTCATGTGGAAGAATGAGTCACGGATTCAACAAGTGTCCCAGCAAGAAGAAAACTGGTGAAGGGACTGGCCGGTAGACAACTTGGATATAAGCGGTAGTAACTTTTGGTAGTGTGTGATATTAACGGTTGCAACATCGGGAACGATGTGTAAGCATATGTAAATATATTGTATGAATGAAATATTTATTTTCTTTATGAATATAAGATTAAGATTAATTTGTGTGTTCTTAAAACTCATACTTATGGTAAGTTCATGACTCATAATTATATGAAATATTTTTGAACCCTTCCGCGAATGGACGCCAATGGTCTGACTAGGATAAGTTCATACACTTATATAATTGTGGCAAGTTCCTGAACTCATAAGTGTGGTAAGTTTGACGAACTGGGAATAACTATGTGTGAAAGGGGAATTGCAACTTTTTGTGTAAAGTTGGAGAATTACAACTTTTTGTGTATAGTTTTATGGGTTAATCCTAAAATTTATTTAAAAGGGGATAGTAATATGTGTTAAGTGCTAAATGTATTATGTGATATTTGAATAAATATGCGAATATATGAGAAATTTATGTTAAATTCTTATTGTGTTGTTAGTAAGAATTTGTGTAGAGAAAGAGAATTAATGTAAGATTTTTATTTAAATCAGATAATGCCGCTTAGACGACAGAATCGAAATCAAAGAGAAGAGAAGTCAATGAATAATGAAGGAGGTCAAGTGGACCTGATGCAAAATTTTGTGGACATGTTAGCCCAAGCTATGGGAAATAGAGCTCCAGCAGAAAGAGCAAGAGTGAGAAATCAGCCAGCTGGTAGATTGACGAATTTTAAGGACTTTAAAGCGGTAGGACCGCTAGAATTTAAGGGAACCACAGATGCGATTGAAGCCCAAACTTGGGTGAAAGAGATGGAGAAAGCATTCATTATTGCGAGGGTGGCGGAAGAGCAAAAGATAGCTTTTGCAACATATTTGATGAAGGGAGAAGGCAATTACTGGTGGGAGACTAATCAGGCGAGAGTTGGTACAGCTATGGTGACTTGGACAAGATTCAAGGAGTTGTTCTTCGAGAACTACTTTTCACCGAGTATGCAAGCTCGGATGGAAGTCAAATTTCTAGAATTGAAGCAGGAGAATATGTCAGTTTCTGAGTATGCTGCTAAATTCAACGAGTTACCGAGATTTGCACCTCATCAGGTGGACACAGAGGCAAGAAAAGTGAGAAGATTTGAGAGTGGACTGAAGCCAGTGATATTCAACAAGGTAGCAGTATTACAGATCAATACATTTGCAGCTTTAATGGAAAAAGCGTTAATTGCTGAAGGAAGGAGCGAAGCTGCATCTAGATTTCATCAAGAGAAGAAGAAGGAGACAAATGATGGAGGAAGCAGTGGTGGTAGTAATCCGAACAAGAGAAAGTGGAGCGAGAATACCCAGTCGGGTAATAAGAAAGAAGAGAATAGGAAAGGGAGGGAACCATGTGTTACTTGTGGAAAGAACCATTCAGGAGTTTGTCTGAAGAAAAAGGGAGTCTGCTATAACTGCGATCAAGAGGGACATATGTCGCCCAATTGTCCTAGTCCGAAGAAGATAAAAGGTTTTTTTGCGTGTGGATCAACTGATCATCTGGTTCGAAACTGTCCGAAGAGAAATGTGGAGAAGGAAAGTGTCAACAAGGGACCCGATAGCGGAACCTTGGTGATTCGAGGACCTGCACAACCAGGAAGACCAACTACCGTGCATTCAATATGCGGTGCAAGAGATCGATGGTACATCCCGGAGGTGGCTGACGTGTAACGATTTTCGTTTAGAAATTTTATTACGCGAGTATTATGAGTTAGATAATTACTGTGAATTGTTTTCTTTTATAGATCCAAGTCACATGTTAGAATATAAGACACAAATTAATATTGTGTTGATAAGCGTGAATTGATGATACAACTTTAAAAGCATGTAGAGAATGAGAAAGCGGTGATTCCGAGGACAGAATCCTTATAAGGAGGGGAGAATGTGATAACCCGGGATTTCGAATAATCTGAATTTTACGAATAATTTTTTTTATTTAATATTAATATTAATTATCAATTTTTTGCCGAGTATCTGTGATATGAGTCTCGAGAAGTGATCAATTTGTGTATTTACTGAGAAAATAAGAGTAGAGTTGTTTTTAACATATTTATAAACTCTAACCCTAGTTACGGATAGGGATTCGATATAAAATACAATTAAAATAATTATACTGATGAGTACGTGCTTGTACTGTAGAGAAATTTTGATCAATGATTGATTGGGTAGGGTACAATATTAGTAAACCTAAATAAGGGATTAGAAACCCTAATCTCAGGATAAGTAACCCTAACATACAGTTAGGAACCCTAATCGAAAGCCAGGAAATCCTAATTTTAAATTCAGGAATCCTAAACCCTAATTAGGAAACCCTAATCCTAATTAGCAAGCCCTAATGTGATTAGTAAACTTTAATATAATTAGGAAACACTAATTATATTTTAGTTATCTTAATTTTCTATTTTTAAAACCCTAATTAGAAAATTCTAGAAACTAAAGTTATAAAACCTAAGGGTTAGAACCTTAGGGTTAAACCCTAAGGGTTTGGCAAGTTACTATTATGCCATTAAAATTTCATGTTTAATGTCCAAAATGCCCTTTACTTGTAAGCTTAAAGTTTTTCTAGAAATTGCATGAGTCATCACATTTGGTATACCCCATGTGTTGAAAATCATCTCAAATCTGATCCAAATGGACACCTTTCATGCTTGTATACATTGCATCTAAAGATTATAAGAGATAAGAAAGAGAAAGTTACTAAAGTTTATCATTTTGCTATCTTACTCTCTATAAACTCTCCCTCTCTCCAAACCTCCGAAAATCCCAAGTATTTTAGTCAAAAAATAACCCTCTAAAACACCTAGATCAGATTGGTAAGGCAAGATCAAAGCATATTCAAGAGAAGGTATAAACCCTAGCTAACACTTTGATCTTGTATGCTTAGTCTATGTATGTGTTTATGTGTTTAGAATCATGCTAGAATATGTTTTAAGATGATCTATGACGATCCATCATAGATCTATAGCATCAAAGTTCATTAAAAGTGAAGTTTTCAAAAACTGCTCAAGAACACTAAAGGTGGTCTGACAAGCATATGTCAGGAGCCACATATTTTCTCTGTTTATGATTTTTGTTGTTTTAAGTTTTAAATCGATAGTTTGTCATGAGGTCTTTGATCTGAAAGTGGAATCACAGCCATTCCATGTCCAGATTGTAAGTTATTTATGGTCAAAACCCGTTGACCGAGCATGACCGGATGATTTCTGGGTAACCTAGAAACCCTATATCCGAGTCTGACAATGTTTTGCAAGGTCCAGATCTGTCATATATGATGTTGTATGATGATGTTGTAACCAGATTGTAGTGTGTTGTATGGACTATAGATCCATGTCTTAATATCCATTATATCACAAACAGGATCAAAGTAGTGGGTGGTCAAACTGGGTCACTCAATCACGAAGTTGAGTTTCTAGAATTTCCAGAAACCGTTAGAACAAGCCTTCTTACAGGCTTTGACTGAACTAAATCTGGTTAATTTGTTAGATTTGGACTGAGATGAGGATAAGTAGTTGTTCCTTGTCGTGTGTACTATAGATGTGGACCTTAACAACATCAATTTGATGGCTAGAACATGAAGATACTCGAGCCTCAATATGGCACTATAAAACTGCCTGGGTTTCTGGGTTACCCAGATAACCCATGAACTGCCTGACAATAAGTTTGAGAGCCCAGATCTTCATGATGTGTAGTTAAATGACTCAGATGATGATTGAAACTTGTAGTACTGCATATCTACTATAAAATTGATGCCTAAGCAAACCTAAAAACACATTGGACTGAGAATTAGAGTCGGTCAAACATGGCATGGTAAAAACTGACTATCAGTGTTCTTGAGCCCCAAGAACACCAACAGCGACAGTTTTGAATTTTTTATTTTTAGATTTTCCAAAAATTGATTAAAAATGGAAAATAAATTCTAAAAATTACAAAAATGGTTTTAAAAATTATTTTAAATTATGAAAATTAACTTTTGATATTTTGAGATATTTTTCATTAATATTTATAATTATTTGAATAATAATGGTATTTAATTTATTTATATAGTATATTAAATAAATTAGAGAAAATGATTTTAATATTATAAAAATCATTTTAAATAAGAATAAAGTGTTTAAAAATATTTTGAGTTATAAAATGTAACTTTTAATATGTTTGGAGAATTTTCATTAATAAATTAATATTAATGATATTAGATTTATTTAATTATTATATTAAATAAATGATCAAAAAATGGTTTTATTAATTTAAAAATGAGAAAAGTGATATAAAAATATTTGAAGTTATAATTAATGACTTTTAATATTTTGATGATAAATTCATTAATATTTAAATATTAATGGTGATGGTTTAAAAATGATTTTAATTATTTTAAAAATCATTTAAGGATAATATTGATGATTTAAAAATATTTTAAGTTATCAATAATAACTTTAATATTTTGACAAGTATGTCATTAATATTTGAATATTATTAAATATTAATGACAATGGAATTAATTAGTATTTAATTCATTTAAAATGATTTCGGTGTTTGAAAAATTATTATAAATTATAATAATTGTTTTAAAATTATTAAAGGCTTCCGAAAAATATTATGAACGATATTTGACTTATCTAAAATAATATTGAAGCTTTGAGACCGAGTTTAATTGATAATAAATGTGTTAATTGTCGGATAGTGGTGACCAAGACACCGAACTAGTTAGACTTGATAAATGTTTATATATGTTATAAACACTAATGTGCCTATGTGGTAATGTGCCTAGGAGAAAGACTGACTATAAATTACAATAATACATGTTACAATTTATTGTTCTAATTATGAGACCGATATTGTGATTATAGGATTTATGAACGCAGAAAAGTATATTGTGTAGCAGTAATCAATGCGAAAGGCAAATTTCCTTAACTCAACCTTGAGTTATATATTTTCAAATATTATGGTGATTAATTATTGTTGATTAAACCACGTCTGAGAATTATTGTTGATTATTCGCAATTAGTGCATGTTTATTAATTCAAATTGAATTAGTGATTCTGAGATTATACTTGGAGAATAATTGTTGTTGGATACTTACATCTGTAGAAGCTATTATTGATAGTACAGATAATTCATGTCTATTATCGAATTGTGTTAAGAAAAGTCTTAGCTAATTATTCTTACTATACGAACATTTGTTATAACTTGATAGATTCGAGAAGAGAATTTAATTATTATTGATAGATCGATGCCAATTATTTTGGCTAGATCGAGAAGTGATTAGATATTGAAATCATAGTTTTTCGTTGTTATAAGACAAACTTTGATTATAAGACTGAGAAGAACAACCTTTTATACAAAGGGAACATTTTTGGTCTTATATTCAGCCTTTGCGCGCGTGTAAGTATTATGCATAATATAGGGTACAAAGAGTTGGCTGCTCTAAGTACTTGCTGAGGGGTATAATTTAATCTTTATGCTTATCTGATACACCTGGGTATATCAAAGTCAAATCTTTGACAGTTACTCGAGAAGAGAAGTTCAAGATCCAACGGATCACTCAGCATAAATCTGGAAAACATTCCACTTTGTTATTGCGTAGAATTGATTCTTGATTATTCAATAGAATATCGTAGAAACTTTGAAAGTGTTGTACTCTTTCATTATCAAATTATTGTGTTGCATAGATTGCGAGAAGACTTGTTAGAAATTAACGAATCGTTTAGCTATTTCAAAGTTCCTCGAACTTTGGTGTCAATCTATCAAAATAGATAGTCTGTTATTCTTAATTCTTATACATTCGTTGTAAGTCTTAACTTGCGGGGCAAATTTTTTGCTCACCCTAGCTAAATAAAATATTTCAGCTACGAACGAAGAAACCAGCGGGGCTAAGAAGAACAAAGGCAAAGGCATAGTACTGGAGTAGTTGTAATGAACTTTATTATTATGTTGTATTTGTAAACCCTTTTTGTATATCTAAAGGGTATGTTTGTAATGTTAACGTTAGATAATCTGAGATGAATGTATTAACAACATCTGTTAATGAGATATGTATTTCAATTTATAATTAAATGGGTAGATAGATGTTATTTAAATTGTTGATCGTGAGCACCAAACTCGAGGGTCAGGTAACCCGGATTTGGGAGCGTCACAAGTAATATGTACAAAAGATAGAAAAAGAACTAGATTTGAGTAAATATAAACCATTCCAGCTTCAACGGTTCCAGTTTAGTCACCATGAATCGGTTAAAACCAGAAATAGCCTGATTGAGGCAGATATAGCCCACAGGCTGAAAGATTAAATATCTACATTATGAAAGCAGTAAAATAGATATTTATATAAAAGTAATAAATATATACATATATATATATATATATACACACACACACAAAAGATTAAGAGTATAAGTGTTAAAGATCATAATTTCCTTAAAGAGCATAACTACTTAAAAGGCTTCAGTGTTTATTTTTTTTAACAAACCCACTTTAATGTTGCTCTCCTCCTCACAAGCTTCTCTCCAAAATTGTCAAATAGAAAAACCCAAAATAGTCCCCTAGAACACATGCTTCTCTTCAAATCTCCAAAATCAGCAAAGAATGCAAAGAGAAAAACCCAAATTAGTGCACTAGAACACAAGCTTTTCTCCAATTCTCCAAAATTGGCAAAGAATGCAAAGAGAAACACCCAAAACAGTGCCCTAGAATCGGATTTCTCTCTAAATCTCCACCCAATTTCTCTCCAAATCGGATTTCTATCGCGAATCGGTAAACCCTTTCTTGTTTGCTTTCTTCCATTGTCTTAACTTTCCTCATTTTGTTATATGTTTCAATTTTCATTTTGCTCTGTGTTTCAGACTATGAATGGATGAATAAATGAGAACCTTAAATGGTTTTGTTTATGATTTTGGCAAACTAAAACTTTTGTGAATGAACGAGAACCTTAAATAGTGATTTATTCTAATTTCTATCTAAATTTTGGTTGAATTATTGTGTGTTTCATTTCCTTTTCCAGAGTTGAATGCTTATCTTTATTGATAACAATTGCCATGTAAATACAACAAATATTTTGTCAGTTGTGTTAGTTCCCAGAGGGCACAATAGATCTAGAAGGGGGGGGGGGGGGTTAAATAGATCCTTTTTATTTTAAATACTTTTCTGGTTTATATTATATTGTTCATAATTAACATATGACAAACATAAGAATCTTTTCAAGCACAGCGGAATAAGTAAAAGATCCCCTTCATTGGTATATTCATAATTATACATACATTGTTCGTAGAGTAAGTGTAGTTGTAAGCAGTTAAAACATACATAGCAGTTATAGCAGTTATAGTACATAATATAAATGACATAATGCAAAAGACACAAGGGGTTTTAAGTGGTTCAGAGACTCAAGCTCCTAATCCACTCTTCTTCTTTTAACTAGCAGGAATTCCACTAAGGAAGGGCAACACCCTGAATCACTAAGATTCCTTCAAGGCCAGCAGCCTTGGAACTTCTCTAGTTCCCTAGTAACTCTTCAAGCCCAGCAGGCTTGGAACTTCGTTTAGTCCCTTCGGACAAGGACCCTTCTGGCCCAGATTCATTTAGTCCCTTCGGACAAGGACCCTTATGGCCCTGGCTGTTGAGTTATTTGTTTGTTGTTGTTGGAGTTGGTGCTGAGCTGCTAAGATGTCTTCATGCTCTGAACATCTTCTATACTTAGCAGCTTGGCTTGATCATCCTTGAAGTGCAACTGAGTGTTGCATGATGCTCAGCTTCTTCAGTTGCTCAACCACTTCGGATGACCCCTTTATGAACTTCCTTGAAGATCCTTCTCCTTGGTACTTGATGGTTGCACATGATCGGCTTCCAAGATGACTGTAATCTCTTCTGTTAGGTATTTAGAAGATTTCTTATGCTTGACACCAAGATGGCATTTGTGATCTTCCTTCTTGTTACTTGATGCCTTCTCATGATGGACTTGCTAAGATGACTGTAGGCTCTTCTCTATTGTACTTAGAGTCTTCCCATGATGGACATCAAGATGACATAATGCTCTTCTTTCTCTCGGCAGTTCAGAACACTCTTCAAGTAGTAGAACTCTCACTTCTACATAGTAGAACTCACACTTCTACTTCTTTATGTATCTGACTTCTGAGTGTTCTTGGTGGATCGTAGAGTGAGCCTCCGGACTCACTATCTCACATGGTTTAGATCAGTCCACCTTCTCTCCAAACTCGGCAACTTCAGCTCTTTTTGATCTTTGAAGCTCTTTCTCATTTGACTTCTTCCCAATCCTTCCATTGGAAAGTAGCCGTTGAAGGCTATTCAAATCTCTTCACAGATCTCGAATTGGTTGAGGTAGACTGCTTGATGTGACATGTCATACTTTTTTTGATACTGCAGTCTACTATTTCACCTACCCTGTCAGATGTATCACTTTAATGTCTTGGGTAGGTTGAAGACTTTATTACCTCTTTCTGATTTCTTAATCAGAGGTTATCCTATTGCATCGATGCTCTCAATAAGCACTTGTTCGAATATTACCCTTCAGATTGAACCTTTGTCAATGCTTCAGTCTTCAGCTATTCGAACTCTACGATTCTGATGCACATCTTTAAAGACCTGATCGTAGTGTCTTGTTGAGTGTTGCTCATTGACTGGTTGAGTTAACACTACGATCTTGAAGAGTATTGATTGGATCTTCAATGTAGAACATATCTTCCTTGTATTATGCAAAGGCTTCAATACTTACATTTGGTTCGATTGTTCTCGTAGACCGATGGCGAATTCCTCCTACTTGTCCCCTCTCGAATATCAAGACACTTTGATTTGCGGTAGCGTCGATTTTGTTTTCTCCTTGTGATCTCTCGTTCACTTATCATCAATGAACTGACCATGCACTTAATCACTTTAGCCTTGCTCTTCAGAGGTTGACCAGTATCTCGGTTTACCTTCCATCAGCTCCTTCTCTGTTTGGAAAACACTACGATCTTGGTTTCTTCCAAGATCGTTGTCTTCTGTTCACTTGATAGCTATTGCATAAGCTGACTTTCCTTAGTCAGCTTCTGAAGTCTTCTTTGGATCTCCTTATAGAAGACTTCATCACGAATGGCCTTATAACTCAATCTTAATGCTGATTGGGTTGGTGCTTAGATCTTCTGTTAGCCTGCATGCCATTCGTTGAGTGCTCTCTAGTTTTCTTGGATGTAGCTTGCAGCTTGAACCAGAGGCTTCGTTCCTTTGGATATTCTGGGAGTGCTTATTAGTTGAGAATCGTACTTAACATGACGATTACGCTTTTACGCATTGTGAGCACTTCTTTTGAGGTCGTAGTTCTGCACTCTATGATTTCTGCTTTGGTTGTGTAGACACTACGATCCTGAGATCTACGATTTCTGCCTTGGGCTTGTTGTCTTCATCTGATCTTGCTCGACTGCGATCTCTGCATATAATCATTGGACTCTACGAACTCAGTGTGTAGTTTACTATCCTTGACTTGGCTTCGGCAGATGACCGGTCGGCTCGTAGGCAGGCTATCTCTACGATTCTGAACATGACTTCCTCAGCACACTATGATCCTGAGGAAGCTCTACTCGACACACTACCATCCTTCTTCGTTTCCCCTGGAAGTCTACGAACTCCAAGATCTACTATCTTGTAGACACCTATTCTGCCTCGATAGCTCTCGAGTTAACCTTGACTCTCCTGGCAAACTGACGACTTCTAGTGCAGTCATCGACGATCAGACAAGCCTATCTATTACATCATAAGATCAACCTAACAAGCTTGATCTTCCTATATTTATAGTCCTTGTACATCATTTCTTTTGAAGGATTTTACAAAGCTGTTTTGTTTATGTAGGATCAACCTAACATATTTAATCAATTCATTCTAAGTCCTTGTACATATATTTCTATTATCTATCAAAGGACTTTACAGCTTTTCTTAATTCAAGCATACTTGCATATTCATTCACATATATATCATAATCAAATCATATATTAGGAATATCACTCACATGTTTATTCATGACAATCTCCCCCTATTTGATTATGACAAAAACAATAGGTGCATATACATGTTATGAATGAATCTTATATACAGTGAGAAGCTGTATTTCTAAAATAGATAATCATGAATGTCATTTATAAAGATATGGCACTTTATACATTAAGACACTTTACATCCTGGATCCAGAACATACCTAACTAGTTAGAGATGTACCTCTTTGGCTCCATGTATGTTTCCAGGATGTCTGTTGACCAGCTACTCATCTGTTTGTTCTCCTTTCTCTTGCTCTCCCTGGGATGATGACCTTCTGTCTTTGCTTAGCTCCCCTTCATCATCTTTCTAATCATGCTCCCCCTCAGACTTTGCGATCATGTGATCATCATCTTGTGGCTCCCCCTCAGATGATGATTCTTTTTTTACTGCAGCTGTTATCTTCTTCTTTGACTTCTTCACTGTTATCCCTCTGCTCTTCCTTGAGTGCCTCTTGCTCCTCTTCTTTCTATGCCTCTTTTTCTCCCCCTTTTTGTCGTCAATCATTTGAGAGAGCTGCTCCATGTTGGACATAAGCTGCTCCATTAGGTAGGAGGAGTTGGCAACTTCAAACTTGAGTTCCTGCTGGCCCAGCTCAAGTTTCACTGAGAAAGACTGCTTTAAGTCATCAATCTTGTTAAAGAGGACTTCGATCTGCTCTGCATTGGCCTTCTGAATTTGTAGAGCTTCTGCCTTCTGATCTTGTATGGCCTTCTGATATATGATATCTCTCTCTTGGAGTTTGAGTGATATCTCAGCCATAGCAGCTTGAAGCTTGTGCTGGAAGGAATTATCTCCTCCTACTGTTAGCTTCTATGATTCTTCAGTGAGCAGAGATATTTTCTCTCTTAGATCATCATAACTCTTTTGTAGTTCCTGCTCCAAAGTAATTTGATCCTTTTATTGGGCAGCAGCTGGTTGAGCATCAGTTTGGACTCTACGATTTTCATCCTTAGACAGATTTTTGAAAGTCTGGAGAATCTGAATAATCGTTGTGTTCCAATCACTGGTTGAGGATGAGGGAATGTCTGATAGTAGTGCTTAAGCATAAAGAGGCTTCTGGTTTTGGGCTTGAACATCATCAGCAGTAGAGTGAACAGTCTCTACGATCAGTTCCTTGGTCATGACTCTTCGTCCTTCAGAATCCACTCTACGATCGTAGGGAATATAGAGATTTTTAGCATGGCGATAGACTTTGAAGTGGGGCTAGCTGTTGATCAGTTTGGTGGCAAACTTCTTTACTCTTGGAAAGTTCTGAGCCACCAGTTCCATGCTTGGGAAGTGAGAGAAGCACCAGCTAAGATAGCTTCCATCTCCTTCAGTGTGAGCCTTTAGCCATGGCATCCACTAGAAGAACCATCTCATCAGCAAGTCATCAGGGTTATAGATAATGGTTGAACAGTCTAGCTCCATATTGTTCCAGTTTTTGGCTATGTCAAAAGTAGTCAATCTTACTACCTTGAGTTGCTCATTTCTATAGTTCACCCATCTCTCTGATGGAGCATCTGGTAAGTCATTTGAAACTTCCACTACGATTCTTCTGCTAAATCTAGCAGGAGATAGAGCTGGATAATCTTCTTGTTCGTCTGCTTCCTGAAGTGCAGAACCAAAATCTTCTTTAATCCCTTCTCTCTCGAAGCTTAAACTTTCTTGATCATTTTTAGCAGAGAATTCCTCTTGCAGCATTTCATTCTCAGAACTTTCTTCAGCAAGATCTTCTTCAGATTCATCTTCTTCATTGCTGGTTTCTTCTTGAAAGATTTTCTCCTTGGGATACGACTCATCATCACTCAATTCAATGATGGCATTTGATTGACCATCGCTCCTTTGGAGGCAAACTTGGCTTCATGATCTGTAGCTTTTCCTTCTTCTTGGAGGTTCAGTTTGGGAGAGTCGGACTCTTCTTCTTCTTGGACTCGACTTCTCCGGGTTCAAAGCAGAGGACTTCTTTGAGGTTCAAAGACCTTTGGCGGACTCTTCTTCCGTCATCTCATCAACTTTTGATTCATTTTGGGGGCTTTCTGGATTTGAGGAGGCATTCTCTTCTTCTCTTAGAACAGCATTGTCTGACCCATTATCTGGACTCGTTGGGGGCAGTTGCATTTGGGAATGCAATTTGGTCATCTCGAATTTCTTTTTCATCATCAGAGTGACTGCTCTGAGGATTAGCCATGGGGCTTGAGTATTCTTCTTTATCAGTCGATGCTGCAATTTCTTCCATCACATCAGCTTCACCTTTATTGCTGGATGATGTCTGTGGGGACTGGGCCTTGACATCTGTTTCTTTTTCTTCACGACTTTCACGTCCCTTTCTTATTGGATGTATTATTTTTGGGAAGTTCGAAATTTGGTTTGTCTTCCACCTTAGCTTTATTGTAGACTGGCCCTTGAAGCAACCTGCTGCTTCTCCTCTTTGTTATTTCAGTAGTTAGGACTTTTTCTTCATTGTCCTTGTTCTTCGAGGAGACTTTTCTTGATGGGGTCTGAGATTTCTTCACACCTCTTGATTTCTTCTTAGCTGGTGTGATTGTTACTGGTTCAGAGTTATCAGACTCAGAGCTCTCTGCCTCTTCTATCGTCCTCTTCTTTGCAGAAGCCCTACTGCTGCTCCCAGCTGTCAGCCTTTTGTTCTCCTTAGGGTTCTTCTTCCAATTCATAAATAATTGTGGAGACATCACTTTGGGCACATTCAAAGTTTATCCCTCATCATCCTTGATTTTCCCTCCTAGCTTCTTATTCATTACAATACTCAGCAGCCTACCATGAAACACCTTGGTCAGGGGTTTTTCAGTGGACTTCTTCTTCTCAGACTTTTCTACCCACTTGGAGATCTGATCGAACAAGATATCTCCAAAGTCAATTTATTTCTTCAGAACTATTACTGACATTATTTTCAACTATTGGTCTATCACTGTGTCATGTGCAGTGTTCTTACACAGTATGCATTTTCCAACTATTTCAGCAAGGAACTCATACTCTTCAAGAAACTCCTTCTTCTTCATGTCTTTAAGATTAGGGTTTCTTTGGTACCCCATAACCTCCTTTGCTTGTTCAGTATTGACATTATCAAGGTTCTTCAGCCCTTGGTTAGGAAAACCTAGTCATTGATTGAGGTCAGAAGATTTTAACTTCAGAGACTGACCTTTAACCTTGGTAGTAATGGTTTCGGAGATGATGAAGGCGTTTGAGTAGAACTCTTTAACCAGGTCGATGTAGACCCGAGTATTTGCCTCAAGGCATTCTTAGAATCCAGCTTTCTTCACAAGCTCGAGAATATCACTGAACTTCTTTTCGGATTTCTCAAATGATTTGGTTCCAAGCTGAATGCCAGTGATTACTTGCCAGTTTTCCATTTGAGTAGTATGAAGAATGTGGGTATCTGATTTAGAGATGTTTATATGAGATGGTTGAATGTGATTTGGTAAGACTCTATAGGGTTAACTGATTTTGGCTCTTGAGAGGATTCTAGGGTTTGAAAATGAGAGGGAGAAAGGTTCGATAACTTTTGGTAACTGTCTGCAGATTTGAAATTGTCTTTAAGGCAGTTCCTTCTAACTTTGCATAATCAGTGGGGTGTCAACCGTCCGTTGGTTGTACGTTGCCCAGTAATGAGCTGTAACTCCCCATAACTTTTTAGGTAGATATTTTCTTTTACAAGAGTAGACATCTTATTGACGTGGGTTTGACCGTTGACCTTTTGATTCGTAGAATAGCATGATGAGGCAGCTATAAACTCTACGATTTCCTTTGTTGACTCACCGATCAACTTCTAAGAGATGTTGCAGTGGATGGCTTTGTCTTTTATCCTCACTTTGATGCAGCATAGCTCAATCACTGATGTATTCGAACTTATCTCCTCAACTTGAATGGTTTAGAAAATGTCTCATTTTCCAAGCTCCTTGTGAACTGGAGTACCCTTGGGTAGGACTATGATCGTCGAGTTGTATTCTATGATCGCTGAGGTTGTACTACGATCATTGAGGTAGCACTACAATTGTTGAGGTTGCACTGCGATCATTTAGTTCTCTTCAAACTCGACTCTACGATCGTTGACTGACTTGGTCCTTGAGATGAACTAGATCAAACATCCTTCTGGGTCAAGGTAGCTCAGGAAGGGCCAACCTCTTAGAGTGAGCTAAGGGTCAGGTTTGTCCCTGAGGCGCTCTCCAGATGCAATGCTATAGAAGTGATTTGTACTAACATCTCATTCGACCTTTTCTGGTGAGGAGATATTTTACCAGCTTTAGACAATTGCTTTTCTAAAATTGTGGCGTCCTCCTGCTCTTACACTACGATCATATGTTTGATCGTAGGCACTTCATGATAATGGGTTGGGTGGCTGAAAGGTTATCAGTAGTATGTTTTGAGACATTCCTACTGACTATGGATCTTTATTTGGTTCATCAGCCACAAAGTTTTGGGACTCTGTAGCTGGTACAACTTTTCATAGTATATCTCAGTGCTATTGTTCCTTAACAGATCACTGCTCCCCCGTTGTTGACAGTGTCTTCCCAGATAGATGTGATTCCCTCTTCTTCAGGTTCATTTGAAGGCAGCCTTCCATATCTCCTTCTGACTGGAATCTCCATCATCGCTCGGATCTCCTTGTGTCGTAGAGATGAGTATTTTTAGGACTGATCACTCTACGATTATTTGACAGCACTACGAACGTAGTCTTCTTTGACAGTTGTGTTTGTGAAGTTCTGCTCTTATAATAAGTTCTTTTTGAACGATGCTCGATGATCTTCTATTGTGAGCTTCCTTGAGGATTCTTCTCATATAGCATTCCTTGACTGGCTTTTGAGCACATAAGACCCTTTCCTTCTTTGGCTGAATGGCTTGCTTGCATATACAGATTAGCAGTCATGTGAGCTTCATTTTGATTGGCTCAGACGGTCTTCAAGGACAGGCTTTGATATATAGGAATTTTGTCAGAATCAATTCTGAACAGTCCTTGGCCTTCTGCTAGTTGAGTCTTCTTGACTGAAGTCTTTTGCTTCATCATTCCTTAGTGTGGTCAGACTGACCAAGTACCTACAGGTTTAAATGTATTTCTATTTTCGGTACCCATAATTAAATGGGTCCTGCTAGGTTAGTTTTCTTAACCCATGTTCCTCTTATTTGGATAATCATCATATTTATCACCAATAGACATATTCATGCATGCACCTATCTTGAGATAATACATTTTGAGATGCATAGTGAATGTGTGTAGGATTTGACATTAAATAACACACTCATTATGGATTCATCATTTACTGGGTTATGTTCACAATGTTTAAGTGTTCACAGAGTGAGAATCAACTCTACGATTTAGGTGTATCTAGTTGATTCATTGAGGTGATCAGTTTCTACGAATTAGCAAAATGCTCTTGCAGAACTGATCATGCTCTGTGTGTTGCCAAACACCTAGACCATAGGCTTGTACATACATACTAACCCCACCAGCAAAGATTACTTCACATAAAGTTTATTAGGCATGTGATGCTCTTATGACCCATTTTAGATTTCTTTCAAGATGTCATTTTCAACCTAAAACTTGGATGGAGAGAATGTTTATAGTTATTTGAGTTTCCATCCTCAGGTAACTTTCTCTCTTCACCATTTTAGGTAGATTATAACTCCTTGACAGAATACTGTTATAGTTCATAAGAAGATACATTTATGATGTATACATTTATAATAGTGAGGAACCGTACCTTTTTAATGTCCGTTACTAAATAGTCATTTATCTTAGATATACTGAGTTTAGGTATTGATGTGCATAGCTTTACTTTTGCACCTGACAGCTTATTGCTTTTGTTGGCCTTTAATCAATCAGTTGTGGTCTTGAAGATGTAGGCCAAGAGAATCTCAGTATTAAGATCTTTGCCATCCTTTAGCTGACAGAGTTTACACCCAGCTGTTGGTTGGCCAGACATAAGTTTGAGACGATCTTCTTTATTCTCTCGATAAGTATTTCTTAGCATGTATGGCTTCTTCATCTTTCAGACTGGTGGGTGATTGACTCTTTCTCGTTGATGTCTCTTGAGTTCTCTTATCTGGTCTTAGGACTACAAGATTGACTGCAGGCTAGGATTGGTCTTGTTGATGTAACAATAGAGACCATGGACCAATCTGAGCAGCTTCAGGTGTATATACACATTTAACCAATACACAATATTTCCAACAAGTGAGCTCATCTGCATATAACAAGTTACTTACTACTAAAATAAGTTTAGAACAATGTTAGTGCCTGGGATCAGACTCAAAACGATTAGCTTTTGAATATAGCATGAGAACCTGCTCTGATACAAATTGTTAGTTCCCAGAGGGCACAATAGATCTAAAAGGGGGGTCGAATAGATCCTTTTTATATTAAATACTTTTCTGGTTTATATTATATTGTTCATAATTAACATATGACAAACATAAGAATCTTTTCAAGCACAGTGGAATAAGTAAAAGATCCCCTTCATTGATATATTCATAATCATACATACATTATTCGTAGAGTAAGTTTAATTGTAAGCAGTTAAAACATACATAGCAGTTATAGCAGTTATAGTACATAATGTAAATGACATAATGCAAAAGACACAAGGGGTTTTAAGTGGTTCAGAGACTCAAGCTCCTAATCCACTCTTCTGCTTTCAACTAGCAGGAATTCCACTAACGAAGGGCAGCACCCAGAATCACTAAGATTCCTTCAAGGCCAGCAGCCTTGGAGCTTCTCTAGTTCCCTAGGAACTCTTCAAGCCCAGAAGGCTTGGAACTTCGTTTAGTCCCTTCGAACAAGGACCCCTACGCCCTCGCTTCATTTAGTCCCTTGGACAAGGACCCTTATATTACAGCTATTGAGTTATTTGTTTGTTGTTGTTGGAGTCGGTGTTGAGCTGCTAAGATGTCTGATAAGTAGGATTTTTACCTACTTATGGAGTACCAATTCATGCGAACTATGACCATCTCAAGTACATTTTAGTCTGTTTTAGCTGCATTTTATTTTAAATTGCATTTCGCATACTTAAAACTCCTTTAGGTGAATAAGTGCAGGAATTAGCTTAATTTGGTGGTGATATCGGGTACGAGGCTAACGAAAGCGTAAGGCGAAGAAAAAGATAGGATGTGCATAGGAGTGAGTGGAGCATGGATGGACAAGTATGGATAAACATAGGACATGTCAGTAACAGCAGCAACATTGCAGAACCAAGCTAAGGAACTGAATCAGAAGACAAGATTGTAAGCAAGCGTGTGCAAGCAAGCAAAGATAACAGGCGGCGCTCGCGTGAGGTTCCAACAAAACAAGGACAACCTACTGGAAGTTGTGCGGCCGCGAGAAGGAAAAGCCTAGGGAGCGCGCGCCCGCGCGCGAGACCAACCAAACATACAACCCTACTGCAAGTCTCGCGGCCGAGAGAGTATCAAGCTGGAAGAGTGCGCGGCCGCGCGCAAAGCCTGAAGCTGCTGATTTGTTTTATTTTATTTCCAAATTTTAAAGGTTGTATTTGATTTAAAACGATTCCTGACTGGTGTCAGGGGTATCACTTGACATATTATTAGTTTTTTAAGTATCTTTACTTGGTAATTAGGGTTTGACTCTCTGGAGAGGATTCCAACGTAGAAGGAGGCCATAACTCTACTTTTCTATTCCTTCTTGGGATTTCTCTACAAGAGCGGATTATTAATATTAGTTTTTGCTGGAATCTTATGAGGATTGAATATTAATGCATATTCAGCAATTGGGTTTGATAGTTTCATCTTTCATCTTTCAATTGTCGTTTGATCATGTTTAGATTTGATCCCATAATGGCTTTTGGTTCAGTCATGAACTAAACTCCATTATGGGATTCTAACGGATTTTATTATGTAGTTTGATTGCACACTTAAATGCTGGGTTGTTTTGCATATCATATGGGATGTCTGTCATGATTGTTTTGCATATATGAATGCTTGATCACCATTCGTTTCAGTATTTGTATGGAATTGACAATGAACATGCAAATATGGACTGTAATCATGATAGTATACGTATATAGGGCTGTGTTATATGGCTTATGTATTTCGTGAACCAAATAGACATATACCGTTTCACCGTATAAGTCAGAATAAGAGCTTGAACTTAAAATCAATATAGTTGCAATTTCACATAGACATATAGTGACGTTGGTTATATTGATGATTACATAGATTCTATCATCTGTGGATGCTGTGTAAGTAGGTTTTAGTGCATTGAAAAATGGCTAATACTCTTTTAGTGCTCTTGGCTACTTTCATGTGATATGTGAACAAGTCATGCATGATAGTGGCGATTGAATGAAATATTAAATGAAGTTAGAATCTCATTAGTTCCAATATCATTTATTATATCGTTTTTATTATTTTAGTTGTTATTTGTAGTTCAAGAACAAACCAAGTTTAATCCATAGTGTGAGCATATAAATATAGTGATTTAATTAATGAATAGTAGTTTATGTTAAATAACTTTCTCTGTGGGATCAATACTTTACTTGCTCTGTATTACTTGTTGACGCATGTATGCTTGCATGAGTTAGAGCTCTTTTGTTAGTCGTAAAAAAGAGGCAACAAGTTTTTGGCGCCGTTGCCGGGGAAAGGCATTTAATTTAGTATTATTATCATTAGATTTAATCTATATTGTATGACTTAGACAATTCTAGTCTTATCTCATTTCAGTTTTTGTTTTTGTTTCAGGAATTTGGATAAATTTTTATGCGCACACGGTCAACCAACCCCGAGTTAACACCTTTTCAGGATAATATAAACAGGAGAGGTTGGAAAGCGGGTGTTCGTAGAAATTTACAAGAGCAGTTGGAAAACACAACAGCTAACATGGAAGCCGAGGCACAAGGAGAAGATCAAAGAGAGGAGCATAGGGCTCTGAAGGAGTATTCCATGCCCAATATTAACGGACTTCAGTCTAGCATAGTCAGACCAACGATAACAGCAAACACATTCGAGATAAAAATTGGCACTATTCAAATGGTGCAGAACACAGTTCAGTTTGGGGGTGCTGCTATAGATGATCCGAATGAACATCTATTGAGTTTCATTGAAATTTGTGATACATTCAGATACAACGGTGTGACGGAGGATGCTATTAGACTAAGGTTGTTCCCATTTTCATTGAGGGATAAAGCGAAAAGTTGGCTTCATTCTCTGCCAGCAGGATCTATAACTACATGGGAGGATTTAGCACAGAAATTCTTAGCTAAGTTTTTCCCAATGGCGAAAACTGCCAAGATGAGGATAGCTATCTCTCAGTTTGAGCAACAATAGGGCGAGTCGTTATATGAAGCATGGGAGAGATACAAAGAAATGTTGAGAAATTGCCCACATCACGGTATGCCAGATTGGATGGTAATCAACACGTTTTATAATGGATTGGGATGGCAGTCCAGACCGATTGTAGATGCAGCTGCAAGAGGGGCATTATGGGCAAAGAACTATGAGGAAGCCTATGATCTTATCGAGATAATGGCATCGAATGATTTTCAGAATCCTACATCTCGAATGCCACAAACCAAAGTTACAGGTGTATTGGAGGTTGATGCTATTACTCAGCTGTCAGCATAGATGGCAGCCATGGCAAAGAAGATAGATACTTTGGCTGAAGAAAAGGTAAAGACGGTTGCCAACGTATGTGAGATTTGTGTGGGGTCACACTCGACGGATCAATGTGCTATCAGCTCAGAATCAGTGCAGTATGTGAGCAACTACAGAAAAGACCAAGGCCAATTTCAGAACACATACCACCCCAACAACAGAAATCATCCAAATTTTAGTTGGTCGAATAATCAAGGGAATCAGCAGACTCAGTTTCAACCAAACAATCAATTCCAAAGCGTAGCAACAAGCCGGTATAGATTTAATCCTAGACCACCCTTTTTGCCAGGATTTTCTCAACAACAACAACAACATCACACTCCAGCTGCACCTCAGCAAGAAAAGAAATCAGAAGTAGAGGAGATGATGATGAAATGCATGGCAAATACAGAAGTTATGATCAAGAACCAAGCAGTGGCTATAAAGAATCTGGAAACTCAAATGGGGCAGATGGCGAACATGCTTACTAATGAGCCCGGGGTTCATTGCCAATGTCTGAGAGACAAATCCAAGAAGAAAAGCGAAGGAACAGTGTAAAGTAATCACATTGAGATCTGGGAAAGATTTGTCAGTTACTGCAAGTCGCATGCCCGCGCGAGAATACACTAAGGAAGGCGTGCGCTCGCGCGAGGCAGAGGAACCAGCCAATGAGCAGGAACATTTGGAGAAATCTGAGGATCGGCAGGAAGAGAAAGACAAAGCAGGCTCAGAGGAGACGTTCAAGAGTCCAGTACCACCAATTCACATTCAAGTTCCGTATCCACAGAGATTAATTAAGAAAAGGGAAGATAAATAGTTCAGCAAATTCTTGGAGGTGTTCAAAAAGCTGCAGATCAACATACCATTCGCCGAGGCATTGGAACAAATACCCAGCTACGCCAAGTTTATGAAGGGTATATTGTCAAGGAAGAGGAGATTAGATGAGTTTGAGATAGTAGCCTTGACAGAAGAATGCAATGCAGTGCTTCAACAAAAATTACCTCCAAAATTTGAAGGATCGAGCGATTTCACAATTCCATGTACCATAGGAAAGTTGAACTTCAGTAAGTGTTTATGTGATCTTGGGGCAAGCATAAATTTGATGCCCTTGTTAGTGTTTAATCAGTTAGGATTGCCGGATCCAAAGCCGACAAACATTGCATTGCAGTTAGCGAACAGATCCATCATATATCCACGGGGACTTGTTGAAGATGTGTTGGTTAAGGTAGACAAGTTTATTTTTCCAGCTGACTTCATCATTCTAGACTACGAGGAGGACAAAAGCATACCAAAAATACTGGGGAGACCATTCTTAGCCTGAGCGAACGTCAATAGATGTGCAGAAAGGTGAACTCACTATGCGTGTCTAGGATCAAGAGATCACTTTTAACGTCTTTAAAGTAATCAGTCTACCAACGGATGAAGAAGAGTGCTTCCTTGTTGGCGTGGTGGATTTGTTCCTACAGGATGAAGTACAAAAATCGAGGGATTATGGACCATTGATATGTGCAACGGGTGAAAATTTAGATTTGAAGGAAAAGCCATTGACAAAAGATGAGGTCATGAAATTTCAGGGTGCAGAGGACACGAAGGAAAGCACCACAATTCCATCAGTAACATGAAGCTCAGAGACAGTCAAGCTAATTGACTATAACTTAGCGCTGGATGGGAGGCAACCCATTATTATTATTCTCTCCATTAATTTGTTTTCAGTATTTCATTTTTGAGTTATTTAAGTAGTTATATCGAACTCCTTTTTAATTGGATACTTGATGTTCATGCTTAAGAGTGTAACAAGAATTATTGTGCGAATCATTGCAAAATGTTAGTGTTATGAGACCACTACGTCATGCCTTAACACGATACATTAATATATATGCAGGAACCATCATTGGACGGCACCACTAGCAGGGAGGAACTAAAGTTTAGCATTGCAGATATTAGCATCGCGCGGTATAGTCAGCACAAAATTGCGCGCCCGCTCGTCAAGCCAAAGTAGACAACAAATCATTTACGCAAACTGCGGCGCCATGAGACCCATACAAAGAACAACTCATGGCGCGTGCATCAAAAAAAAAAACCACCAAACATTCTACAAGTCTCGCGCCCGGCTTAGTAAAAATGTTGATACTGTGCACACCACCAAAGTTAAGACAGTGCTAATAGTTTAAAAACAGAGTTGTGGACCATTTGGACTCTCATTTGGGATATCAACAGAAGCGAAATTCTCTCACTCTCCATAACTCACGTCGCTATCTCTTCATCAGTTACAATTTGTGTCGTGCATCTCTCAATCAATTAGCCACGATTCTCTCCTCATTCAAAGTCCATATCTCCTCAACTTCTCCAAGAGTGCTATAAAGCTAGGGTTCCTATGTGGGAGTGCAGAAACAAGTGTGAGAGCTATCAATTCTTCAAGCTTTTCTTCTTTCCCCAGTCATATAATCTGTGCAAGTACTAGCAAATACAAATGGGGCCTAAGCGAGCAAGATCTATTACTTCATCTTCTTCTTCCTCTTCGGGCAGTCAAGAGGCTTACATTGTGGATCACACCAAATTCCTCAATTTGGAAGCTCAACAAGAATACTATCGCATTGTGGCAAAGACATTCGTCAAAGAGCGAGGATTCAATGGGAGGGGGGATGGTGGGTTAATGCGCCATGATTCGAGAGAGAGAGGGTGGGGTGGGGTGGCTGACTCTTTGTAAGGCCCGAGAAAATCGGATTTTTGAGAATTAAAATTTTATTTTTATTAAATGAATTTAATTGATTATTTATGGAGCAAGCTAATCGAACGTCGTTCTCTGACCTAGAAATATCAGAATGTCATAGGATTTTGGCTACATGGTAGAATTAAAGTGTTTGAATTTTCAAGACGAAAATAAAAGCTTTCCGAGAAATTTTTCAAAAAACACTATTCACGCATTTCTGCTCGGGAATTATTTTTGAACTCCCGAGAAATACGTAACGATATAATATCAAGGTGAGATGGAATATCCAATAATATTTCAGTTATAGAAAACGTAATATTTCACCTGTGGACTTAAAACCTAACGTTTAAGAAAAATGATTTACGAGAAGGAAATGTAATGTGATTAATGAATAAAACAATGATCGTATAATACGTAGGTATTATACGAAGTAATGAATACGAGTATTATACGAGAATGTATGAATGATGTTATATAATGAGGAATAAGTATACGAGAGGAATACAAGATGAATATGTAAATTATACGTTATAAGGCTTTAAGCCAAATATAATGGATTTGTTGAATTGTGTAGGAAATTGTATTGTGCAATAAGAAGTGTGATAAGGCCCAAATGTAAGTATGGTTAAGTCCAAGGTAAGTTAATGAACAAGCCCAAGTGTTTATTTAATTACAAGCCCAAAGTATAATTTAAGTTAGTTAACCTAATTAATAAGGTAAGCCCAAAGATAAGTTAATTAAATTAAGACTAAGGCCCATTTAATGATCCTATGGGTAAAGTTTGATCCATGGGGCAACCCGTGGGTGAAGTGGTGGGCAAGAACTTTGTGTGGTGGGCAAGAATTAAGTTTGATGGCCAAGTTTACTTAAGCCTTCAGTTAGGAATAGTAAGGAGGTTTATTAAGGAGGTGGGATGACTTATGACTCTTTTACCCTCACTTTAGAAATCCTATAAATAGAGGAGGAGATGGCTCATTATTTGGTTGTTAGTTTTCATCCATTTCAAAACAACTTAAGTGTTAGAGAGGATAAGCACTTTGAAGCTTAACATCTATTATTAGATGTTTTCCACCAACAACTTATAGCTTATTTGCTTGAGAGAAAAAGCTAGAAGAGGAAGAAAGCTAGTCTTTCATATTTCAAAGAATCAAGAAGGAGATTAAAGATTAAGCAACAGTTATTCAAGAGTAAGTAATCTTATACCATTATTCTCTTTCTCTTCCATTGTTAGAGAATCGGGTGGTGGTAGAACATGTATGCTAAGAAGGGGTTGGAATGATAAATCAAAGGGCTTAAGTATTAATAAGCCGTATAAGTCATGAATAAATCATTCAATCATAAATAAGTTATGAACTTATAATGAACGTATTTAATCTTGTAACATGGTTACACAAATGAAGTTAGTGTGTTAACAAGAAGTAAGAATAATGGTTAGAAGTCATAAACAATCCTAAGTCATGAGAAATGAAAACATAAGTAGTTTGTATTTTTATAAGTTACAAACTCATAAAGAACAAGTAATAACTTATCATGATTATAAGTTAATGAAGTATATATATATTAAGAAATTAGTAGGATTAACAAGATGTAAGAATAATGATTAAAGGACTTAACTCATTAATAAGTCATAAGCAATAAAATCAAGTATGTTATACTTTAATAAGTAAATAAGTTCATGAAGAACATATAATGATTTCACATGAAAATAAGATGTTGTAATATGTATGTCTAGATATTAGTAGGATGGATTGAATCCAATTGAAACGGTTTAACAATTTCAAGTAACGAAGTTTCGCCGGAATTCACACGATTAGACGACGATCGTCGAATTCGTGAAATTCTCGGAATAGAAGTCAAATTTTGATATTGAGCTTGGAAACATTGGTTTTCAATGGAGACAAGTCATATTTGTCATTATAGAGTCATGAGACTCAAAATGGCCGGATTCGACTTAGAACGAAGAAAGCGAGCATTGAACGTCCACTAACGTTTATCGTTTTAGTTAAAAAGGGACTAATACATGAAATTTTAGCTAACAAAGTCGAATAGATAAAATTCTTGCATGACCACATAGAGTACGTGATTTGTGAACCGTAGGCTCTTGAACGGGCCAAATCGGACTTATAACGAATAAGTTACGAAGCCGAGAATCTCACTAAAAGAAAAGTCTGTCAAATTTTTCTGGTGCATAGAAATCATCGCCATGGCCACGCCATTAAGGCAAATAAATACCGGCAGCCATGACCGAAAAGAGCTTAGCCGAAAGCAAAGCCAAAACCTTCAGAGAAGACGATTTATATGTATGTGGCGATTATACAAAGGGACTCGTCAAGATGTAGAGTCCGGTCTCCAAGCCCTAATGAGCGGCCTTGCATGCATGCATAATAAAGGAACACCGAAGTAGCAGTCACTAGACTTAAAACTTAGACAATGAAGAATGGTTACAAGTGGAAATGAATGGGAATTGTTTAACAATGAGTTAAGGAACTTAATCAAACATTGTTATGTTATAATTAAACCCCAAGTATGATATCTTATGGTTAAAGAAAGTCAATTGAATATGAACGTGAACTATATGCAATAAAGTACACATAACCAATGACGATCGAAGTTTCGATTAATAACATAAGGACGTTAATAAGTCGTAAGGAAAGTTGATTAACTCGAACCAAGTTATATTAATGAAATAATTTCACTTAAGTGTTATAAGAGAACGAAGTTGGTAAGGACGATGTAAAAGAATGATGGAAAGCCGGAACCAATAAATAACAAATCTAATACGGGATTAGATTGAGAAGTAGGGTAAGATTCTTTAGGAGCCAAGTATGTTCATTCATGACCTAATGTGGTATGTTATGTGATTATGTGTTGTAGAGACTGTAAAGACTCAAAGGAAACGTAATTATTCGGTAGCAGACGCTGAAGGCAAGTTTTTCTTAAACGCTTGTCTAACCTTCGTGTTAGCCAGGTTTTCAAATGATTCAAATTATGAGATGCATGTATGGTTTTGAAGAAAGAGTCGATGCCAGTTTTAGCTCGGCTAGACTAATCGTGATAGATAGATTGATTAAACTATTTACAAGTCTTTCAATATAGAATTGCTAACGCTATCCTACACCAATTATTGGGTATGGATTCAAGGTAAGCTTGAATATGAATAAACAAATGTATTTTCATCGAGTATTCGATAGGCACGTGAGGTTGCCACAACTTAAACATACACACATTTAATGGATGTAGTGTTGATCAACATAGGGTACTATAGGCTGATCACCTAGATGTACTCGTAAGCTATGTCAGACTTACGGACTTCGTACCGGGTTGTCCTTTTCAAAGAAACTATAAGACGTTCACATCTTGAACTAGAATTGATGATTTACGGAATATTGTTATTGCAAAACGTTTTGAGGGAAAAAGGAAAGCTATTTTGAATTATTGATAGTACTTCGTAACTATCATCCAGTTATTGAAGATATACGATTTCCTATGTTTCAAGCATGCTTTTAAAAATGAAATTGTTGTACTTGCTGAGATTTTTATGCTCACACTTGCTTGAACCATATGATTGCAGCTTAGACGATATGACCAAAGGATTCGACAAGGATAAAGTGAAGGCTAAAGCGAACTTGTAGCGTACCTATGTAATAGTATAGGTTTGTAATGATACTATTTGATATTATGACAAGAACATATGTAACAGTTATAAAGAACCTGGGGAATGGTAGTATTGTTTTGGAATATATATATAAGACAGATTCGTTCTTTTGAGGCTTTTTCAATTGAATGTTTGTGTGAACTGTAGCACCGTGGAGCACCATCTGTCGGGTTGAAAGAGACCCGGATTTGGGGGCGTCACAGGTTGGTATCAGAGCCTTAGGTTATAAAACTTAAGGGGGGAAAGAACCTTAGGCTAATAACCTCGTTAAGGAAGAGAAGTCCGAAGGAAGTAAACTCGAGCTTTACTTAAGTTAAATGAGTCAATAAGGTATTGAGGAAACTCAGTACCAAAAGATTTAAAAGATGGAAAGTAACCCTAAATAAATTAAATGTGATTTGTGCTTATACTATTTTGTGTTATGTACTAATCAACATGTTATGTGTATTATAGGATGTCAATCGATAGCTTGATGTATAGAGATATATATGCGGTGAGTGAAGAGCTTGTGAACCGAGTAGAGCTTGTACCCATGCCAGTGGCGGAGGTACCAATAGTGATTCTAGAGGAGTCGGAGACAGAGGAGTACTTTTCTGAGGAATACTACTCTGAGGGAGAGATGGATATAATGTCATACCTAAGTATGATGAATGATGGGAAGGAAAAAAGAGAGGTAACATCGATAACTACGGTGGTACCAACACTTGAGTCATCACCTCCAGATGCAATGGAAGCATTGTATCTGGCAGCGCTTGACAGGAATGTGCAATTGGGTACAGTTGTACAGAATCAGAGTGAAGAGATTAGTTATCTCCATGAAGATAAGATGTCTGCAGAAGCAGATGTTGAGTTAGAGCACGATAAGCAGGTGTTTATGGCAGAGCAGGCTAGGAATCATAAGGCAGAGGCCAATGAGCTTCGTAGAGAACTGGGGGAGAAGGACCGGAAGATAGTACGGATGTCTTACATCCATGAGAGTGCACATAAGGATTTCAAGCTAAAGGTTACTTGTTATTCCATTGAGTCAGGGAAAACCCATCATATGATTAGTCGGGATACTGTAGCAATGATTACAAATGAGAAACACGAGGATGCTGTTATGCATTATTAGAAGTCTAGAATTATAAATATGTGTGTAGTGCTGTAAAACCCTCTTTTAAAGGGTAGTCTTTTTGTAAATCCCAACTTTTGTGAAGCTCAATTGCGGGATAGAAAATGTAATAGCTTTTGTCTATGAAAACAAATTGTAAATAGTTTCAAACTATGAAGAAGCATATGAATATAATGAAGTTTTCATGGAAATGATTTATTATGATGTGATTTAGTATGCGGCGATTAATAACGAAGTAACTAAATAGATAATAAAAAAAAATTATCTAAAAATGTCGGTAGGGAGAAGATAACGTAATAAGGAAGTGGAATCACATAATGATAATTAATGGGGTCAAAACAACCCTATGCAAGAGTTCGTTAAGTTATTAACGGCTGCATTTACCCAAACCAGGGGTAGAGTACCCGCGAAACCTAAGGTAGCTAGAACGATTACCTTTAAAAAGTTTAAAAGCATAGGTCTGCCGGAGTTTAAAGGAACGACGGACCCAATCGAGGCCCATACTGGGGTAAAAAAAAGAGAGAAGGCATTTGTTATTACAAGCGTAGGTGAGATGCAAAAGTTTTCTTTTGTGACTTACACGAGGAAGAGTGAAGACAACTTTTAGTAAAAGACTCACCAGGGTAGGGTTAGAACAGATGCGGTAACGTGGGAACAATTCAAGAAGGTTTTCTTTGAGAATTATTTCCCTACAAATATGTGAGGAAGGATAGAGATTGAATTCTTGGAATTTAAGCAAGGGGATATGATATTTCCCCAGTACGCGACCAAATTCAAATTAATTGGCAAGGTTTGTTTCACATCAAGTGGACACGGAGGAGGTGAAGGCTCGTAGGTTGGAGCAGGGCCTGAAACCCTAGCTCTATAGTGGGATTTTGGGGATCTAGAGTGTTTCCTATGGGATCATTCTGGAGAAGGTGATTATAGCATAAGGTGATAGTGAGTTGTAGACTCAATACCATGAAGAGGGAAAAGATGAGAGCAAGAGAGAGGGAGGAACCAAGGTAGAGAATGGTAGTGGCAGTATGCCAAAGAGACAAAAAATTTTTTACTCCGGGAATACTGAAGTGGGACAAGGGATCCTAAGTGAAGGATCGAGGTGTGTAAGAGACATGGAAAGACTTATCTAGAGTCTGTCGGAAGGGATTATAAATACCTTTAAAACATTAAAATAGAGGAGGAGGGATTAATTTTCGTTAATTATATTCGTGGAAATGGTTTCATGAATAATAGAAGTAAGCAAGTATCGGTAGATAAGTTCCGATTAATGTCGAGAGGATTTGAGGAAATTCTCAGTATGAATGGGTTGATTAACAATAGAACTATAATAAATTGTTATAAGAAAAGTGTGAACCTTTAATTTTCTCAGAAAATCTAAGGTAGTAATTTACGGTAATAAAATACCGCGACATTATTATTGTCGAACCATGACGCAAGTTAGGTTGGTGTTAAGGAAGAGGAGGAGTCGTTACGATTGCGTATCAACTATCGTAGGAGGAATAAGTTAGCAGTTAATAATAAATACCCATGGCCTAGGATCGATGATCTATTTTGTCAGTTGAGAGGGGAAAAGAATTTTTCCAAAGATAGATTTGTGTACGGGGTATAGTCGGTTGAAAGTAAGAAAGAAAGAGGAGGTACCATTAGCGTCACAGAATTTAAGAGAAAGGTTAATTATGGCACTTTGATTATCTTTATCGATGATACGGGAATTTTGTAGTGTATCTCGATGTTCGTGATAGATGACATGATTGCGTGTTCTTATAGCATGGCAATGTCATTGTGTATGCATCACGCCAGTTAGAGGATTATGAGGAGGTCTATCCTACTTATGATCTAGAATTGGCAGTTGTAGTTTTTGAATTAAAAATCTAAAGATAGTAATTATACGGGGAGAAAAGTGAGATATACAAGGACTCTAAGAGTCTGAGATATATCTCCACACAGAAGGAGTTGAATATGCAGTAGAGAGAGGACTATGATATCTTATATCATTCAAGGAAGGTAAACGTAGAAGCCGACGCGTTAAGTAGGAAGGGTAAGAAAAACTATCGATGTTAACGACTCAGAATGAGTTAATAACGGAGATGGTGGGAGTGGAGTTAGAATTTAAATTACAGAATGAAACATAGAAATGTTATTCAAAACATAGACTCAATCCATAATAATGGACCGAGTCAATTAAGTACAATTAGGTAATGAGGAGTACAAGTGAATGAATAAGATGATGCATGATAAGTAGAAGACTAAGTATAGTCTTATTTTGAGGGAGGAATTTGAGTTCCAAATAATTTTTAAAGTTAAAAGAATAACTAATATGATAGAGAGATAGCGTAATGTGTTAGTAAGTGTTTAACTTCCAACTCAAATTGTTAACCGGAAGTGATAAGTCATGTGTGAAAAGATAATACCTTCGATAAAAGTGAAATGGAAGAACCCCAATGTCGAAGAAGCATTGTGGGAACTCGAGATTAAAATAAAGGAAAAATTATCCTCTATGGTGTAGGTATTATTAGCGAGATTCTGGGGACAGAATCCTTATAAGGAGGGAAGAATGTAACGCCCGAGAAAATCGGATTTTGGAGAATTAAATTTTTATTTTTATTCAATGAATTTAATTGATTATTTATGGAGCAAGCTAATCGAACGTCGTTCTCTGACCTAAAAATGTCAAAATGTCGTAGGATTTTGGCTAACATGGTAGAATTAAATTGTTTGAATTTTCAAGACGAAAATAAAAGCTTTCCGAGAAATTTTTCGAAAAACACTATTCACGCATTTCTGCTCGGGAATTATTTTTGAACTTCCGAGAAATACGTAACGATATAATATCAAGGTGAGATGGAATATCCAATAATATTTCAGTTATGGAAAATGTAATATTTCACCTGTAGACTTAAAACCTAACGTTTATGGAAAATGATTTACGAGAAGGAAATGTAATGTGATTAATGAATAAAACAATGATCGTATAATAATAGGTATTATACGAAGTAATGAATACAAGTATTATACGAGAATGTATGAATGATGTTATATCATGAGGAATAAGTATACGAGAGGAATACAAGATGAATACGTAAATTATACGTTATAAGGCTTTAAGCCAAATATAATGGATTTGTTGAATTGTGTAGGAAATTGTATTATGCAATAAGAAGTGTGATAAGGCCCAAGTGTAAGTATGGTTAAGTCCAAGGTAAGTTAATGAACAAGCCCAAGTGTTTGTTTAATTACAAGCCCAAAGTATAATTTAAGTTAGTTAACCTAATTAATAAGGTAAGCCCAAAGATAAGTTAATTAAATTAAGACTAAGGCCCATTTAATGATCCTATGGGTAACGTTTGATCCATGGGGAAACCCATGGGTGAAGTGGTGGGCAAGAACTTTGTGTGGTGGACAAGAATTAAGTTTGATGGCCAAGTTTACTTAAGCCTTAAGTTAGGAATAGTAAGGTGGTTTATTAAGGAGGTGGGATGACTTATGACTCTTTTACCCTCACTTTAGAAATCCTATAAATAGAGGAGGAGATGGCTCATTATTTGGTTGTTAGTTTTCATCCATTTCAAAACAACTTAAGTGTTAGAGAGGATAAGCACTTTGAAGCTTAACATCTATTATTAGATGTTTTCCACCAACAACTTATAGCTTATTTTCTTGAGAGAAAAAGCTAGAAGATCAAGAAAGCTAGTCTTTCATATTTCAAAGAATCAAGAAGGAGATTAAAGATTAAGCAAAAGTTATTCAAGAGTAAGTAATCTTATACCATTATTCATTTTCTCTTCCATTGTTAGAGAATCGGGTGGTGGTAGAACATGTATGCTAAGAAGGGGTTGGAATGATAAATCAAAGGGCTTAAGTCTTAATAAGCCGTATAAGTCATGAATAAATCATTCAATCATAAATAAGTTATGAACTTATAATGAACGTATTTAATCTTGTAACATGGTTACACAAATGAAGTTAGTGTGTTAACAAGAAGTAAGAATAATGGTTAGAAGTCATAAACAATCCTAAGTCATGAGAAATGAAAACATAAGTAGTTTGTATTTTTATAAGTTACAAACTCATAAAGAACAAGTAATAACTTATCATGATTATAAGTTAATGAAGTATGTATATTAAGAAATTAGTAGGATTAACAAGATGTAAGAATAATGATTAAAGGACTTAACTCATTAATAAGTCATAAGCAATAAAATCAAGTATGTTATACTTTAATAAGTAAATAAGTTCATGAAGAACATATAATGATTTCACATGAAAATAAGATGTTGTAATATGTATGTCTAGATATTAGTAGGATGGATTGAATCCAATTGAAACGGTTTAAAAATCTCAAGTAACGAAGTTTCGCCGGAATTCACACGATTAGACGACGATCGTCGAATTCGTGAAATTCTCGGAATGGAAGTCAAATTTTGATATTGAGCTTGGAAACATTGGTTTTCAATGGAGACAAGTCATATTTGTCATTATAGAGTCGCAGACTCAAAAATGGCCGGATTCCGACTTAGAACGAAGAAACGAGCATTGAACGTCCACGAACGTTTATCGTTTTAGTTAAAAAGGGACTAATACATGAAATTTTAGCTAACGAAGTCGAATAGATAAAATTCTTGCATGACCACGTAGAGTACGTGATTTGTGAACCGTAGGCTCTTGAACGGGCCCAATCGGACTTATAACGAAGAAGTTACGAAGCCGGGAATCTCACTAAAAGAAAAGTCTGTCAAATTTTTCTGGTGCACAGAGTGGCATGGGCTGGCCAAATTTCAGCCTACAACAAATAATACTACATGGCCACAGCAATGTAGCTAAGCCACGAGCAAAGCCAAAACCTTCGAGAGTGGAAAGGCATGTGCAAGATTAACAAAGCGACTCGCGCCAGCAATGGCGAAGTCCCGGTCTCAAGCCCTAACGAGCGACGACGCAAGACGACAAGATAACAAAGGAACATGCAAGCCATGACACCGGACTTAAAACTTAGACAATGAAGAATGGTTACAAGTGGAAATGAATGGGAATTGTTAACAATGAGTTAAGGAACTTAATCAAACATTGTTATGTTATAATTAAACCCCAAGTATGATATCTTATGGTTAAAGAAAGTCAATTTAATATGAACGTGAACTATACGTAATAAGTACACATAACCAATGACGATCGAGTTTCGATTAATAACGTAAGGACGTTAATAAGCCGAAAGGAAAGTTGATTAACTCGAACCAAGTTGTATTAATGAAATAATTTCACTTAAGTGTTATAAGAGAACGAAGTTGGTAAGGACGATGTAAAAGAATGATGGAAAGCCGGAACCAATAAATAACAAATCTTATACGGGATTAGATTGAGAAGTAGGGTAAGATTCTTTAGGAGCCAAGTATGTTCATTCATGACCTAATGTGGTATGTTATGTGATTATGTGTTGTAGAGACTGTAAAGACTCAAAGGAAACGTAATTATTCGGTAACAAACGCTGAAGGCAAGTTTTTCTTAAACGCTTGTCTAACCTTCGTGTTAGCCAAGTTTTCAAATGATTCAAATTATGAGATGCATATATGGTTTTGAAGAAAGAGTCGATGCCAGTTTTAGCTCGGCTAGACTAATCGTGATAGATTGATTGAACTGTTTACAAGTCTTTCAATATAGAATTGCTAACGCTATCCTACACCAATTATCGGGTACGGATTCAAGGTAAGCCTGAATATGAATAAACAAATGTATTTTAATCAAGTATTCGATGGGCACGTGAGGTTGCCACAATTTAAACGTACACACGTTTAATGGATGTAGTGTTGATCAACATAGGGTACTATAGGCTGATCACCTAGATGTACTCGTAAGCTATGTCGGACTTACGGACTTCGTACCGGGTTGTTCTTTTCAAAGAAACTATAAGACGTTCACATCTTGAACTAGAATTGATGATATACGGAATATTGTTATTGCAAAACGTTTTGAAGGAAAAAGGAAAGCTATTTTGATTTATTGATAGTACTTCGTAACTATCATCCAGTTATTGAAGATATACGATTTCCTATGTTTCAAGCATGCTTTTAAAAATGAAATTGTTGTACTTGCTGAGCTTGTTATGCTCACACTTGCTTGAACCATATGATTGCGCTTTGCGATTATATGGCCAAAGGATTCGACAAGGATAAAGTGAAGGCTAAAACGAACTTGTAGCGTACCTATGTAATAGTATAGGTTTGTAATGATACTATTTGATATTTTGACAGGAACATATGTAACGGTTATAAAGAACCTGGGGAATAGTAGTATTATTTTGGAATATATATATATAAGACAGATTCGTTCTTTTGAGGCTTTTTCAATTGAATGTTTGTGTGAACTGTAGCACCGTGGAGCACCATCTGTCGGGTTGAAAGAGACCCGGATTTGGGGGCATCACAACTACTCCAATACCCGTTCCTATGAGCGTAGTCCGTGAATTCTATGCCAGTGCCAAGGTCACTATGAGCGGGATATCTTTGGTTCGTGGTATCGAGGTCGATTACAAACCCCATGCCATCCGACTAATTTTCAAAATTACTGATGCACCGCCAGTGGGGGCTGATAATTGGATAACCGGCGCTCATTTGGAGACCGACATGGAGGTGATCATTGCAGAGTTATGTGTACCGAGTACGAAATGGACATATAAAGTTGGAACAACATAACCACGGTTATTCTCAGTGGCAGCCCTAAATCGCTATGCAAAAGCGTGGAATTTGTTCATATGTGCCAAGCTCATGCCTTCCGCCCACCAGCATGAAATATTAGCGAAGAGGGCACGTCTTTTGTGGAGAATAATCACCGGAAATTACATCGACATTGGTCATCTCATTCACGAGAATATGCTGCACTATTTACGGGGAGTAACGATTGGGAGCATTCCACACGCATCCGTGGTAGCCATGCTTTGTGCTAATCAGGGATGCAACTGGGGCAATGAGCAGATACAATACCCAAGCCAGGACATTACTTATGCCACGATCGAAAAGTTTGAAGACTAGGCAGTTGGTGTACCACATCCACGCGGAATAGGATTCATCATTCATCCTATTTTTCCAGAACAACAACCCCCGCAAATAGACGAAGCGGGCCCGTCCACGCACGCACGTGCCACCAATGGCGATCTCCAACTCCGAAGGTTAGAGTGCAAGGTCGATGCCATGTATAACAATTTGGGCACATTTGCGACGGGACTCATAAGGGCTTTAGCCGAAGCGTTTGCGTAATAAGGAACAACACAAGAATGGCCTCGGTTTGGAACCACAACACCATATCCACCACCGGATTCACCACCCGAGGAGGGTGGCACCACCGATAATTAGGGGAGTTTTCGTACCTTTTACCTTCATTCAATTGCGACATTGAATATTTTAAGTTTGGGGGTATTAGGTAGTAGTTAGTATTTTTTTTAGTTTTGCATATAGTTTTACATGATTCATATAGTTTTGCATGATTAGTTTAATTTTATGTGCATGTTTAGATTACATTTTAGCATATAGTTACATGTTGCATACCTCACAGTTCTTACCGTTTAGAAAAATTTTGTCTAGCCAATGATGAGAGTGAAGTTTTTAAATGATTTCTAAATATTTTGGATAACATGAGCTGAGATATTATGTTTTATACAACGAAATTCATAATGTTGTTTGCATGCTCTCGGTTTGTACGAATGTGTTCACAAGCACTTGTAGGTATAAGAAGTACGTTGTGCATTGCTCGATAGAAAAATGTAGTGTTAAAAAGAGAAATATGTGTAAAGTGATTTTTGGGGCTTATAAAACATCGATTTTTAAACTGTGGGAACACATGGGTATCTGTGTATAAAAAAAAGTAGAAATAACATGGCTAGTCTTATTTTGGGGCCACTGCTACTTGAGTGAAATGCGCTTGGGGATTGTCTCTACTCCTAGCGCCCTAAGGTCTTTCATGGTCTGGGAGTCGTTGGTCGAAAGCTCGCTAAGGGGTAGCAGTGTGCCTAATGGAGTAAGACATTGCACAGTCATGAAGAAAAAGAAAAGAAAAGAAAAATAGCAATAAACACCGCGAGAAAGTGCAAAATTCACCCTCGTGAGTAGAATAAAGCAGTTAAGCCCATTGTTGAACCTTAGTTTATTTTAAGATGTTGAAATAGTCCGAGTCGCATATATATACATAAGTCTTGATTTAAACTATAATTTTTCCGGTTTGGGCAAGATAGCATGAGCATTCTACACCGAAATCAAGTATTGGGCGAACACAACACACACACACAGCATCTGTATAGCATTTGTGAATTATATGAGTATATGACTTTATGCCTGCAGTTTGGTTGGAATTTGTATTCTCGAATCTAGAAAAATTCGCTGAGCCAAATTAGACTGAATTTTTATGATGGTTGGGACAATGTGAGAATTAGTTGCATAATAATATAGTTGCATTTTTATTGTTCATTAGTATGCATTGCTTGAGGGCAAGCAATGGTTCAAGTTTGGGGGTATTTGATAAGTAGGATTTTTACCTACTTATGGAGTACAAATTCATGCGAACTATGCCCATCTCAAGTACATTTTAGTCTATTTTAGCTGCATTTTATGTTAAATTGCATTTCGCATACTTAAAACTCCTTTTGGTGAATAAGTACAGGAATTAGCTTAATTTGGTGGTGATATAAGACGCGAGGCTAACGTAAAAAGCGTAAAGCTTAATCAAAAGATAGGATGTCTTTGTAGCATCCCCGAACCCGGCCCCAAAAATCGTGAGTGGATTGATCTATTTATTTCTTTCTATTAATTTTCGCGGAAGATATAAACATAAATTGTTTATACATTTCATTACACACTATTTCCCAAGGTCGAGTAACCTTTACTTATACACAATTCATAAGATATCTAATAGATAACATATTATGCACCTATACTATTACAAACTAGCCGCACAATTTATCCCAAGTTGTACTTGGCATTATCCTTTTCCTGTATCTGAACGCATTCACCTTATCAGTCTATACAACACACAAGACTTCGTATTAGGTCCAACTATTTCAGTCTGACTTAAAACTGACACAATTCTATCATCCCGACGGTCTAGTCGGACGAATATCGAGTTTAAGTTCAATTAAACTCTTCCTAAACACTTAACAATTATCACAGATAATTTTCTTAGCAGTCAAAATAATTTTCAAAAACTTGAAATAATTTTCAGATAATTAATATCATTTATCAATATTTTTCAATCCTTAAAACCGTATTTAAATGAATTAAATATCACATAATTCCTTAATCAATAATATTCATTTAATATTAAAATATTAATGAAAATCCTTACATAATATTATAATGTAATTATAATATTTCAAAATATTTTAATACCTTAAAATCATAATATTTGATTTTTAAACACTTAAATCCATTATCCGATAATTAATATTAATATTACAATATTAATATTTTCATGCCAAAATATCAAAAGTTATATTTTATAACTTCAAATATTTTTATAACACTTAAATCATTTTTATATGATTTTTAAAACATTAATTCTATTTTTCCTTAATTTATTTAATATATTTATTAAATAAACTAATTACCATTAATAATAAATTATTAATGAAATTTATCATAAAATATTAAAAGTCATAAAAATAACTTAAAATATTTTCTTTTACCATAATATTATTTTTCATGATTTTTCATGAATTAAAACTATTTTTAAATAATTTATTTAATATTATAATTAAATAAATAAATACCTTTTATATTCCCAAAAATATTAAATATTTTTGAAATATATCCAAAATAATTAAAACTATTTTTCAAGCTTTAAAATAATTTTTCATAATTTATTTAGTATTTTTAATAATTAAAAACCATTTTATCTATTTTTAATTAATTTTTGGAAATAATAATAATAAAGCTGTCAGCTAAAGGGCCCTATAGCGGCAGGTAAATCACTATAGGTGTTCTTGGTGTTCTTGAGACCTTCATGTCAGATTATCGGGTTGATGGTTTGACCGGATTTATTTCAGTGTTCTAAATGATTTCTGGGCTGGAATTCGTGTTAAAGTTATAGTGCTAATGTAATACTACAATTACCAACTTGTTTCATGTCCATACAACATCAGATCAGAGAGATTTAAGCTCTCAAAATCGTTGTCAGATGTTGTTCATCGTTTTCTGGGTTTACCAGAATCGAGGGTACCCACTTTGGATCTTTATACTTTGCTCGAGCTTGTTATGAGTGATATTAAGGTTCATGATTTTAGTAATGATGTAAGGGTACAACATTCCATTATGAGATCGACTAACAACAACAAGAAATGAGATTTTAATCCGGTCAAACTACATGTCAGGTGTTGGTTCTTGAAGATTCGGGTTTTCCGAATCTTTATCCCAAAAGCGATCGGTAACCGAGATTTGACCTCATATTCTAATCATTATGATACGGATCTAGGTGATCTAATGGTTTGAGTATGTAGTCTTTATACCTGTCTACAATATCTAACCAACACAATGGCCAAAAAAACAAAAACCAACAAGATCAAGAGCTTTGAACATCTTGTCGGACTCTCTCGGGAGAATTGCAGGTTACCTGTAATTCATTTCCGTGAACAGTCAACGGTCTTTGACAGGTTATATCTCTTAGTCCATTTATGATCTGGTCGTTTTTCTTGATTCAGAGCACAGTAGACATGACATAGAACACATATATAACATAAAACACACTAAACATCAAACTGAAAAAGATCTAGAGGCTCGACATTCGTTGTCGGACCTCAACTTTAAAATTTTCCGATTTTCAAAATGTAAGATTTGAGCTCTTTAATGTTATGGATCCGGGTTTTAACAACCTGGATCACTAAATGACACCTTATTACACAACTTTAACCGTTCAATTTTAACATATAACATAAGATCAAGAGATTTTGAAATTTAGGGTTCTTTACCATTTTGAGCTTTTGATCTACAATCGATCCTAGTTTCATTATATTTGACGATTGTGGGTGATCTAAGCTTATTATTTAACTCTCTTTACTCCCATCCACGAAATTTAAGAGAGAGAATGGTCTTGGTTGTTTTGAGAAATAATGTAGCATTTTCTCTCTCTTTAATCTAATATATGAATTAGATACATTGCATGATCAGATCCAGCTGCTGATCTAGTTGTGAAATAAGTCATAAGCTAGGGCTAGGGTTTGGTGAACAACTCTCTAGACCCATTCTTGCAAGCTAAGTCACAATAATGCAACAAAGGGCAAAAATGACATTTAGCATACTAAATTAATGGCATTCTTGTAATTTTTACAAACCCTTAGGGTTTAGGGTTTGTTAGGGTTTAGGGTTTGGACATTTTTAGGGCTTGCAATTTAATTTTCTAAAATTTCCAATTTAGGTTTTTTCAAAAATAGAAAATTAAATATTTCAAAATTATAATTAGTATTTTCTAATTATAATAAAAATTCTTAATCACAAATTAAATCTTACTAATTAGGATTAGCATTTCCTAATTACAATTGCTAATTAAGCAATCGTCATTAGGGTTTTCAACCCACAATTTAGGGTTTCTAAACAGAAAAATAATTTTCTAAATTAGAAATTAAATCTCGTAATTAGATTAGGGTTTTCTAATTACTTAACCTTAAAATTAGGATTAATATATCCTAATTAACATTAAATTACTAAATTAACACTTTCATTTTCCCCATTTACAAATTAGGGTTTTCAAATCCATCATTAGGGTTCTTGACGGAAAAGTTTAAGTTCGATAATTTGAAATTAGGGTTTGCTAATTAATTAAGCGTTACCCTAATTAATATTATAATAATAGTAGTAGAGCATTATAATTCTCTATTAATTTCCCAGATTAGGGCTTCAATTTATTAGAATCTGAAACTAGGGTTTTCAGATCAAGTATTAGGGTTTCAGATTTGGAATTAGGGTTTTGTAATCAATTTGTTAAGATTAACCCTAAATAATCTTATAATTATTTACACTTATGCCATTAAGTTCCCGATTTAGGGTTTCATGCACCGAATTAGGGTTTCGGATTCCCGGAACTGAAATTAGGGTTTCCAAAACCGATTTCTAGGGTTTCTTGTTAAACGCTAGGATTTTCTAACCGAACATTGTTCTTAATATATACTTGGGGTTTGCCACAGATATAATTTATCTGGTCAACCCTTGACCCTTAACCACATTCTAAACACATCATTAACCATATACACAGAACATATTCACAAAATCCTTAATCCTGAATAATTCACCTAAATCCTTCATAAAATTTTGAAATCCTCAAAATTCAATCCCAATATCATCAAACGCATACACTTATTTTCTATCTAGGTCTATTATTTGACCTTAAATCAATCATTTAAGATTTTAATAAATTGTCTAAATTCTCGGGTTGTCACATTCACCCCTCCTTATAAGAATTTCGTCCCCGAAATTCACCTTACACCTTACACCAAATAACTTACACCATTCACACATATCACATGCTACCCAATACACCACTCACAAGAGTAAAAGTTTTTTTTTTTTTTATACTGAGCGATCACACAAGATTATGAACTTATTTTCTCGGGTATCTATCAAAGATTTACTTTGATATATACTCAAATTTCTCGGGTATCTATCAAAGATACTCAAATTTCTCGGGTATCTCTCAAAGATACTCAAATTTCTCGGGTATCTATCAAAGATACTCAAATTTCTCGGGTATCTATCAAAGATACTCAAATTAAAATATTCCTTTATATAAAAGGTTGTTCTGCTCAGTCTTAAAATCAAGATTTTGTTTTAATAACGAAATCTTTGGGATTTCAAATTCTATTTACTTCTCTTCTCTTCTCTCTTGATCCATTGCTTAATAATTCTATCTATTTCTATCATCCTCAATGCTTCATTCACAACTTTACTATACCCTAGTTCATAAAACCACACTTATGAGTTCATAACCTGACCACAATTATATGAGTTTAAGAACTTACCCTAGTCAGACCTTTGGCGTCCATTCGCTGAGGGGTTCACAAACATTTCATATAACTATAAGTCAAGAATGTCACATAAGTATGAGTTCTAAGAACTCGTACCTAATCCTATATTCTCTACCTATGACCTATCTATCTGTTATACACATGAGAAAGGAATCACCCTCTTAACCTGCATATAGCAAATAGTGCGACACAAACATTTCAATGATTACCAATGCCACCAACTAAGTAGTTTTTACACCAAGTACAATTCCCATACAAGAAATCATACAACTCGATTCTTGAGCCACGAGTCCTCATTGAAATCCCCACCTAATCTTAACCCCCATTCACAATACGAATTTCATTTAATCCGTATTCATAATCCATTTCTGAATCTGTACCATTCACACAACAATCTTGCTTTAAACTTTTCAATCATCAGATTGATTCTTTCTGGCTGTCATAACCTTATTAGATCACGGGGTGATCTCATCGTATATATTACGATTCATTTCTATGTCTTTGATCGTTTTACTTTACGATCTCTCCTATCACTGCACTTTTGTTCACCACTTATGTTCACCACTATTACCAGAGTTAGGGAACTCTGTGTCTTAACAACTTACCGAGATTCATCTTTGAATCTTACCGACCAACTAACTCTATGTGAGTTAGATCTTATCCTAATCACTGCGGTTATTGGTCTCAGGTATTCCTACCTAAGCTTCATAACCAACAGCTTTGATACCAACTGTAGCATCCCCCGAACCCGGGCCCCAAATCGCCACGAATTCGGTACGCTATTTCTTTCTATTAATTTTCGCGGAAGATATAAACATAAATTGTTTATACATTTCATTACACACTATTCCCCAAGGTCGAGTAACCTTAATTATACACAATTGATAAGCTATCTAACGGATAACATATTATGCACCTATCTTATTACAAACTAGCAAGACAATTTATCCCAAGTGTACTTGGCATTAACCTTTTCCTGTATCCGAACGCATTCACCTTATCTGCAATGTTTATCATGATATAGCAAGGGTGAGCATGAAAGTTGCCCAGCAAGTTTAAATACAACAATATAAGGATATATCATGATTGAGGAGTATGAATAATAAACTGGCTATAATTCATCAATATAATTGAGAACTAGCACGAGCAAACTTTTGGTGAACAAGTTTTAAACATGAACAAACATTTACGAACAAGCAGAGTAATGAAGGTGATCGACCTTTCATACGACTTATACATGCAAAATGTCTGAGTACAATTTTCATGGCAATCAAACAATGATTAACCATAAGCTTGAATAAAACACTCTTATTAGAGTTAAGTAAGAACAAACTTGCACTGAAGCAGTTGATTCTGCTTGAACGCAATTTATAACGCTTTATCCAGAAGACCTAATATTAATAATATAGATCTCAATATTAGAATAATATCATCACAATATAATCTTTGTTATATTTATATACACGAATAACCTAAACACATAACACATAACCCTATCGGTCTATCAAAGACACAAGACTTACGTATTAGGTCCAACTATTTGATCGACTTAAAATCGACACAATTCTATCATCTGACGGTCTAGTCGATTGAATATCGAGTTTAAGTTCAATTAAACTCTTCCTAAACACTTAACAATTATCACGAGATAATTTTCTTAGCGATCAAAATAATTTTCAAAAACTTGAAATAATTTTCGGATAATTAATATCATTTATCAATATTTTTCAATCCTTAAAACCGTATTTAAATGAATTAAATATCACATAATTCCTTAATCAATAATATTCATTTAATATTAAAATATTAATGAAAATCCTTACATAATATTATAATGTAATTATAATATTTCAAAATATTTTAATACCTTAAAATCATAATTATTTGATTTTTAAACACTTAAATCCATTATCCAGATAATTAATATTAATATTAAAATATTAATATTTTCTTGCCAAAATATCAAAAGTTATATTTTATAACTTAAAATATTTTCATAACACTTAAATCATTTTATATGATTTTTAAAACATTAATTCTATTTTTCCTTAATTTATTTAATATATTTATTAAATAAACTAATTACCATTAATAATAAATTATTAATGAAATTTATCATAAAATATTAAAAGTCATCAAAAATAACTTAAAATATTTTCTTTTACCATAATATTATTTTTCATGATTTTTCATGAATTAAAACTATTTTAAATAATTTATTTAATATTATAATTAAATAAATAAATACCTTTTATATTACCAAAAATATTAAATATTTTTGAAATATATCCAAAATAATTAAAAACTATTTTTCAAGCTTTAAAATAATTTTTCATAATTTATTTAGTATTTTAATAATTAAAACCATTTTATCTATTTTTAATTAATTTTTGAAAATAATAATAATAAGCTGTCAGCTAAAGGGGCCCTATAGCGACGTAAGGCAAATCACTATAGGTGTTCTTGGTGTTCTTGAGACCTTCGTATCGAGATTATCGGGTTGGTGGTTTGGCCGGATTTATTTGGTGTTCTAAATGATTTACGAAATTTGGAATTAGTGTTAAAGTTATAGTGCTAATGTAATACTACAATTACCAACTTGTTTCATGTCCATACAACATCGGATCGGAGAGATTTAAGCTCTCAAAATCGTTGTCGAGATCTTTGTTCATCGTTTTACGGGTTTACGAATCGAGGGTACCCACTTTGGATCTTTATACTTTGCGTTACGAGCTTGTTATGAGTGATATTAAGGTTCATGATTTTAGTAATGATGTAAGGTACAACATCCCATTAATGTGATCGACTAACAACAACAAGAAATGAGATTTTAATCGATCGAACTACATATCGGTGTTGGTTCTTGAAGATTACGGGTTTTCGAATCTTTATCCAAAGCGATCGATCGGTAACCGAGGTTTGACCTCATATTCTAATCATTATGATCACGGCTCTAGGTGATCTAATGGTTTGAGTATGTAGTCCTTATACTGTCTACAATATCTAACCAACACAATGGCCAAAACAACAAAACCAACAAGATCGAGAGCTTTGAACATCTTGTCGGACCTCACTGGGAGAATGCAGGTTACCAGAATTCATTTCCGTCGAACAGTCAGCGGTCTTTGTGAGTTATATATCGTGGCGACCCCAAATCCGGGTACTTGCAACCCGAACTCGGTTCTCCACGATACCATTTCTTTAAAATTTGAATAATACTAAATAATAATACATTCGAACTTAATTTACATACATCAAAGTTTACTTCCCAGTGCACGTGACCTTCAAATACATTCCTTACAATACGACAATAGATTCCATTGTCTTACTAACTATAACCATTAACTCATACTAAATCTCATTGAACGACTTTTCTTTTCCCTTGTTTCGTGCACGAGGCTTCAATGTCGATCGTCGCATGCTTGAAAACATTTAATTTAAGCAAGGATGAGCATTCGAGTGCCTGATGAAGTAATAGCAATTATATAAATAATTTGAAAGAATATAAGTATTCTCTTTCCATAACACTTCTACAATGAATCGAAAGTTGTGAAGTAATCATCTTGATAAAAAATTCACATAACCACTCTCTTTCAATTTCTTGAAATTAGGCTCCACCCATGAATAGGGTTTAAGAAACATACTATGAACATTCTTTTCATTTTGAAAGGTTTAGCGAAATTCATCCAAACCGTCATAACTTACTGAACGCGGAGGGTGATCGGCCGATTTTACCTGTATTGATCAATACTACATAACTTGAGCGAAATTCATCGCTCACCCTTTGTCCGTAAAGCGCATAAAAATTTTCCCATTATCGGGATGTTCATATATGCACGGTTCCCAAACCAGAAGGTTTTAATCTGCTTTCGATAATAATATGTAATTCAACATATATGTATACGGGTAATTGACAAAGGTATATCAACATGTGAATAAATGCCATGATTATCCAGTGGGGACACTTGTATAACCATTTAGAAATCAATGAGCAGAATATATATCCGAGCTAACATGTTGATAATCGGGCGTACATAATACATGCGAGGAATAGAAAAGAATTCGAAACTTCTTACTCATGTCCATTGCATAAAGAAAATGCAAAGGTAGGATACTTGCACGATTCATTTGATTACAAATCTCAACTTAGGTTTTATCTCTTTATCACAACCTATCAATAATCGGATCATTCGTTCGATTAGAACAATATATCATAACACATAATCTTTATCTATTACGATTGACACATAGTCTAATCACGTCATCACATAATCGCGGTGATCATACTTTCTATTCTATACTTTTATACATTTTTCAAATATCTCACCCATGCTCTTCTTGAAGTCTTTTCTTTTTATTATAGGATTCGCGATTTGTGATGTAAACGACTTTATCCGAGTAAATCTTGAGTCTAAGACTCTTATCTATACCTCAACATCTGTAAATATCAAACATTTTATTTTTAATCATTTTGAAATTTCGAAATTGAAAAATTTAAAATAATTCAAATCAGTAACTAAAGGGCTTATATAGTGACATAAGCATTACTTATAGGTGTTCTTCAAAACTTCATAATTTCATAATCGGTTCTCAAGTCGACTAGTTTGATGGGATATAACTTTCAAACATCGGAATCATAATTAAATGATTTTAACATTAAACAATTCCATTATCATTAATAATTAATTTATATTAAATTATTAATGAAACCATTATAAAATATAAAAGTTATTTATAATAACTCAAACTATTTTTAAAACATTTATATTACCCTTAAATGATTTTTAAAATAATTAAAATCATTTTAAATAATCACCATTAATGTACTTATTCATCCAAATATTAAAAGTCATTAATTATAACTTAAAATATTTTTAAATCCTTAATATCCTCTTTAAATGATTTTTAAATAAATAAAACCATTTTTAAACTATTTATTTAATAATAATTATTAAATAAACTAAATATCACTAATATTATCTTAATATCATTAATATTAAATTATTAATAAAATTATCCTTTAAATATTAAAAGTTATATTTTATAACTTAAAATATTTTTAAATACTTTAATTTCATTTAAAATGGTTTTTATAATATTAAAATCATTTTTAAACTAAATTATTTAATATAATCATTAAATAACTTTAATATCATTAATATTAATTAATTAATGAAATACATCACAAAATATTAAAAGTCATGGAAAATAACTCAAAATATTTTCTTATACCATAAAATAATTTTTCATGAATTAAAACTATTTTAAATCATTTATTTAATATTATAATTAAATAAATAAATACCTTTTATATTCCAAAAATATTAAATATTTATGAAATATACTTAAAATAATTAAAACTATTTTTTAGGACTTTAAAATAATTTTTCATAATTTATTTGGTATTTTTAATAATTAAAATCTAATTTTTCTAATTTTTTAAATTATTTTTGGAAAATCGAAATTAAAATAATTAAAAGCGTCAGCTAAAGGCTCCTATAGTGATGAAGTGTCGCATATAGGTGTTCTTGAGCCTACCCGAGATCTTCATAAAGCGCGAGGCAAGGTGGCCTACTTTGTAGTGAATAACTCTCTCATCTTACTTGAATTTGGGACAATCTATAAATTGGGTCTTGTAGAGGAAATACAAGAATACAAGATCCAACAATCATAACCTCTAAACAAACATCAGATCCGGGATAAATCAGCCATCAAAGTAGCTACCAAAGCTTTTCTTCACGAAGAACAGTTCGAGGTGCCTACTTTGGACCTCTATAACTTGATGATCGTGTAACTTTTATGTGATCTATCAATTCCAGTGTGTAGACAACATGTAGGACTACAACTCCAACACTTAACATCAACATAACAACAATAAATCAAGCATCTAAAGTATGGTCAAACCTTGTAAGAAAAACCAACACTTAGAAAATTCTGGGCTGCCCAGAATTTTCCGGTCAATGCCGGTCAACCCACTTTGACCTTAAATAACTCTTAATCCGTAATATATATGGACCTGATTCTTTTTGGAGGTTAAATACCACATAACAAGATACACATATCAACCTTTAGAACACAAAACACATTAAAGATGACCAGAGATATAAGGCCTTACATTTGTCAAAAAAAAAATTACGGACACTTAGAATATTTTACGGGTTTGAAAAGCAGTAGGTCAATCTGGTCAACCCACTTTGACCAAGCTTATAAATCCCGATCTACAATAGATATGAACTTGATTCCTTTTGGAGGTTAAAGACCACATAACAAGATACACCTAACAACTTTTAAACAACACAAACGGTAAATAATCACGAGAGATATAAGTCTTGACATTTGCCCAAAAATCACGAATTCGATTTTTCCAACTTGCTCAAATCTTCAAATTCAGTGCACTTTGATGTTATGGGTTCATGATTTTACAACCCGAACATTAATAGACTCTCTATTACACTACTTTAAACAATCAATTGCATCAATTAACATCGAATCGAAGGATTTCTAGAATTTAGGATTTCTACCTTTTCAAGCTTGATTTTTGATTTACGGCTTCTTGATGCTTACGATTTGTTGTTTGTGATGGTTGGGCTTTGTTTAGGGGGTGATATGCTACAATAATTCGTAGGTTTTAGAGAGAAGCTTAAGGATGAGAGTTGGATGAATTTTAGTGTACAAAATATATTATCTCTCTCCGATCTATATATAAACCAAGTTAGATGCATTGGATGCTACTCAATGGTTGATTGAATCTGCATAATTGAGTCTTGGATGCTTAATTGGTAGGGTAAGTATGTTTTCCATGCTTTGCTAGCAAGATTCCTCAATAATACACTAATAATACACTAATAAGCCAAAAGGGCATTTTGGTAATTTAGCATATAATTTCATGGGCATTTTTGTACATAGCAATTAAATGTAGTATTTAATCACTAGATGGTAATTCTTATCATTTACCAATTAATTCTATCCTTTGGTAAATTAAAACTTTTATACATTAACATCGTAATTAAACAGATAATTTTAAATTAGGGTTTTGATTGAAAAATTAGGGTTTTCTAATTAGGGTTTCTTAACGCCATCAATTAGGGTTTCTAATTGACCATTAGGATTCTCTAATTATCGTGTATGTTCTAAACACAGTCATTACAATCTCTAACTTCAGCAGAATTAGGGTTGTAATAATTAGGGTTTGTCTGATTATCGACAAACAACGATAATTAGGGTTTTCTTCTAATTCTGAGCATCTTATACACGGTAACCTTTATATACACGATAAACTTCATATACACAGTCACTACTCAATCATTTCTCATAACTAAGTTTAATAATTAGGGTTTCACAAAGACGGTAATATCTTTATGACCTAATTGGCCGTCATTCTTTCGATATTATCTGTCGCACATACGATTACATAATTATTGTCTTTGTAAAATCATTATAACAATAATATAATATTATTATTCTCATCTCTTGATCACAATCCCAATTCGAGGTTTGGATCTCATATCGACTTCTCTTTCGCATATCAAGTTAAAATACTTGATTTAAATATTCTGAACAATTCATATAATAAAATATATATTATATAAATTCTAATTATCACTTCATATATTATTTCCAATCATGTTTTCATGGAAAATAATTAATAAAAACATTTACGCTTCTGTAAATTAATTACCATAAAAATATAATTTGTAGTAATTAATAATTCCAAAATTATTTCTAATTTTCAAGTAATAAATATATTCGCATTTATCGTTCACATTACTAGACACTTATTCTCGTCATTAAATAAATAAAAAATTATACATAAATTTTCTTATTTATTTTATTTAGGAAATCTCGGGTTATTACATTCACTCCTCCCTTATAAGGATTAGTCCCCGGAATCACCACTCTAAAACTCATAAGCATAAGGGTACATAGCACATATAATCATTGTATGTAGATCTCAATCATACTTGATCGAATCCCGATCTTTAATTATTCTTCATAACGCTTGTCTGTCGATAAAATGAAATTTGATCTCTAAAAAGAACTCAAATTCCTTCCTCAAAATTTCTTTAATAAAGTAATTTACTATATGTATATATCTGAGGAAAATCATATAAGACACATAAGTTATTCAAATACTTTTGGAGTTACATTTCCAATTTGCCATCAGTATCCTCGATCGCTCACGATATCTTGAGCGACCATAATGAAGACACTTACGGTTTATTTAGATTTGTCGCTTTATATCTTTCTTGTCATTTCTCGTATTCGCATTCCTTATCTCACTTCTCCTTCTTGAATAATCTTTCACCTTATACTCCATTGATTCACAAATAAAACATTCGCTATACATTCTTGAATTGGGACAATTGGAAGAGATATGTCTCTTCTGCCCACAAACTTTCTCTTTATCTCATTTCCCTTTTATCGTATAGGTGATAAAAGTTATCTTTTGCCCTTCTACATTATCCTAACTATCATAAACGCTTCTACTGAGCCACTTAATCCTCTATACCCTAGCAATAAGATTGCCTTAAAGTCTTTGGCGTTCGACGTTCGATTATCTGGTTGATCTTCTGTGGCTGGTTTTCGTTTTCGTCTCGGTGACATAATCATAAATTATTCTTCATTTCCTTACATTCTAAGCCTCATCGTATACGTTCGACATATAACACAAAATTTTCTACTCAAATAATCATGTATTCCAAAATATTAAATTTTGAAACTTGGTTTACTATATTAACCAATATTCAGATAAATATCTGCTACCTTTATAACAACTTACTTCATTAATCCCACTTGTGACACTCATGGTACTTCCAACCATAGCACCTCACATTAATATAACTTAACATACCATAACACATATTGCTTTAAACATCAGCTATCCCTTTGTGACTACGAAAGTCGGGATTTAAAATCTTGACCAACATAAAAGTTGAAAATAGTTCAATACTTATCACATATATTACATAACATAACCCATACTACTTATCTACCAAGCCTTTCTTTTTTTTTCTCGGACATTCATTCGCTCGATGTCCTTCCATTCCACAATTAAAACATCCACCTTGTTTATAGTTGGGGCAACGAGGAGAGGTATGTCCCTCACAGCCGCTAATATAACATATCTTCTTCCTTTTCTTCTTATCAGGTTTTCCTAAGTCAGGATCTTCTATCTTTCTTTTTCCTTTACCTCGGAGATGCGCACGAAGTAAGTTGCTTGAGGCCCCATCCCGATCAATTTGGATCTTAAGCTTATCTTGCTCTTCCATTGTTTCTTTTAATGCCTAACGCAATAACTTTTCTATCTCCCACAACCTTTCCAGGGAAGAAACCTTGTTCTCCAGATCCTGTACTTTCGTTGATGCTTGAGCAGCTTCAACTTTAGTGTCTGAATCACTATCTGTCAAATCCACCATTTCTGGATCTGATACTACGTTTTCCACTATAGCCACCTCATTCGATTTGGGTTCCTGGTAAGCTTCTATTTCAGCTATTGGCCTCGATATTAGCTCGGGGGTATGGATCTGATCCTTCTTATTCCACATATCTTTTCCACCAGACATCTACATACATAAGTTACCTTGATTAGCATGTAGTATATATATATAAACAATCAAGAGTTCTATATCGTTGTCTCTTATTTTGTTTGACGATGAATTTATTCAATCCATCTCTATAAACACATCAACGCCTATCTTTCTCTCTGTAGAAAGCGCTCCATCCACTTCGTGATCGAATCGCATAAAGGCGATGTCTAAAGCTGCGCTTCCAAGGTATATATCCGGTGTCTTTGGCTTCTATCTCAACCTTCAACTCATCTGTCTATGTATCTCCTCTGTTCCAACCTCCTCGTAACTCTGCTAACTCCATCTATGTTCGGTGAGCGGCGTCCTTGTCTTCTTGTTCCAAAATCTGGAAATGCGATTACGTGCCTCACTTTGCTTTCACTCTAACCCTTAAGTAAATGTCGTTCTAACTATCAAATCTCTTATCATCTCACCGCTGTCATGTACTCCTCGCTAGAATCCATCGTCTCTTGGGTCAAGGAATTACTATTTTGACTTTCGTCATCCATCCTATGACCACAATAAGCGAGACAACATCATTCTTGAAATAAAATATATTCATCATTAAAATGAAGTAATATTTTATTTAGTACCACTAAAACTCGATGAATCTCTTCAACTCATCATATCCTATAACTTCTCACCGAGTACTTCGTCTCACGGTTCTTTGAATATCTATCTTAACTTTTCGTCCTCCATTCTACTAAGGTTATAATTCTTCACCGAGTTCTTCGTCTCATTGAATATCTATCTTAACTTTCGTTATCCATTCTACTAAGGTTATAATTCTTCACCGGAGTTCTTCGTCTCTAGAATATCTATCTTAACTTTCGTTATCAATTCTACTAAGGTTATAACCTAGGTTTAGCATTCTAACGTTTATAACCTCTGACTTTGATGATACCAACTTTGTGGCGACCCCAAATCAAGGGTACTTGCAACCCGAACTCGGTTCTCCACGATACCATTTCTTTAATTTGAATAATACTAAATAATAATACATTGAACTTAATTTACATACATCAAAGTTTACTTCCCTGCACGTGACCTTCAAATACATTCCTTACAATACGACAATAGATTCCATTATCTTACTAACTATAACCATTAACTCATACTAAATCTCATTCGACGACTTTTCTTTTCCTTGTTAGGTGCACGAGCCTTCGGTCGATCGATCGACGTAATCGAAAACATTTAATTTAAGCAAGGATGAGCATTGAGTGCCCAACAAGTAATAGCAATTATATATATAAATTTGAAAGAATATAAGTATTCTCTTTCCATAACACTTCTACAACGAATCGAAAGTTGTGAAGTAATCTGTCTTGATAAAAATTCACATAACCATTCTCTTTCAATTTCTTGAAATTAGGCTCCACCCATGAATAGGGTTTAAGAAACATACTATGAACATTCTTTTCATTTTCGAAAGGTTTAAGAAATTCATCCATAAACCAGTCATAACTAACTTACGAACGCGGAGGGTGATCACCCTGTTTTTTACCTGATTGATCAATACTACATAACTTGAAGCGAAATTCATCGCTCACCCTTTGTCATCAAAAGCGCATAAAAATTTTCCCATTATCGGGATGTTCATACATGCCTGGTTCCAAACCCGAAGGTTTTTAATCTTGCTCAATAATAATATGTAATTCAACATATATGTATACGGGTAATTGACAAAGGTATATCAACATGTGAATAAATGCCATGATTATCCAAGTGGGGACACTTGTATAACCATTTAGAAATCAATGAGCAGAATATATATACGAGCTAACATGTTGATAATCGAGGCGTACATAATCATCATGCAGGGAATAGAAAAAGAATGCGAAACTTCTTACTCATGTCCATTGCATAAAAGAAAATGCAAAGGTAGGATACTTTTTGATTCAAACGATTACAAATCTCAACTTAGGTTTTATCTCTTTATCACAACCTATCAATAATCGGATCATTCGATTCGATTAGAACAATATATCATAACACATAATTTTTTTATCTATTGCCACACATAGTCTAATCACGTCATCACATAATCGCGTTGATCATACTTTCTATTCTATACTTTTATACATTTTTCAAATATCTCACCCATGCTTCTTTTGTGAAGTCTTTTCTTTCTATTATAGAATTCGATGGGTTGTCGGCGTGCCGCTTGACTTTATCGGAGTAAATCTTGAGTCTAAGACTCTTATCCTATACATCAACATCTGTAAATATCAAACATTTTATTTTTAATCATTTTTGAAATTTCCAGAAATTGAAAATTTTAAAATAATTCAAATCTGTAACTAAAGGGCTTATAGTGACATAACTGTTACTATAGGTGTTCTTCAAAACTTCATAATTTCTTAATCGGTTCTCAAGTCAGCTAGTTTGACCGGATATAACTTTCAAACATCGGAATCATAATTAAATGATTTTAACATTAAACAATTCCATTATCATTAATAATTAATTTATATTAAATTATTAATGAAACCATTGCCAAAATATAAAAGTTATTTATAATAACTCAAACTATTTTTAAAACATTTATATTACCCTTAAATGATTTTTAAAACAATTAAAATCATTTTTAAATAATCACCATTAATGTACTATTCATCCAAATATTAAAAGTCATTAATTATAACTTAAAATATTTTTAAATCCTTAATATCCTCTTTAAATGATTTTTAAATAAATAAAACCATTTTTAAACTATTTAGTTAATAATAATTATTAAATAAACTAAATATCACTAATATTATCTTAATATCATTAATATTAAATTATTAATAAAATTATCCTTTAAATATTAAAAGTTATATTTTATAACTTAAAATATTTTTAAATACTTTAATTTCATTTAAAATGGTTTTTATAATATTAAAATCATTTTTAAACTAAATTATTTAATATAATCATTAAATAACTTTAATATCATTAATATTAATTAATTAATGAAATACATCACAAAATATTAAAAGTCATGGAAAATAACTCAAAATATTTTTTATACCATAAAATAATTTTTCATGATTTTTCATGAATTAAAACTATTTTTAAATCATTTATTTAATATTATAATTAAATAAATAAATACCTTTATATTCCAAAAATATTAAATATTTATGAAATATACTCAAAATAATTAAAAATTATTTTTAGGACTTTAAAATAATTTTTCATAATTTATTTGGTATTTTTAATAATTAAAATCTAATTTTTCTAATTTTTAAATTATTTTGAAAATCGAAATTAAAATAATTAAAAGCGTCAGCTAAAGGCTCCTATAGTGTGGAAGTGTCATTATAGGTGTTCTTGAGCCTACCTGAGATCTTCATAAAGCGAGGCCAAGGTGGCCTACTTTTTGACCGTGAATAACTCTCTCATCTTAACGAATTTGGGACAATCTATAAATTAGGTCTTGTAGAGGAAATACAAGAATACAAGATCCAACAATCATAACCTCTAAACAAACATCAGATCCGGGATAAATCAGCCATCAAAGTAGCTACCAAAGCTGTTCTTCACGAATAACAGTTCTAGGTGCCTACTTTGGACCTCTATAACTTGATGATCGTGTAACTTTTATGTGATCTATCAATTCCAGTGTGTAGACAACATGTAGGACTACAACTCCAACACTTAACATCATCATAACAACAATAAATCAAGCATCTAAAGTATGGTCAAACCTTGTAAGAAAATCAACACTTAGAAAATGCGAAATCGCCTTGAGAATTTTTCGAATCAATCTTAGGTCAACCCACTTTGACCTTAAATAACTCTTAATCCGTAATATATATGGACTGATTCTTTTGGAGGTTAAATACCACATAACAAGATACACATATCAACCTTTAGAACACAAAACACATTAAAGATGACCGAGATATAAGGCCTTACATTTGTCAAAAAAAAAAAATTACGGACACTTAGAATATTTTCGGGTTTGAAAAACAATAGGTCAATCTTAAATTCAACCCACTTTGACACCGCTTATAAATCCCGATCTACAATAGATATGAACTTGATTCCTTTTGGAGGTTAAAGACCACATAACAAGATACACCTAACAACTTTTAAACAACACAAACAGTAAATAATCACAGAGATATAAGTCTTGACATTAGCCCAAAAATCACAGAATTCGATTTTTCCAACTTGCTCAAATCTTCAAATTCGTGCACTTTGATGTTATGGGTTCATGATTTTACGACCCAGAACATTAATAGACTCTCTATTACACTACTTTAAACAATCAATTTCATCAATTAACATCGAATCGAAGGATTTCTAGAATTTAGGATTTCCTACCTTTTCAAGCTTGATTTTTGATTTCTGGCTTCTTGATGCTTCTGATTTGTTGTTTGTGATGGTTGGGCTTTGTTTAGGGGTGATATGCTACAATAATTCGTAGGTTTTAGAGAGAAGCTTAAGGATGAGAGTTGGATGAATTTTAGTGTACAAAATATATTATCTCTCTCCGATCTATATATAAACCAAGTTAGATGCATTGGATGCTACTCAATGGTTGATTGAATCTGCATAATTGAGTCTTGGATGCTTAATTGGTAGGGTAAGTATGTTTGCCATGCTTTGCTAGCAAGATTCCTCAATAATACACTAATAATACACTAATAAGCCAAAAAGGGCATTTTGGTAATTTAGCATATAATTTCATGGGCATTTTTGTACATAGCAATTAAATGTAGTATTTAATCACTAGATGGTAATTCTTATCATTTACCAATTAATTCTATCCTTTGGTAAATTAAAACTTTTATACATTAACATCGTAATTAAACTAGATAATTTTAAATTAGGGTTTTGATTGAAAAATTAGGGTTTTCTAATTGGGGTTTCTTAACGCCATCAATTAGGATTTCTAATTGACCATTAGGATTCTCTAATTTATCGTGTATGTTCTAACACGGTCATTCTGATCTCTAACTTCAACCGATTAGGGTTGTAATAATTAGGGTTTGTCCTAATTATCGACAAACAACGATAATTAGGGTTTTCTTCTAATTACTGAGCATCTTATACACAGTAACCTTCATATACACACGGTAAACTTCATATACACAAATCCTTTACTCGGTCATTTCTCATAACTAAGTTTAATAATTAGGGTTTCACTGACGGTAATATGCTATGACCTAATTGATCCGTCATTGTCAATATTATTATCGTTCAGCACATACACGAGTACATAATTATTGTCTTTGTAAAATCATTATAACAATAATATAATATTATTATTCTCATCTCTTGATCACAATCCCAATTAGGGGTTTGGATCTCATATCTCGACTTCTCTTTCGCATATCAAGTTAAAATACTTGATTTAAATATTCGAACAATTCATATAATAAAATATATATTATATAAATTCTAATTATCACTTCATATATTATTTCCAATCAAGTTTTCATGAAAATAATTAATAAAACATTTACACTTACTGAAATTAATTACCATAAAAATATAATTTGTAGTAATTAATAATTCCAAAATTATTTCTAATTTTTCAAGTAATAAATATATTCGCATTTATCGTTCACATTACTAGACACTTATTCTCGTCATTAAATAAATAAAAAAATTATACGCAGATTTTCTTATTTATTTTATTTAGGAAATCTCGGGTTATTACAATATCTCTTAGTCCATTTATGATCTGGTCGTTTTTCTTGATTCAGAGCACAGTAGACATGACATAGAACACATATATAACATAAAACACACTAAACATCAAACAGAAAAAGATCTAGAGGCTCTGACATTCGTTGTCAAACCTCAACTTTAAAATTTTTCCAAATTTTCAAAAATGTAAGATTTGAGCTCTTTAATGTTATGGATCTGGGTTTTAACAACCCAGATCACTAAATGACACCTTATTACACAACTTTAACCGTTCAATTTTAACATATAACATAAGATCAAGAGATTTTTGAAATTTAGGGTTCTTTACCATTTTGAGCTTTTGATCTACAATCGATCCTTAGTTTGCGATATTTGACGATTGTGGGTGATCTAAGCTTATTATTTAACTCTCTTTTACTCCCATCCACGAAATTTAAGAGAGAGAATGGTCTTGGTTGTTTTGAGAAATAATGTAGCATTTTCTCTCTCTTTAATCTAATATATGAATTAGATACATTGCATGATCGAGATCCATTTCTTGATCTAGTTGTGAAATAAGTCATAAGTTAGGGCTAGGGTTTGGTGAACAACTCTCTAGACCCATTCTTGCAAGCTAAGTCACAATAATGCAACAAAGGGCAAAAATGACATTTAGCATACTAAATTAATGGCATTCTTGTAATTTTTACAAACCCTTAGGGTTTAGGGTTTGTTAGGGTTTAGGGTTTGGACATTTTTAGGGCTTGCAATTTAATTTTCTAAAATTTCCAATTTAGGTTTTTTCAAAAATAGAAGATTAAATATTTCAAAATTATAATTAGTATTTTCTAATTATAATAAAAATTCTTAATCACAAATTAAATCTTACTAATTAGGATTAGCATTTCCTAATTACAATTGCTAATTAAGCAATTAGGGTCAAAATCGTCATTAGGGTTTTCAACCCACAATTTAGGGTTTCTAAGCGTAAAAATAATTTTCTAAATTAGAAATTAAATCTAAGTAATTAGATTAGGGTTTTCTAATTACTTAACCTTAAAATTAGGATTAATATATCTAATTAACATTAAATTACTAAATTAACACTTTCATTTTCCCCATTTACAAATTAGGGTTTTCAAATCCATCATTAGGGTTCTGACGGAAAAGTTTAAGTTCGATAATTTGAAATTGGGGTTTGCTAATTAATTAAGCGTTACCCTAATTAATATTATAATAATAGCATGAAAGCATTATAATTCTCTATTAATTTCCCGATTAGGGCTTGATTTATCGAGAATCAAACTAGGGTTTTCGGATCAAGTATTAGGGTTTGATTTGGAATTAGGGTTTTGTAATCAATTTGTTAAGATTAACCCTAAATAATCTTATAATTATTTACACTTATGCCATTAAGTTCCGATTTGGGGTTTTCATGCACCGAATTAGGGTTTCGGATTCTCGGAACTGAAATTAGGGTTTCCAGAACCGATTTCTAGGGTTTCTTGTTAAACGCTAGGGTTTTTTAACTGAACATTGTTCTTAATATATACTTGGGGTTTGCCACGGATATAATTTATCCGTCAACCTCACCCTTAAAACACATTCTAAACACATCATTAACCATATACACGAACATATTCACAAAATCCTTAATCTGAATAATTCACCTAAATCCTTCATAAAATTTTGAAATCCTCAAAATTCAATCCCAATATCATCAAACGCATACACTTATTTTCTATCTAGGTCTATTATTTGACCTTAAATCAATCATTTAAGATTTTAATAAATTGTCTAAATTCTCGGGTTGTCACATTCACCCCTCTTATAAAATTTAGTCCCCAAATTCACCTTACACCTTACACCAAATAACTTACACCATTCACACATATCAATGCTACCCAATACACCACTCACAAGAGTAAAGTTTTTTTTTTTTTTTATATACTGAGCGATCACACAAGATCATGAACTTATTTTCTCGGGTATCTATCAAAGATTTACTTTGATATATACTCAAATTTCTCGGGTATCTATCAAAGATACTCAAATTTCTCGGGTATCTCTCAAAGATACTCAAATTTCTAAAGTATCTATCAAAGATACTCAAATTTCTGTATCTATCAAAGATACTCAAATTAAAATATTCTCTTTATATAAAAGGTTGTTTCGCTTTCGGTCTTAAAATCAAGATTTTGTTTTAATAACGAAAATCTTTGGGATTTCAAATTCTATTTACTTCTCTTCTCTTTCTCTACTGATCCATTGCTTAATAATTCTATCTATTTCTATCATCCTCAATGCTTCATTCACAACTTTACTATACCCTAGTTCATAAAACCACACTTATGAGTTCATAACCTGACCACAATTATATGAGTTTAAGAACTTACCCTAGTCAGACCTTTGGCGTCCATTCGCTGAGGGGTTCACAAACATTTCATATAACTATAAGTCAAGAATGTCACATAAGTATGAGTTCTAAGAACTCGTACCTAATCCTATATTCTCTACCTATGACCTATCTATCTGTTATACACATGAGAAAGGAATCACCCTCTTAACCTGCATATAGCAAATAGCGCGACACAAACATTTCAATGATTACCAATGCCACCAACTAAGTAGTTTTTACACCAAGTACAATTCCCCGCCCATACAAGAAATCATACAACTCAGTTGCCGACACGAGTCCTCATTGAAATCCCCACCTAATCTTAACCCCCATTCACAATACGAATTTCATTTAATCCGTATTCATAATCCATTTCGAATCATACCATCTCACACAAACAATCTTGCTTTAAACTTTTCAATCATCGATTGATTCTTTCTCGATCATTATAACCTTATCGGATCACGGGGTGATCTCATCGTATATATTACGATTCATTTCTATGTCTTTGATCGCTTTTTACTTTACGATCTCTCCTATCACGCACTTTTGTTCACCACTTATGTTCACCACTATTACGAGTTAGGGAACTCGTGTCTTAACAACTTACCGAGATTCATCTTTGAATCTTCACACCAACCAACTAACTCTATGTGAGTTAGATCTTATCCTAATCACTGCGGTTATTGGTCTCAGGTATTCCTACCTAAGCTTCATAACCAACAGCTTTGTTACCAACTGTAGCATCCCCCCGAAACGGGCCCCAAATCGCCATTTAATTGATGACGCATATTTATTTCTTTCTATTAATTTTCGCGGAAGATATAAACATAAATTGTTTATACATTTCATTACACACTATTTCCCAAGGTCGAGTAACCTTAATTATACACAATTGATAAGCTATCTAACAGATAACATATTATGCACCTATACTATTACAAACTAGCCGCACAATTTATCCCAAGCTGTACTTGGCATTAACCTTTTCCTGTATCCGAACGCATTCACCTTATCTGCAATGTTTATCATGATATAGCAAGGGTGAGCATGAAAGTTGCCCAGCAAGTTTAAATACAACAATATAAGGATATATCATGATTGAAGAGTATGAATAATAAACTGGCTATAATTCATCAATATAATTGAGAACTAAGACGAGCAAACTTTTTTGGTGAACAAGTTTTAAACATGAACAAACATTTACGGACAAACCCAGTAATGAAGGTGATCGACCTTTCATACCGACTTATACATGCAAAATGTACAGAGTACAATTTTCATGGCAATCAAAGAATGATTAACCATAAGCTTGAATAAAACACTCTTATTAGAGTTAAGTAAGAACAAACTTGCACGAGCGAATTTGATTACCGTAACGCAATTTATAACGCTTTATCCAAGACCTAATATTAATAATATAGATCTCAATATTAGAATAATATCATCACAATATAATACTGTTATATTTATATACACAGAATAACCTAAACACATAACACATAACCCTATCAGTCTATACAACACACAAGACTTCGTATTAGGTCCAACTATTTCAGTCTGACTTAAAACTGACACAATTCTATCATCCTGATTGATTTACAGTCGGACGAATATCGAGTTTAAGTTCAATTAAACTCTTCCTAAACACTTAACAATTATCACAGATAATTTTCTTAGCAGTCAAAATAATTTTCAAAAACTTGAAATAATTTTCAGATAATTAATATCATTTATCAATATTTTTCAATCCTTAAAACCGTATTTAAATGAATTAAATATCACATAATTCCTTAATCAATAATATTCATTTAATATTAAAATATTAATGAAAATCCTTACATAATATTATAATGTAATTATAATATTTCAAAATATTTTTAATACCTTAAAATCATAATTATTTGATTTTTAAACACTTAAATCCATTATCAGATAATTAATATTAATATTAAAATATTAATATTTTCATGCCAAAATATCAAAAGTTATATTTTATAACTTAAAATATTTTCATAACACTTAAATCATTTTCAGAATCTGAAACTAGGGTTTTCAGATCAAGTATTAGGGTTTCAGATTTGGAATTAGGGTTTTGTAATCAATTTGTTAAGATTAACCTTAAATAATCTTATAATTATTTACACTTATGCCATTAAGTTCCCGATTTAGGGTTTCATGCACCGAATTAGGGTTTCGGATTCCCGGAACTGAAATTAGGGTTTCCAGAACCGATTTCTAGGGTTTCTTGTTAAACGCTAGGGTTTTCTAACCGAACATTGTTGTTAATATATACTTGGGGTTTGCCACAGATATAATTTATCTGGTCAACCCTTGACTCTTAACCACATTCTGAACACATCATTAACCATATACACAGAACATATTCACAAAATCCTTAATCCTGAATAATTCACCTAAATCCTTCATAAAATTTTGAAATCCTCAAAAATCAATCCCAATATCATCAAACGCATACACTTATTTTCTATCTAGGTCTATTATTTGACCTTAAATCAATCATTTAAGATTTTAATAAATTGTCTAAATTCTCGGGTTGTCACATGTGCATAGGAATGAGTGGAACATGGATGGACAAGCATGGATAAACATAGGACATGTCAGTAGCAGCAGCAACATTGCAGAACCAAGCTAAGGAGCTAAATCAGAAGACAAAGAATTGCAAGTCGCATGCAAAGAAAGATAGTTTGGAATCGCGTATGCCAGCGAGGTTCCAACAAAAACAGGACAACCTACTGCAAGTTGCGTGGCCGCGAGAAGGACAAGCCTAGGAAAGCAGATTACAAAGGCGAGACCGAGCCAAACATACAAACCCATCGCAAGTCTGGCTACCATGCGAGAGTATCAGTGGAAGAGCCTTATGGCACGCGACGAAGCCTAAAAGTCGCTTATTTGTTTTATTTTATTTCCAAATTTTAAAGGTTGTATTTGATTTAAAACGATTCCTGACTGGTGTCAAGGGTATCACTTAACATATTATTAGTTTTTTACGTATCTTTATTTGGTAATTAGGGTTTGACTCTCTGGAGAGGATTCCAACGTAGAAGGAGGCCATAACTCTACTTTTCTACTCCTTCTTGGGATTTCTCTATGAGAGCGGATTATTAATATTAGTTTTTGCTGAAATCTTATGAGGATTGAATATTGATGCGTATTCAGCAATTGGGTTTGATAGTTTCATCTTTCATCTTTCAATTGTAGTTTATTGATCATGTTTAGATTTGATCCCATAATGGCTTTTGGTTCAGTCATGAACTAAACTCCATTATGGGATTCTAACGGATTTTATTATGTAGTTTGATTGCACACTTAAATGCTGGGTTGTTTTGTATATCATATGGGATGTCTGTTATGATTGTTTTGCATACATGAATGCTTGATCACCATTCGTTTCAGTATGTGTATGGAATTGACAATGAACATGCAAATATGGACTGTAATCATGATAATATACGTATATAGGCTGTGTTATATGGCTTATGTATTTCGTGAACCAGATAGACATATACTGTTTCACCGTATAAGTTAGAATAAGAGCTTGAACTTAAAATCAATATAGTTGCAATTTCACATTGACATATAATGACGTTGGTTATATTGATGATTACACAGAGTCTATCATCTGTGGATGCTGTGTAAGTAGGTCTTAGTGCATTGAAAAATGGCTAATACTCTTTTAGTGCTCTTGGCTAATTTCCTGTGATATGTGAACAAGTCATGCATGATAGTGGCGATTGAATGAAATATTAAATGAAGTTAGAATCCCATTAGTTCCAATATCATTTAGTATATCATTTTTATTGTTTTAGTTGTTATTTGTAGTTCAAGAACAAACCAAGTTTAATCCATAGTGTGAGCATATAAATATAGTGATTTAATTAATGAATAATAGTTTAAGTTAAATAACTTTCTCTGTGGGATCGATACTTTACTTGCTCTGTATTACTTGTTGACGCATGTATGCTTGCATGAGTTAGAGCTCTTTTGTTAGTCGTATAAAAGAGGCAACAATGTCTTCATGCTCTGAACATCTTCTATACTTAGCAGCTTGGCTTGATCATCCTTGAAGTGCAGCTGAGTGTTGCATGATGCTCAGCTTCTTCAGTTGCTCAACCACTTCGGATGACCCCTTTATGAACTGCCTTGAAGATCCTTCTCCTTGGTACTTGATGGTTGCACACTGTGAGCTCTTCTGTTAGGTATTTAGAAGCTTTCTCATGCTTGACACCAAGATGGCATTTGTGATCTTCGTTCTTGCTACTTGATGCCTTCTCATGATGGACTTGCTAAGATGATTGTAGGCTCTTCTCTATTGTACTTAGAGTCTTCCCATGATGGACATCAAGATGACATAATGCTCTTCTTTCTCTCGGCAGTTCAGAACACTCTTCAAGTAGTAGAACTCTCACTTCTACATAGTAGAACTCACACTTCTACTTCTTTCTGTATCTAACTTCTGAGTGTTCTTGGTGGATTGTAGAGTGAGCCTCCGGACTCACTATCTCACATGGTTTAGATCAATCCACCTTCTCTCCAAACTCGGCAACTTTAGCCGTTTTTGATCTTTGAAGCTCTTTCTCATTTATACTTCTTCCTAATCCTTCCATTGGAAAGTAGTCGTTGAAGGCTATTCAAATCTCTTCACAGATCTCGAGTTGCTTGAGGTAGACTGCTTGATGTGACATGTCATACTTTTTCTGACGCTGCAGTCCACTATTTCACCTACCCTGTCAGATGTATCACTTTAATGTCTTGGGCAGGTTGAAGACTTTGTTACCTCTTTCTGATTTCTCGATCAGAGGTTATCCTATTGCATCGATGCTCTCAATAAGCACTTGTCTGAATATTACCCTTCAGATTGAACCTTTGCCAATGCTTCAGTCTTCAGCTATTCGAACTCTACGATTCTAATGCACGTCTTCAAGGACCTGACCATAGTGTCTTGTTGAGTGTTGCTCATTGACTGGTTGAGTTAACACTGTGATCTTGAAGAGTGTTGATTGGATCTTCAATGTAGAACACCTCTTCCTTGTATTGTGCAGTGCTTCAATACTTCTGTTTACTTCGACTATTCTCAGAGACTGATGGCCTAATTCCTTGCTCTGGTCCCCTTCTGAATATCAAGACACTTCACATTTGTGGTGCGTCCAGCTTGTTTTCTCCTTGTGATCTCCCGTTCACTTATCATCAATGAACTGACCCTGCACTTAATCACTTTAGCCTTGCTCTTCAGAGGCTGACCAGTATCTCGGGTCACCTTCCATCAGTTCCTTCTCTGTTTGACAAACACTACGATCTTGGTTACTTCCAAGATCGTTGTCTTCTGTTCACTTGATAGCTACTGCATAAGCTGACTTTCCTTAGTCAGCTTCTGAAGTCTTCTTTGGATCTCCATGTAGAAGACTTCATCACGAATGGCCTTACAACTCAATCTTGATGCTGATTGGGTTGGTGCTTAGATCTTCTGTTATCCTGCATGCCATTCGTTGAGTGCTCTTTGGTTTCCTTGGATGTAGCTTGCAGCTTGAACTAGAGGCTTCGTTCCTTTGGATATTCTGGGAATGCTCATTAGTTGAGAATCGTACTTGCTCTACGATTCTGCCTATGCATTGTGAGCACTTCTTTTGAGGTCGTAGTTACGCAGACTACGATTTACGCTTGTTTGTCTGGAGACACTACGATCCTGAGATCAGATCTTGACACTCTACAATTTCTACCTTGGGCTTGTTATCTTCATCTGATCTTGCTCGACTGCGATCTCTGCATGTAATCATTGGACTCTCTGAACTCGATTGTGTAGTCTGCTATCCTCGACTTGGCCGGAAGATGACCTATTCGGCTGCAGAAAGGCGTCGTCTCTAAGATTCTAAACATGACTTCCTCAGCACACTACGATCCTGAGGAAGCTCTACTCGACACACTACGATCCTTCTTCGTTTCCCCTGGAAGTCTACGAACTCCAAGATCTACTATCTTGCATACTCCTATTCTGCCTCGATAGCTCTCGAGTTAACCTTGACTCTCCTGGAAGACTGACGACTTCTGGTGCAGTCATCGATGATCGAGACAAGCCTATCTATTACATCATAAGATCAACCTAACAAGCTTGATCTTCCTATATTTATAGTCCTTGTACATCATTTTCTTTTAAGGACTTTACAAAAGTTGTTTTTGCTTATGTAGGATCAACCTAACATATTTGATCAATTCATTCTAAGTCCTTGTACATATATTTCTATTATCTATCAAAGGACTTTACAGCTTTTCTTAATTCAAGCATATTTGCATATTCATTCACATATATATCATAATCAAATCATATATTAAATAGGAATATCATTCACATGTTTATTCCTGACAAGTTGCACTCTTTTACTCACCAATGTCGTTGCCAACAAGATCTCCAAAAATGTTATCTTTCATGGATACAAAAGAAATGGTGAGAGGACTGGAGGATCCATCAGGGTATTGGGTGGTCACTGGTGAAAAGCTGTGTGTAGAGGGTGGCAGGATTAGAGTTAAAGTGAAATACTCCCTTTTGACAATAATGTTAGAGGACTCGCTTGTTCATATGAAGAATCCAGTAGAAATATGAATGCATGCAATTTTATGTTGTTGTATATGTTGTCATATAAATTATCAATTCATCTCTACATCAGTAGGTCTTAAATGGCTCATGATCATTTGTATTTGAACTCTCTCGTAGTTAGTAGGAGCTCAACTCTACTCATGAAAAAGTATAGTGTTTTTGAAGTTTTCAACTTTGCTACTGAATCAGAGGTTCTGCTTCTTATAATATCTGCTTACATGTGAGTTTAGACAGGATCCATCATTTTTATGCATCTTGGGACAAAGTTATTAGAAGCAATTATAACAACCGACCGATTTACTACTTTTAATTTTCGTGCAATTCTTTTTGTGTTACCGAGGCCTTGCCCTTTAACTTTAGTTTTAACCTTGTCCCCTTTCTCCACCTTAATGTTTTGATCCATCATTAAGTATTGAAGAGCGGAAAACGATCGAGACATGTTCTTTGAAAAGCGACTTTTATGCAAGATTTTTTTCTCAACTCTATTGTCCAAAGAGTTAAAGCGTAAGTAATTGCAAAATGATGTTAGGTTGAGTTATTATGTGGTTTATTAGGATAAGGGGCAATTGGATGGACTATAATGGTTTCGTAGTTGTTAACAACTCAATAAAAGCCTCATTTGGTTGCTTCTACTAAGGAGCAGTTCAAGAGCATCATCAGAAAGTCCATACTTTTCAGCTCGACTCGAGTTGTATTGCATTAATACTTTTGGAAGAAAATGTAAGACCCCAACTTTTATGAATAAAGATTAATTTTTCTCGAAATATATTTTTGAATATTATGGTGTGGATTTGATATAATGTTATAGTTGTGGGTATTATTTACAAATTTTTTAAAGTAAGTAAGTGGTTATATAATATTCTATTGGTCAGGGAATATTCGTTTTAATAGGAAATATTCGTACGATGGCACAATCATTGGTGGACCCCACAACGGAAGTATTGTCGTAGTTAGAAAACGACAGAATTATTTTTTTATAAAAATAACGGCAAAAGTTTTACCGTTAAACTGTTGAACTACATGGTGGTAAAAGTACAGTAATATGTGTGGTTGCATAGTAGCACACGGTATTGATTATTGATGCTTACGTGAGAAGTCACTCAGTTATACTCAGTTATTGCTACAGTAATTGTTGCATCATATTTCTCATATTATTGATTCAATTATTGTCACAGTATCATCTGCATAATATTTTATATTATTAAATCAATAATTGAGACGACAAAGTTATTCATATTATTATTTGCAATATTGACAATGTCTAGAAGTTCTGTCAAGGAGAGGTTTTGTCACCTAATTGCACGCCAATAAGGAGAAATCCTTATCGAAAAGCCCCATCTTTCCTGGGAATGACCTGGTTGTTAAATATTGTGGATTATAATATTAATGATGAATAAGTTCGTGTTGATTAAAGATGAAATTGATATTTCCATTGTATTAGGATTATTAGTGTTAGTGGAAATCGACATCTATTTCGATAATAATGGATGTGTGGAGGTTATATTGACCAATCGGGTAATCAATCGGATAAATGAGAAATTAATTGCTATTAATTCACATGCTTATAATAATTTGTTCACATGTGTGTACTATTGATTCACATGCATGTGCTATTAGGGGAGGTGGTGCAAGATTGATAATATTTGCATGACTAAATTAAAAATGGAGGTATAGATGAAGGTACTATACTATAATTAATTTTTTTACATGATTATATTATTTATTCACATGATTGTACTATTGATTCACAAGATGTACTATTAGGGGAGGTGGTGCAAGTTTGATAATACTTGCAGGACTAAATTAAAAATGAAAGAAAAGATGAAGGTATTATACTGTTATATTTCGAGCCCCAAAACGTGTAATTATCGAAACTATATTTTCCTATAAATAGAAAATCATTCTTCTTTCATTCTGACCAATTCACTAAGACTCACAAGAGCAATTATAGAAAGAGAAGATATAGAGAGAGAAGCTTTAGAGAGAAAGTAGAAGAGAAGTCTGCTACTTCACTATTCCATTATCCAGTCTTCTTCTGAGGTAAGGAATATTATTTTTTTTAGTTTTCATAGGAATAATATTGTCTTCCATACTCTGTAGTATGTGAGTAATATTATTTCGTCTCGTATTCCTGATTATACCCTCATTTTGTTAAAGTATTGCTTCTATACTTCGTGAAATTAGTAGAATATCCTTGAAATTTGCGCTTCATCTAGTATCGTTTCACAAGGATATTTTTTGCACATTTTTGTTAAATTTTAAGCTTTTCATGCCGGAGTACTATCCATGAGTAGTATTCATTTTTATGGTACTATTCATAAAGTACTATTCACGGGGTACTATTCAAAAAGTACTATTCTCAGGTACTATTCACAAAGTACTATTCATGAGTACTATTCACGGGGTACTATTCACTCGGGTACTATTCACCCGGGGAATTATTCATGACAAAAATTAATTTTTTTTGTTGTCCAAATCATTTTTGATATAATATTATTCTTGAATTTACTCCACAAAGCAGTATCATGTTGACAATTTGGACGTTATTGATTTCTGGATAAATTAAATTATAAATCTTTAAAAATTTATCCTTGAACTTATTTTATTGAATTCTTATATCATTGTCATCATCCTCATGTTTATATTATGTTGAAAGTCATATGTATTCAGAGTGCATATATTTGGACTTGGTATGATTATGACCAGGGATTATTCGGTATAATCATGACCGTAATGTTACAAATGATGTGGTAAAATTCCTCATTGGTCCGTAGTGCATTGATGGACAGTTGTTGGCATGATCATGACCATTGATGAATACACGAATATCCTTGGCACGTAGTGCATGGATAATTTGTGGTCGTGATACTAAAGAATATCCTTGGTCGTAGTGCATGGGTGATTCGATGATGGGGATTATTTATTAATTTGAGTCTCAGTGATAAAAGTGATGAAAAACCTTTTAAATCATAGAAGATAGTAGATTTTATGCTCTACTCGACTCTTCTAAAGGATTGCTTGTTCCGTTGCAGTTAAACTTTATGTTTGTTATATTTTATCAGTTTAACACTGTTGAAGGCTAACGATAAATTATTCTACATTATCTTAGTCATAATATTTCTTACTGGGCTAGTTGAGCTCACCCTTTTGCTTTCATTGTTCTCTTCAAGAAATGAGAACGTAGCCGGGACTAGTAGGGGAACGGAGTGACGGTCCAGATGATAGCATTATTAGTCCTCACTATTCTATGAAATAGTGTGATAATAAATATATTGAGGACTCCATTTGAGTTGAATACTGTCTAGAAGACAATATTCGTATTAAAACTCTCATTTTATGTTTTGTCGTATTTTACACAGCAGTTGTATTATTAAGTGTATTTGAATTTTGTACCATGTATTTGGCGACTCAAGATGGGTGATGTATACCTATTTTGGGGGCGTCACAGAAAAGATAAATCTTCTAATTATATGAGAATTTCACTTTATGAGATAATTTTATATTTCAAGCAAAATCTTTTCGAAGCAATATTTCCAGTGTATGAAATTAGGGTATGAATATGAAATTTGTGTCGTAAACAGCCTAATTGATTCATATGGAAAATGTGACATTTGGATGAAGCTGCAACAATATTTGAAGAATCCCCAGTAGAAGACTTGGGGTTTTTACATCTGCAAGTATATAATGATCAACAAGGAAAATGGGAAGAGACTTTAATGCTACATTTGAAATTGCAAGAAATTGAAATGGAGCTCGAGGCGGATTAATTTGATTGTAGTTTCTCTTCTATATGCTAGTGCATAGTTAACTACATATGAACACAGGGAAAACAGATACTAAATACTCCAATTTATGTTCTATATGCTTGTGCAAAATAGATGTTTCCCATCAGGGTGAAGAACCTTCGAATCTCTGTAACTCTAAATACTTCATGCAAGTTCATTACTGAAAAATCAATGCTGCTTTATGTGTCCACTTGTTATATTATACTCATTTTTCATTTTATTTTTATTTTTATGTTTTTTGGTGCCACGAGAATATGAAATTTTCCATCTGGAATTTCGAAAATCTGAATTGGCATTGATATTAGTACACAAATTATGCAGTAAGAATAAATCCAGAACCAGTAAATAGAAGACAATTAAAAACCCATTTAATCACAAATACAGTATTCGGTTACAAATCAATACGTATCAAGAACAAAAAATTGATACAATACGTAAGAATATTTTTGCAGTATGGTAGTTGAATTGGGTCTAATTTTGAGCCATTTAAGACCTATTGATGCAGAGATGAATTGATAATGTACTTGACAACATATACAACAACATACAATTACAGGCATTGATATTTCTGTTAGAATTTATGCCCTAGAGGCCAATTGTTTGATATAATTGCTTAACATTTTGATATTATATTTGATTGAATAAATGAATGATTTTATTATGGTTTTATTTACTGCGTTATATAAATGTTAACATAATAAAAATCCTTAGAATATTGATACAAATTATATAGTTTCAAGTATGTAACTTGAACATGAGATTATATATTTACAATTAGTATCATTGTTCTTAAATGTCCCTAGTCGAGTATCATTGTTGATGGGACAACAATGATGCATTAAGACTAGTACGTGGATTGACTGATGACCAAATCTCATTGGTCATAAATATATGAGATATTAAGTCAATGCATAGGTACATGTTAGAGAATGATGTACTGGACAGACCCACCATGAGAATTCTATGTGGAGCATTATGCGAAGTGTCATTAGCAATTCTCATAGTGACAATGATGTAATAGTCCTCCGACCTGAAATCAATATACTTCTACACGGAAAATTTATGTACTTTGATATCATCAAATGTCACCTTTAATAGGGTGGATTATAAAGGTGATTATTGGGTACATCATGAATCGTGTGAGTAATATGAGTGATCTAGATGGAATTTAACCCTCCTATGTATTAGGGGTGATATCCAAAGGCCTCTTGATTGAGTAGGACTATGAAATGCATGGCCATGCTCAAATTGTGATTTGTTTCATATAGTCTACTCATTTATCAAGAAAAACTCAGATTAAATTATGAAGAGTATGACACATTTCATGACTCGAGTTTAATCTAGGATATTAAGTTTAAAATGATTAAATTACATTGAAACATTGGTCACTAAAAGGTTGCATCGAATCATCGATCTTATTATTATTTGGGTAGCAGTGATGCATTACTAGATGCCGCTCACTGTTTATAATTTTATAATATGATTTTAAAATTATTGCCAACGTAATAATAACATATAGGGTCACACACATAGAACGTAATTAAAAGGGAATTAATTTAAATTATAAAGATTTAAATATGTCAATATGATTGATAGTATTTAAATTACGAATTTAAATTAATAGGATAATTTATATATAGGTATATTAATTAAGTAAGACTTAATTAAGATATATATATAAATTCGGATTTTATTAAATTAGGTTTTGAATAATTCCTTTTAATCGCTATATATATGATATGTAGTAGCCATTTTAGGGATTATTCATTAACCAAAACCCTAGCCGCTCTTAGAGAGAGACTAGAGAGAACAGTTTCAGAAAATTCTCATCCTTGGTGGCTAGTACCGCGTTTCCTTCTTCTGAGATCGTAGGGACGATTAAGTATGGAGCGTTCGTGTGAATCTGTAGAGACGCAGCGATCCGTTTGAATTGCGTTAGAGATTCGACCGCATCGATTCTAGTTTTAACAATCGGTATAATTTCTAACCTCTGAATTAATTGAATTTTTTGCATGGATCCTATTTTAGGGTTTCGGAATTGCCTTTAATTGGTTTATTTCCGCTGCGTTTCTATGCCGAAACCCAACAATTTCTACTGCATTCTTCATATGAACAAGCGAGTCCTCTAACATTATTGTCAAAAGGGAGTATTTCACTTTGACTCTGATCCTGCCACCCTCTACACACAGCTTTGCACCAGTGACCACCCAATACCCCGGTGGATCCTCTGGTCCTCTCACCATTTCTTTTGTATCCACGAAAGATGACATTTTTGGAGCTATTGTTGGCAGCAGCATTGATGAGTAAAAGAGTACTGCAACTGACAAAATATTTATTGTATTTACATGGCAATTGTTATCAACAAAGATAAGCATTCAACTCTGGAAAGGGAAATTAAAGACATAATAATTCAACCAAAATTTAGATATAAATCAGAATAAATCACTATTTAAGGTTCTCATTCATTCACAAAAGTTTTAATTTGCCAAAATCATACATACATGCATAGTCTGAAACACAGAGCAAAATAAAAATTGAAACATATAACAAAATGAAGAAAGTTAAGACAATGGAAGAAAGCAAGCAAGAAATGGTTTGTCGATTTGCGATAGAAATCCGATTTGGAGAGAAATTGGGTGGAGATTTGGAGAGAAATCCGATTCTAGAGCACTGTTTTGGGTGTTTCTCTTTGCATTCTTTGCCGATTTTGGAGAATTGGATAAAAGCTTGTGTTCTAGTGCACTGGGGGTTTTCTCTTTGCATTCTTTGCCAATTTTGGAGATTTGGAGAGAAGCTTGTGTTCGAGGACTGTTGTGGGTTTTTCTATTTGGCGATTTCGGAGAGAAGCTTGTGAGGAGGAGAGCAGTAGGAGTGTGGGTTTGTTAAAAAAAAATAAACACTAAAGCCTTTTAAGTAGTTAAGCTATTTAAGGGAATTATGCTCTGTAACACGTATGCTCTTGATCTTTTGTATATATATATATATATATACGGGAAAACAGAAGATAATTTAAATAAGATAACGCTTAAATAACATAATTTCATCAAAACGACGTAGTTTTGGAGGGACGCAGTGGCATTTTTGTAAATACTGGTGTGGCATGATATTTACAAAATGCCACCACGTCCCTCCAAAACTACGTCGCTTTGATGAAATTATATTATTTAAATATATTTATTTAATTAAATCTCTTCTTGAAAACTTCATATATATATATATATATATATATATATATATATATATATATATATATATATCACTTTAATAATAAACAATTACATATCAAATGAGTATGATATAAGGTTGAAATTATATTAATTTACGGTATCCATCAAATCCGTGCTTTGCACAGGTTAAAGGGATAGTATAATTAAAGACAAACTTGGTTTCATAAATTTATTGTTCACCTTTTTTCTTTCCTATCTTAATTGCTGTAAAAGCTATTCAAATTCATAACAATTATAAATTTGTGGCTCAACCTTCTCCTTTTCTATCCAAAATAGTATAAGTAATATCCAAATTTATAATAATTAAATAATATCCAAATTTATAAGGTATTCAAATTAAAGGGATCCCAATCTGTTAGGAAAAAAAATTGTTTTTGTTTTTATATCTTTAATAGGAATAAGGATTTTCTAAAAGAATTTTTTATTTTTAGTTCTACCTATTTTAATACAAGATCTTTTATTACAGTTTAATGTAAAGAGATATATTAATATAAATATATGTATATACACAGTCATTACATTGTTTGGTTGGACTATATATGATGATTTTTTTAGCTATGGCGACAGTAAACCGTCGCATATAGCTCAGATTAGCTATATGATGACAGGTGAAACCGTCGCTATAGCTCTAAAAAGCTGTCATCAGAGCGATTGTGTAATACACAGCTGTGTACATACATTTTTCCCTATTAATATTATGTAAGATAATTTAGTTATTACCATCTTATTAGTCATGAATTTCATTATTAAATTAATGTCCTAACTAAATTAAATTCATTAAAACTTAAAATTTTACCAATCACAAGATTAATGGTATTAATAATTATTAATACTTTGTCGACAAAAGAATGATTACAAAAAATAAATATAAATTAAAATATGTGACTAGTTATAATTGGTTGTTATGAGTAGGTCCACAACCCATATATGGTGGATCACATACTAATTACACTGTGGCACATCATTTTGTAAGGAGTAATGTTAGGGACACCAACTGTACACAAAAAGTTGTGCACACACAGTATAAAAAGAGAAAAAAAAATTAGAGAATGAGACCTACAATTGAATGTTTTACACATTTTCATTGGTCCTACTCTTGGGTTATGTTTGTTTGCAATGATTATACTTGGGATAGGACTATTAATCTCTATGTTGTGTTTGTTTGCAAGGATTACACTTGGATTAGACTATCAATAAGTATCTTTTTTGTTTTTTAATTTGAGCTTGGGACTATTAGTCTTGGAATTATAAAATAACTTACGATATGAGATTATTTAATACCATGTTCTACCTGGTATTATAATCCCTACCATTTTGGATTAAAAATTACTAGATAAAATTAACCTCAATCTTTTTCTAAAATGACTGTCATATCCTGTAATTTCTGTTATTATTACTGACAACTTAAAACTTACTAATACAAAAACTAAATATATATTTTTTAGGAGGGGGAGGGGGAGGGGGTTGGTGGTGGGCAGAGTGGGGGTGAGGTGTATATATAATCACTGAATATTATTTTTTTGGGAAGGGTAAAAGTGCGGGATGGTAGTAGGGTATATACATAATAAGTAAATATTTTTTTTGGGGGAGTGGGGCTAGGGGCTAGGGGCTAGAAATTTGGGCGGGGTGGTGGTGTACACATAATAAGTAAATATCATTAAATATTTTTTTTTGGGGGGGGGGGGGTGGGGTGGGGTGGGGTGACACCCCCAAATCCGGGTACTTCATTCCCACAAGATTTGGTGTTCACTTGATAAAAACATTCATTTCTAACTACCCAAATATAATAAAATTTAACAATAAACCTTCCCATTAAAGGATTATAACATCAATAAGTTCAATAAAAATCTCTCAGGTCATCTAACCTTTAAATACAAATATCAAGTGCGGAAAATTAAATAACTACATCATAATATTTAAAATAAAGTATGACAATATAAAAGTCAACATGTTTACAAGTCTTCAATACTTGTTCATCTTTCCTTTCCCTTTACTGGTGGTAGGTTCATCGACCTTCTCAACTTTAGCTGTAATATTTATAAAAGTAAGAGTGAGCAAACAATGCTCACTTGAAATGAAAATGAATAAAATATCATAACAACTGCCAAATGAATAGCCTCAATAGAACTGAATAATATGCTCTATCAATGATAATCAGAATCTAAAATATATATCTGAGGGTCACAAGACCACGAACTATGTCCAAAGTTATAAGTATTCTTTCAACTTAAACCTAAACAGTCATAAGACTATAGGGACTTCTCGTACTTAGGGGGATCAGCCCTTCGTATAATATATTGTGCACAAATATCTAAACGCTTACGCGTAAATTATCCCCTGTAATAGGGTTGTTCATCTCAGCATTTAGAATACAAGTCCTCACCAAAATAAGTTTGGTTTGGATAATTTTCAAGGTGATTTAGAGTTTAAAGAACATCAACTGAGGATTAGTTTAATAAAATGTAATAACAATATGCTATGGAATAAGTCATAAATGAATCAACATTGTATAGTAAGGTCATGCTTTAAAAATGAACAAAAAGCATAAACATTGAATCACGTAACATACCTTGCTTGAACAATATTAAGCTAAGGCTAGAATTTTGTTTAGTAAAGAATTGAGTTATTGAGCGTGCATAATAAATAGCAAATTGAACGATAAAACTTTTTCAACATAAGTGTATCAGAATTTAGAAGCTTACATGCTAAGAAACAAGTTAAAGTAAGAAACCTTCTCAAAGTAATTGTTAGGTTAAATAGCTTTGCACGAACATAATTAAATTGTATAAATGGGATTAGGAATAACTTCTCAATAATAAACAAGGTAGAGTAAAGAAACTTTCACGATATAATTATAGTTAAGAAACTTGCACAATCATAACAATGGTGTTAAAAAACTTGCATACTAAAAAACAAGTTAAAGATAAGAAAACTTGTCTTGCGTGTAAGCTAAACCGTAATAACTCGAATCACAATACCCTATACACGTTTCATCATGACATAATTAGTTACTACATATACTCCGTATATAATTAAATATCTACTTCATGTATGGATTGATTTTAATCACATAGTCAAGTCACATTAGTAATGTAATAACAAAACTCGTTAATTGTTAATAATATTCCTACTCTTATTCATATAACACCATAATATAAAAATCACATTTTAACAGTCATAATATTTCACCTTATCAACGATTACAGACTTTGTGTAATTAAAATACACTTCCTGGCCATTCTCGCTAACTAGCCATTGTGCGGTCTTCGGGCCTCGGTTTACACTACAGAACGGTATTGTAATATGGTCTTTCATCACTATGACTCGAGGCGCGAACTGGCGCTTCTTGTGGCACATGACGAGACTTTAGGCTTAAGGTTAAGGTTAGTGTCATGTACCAATTATAGTTCTAGGCACGAAGAACAGAAATAAAGCTAATTTGACCTGCATCTTAATTTCTAGCACCCAATTTAACACGTATAACTTATATAGATTACTCATAAACATTACCCATCATATATATACTGATTTAAAATAACTAAACAACAATTTCAGAAAATTTAAATCCTTGAATGCCATGTTTTAAACCAAAAACTCCATTTTTGACATTGTTGACAAAAATTAACACTGTGATCACAATTATACACCAAATTAATTCATTCAAACTACGTTCTCTGCGTTTCTTACCGAATTAACATATTCAAGGCTCAATTTATCTATTAGCTTACAAATTAACTATCAATTTTGGTACTCTTACAAGCCATGTTCATACACATATTCACTGTAAAACTATTTTTCTTGTTTTTGAACGTAAAGAAAGTAATTGGTACACTAAATCCTTATCATCCTTATCTAGATGCTAGTTCTAACATCAGGAATACATATAAATACAACAATTCAGTTTATAACAACAAATCACCCAACATGAATTCACAAAAAACATAAGACTCGTGAATATAAAATATTCATATATATAATATTAAGGCTTTGAAAATATACCTTCAATCGCTTGGATAATCCTTGCTAACCACGGAGAATTGTTTTAGAATCATAGTACTCTCTCAAACTCTTTCTAGTTCTTCTCTGTAAACTCTCTGAAAACTCTCTTCTAATCTCAGGCTTAAGCCACAATTTTTAACAACGTAAAATAAAACAGACGCAAGAATAAAAACGAACAAATAACTAATACCCCTACTAAATATTATTTTACGTTAAAAATGTTCAAATTAATTTGTCAGTTAAAATTTCAAAAGCCACAAGGCTTTGTTTGGATAAAACCAATTAAAAATAAAGACTTAATATCGTTAAGCCTTGTTTGGTAAAAACTAAATTAAACTCCTTTAATTTTAATAAGTCATTTATAGCATAGTTTATTGTCACACTTTTATTACCAAATTAAATTAAAAAAATATTATAATAATCCATTTAATCCCTATCAATTCTCTAATTTAATTATTAACTTAAATTAGAATATTATCTCATAATCATTAATTTTCTTAACTCATATATTATTTATTAAATAAATAAATAATCAAATCAAATCAAATTAAACAAATATTTATTCAACAAAAATAAACACATCAATTAAAATATTTATATAATTCAATAAATATTTGAAATTACAATTTAAAATTCTGGATTGTTACAAGTGGGGTGGGGGTGTATATATAATTAGTAAATATTTTTTTATGTATAAATAAGTTTAAAATATGTTATTATTGGTAAATGTATAATAGTCTAAATGATATTTTTTAATCCAATCCTTTAATTAATCCTCGAAAAAACAAACATAACATCGGAATATTTTAAGTTATCCTATGAATAATCTCATAAAAAACAAGTACGTAACTAGGACTATTTAATCCTAGGATTAATAGTCTTGGAATTATAATCCCATGGATTATAATCCTTACAAACAAACATGGCCCTAGTGTCTTGTTTTTTTTAAATTTAGCCTTCAGACTATTAGTCTAGGGATTATAAAATGACTTAAGGCTATGTTTGTTTGTAAGGATTATACTTGGGATATGACTATTAATCACAAGTGTCTTGTTTGTATTCAAATTTAGACTTGAGACTATTAGTTTTGGGATAATAAAATGGCTTAATAGTCTTGACATTATAATTATAATCCCAGGATTATAATCCTATTATTAATAGTCTTGGGATTATAATCCATGGATTATAATCTCGGGATTATAATCCTTGCAAACAAAGCCTAATAGTCTTGGGATTTATAATTATAATCTTGGGATTATAATTATAATTTCGAGATTATAATTCTAGAATTAATAGTCTTGGATCCTTACAAACAAACATAACCTTGGTGCACAACTTTTTATGTACAATTGATATACATAGTATTATTCTTTTGCAAGTTAGCTTTTGTGAAATGTTTTTGTTACCATAGCAATAATGATAAAAAAATGTTTAAACATAACTGTGAAATTAATTTAAAAATTATAATAAATTCATTATTAACAAATTATTATAACTAAATTAAAACTTATTATACATTAAGTTTCATAGTTCTTTTTGGATTGCAATTTCAAGAAAAAAATTTCAATAAAGCACTAATATAGAATTTTATTATAAATCTAAATAAAATTAAAGTAATTATTTTTTTCATAATCATTACTGAATATATATATATATATATATGTATATATATATATATATATATATATAGAGAGAGAGAGAGGGAGAGAGAACTTCAGGTGCAGGTGGTCCACATGCGAACCACCTATAGCGACGGTCCAGTTCATCGCTATAGGTCAACAAATCATTATGTCATAGCTATAACGATGGAATGAGGCAAATCGTTATAGCATAGATATATAGGTGATCCGCATGCCACCACTGCATATTGTAAGCGGATTGTATATATATATATATATATATATATATATATATATATATATATATATATATATATATATATATATATATATACTGATCGTCTTTATGACCACGATTATTTTTGGGCTACATCGAATCGATTCAACCATCGTTATAGACGAGTATATCTATGGCGACTAGTTGAACCATCGACATAACCTATAAAAATCGTAAATTATAAGTGATCGCGTGTACTACATAACTGTGTGTATATATATTTTTATATATATATATATATATATATATATATATATATATATAAAGAGAGAGAGAGAGAGAGAGAGAGAGAGACATTGCATTCAAAGCTTTAGATTAATAATATATTGATCGAAGAAAACTAGAATATATAGTTTAAAATGTTATTATTTAAATAAATATAAAAATTTTAATACATCTATCTTATCCTAATCTTAATTAAATAATAAATTTTTGAATTATATAAAAATTTAATACACTTATCTTATCTGAATCTTAATTAAATATTTATCTTATATTTAATTAATTATCTTAATAATTAAGATAATAAACCAATATCCATGTCGCATGTACTTTACACGGGAATGATGAGCTTGTTCTAATTAATTATTCCCTCCATTCCTAAAAGATTATTGTTTTAGAAGAAAAAAATTTATTTCAAAATATTTGTCGTTTACAACTTTTAAGGAGAATAAATTATTTACTTTTCTATATTACCCCTACCTTCTCCCATTGTCCCAAGAAATTCTCATCGCTTGTATTAATAGTTTTCAACTTCCCATAAAGGGGTAGTGATTGAATTTCAAACAAATTTTATGGGATAAATAACGTTTTGGTCACTGTACTGGGGTCCGGTTTTCATTGTGGTTAACGAAACTTTTTTTATTACAATCGAATAACTGTACTCTCAAAAACTTACCAAATAGTATTTCATTCGATTTCGAGTCAAAAAGCAGACGGAAGTCTTTGAGATCAGCGAATGGAAGTGTTTGATTGGCGATTTGACTCCGTTTTTTTTGCTGATATATATATGATTTTGCCATGTGTATCATTATGTGTCAAGCACATGCTCATAGATATTAAGAATAATTGTATCTTAATAATAATAATAAAAATATTATTAAGAATAATAATAATAATTTCAAAATAATAAAAATAACAACAATAATAATAATAATTTTAATTAATAATAATAATAATAATTAAAAAATAATAATAATAATTTCACAATAATAATTTCTATTATTTTGAAATTATTAATAATAGTAGTAATAATAATAATAGTAATAATTATAATAACAATTTTTAAATAATAATAATTTCAAAATAATAATAATAACAACAATAATAATAATTTTTAATTAATAAAAATAATAATAATTATAAAATAATAATAATAATTTCACAATAATAATTTCCTATCTAACAAATTCATGTCCGAAAAAATAATTTCCCAAAACAAATCATCCCCCAAATTTTATCAAGTTATCACACTAAGAATGAAAGATTTGATTTCACTGTAATTTCACTTCTTCTCTCTCATCCGTCCTTTTCTCTCTGATATCTTCTCTCAACTTAAACTCAAATGGAAAGCTTTCCTCAACAGCCTAGTCTACGTCCGAGCCGTGGTCTCCGTCCTCTTCCTCAGGCGGCTAGGAAGCCTCGAGCTAGCCGGCGGTGTCATTCATGGAGGAGGGAGAGAACAGAGGTTCGGCGGTGTCTTTAGAGAACAGAGGGTGGAGTCAGAGGGTGAGGGCGTCATTCAGGGAGGAGGGAGAGAGAGATCTCAGATGTTTTGATGGTGGGTTTGGATCTTTCTTGCGAGGAGCAAACTTGTAGAACCAGTGAAACAATCTCTCCTTCTCTTTGAACATCTTTGGAGGCTTCCGGACAGCAATTTGATTCGACTGAAATCCGTTTTGAAACTGTAGCTGCAATGACCCATAACTTCCTGAACGGAGACCCAGTGACCCTGAAGTCATGGTTGTCCCCCCCAATCCCTTATCTTCTTCTCTCATCTCCCCGATTCTCTCATCCACACTAAAATCCACCTCCAAATTAAGATGCAACCGATAACTTATTTCCCCAAATCCTCAATTCACCTCCCAAATGCAGAACTCAACTGATAATTTATATAATCTCTCTTCTTCCTAAATCCACCTATAAATCAGACCCAGTACAGAAAATTATTATTATTATTATTTAAAAAATATAATTTTTATTATTTTGAAATTATTATTATTATTCTTATTATTATTATTATTATTATTCTTAATAATATTATTTTTATTATTATTATTTTAAAATTATTATTAAGATACAATTATTCTTAATATCCTTGACACATAATGATACACATAACAAAACCATATACACATCAGCAAAAAAACGGAGTTAAATCGCCAACTCAACACTTCCGTTCGCCAACTCAACACTTCCGTCCGTTTTTTGGAAGGAAATCGTAAGGAATGACTATTTGGTAAGTTTTTTAGAGTATAGTTACGCGATTGTAACAAAAAAAGTTTTGGTAACCAAAATGAAAACCGGACCCCAGTACAGTGACCAAAAAGTGATTTATCCCCAAATTTTACTTGATAAATGATACTTTCTTAATCCATGTACAAAAACCTTAAACGACAATCTTTTTGAAACGGGTGTAGTAGTTACTAAATGATGTATGTAATTAATATTTTGGTGACAGAATCAGAAACATTATTTTATATTTATTTTTTATAAACATATTTTATTATCGTAATATTACTTAGTTGTTATTTGTTATCATTATTGAGTCTATTCATGTATGATATATTATCAAGTGGCTAAATATAGTTTATTACATGAAGTACCATCGTATTCATGATTAGGCCCCCAAAGAATTTGGACTTATACTTTACTACATCAAGTGTCTAATTTGATACAATTTAGCCCCCAATTTTAAAATCCGACTAAATTAGTCGGACCTAATTTTCCGGGCATATAAGAATGGTATACGGTTTGAACTTATAGAATATAGGCTAATAGCACATGTTACATCAAATACCACCAAATTCATAATTTACCACATTAAGTACCTAATTCGTATAAAATTTATATAAATACTTATTTTGTCGTATTAAATATGTATAAATCCTTATAAATTATTATTATATGTTAAATTATTAAAATTAAATATTAATACAAGATTACCAAATATAATTTTTTATTTTAAAATTTTTAAAAATTCTTAATTACCAAAAAAAATCAATAAACTTTTAAACATACAAATTATATTTTTAACACAAATAACATTAAACTTTTAAACAATTGACAAAAGTGCCCAAGGTTTAATTAATTAAATAATACATTTACTATATTGGAAGAGCATACAAAACGAGGAGGCAAAATTGAAAAAGAAAAAAGAAAACAAATTACCCATTTGCTCTCTCTCTCTCCTCTCTGCTCTCTCCTCTCTCTGTGATCTTCCATAATCCTTCAAATTGTTTTGTTCCTTCAAATTTGGAAATTACAGCTCCTTGAATTTTGTCTGGTAGCTGTGATCGACTTAAGCAGAAAATAACTTGAAATTTTATGTTAATTCAAAAACTTTTCTGATGAAAAAAGATTGATTTTCGCCATTGAAGGAGAAGAGGGGAGATGGTGTGCAAAAAGTGAGTTACAAAGAGAGAATGTACATAAGACGACATAGGTAATGTATTTAGATTTGGAAAGTGAGTTGTTTTTATTTAGTTAAAAGATTCTTCAAACAAATAGTAGCTAATTAGTTTATCCAACAACACTTTCTTTCCGTCCGTTTTTCGTTTTATTCTTCAAACAAACAATAGTTAATACATATATTGTATTTATAAAAAAAAATTAATTTTAAAATTGTATCTATAATTTAACAAATTGTATGAATAAATTTTACAACTTAAATCTTACAAATTATAAATTATATCATAAATTATAAATTTTACGTCGTAAATTTTACAAATTATATCATAGCTTAAATTTTGCAAATTGTATTTATAAATATTATAAATTTAAATTGTATTTATAATTTTATACCGTATTTCTACTGTATTAGTTACTATTTTTAAAGGGCTAAAAAATATTATATTTATAACTATTGTATAATTTTATTTTTTTTCTTTGGGAGACGAATCATGAATATGGTGGTATTTGATGTAACGGAACTGTAAATAGCCTTGTTTTAAATTAAGTTAAACCGTATATTTTTACGGCCAACTTATATTAAATACACAAAATCCAATCGGATTCGTGGGCGGGACGGGTATTCTGGCCAATTTTGACAGGATTTAGAAATCGGGGGATTAAATTATACTTCCTTCGTCCCATGATAAAAGTCCTTATTACTATTTTGGGTAGTCCCATGTTAAATGTCCACTTTTCTTTAATAACCAAACTTTTACACATTTTTTCCTATTATGTCCGTAACATTAAATATCTCATATTTTTTTTATTCTAATTCTCTCTCCATATTTAATAAGTATGGAGAGAAAATATTTTGAATTGAATAACTAGAAAGTCATTCTCTCACTTACATCGAAAATAATTAATGACATATTATTATGAGTAATTTTGTCATTTCATTCATCTTCTTAATATGCGTGAAAAGTCCACCAAGACTTTTATCCTAGGACGGAGGAAATATCAAATTAGGCACTTAATATAGTAAATTATAAATCCAACTTCTTTAAAAGTCGAATTATAAATTTAATAGTATTTTATGTAACACAAGTGTAATTAGCAATAACTAGTTGATAGCACGGGCTAGTTTGTTTTTCGATTGTATAATTTTCTAAAATTGGAATGAGAAAGATTTTTCATAATAATAATATTTTTTTCCGTATAAAATTTTTGATTCTTTTTTGCATAACATAGCAATTACATGTATAAATATGTTGCTATTGCTATTTTATTACTTCCACTTTTATTGTGATAACCCATTTTATTTAAGGTTATTCAGTTGTTGCTCAATTTTTTGAATCTTCTCTTTCATGGCTTCGATCTTTGTTTGTAACGTAACAATAGATTCTTCGATTCTTGTATTCTTGGCATATCCATAACGACCATTGTCACTACTGCTATCATCGCTTATTTAGATAATTTATCGTTTGTTCTGCCCTTTATTTTTTGTTGGTATAGATCTGCAAATAAATCAAAACACATAAAATTTTAAAAATAACATGCAAAATAGGAAGAATATATTAGTTTAAAAATCGGACTAATGACTTTTACACGGTATCCATTATTTAGTATTTCAGTATGAAATTGTTTTGTATCGGGTTTTTGTTTATGTGATAGTGGTATTTATAGGTGTTTTATATTTAATGAGTATTTAATTTTATTTTTTTTTGTCATCAATGCTTATCCGTTATACTCCTATGTTATAAAATTTTAGTTTTAATTTGGTGACTTTTGGAGTCTGTGTTACAACCAACTGATCGCACCAATTTTTATAGTTTTAATATTTTATATTTTTGTTGTTGGTGACTTTTGGAGTCTATGTGTTATTTTTTTTATTTGAGGCACCGCTTGACATTCTTTCATTATTATTCATTGAATGTAGATAGATTTCAAGTCCGTTTATTTTTCTTTCTTTCTATTTTTCTGTCTTTCCATTTTCTATTTTCTATTTTTTCTAATTGATTGTCAAATTGATTTCAATTGATTGAGTTAAGGGGTTGATTTGAAATTGATTGTCAAATTGATTTCAATTGATTGAGTTAAGGGGTCAACACCCAGTAAATATCAATTCTCACCCATGGTTATTATTTCCTACAAAAAGATGAAACCAAAAATTACAGAAGACATTATTCACCAACACCAACAACATATTTGACAGTACCTAGTAATTACATATGGAATCAGTAAGTGAAAAGGGGTGCTAAAGACAAACTAAATGGAAATTTGAATAGGTTGGAATGTATAAAATGATACCTGAAAACTTTAGATAAGTGATCCCATAAAGCTCTCCCGGATATTTCTGGATATTTTCTCAGAAAATGTAGGGAGTGCAGAGTAATCAAGATTGTCCAAATCAATAAACAAAATTTAAAAAAAATAATTAGGAGGGGAGCAGATCAAGAGCATAAACACTTGAGCAAAATTACCTTTAGCTTGATTATTTCTGCATCTTTTAAGCATTTTCCTTCCTCTACAAATTCAAAATTCATCCACTTGGGCGTCAAAAAAATATACAAATCAAATACGTTGCAAACTGTCTGGAAAAAATCAAATTGGGAGTCTTATTTTCTATTAAAAGGTGTACAATTTACACAAATAAGGTACTTCGACTAATTCTTAACACCTTAATAGCAAAAACAACTTTGCAGTAAAATTGTTATAAGAATCCACAACTTTTTCTGGTGAATTTGTTAGCAATAACAACTTAAAAACACATTGAACAAAAAATAATTTCAAAGGAACTTTATTTGTGCAAGTAGTTTAAACACTTCAGATCAAGTAAAATACTCATATAATTTATTAGAATTATGAAAGTTTAGAATATATTTTTGCATGACATATATATTTTAGAATATTAAAACCTTTTCTATACAAAAAATTACTACTTCCTCAACCCCAAATGGAAAAAAGGGTTTTAAATTTGAACTATTGGCATGAAAAAACCCACAATAATTATAAAAAGAATCACAATGACCTTTGAATATTGAACTTAACCAATTTAAAATGATGCTCTTTTTCGTGCCACTCATTGCCATAGTGTTGGCAATTGCTAAAACTAAAACAAAGAACAATCGGGTCTAAAAGATTAAATCCTTTTGGCAAAGAACTTACTTTAATTCAAGAAAATTAGAGTTTGGTTTAATCATGGTGGCAAATATAGGAAGACAAGAAGCGGCCCAGCGGTGCTGGCACCCAAACAATGGCTTCCAAGAGAATGTTAGGCTGCTGACGATGAGGCCACAAAATCCCCGATTCGATGCGGAGGAAAGAGAATGAACCGCAAATGACGACGGGGATTTCGATAGAGAATTGATGCAGTAAGAAAACGGAGAGGAGGACGGAGAGGCCGGAGGCGGCATACGATAGGACGATGGAGGGACCAGCGTGGAGGTGGGCTTCTTGGTCGGTGATTGAGAAGATTCCGGAGCCAACGACGGAGCCGAATGCGAGCCAGATGAGGTCTTGTATATACATGCTGCTATATAATTAATTGCTATTTGGAAGAGTCAGTTTTGAAGATGAAAGAAAAAGAAAAACCATTGGATTGGAAGAGACAACTGAATTAATGTGAATTAATGGATTGCAGTTTTGAAGATGAAAGAAAAAGAAAAACTATTGAATTGGAAGATACAACTGAATTAATGGATTTCAATTGATTAAGGTTGAAATTGATTGGGTTGGATTTGAAATTGATTGAGTTAATTGGGGCTGTGCTATTGATTAAGATTGAAATTGATTGAGTTGAATTTGAAATTGATTTGAAATTGATTGAGTTAATTGGGGCTGTGCTGTATTTATATATATGGATTGATAGGTATTATCAAGCAATTACAATACGCATTATTTTTTATTTTGGATAAAATCATTACTTTGACTAACAATCAAGTCTTACTCCAATAATTCTTCGAACAAACATAACCTAAAGATCTCGCCAATCAAGAACGAACACGTACGATCCGTATTTACCAAAAAGTTTCCGTGCACTCGTTTGATGTTGCCCCACAGTACAATAAAAACTCGTAAGTGATAAGAATCTAACAAAAACTGCTTTTTTCTGTCTCTATGAAGTGACTCTTCTCATCCCTCACCGTCAAATCTCTGCACTTTCTCTCTCTAAAATCTTTCGTTCACACCTGTATGTCTTGCATGTAGGACAGAGAAGATAGAAGATACAAATGGTTGGATAACAAACAAAGCAAAAAAGAAACCAATAGATCAGAAATAGAGGTTATCGGTTTTGTTTTTGGTGTTTCTATTTTTTTTTCTTGATCTGAGGAGCAAACCCTAGATGATTTGAATGATATATTATATAAAAATATTTGTAATGTTTTTGTTTGATGTTTTTCTTAAATGGGTATATATTATAGGGTATGTTTGTTTTCAGATCTGGGTGAAATTTTATTTATTTTTTGAATATTCTGTTTATGGGTTGTTGCCATATTTGGGAAAGAAGAGGTGATGGGTATTGAAACTGACAGAAGAGAGTGAGCACACAAGAGGCAGATTGTATGATTAATAATACTATTGCTTTTGCGTGCTCACTGCTCTATCTGTCAGCTTCCAATGGAGGAATTTGTTTCTCCTCCTTTCTGGCCATATATCTCACCCTCTATGCAGCAATTTTTTTTTCTTTATATATGTATATAATTATATTTGAATAATGGGTTTTTTATGGATTATATTTCAGGTAGTCTTAACTTGTCTGTATGTGTATACTTATATATGAATAAAAAGTTTTTGATGAATCTTGATTTCAGGCGGTTTAAATATGTGTATAAATTATATATGAGTAATAATGGGTTATTTTGATAGATTTGGATTTTAGGTAGTCTAATAGATAATCTTGTAGAAATTATCATATCTATATCTATATCTATATCTATATCATAAGGCTTTTTGTATATGTTTTTTTTAGTATTTTTGGCTCACATATACATACATAATAATTAATAATTTTATTTATTTTTCTCTATTTCTTATTTTTTTTCTTTATGTTTTAATTATCTCCCTTTATTTTTATTTTTGTTCTCTTTTTTTCCCTCCATGATCACTGCATCTTTCACCCTAATAACAAATAATTTATAGATTATTTTTCTCCTCCAATCTTATTCTGACATCTTTGTGTGCAGGTTTATTTTTCTTTATTTCTTTATTTTTGTAATTTTATTTGTGAATTCCTCTGCCTTATTTTTTTTAACCTCTATTATGACACGCGTATACATGGAGACTAGTATAATAATGCTTGTATAACAAATGAGATCTGAAATATCAAGTATTCTATGCAAGGGCCGATTTAGACCCCCATTGAATTTTTAAGGATTAAAAAGAAATGGTAAAATTTTAGGGTGTTTAATAAAAAATTTAAAATTTAAATTGAAAAATAATATTTATGTTCTAAAATTATAAATATAGTTTGATTTTTTAAAATTAATTTGCGAAATTTTAAAATTTAAAATTGATATGAAGTTATTTAGTTTTAATACGATAAATATAACAATTGTAAACTAACTATAAAACACTACTAATTATTATCTATATTGTTTTCAAAACTTGATTGAACATATATTAATTTGAGTTTTAAGATTTCACGAATTGATTTTAAAAAGTCAAAATATATATCTAATTTTTGGATGGAGGTAATATTAATTTTTTTAAAGTTCATATCATACATTATATTGGTCACTACAATATTCTTTGTCTCTCTGTTTATCGTCTAGCGCGATTTGACCTAATTCTTACAACTAATTCGACTTTAAAGAAAATTCGATATGCTGTATTTTTTTATTTATAATTTTACAAATTTAGCAATTGTTTTGAAATTTATTGTAAAACTTGCGATTTTTTTTGTAATTGCTTATGAATTAACTAATAAAAATGAGATTATCATACAATAATTTTAAATAAAAAAATCTCGAAAAATGTTACTATAAATAATATTTGAGCATTATTTGATTCTGTAATTTATTTATTATTATATTTTTATTTTTTGTAAAAATTTGTTTATTTGAAATTTGACCTCTCAGACTTAAAAAGATTGATCCGCCCTTGATTCTATGTTATATCAATGCAATGATATACGACTCAAAAGTAGTGAGTCAAGATCCGTTTTTTATGGTGTGGCTCTTAAAGAAAGAACTACCTGAGAGAGATGCATACAAGCATTACCTAGTCAAGAAAAAGAAAAAGAGGTACTTTTCTGAAATTTCTCTGGTAATGCTTTTTTGTTGGGTTGAATTTGCTTATATAAAGTCTAATTTATGTATTTATTTAGGATTGGTCCGGATCAGTTGCATACACTTCTCTTTCTTACTCACGTCTTCTTTCACCCTCTTTAGGCTGTATTTCGATCATCATACAACCGCCGTCTATATTTTTAATGATTATTATATATATAGTAAGGATCAAGATTCATACCGTATCTTACTTACGTCTTTACTCACTTTTAGATTTACCGGTTTCGATCATACAACCGTTGTTCATACTTTTAACGACTTAATTATAGGTTGTCCGTCGCTAAAAGTATAGACGACGGTTGTATTTAACCCAAACCGCCATCTAAAAGGGTGGAGAGGTAATGAATAAGATAGTGGTGATGACTTGATCCTCGCTTATATATATATATATATATATATATATTTATACATATACATACATACGAGATATGTAGAAATAAATATGTCGACGTTTTTTTGGACAATGACGACGGTTCACCCATCGCCGTAGCCCAGAATAACTATGACGACGGTTGTATAACTAATAAAATCGTCACTATAGCCGACTGTGTACTACATAATTGTATATATATATATATTTTTCCTATATATATATATATTATATTTAATTATGTTGAAAGCGTGACTATTCATTGGTTTTGGTAGCCCTAATTAATTACTGTGCTTATTTAACGGAAAACTGCATTATTATGGGACCATTACCCTTACGGGAAAATTAAATATATAAACAAGTAGGATGGTCCTCACACAAAAAAAAAAAAAAAACCTTTCTTTTTCTCTTTAATCTTTCAGCTTTTTAATTCTTGCGCATGCGATCTTTATTCGAAAAATTTGTTAAGATCCAGCAGGACGTAGCTAGACTCTACATGGGTTTCTTTAATTTGTAAAGTATATAAATTTTAAGAAAATCCGATGACATGATGGTAAAATTCTAATCTTAAACTTAAAGATATTGTGTTATATTATTCTCTCTGTAATTTGAAGTATAACTCTTTTTCTTTTAGGAGAATTATTTTATTTTATTTATGGCAAATAGAATTTTTTATTTTATTTTATTGGAACAGAGGGTGTATAAGTATTTATTCCTATTGCATTAATATGTTTTGATAGTTCTCTTTTTAACTAGTTAGGTTTATATTCTGTCTCCTCCCTTTCAGGAGAAGGGACGTCCTAGTACTAAGATTAAAAAATATTGTGGAGGTAGAATTGGCATTTTGAATATGTTTTCTGATTAAAAAAATTGTCGTGGAGGTAAAATTGTTGTATATGGATAGTTTTTGCTTATGGTTGTCTTTTTGGCATTTGGAGATAATTCTACTATATATTTCTATATCATCATATTATGAAATTTATATGATAAATCATTCTGGTAAGTCTACACTGATTTATGGATTGATGTAGACAAGTTCCATATTTAAATTTGAATTATATATGGAAGCCTCGACTGATTTATGGATTGATGTAGACAAGTTCCATATTTAAATTTGGATTATAAATGGAAATGATCATAAAAAATTAACTTGGTAGTTAAATGGTTTTTGATATGAACGTTTCAAAACACTAAATAAATATGGTCATCCAAAACAATTCCCCTCCCCCCTATTACTTAAATTTTTATTTATGATTACTATTTTATTTATTTATTTTATGAAAGGAGAGCGATAAAAATAATTATCTCATTTGAAATTGTCATATATAATTAAGTTTTATTTTTTTCTCTTTTTCCCAACTTTTATCTCTATAATCACTCTTATATTTTCTCACTGTTATAAAATTTTACTAAAATCATGAACAAACAAGATTAGAGAAAAGAGAGCATTCTCTTTTTACTTTAATATTCTCATCATTCACTTTACAAATGTTATTGTTTATAGATATAATAACATCAATACTAACATAAATACTAGTAGGTTACAAAACTCAAAAGTTATGAGTTTCATAACTCAATGGACATGAGAGTTACATGTACCTAGACATCCATAATATGAATTTAAACATACATAATTTTATAAAACTCCCCCTTGAATGTCTATTGTATAGCTATACGCATTGAAAACTGCCTCATTAAAAATCTTACTAGGAAAAACCCAATGAGAAAAAACCTTGGTTAAGGGAAAAAGAGTGCATCGCGTATTAGCTCACCCTCATGAATATATCCTTAAGTCCTTCAGTTGTCGCATTCCAATATTGTGACGCAATCCTTCAAACGTTGCAGTTAGTAATGCTTTGGTGAACAAATCTGCTAGATTATCTTTTGAGCGAATTTGCTAAACATCAATGTTACCACACTTTTCAAGGTCATGTGTGAAAAAGAATTTTGGTGAGGTGTGCTTTGTTCTATCTCCTTTGATGTATCCTCTTTTTAATTGAGCTATACATGCAGCATTGTCTTCATACAGAATGGATGGAGTTCTTTTGTAGCAATTTTCTAAGAATATGTCTCGTTAAAAACCTTACCAAATAAAAATCCAGTGGAAAAAAATTTGGCGAAGGAAAAGAGTACAATATTCTTGTATAACTTCTAGTGCCTTGGGATTGCCTCATTAAAACCTTGAAAAGGAAAACCCAGTGGGAAAAAACCTTAGTGAAGAAAAAAGAGTACAATAAGCACATATCCTTTTTACTTCCCTTCATAAGTACATAGAATTTCCATTATTCATGGTAAAAATATCATTAAGTCGAAGTATGCCAATATTGTGCACCATCTTCTTCAAAATCATAGTTGGTAATGACTTAATGAATATATCAACCAAATTATCACATGATCAATATTGCCATTCTTCTGGGGCTCATGTGTATAAAATAATTTTGGTGCAATATGCTTGGTTTTATCACCATTTGGATTAAATAATCCCAAATCAATAGTCTCACGAAGATAATGTAAAATATGTTTAATTTCATTACAATATCTTCGAGTTGGTGCATAACTATACATTGCTAGTAAGTTAACTGCAAATGTTAAGATATATCAAAGTACCAATCACATTAAGATATAGTACTTCAGGACCAAAACACAAATTTTACAAAGATATAGTACTTCAAGACCAAAAGTTTATTAATCATTTTTTTGAGGTCAAAACGGATATTTCTTGATATCAAGTGACCAACCCATCATTGGAGTACTCAAAGGATTAACATTATCCATGTAAATTTACTTCAAGACTTTTTCTGTGTATGTTGATTGATGAACAAGAATTTCATAGCTCAATTTGCAGGCCAAGACAAAAATTTGGCTTACCAATATCTTTCATCTTAAATTAGTTGTTTTTGTCGACTCTTCTGGAGCAAGATCTTTTATCAATAAATACAATAATAATAACAAATCTAGATTATGACCTTTTGATAAAAATGCATGCACAAATTGGATTATTCTCAAATCCTTCTTTCAAAAGATATCCACTTAGGCGATTATACCACAATATGCATCTGGATTGCTTTAACCTATATAAAAATCTTTGTAGCTTAATAGAATACATATTTCAAGATGCAGAATTATATGTTTCAGGCATTTTATATCCTTCAGGGATTTTCATGTATATATAATTATATAATGATCCATACAGATATGATGTAACAACATCCATTAATTTATCTTTCTACCAAGCTAATTAAAAATCTGAATGTAATTGTGTCCATTACAAGAGCATATGTTTCTTCATAATTAATACCATATCTCTGCGAAGAAACCTTGTTCTACAAGTTGCGCTTTATACCATATAATTTCATTTTTCTTATTTCTTACAAATACTCATTTGTATTCAACAGGCATTACACCTTTAGGTGTTCGGACTACAGGTCCAAAAACTTCACATTTACTTAGTGAATTTAATTCTGCTTGAATCGCCTCTTTCTACATTGGCCAAATATTTCTACATTTATCAACGATTTATGGTTCATATATATGATCATTACTTTTGGTAATATCCATATCAAATTTATATGAAAATATGTTGTCGACAACGATTTTATTTCTAGTCAATATATAAGTCTCATGTATATACATAATGTATCGAGATCTCGTTATTTTCAGGTACCTGATCCTCTCCAGGGGATAACTCATCCTCTTCAGGGAATAACTCTTCAAGAGTTTTATTTACAGGAGATTTTTGTTCATAAATTTTGGATAGATTGATAAATTTTGTAGTCTGTTTCATGGGTATAGCCTCTTTATAGGCTGCAACTTATTTTTCTTGTACTTTCTTCTTTTGGGAAATTCTATCTTTAACACCGATCATTCTTTCATGTTTCAGGTGTGACTTTGATTCAATTTGCTGCTGCATTAATTGGTTGTCCTACAGGGACATCAATCTCTGCTAGAGTATTAGCAGCTAGAATGTGAGATATCACTATTTTCTTATTATCGGTGAATAATTCTGGTAATTGATTTGCAATTCATTGCAAATCAATTATCCTTTGAACTTCTAGTTCATATTGATTTGTATAAGGATCAAGATTAAATAATGTCGAAACATTCCAATTAATCTCTCGTCGTGCTTCAGGCAATGATCTCACGTCACTTCAGGCAACGACTTTTCTCCCTCTAATGGTGGGAAGACTATTAAAACAACAATCCTCAAAATATACCTTAAAAATATCACTCTGAATTCTTTCTTAGAAGATGAACACCAAATAACAATAATTAAATGTGATAATTTGGTAATTAATTTACTTTGATATAATCAACGGTAAAAGGAATCTTCTGGTTCTTTAAAGGATGTTCATGGGAGTTTTCAATAATTCAATGCATCATTATTGATCCTAGATGATCATGCCAAATCATAAAAATATTTGGATCCAAACACTTCTGGTGTATTGCACATTTCTGGTGTATTACAACATTTATTTCAACTATTCTCATTTTAGTATAATATATATAACCAAAAGAGAAAATATATAATTTTTCTAATATGAGCTTTTGGACCGGTACTATTGAAGTAATATGAAGAAATTCTTCACTGCCGTCGTTATTGATTTCAATATAATAAATATTATAACGTATATCCTTAAAGCTGAGCAAATTTCTGCTTGTCTCAGAAGAATATATAAAGAATCATCATTACAAAGTTTTGTGCCCTTTGAAAACGTTATAATCGCTCTTCCAGAGACTTTAATTAAATTTGATGAATAATCACTCTTCAAGAGTCTTCTTTTATGTTTGATGAATAATCGCTCTTCTAGAGCCTTTAATTAAGTTTAATGAGCTTCTGACCCATACAACTTCATATATGCAAAACACAAATTTAACTTTATTACTTGAAACATAAATAAAACATATAATAAAAATACTTATTATAATGTCATAATATAATGAAATAAAAATAATTAATTGGTATGAACATTTCTATCAACATATCATCAAGGAAACCATAGATATCAAAACTAGTTATATCCACTCCATTTGAAAAGTCAAAATAATTCATGGGATCTTCAGGATCATTCCATTTCTTTTTCTTTTATGGAGTCTTGGTACAAATCTACCAAATGTTTAGGAGTACGACATGTACATTCCCTTTTATATATTTATTATTCTTTTCAAGTCCACTACCACAACTACAACCATAATTTCCTCTATGATTATCAAATGAGGTTCCATTCACTTGTGGAATGTAATAGAATCGATCGAAAGCGAGATTCTTTGATTTTTCGGCAAAAAACTCATTATTTTGTACAACCACTAGAAGAAATGATATCACTTTTAGGAATATAATTTCCTTTATCGCTTCAGGGAATATATTATAAACTTACAGTCACAATATTGCTACTACAGGAGCATATTCGAGGCATGAAATATAGTAAATATTTTTTCTAACATGTCTTTATCAATATTTTTTTTTTCATGGAGATGATAGCGAATAAAAATAATTAATTTTGCATGATCCTGCAGGGATGCATGATTGCCAACTTTAATTGTATCTCCAAAGTTCTTTGCCTTTATATGAATCTTAGCATCAAGATTCCATTACAAATAATTCTTGCTCAATATAAATCAAGGGCAACAAATTCAAATTTATAAAATTTGAATATTAAATAACTAAACATATTCCCCATCAAATTAAATAATTATATATGTTCAGATTTAATTATAATGAAATAATTTATAGAAATGCAGTAAAATACGAAACTAAAATTTTCCACTAAAACTAAAAAATAAACCAACACTACTAAGTATATTTGTCATTGTAACTTCATACAAAAATATATCAAAAATCATTAGAAATTTAGTTTATTATAATATAACAACGCTACGTAACTATCACCATTCAAAGACTGAAAAATTTGCATGATGTATATAAAAATGTAAAGAATAAATGATAATAGTTCATGCCTCTTATCATAATGAATACCTTTTAAATGATGCACTTGTTTACATAGAATTTGTGGTTTCTACAACCATTTGAAGTTACAAAAGTTTTTCTTTATTTCAAATTGTACATTGTTAAGCCTTGTAATAAAATATTATTCACTTAGAAAAATTCATGAAACCATGTCGATTAATTCTAGAAAACTATTTTTTTTATAGTACTAAGCAGTACCATAGAGGATGGTAATATTACATGAGTATATACTTGTGCTCCAACAAATATTCATAGTCCAATATGTTTTCCTATATATTCTTGAGATAACATTTCTCCAATATACTTGTACATATGTATAGGCATATAATACCACCAAATATAGTAACAAATATAGAGGATGTGTTTGTTGAGGTGTTCTTTTATGGTGTCACTAGTCAAATATTTGATTGCTATTTACTCTTTTAGCAGACTGATATATTTCCCCCGCTTTACCTCAATGCTTACCATTCTTCCATAAAGTTATGTAGATCTAGATAATAGTATGTAGTAATAATAAAAAATGGAATGAATATTTAAAACTTTGTTTGGCATGCAGTACTAATGACAATTATCAGATATTTCTTTTAGCAAATTCCAGATAATAATTATCAAACAAGCTATTAATTTTTTTTAGAATAATTGAATTATTTGTGATCACATGCATAGAATAATTATCAAAAAGAAAAAAAAATAGTACAGGCATGCATGATGACCATGCAATACTCAAACACACATATATAGAGAGAGAGTTATACCTTCTTCTATTTCAAACCAAAAATAATTATCTTCAAGATGAAGGTGAGGAGCAACTCGTGCTGATAACATGTTATAAAATATTACTAAAATCAAGAACAAACAAGATTAGAGAAAAGAGAGCATTCTCTTTTTACTTTGATATTCTCATCATTCACTTTACAAATGTTATTGTTTATAGATATAATAACATCAATACTAACATAAATACTAGTAGGTTACAAAACTCAAAGGTTATGAGTTTCATAACTCAATGGACATGGGAGTTACATGTACATAGACATCCATAATATGAATCTAGACATACATAATTTTATAACACTCACCTATATTTTATAATTTTATTTAAAATTTATTTATTATTTTAATTGCACACTGCATATATTATATTTTTAGTTAAAATTTATCTATTTAATTTAATTGCACACAAAGTGTGACCCACAAATATAATAGTGAATTATAAATTAGGATCATCTTCATATGCAGTCATTAATTGTGCCATATAACCAGTGATTAAATCTAATAGAATGTCACTTCAAGAAAATGGTCTAATTTTGTCGAAATTATTTTCGATGAAAATCTTTAAAATAAATTAATCATGACATATTATTTTCTCAAAAAGTTTGTGTATCTCTTTTTCCAGCATCTGACTCTCTCTTTCCGCTTCCTATTGGTCGACAAAGAGCTAACCTAGTACAAATTGAATCTTTACACCTTTCGTCGAATAAAGTAAAGCTACCACTCATTTTGGGGTCTCGAGGTTGGTCCTCGGGCCGAACTGAGATCTGTGGGTAATCATCACCTAAAAGTTTAAGTGTAATGACTTCATCTGCTTACTTAAACCTTGGTTTCGCTTTAGGCTCATAACAAGTGAAGGGTCCGGTCTTGATGAAAGTAGTATGCATACAAGCCAATCATGTAAGATGATAAAACATATACTTTGTAAATAATTTTATTTATTATTAATAAAAATATTTATTTACTAAATACATTTAATTATCTATATGATGTTGTTTTAATAATATGTGATAAATTCGTAGTTTTAAGCAATTTTTTTAGAATCATGATGAGATCATGCTAATGAGATCTAAATTATTAGATAACTTAAAAACTAAAATGTTCACAATCGCTGAATTACTAAAAGGGGATTAGTGAATCTGGATAGATTGGTACATACGTTGCTTGCTCATTGGATGAGGATGATTGATCTCATGATCATTTTTGTGGAGACACTAAAGCAAGCATGTAGGTGCTTATCGGAGAATAAGTTCATTGAACGTGGCTCGCTAAGGAATACATAATAGAGTTTTACTTGTCTGTCAATAAGAATTTTTGAAGTGATAGTAGTATAAGTGATCCTTAGACTTGAGATCATCATAGTATTTTATGTATGATTAGTTATACTTTGACATGCCCCTTAAGACCCTTAAGGTATATCAAAGGGTATGTTTTGGTGTAATAAGTTATATATGGAGATAATGAATGATCAATAAAGAAGCTATCACTTCTAGTAAAAAAAGAGAAATGTCCTATGTGATTTGATAAATGACAACCAAGGAATCCTTGACCAAGGTGGAATAAAATTAGAAAGGAGTTTCTAATTTGCATTTATTAGGAGTTGTGAATTTGTGAATCGAAATACATATAATTAAATAAAATAAGACTTGACAATAATTCTATGGTGGAATGATTGAATTGTACGGTAACTATTTACTCAAAGGTTCTTTTATGATTAATGTTGAAATCTATATTATCTGAAAAGTCGTTGATCGCTTAGGAGGCTTATCCTTATTGTAGAATAAATATTATTTATTTAAATAAATTAATAGTTTAATTTTTTTACTTAAATGAGATTAGATTATTCTAATTGATTTATTCACATCCGGTTTAATATGGAGAACCTAAAAGGTCACACCATAAAAGGAATAATATTTATTTAAGAAGTAAATGATATAATCTTAATAATAAGTTAAATGTATTTAATTTAATCTATGATGATAGAATAAATTAAATTGCTTAATATTTATTATTTAATATTTTGGAAATATTAAATATAAATTAATAATAGGAGTCTTATTATTATTATTACTATTATTATTAAGGTAATTCCTAAAGGAGTTTGAGAATTAATTAATATAAGTACTCTCACATATTCCTAATATTTAGGAGGCTAATTAATTAAAAGATTTTAATTAATTATTCTTAATAAGATTTAGAAGCCTAATTAATTAAAAGAGTTTAATTAACTAAATCAAAACCCTATTCTAAATGGTTTAGGAGAGTTCGCTACATCTATAAATAAGAAAGTCTTTTTATGGAGAGAGGGTGATATAAGTTACGCACTTTTATTCCAAGAGTTGGGAGAGTACACCTTTTCTATTTGAGATAGGAAAAACTAGGGTTTAGCCAAATACCCTTTTTCTTGAGTTTTTATTCTTCCTTGGTGGATCACCTCTAGAGGCCAAATGCTTGGGTGACTAACGTTGATCAAAAGAAGGAATCAATCCCATGTATTCAAGGATAGCACGAAGGACTAGGAGTTGAACTTGTACCTGAGGAAGCTCGAATCTTCAAGGTTATGAATTTGATTCTTTATCTCTTTCGTTTAATTAATAATTGCGCATAAAGGATGATCCCAATATAGGGTTTGTAAAATTTTAAAATCTGTTTTTACCATGCTTCCGCTACTTTGATTGTGTATACGAATATTATAAACCTAATAGTGACATCAAAGTTAAACCTTTATACGAGTTATTAATTGTTTAGATTTGATATGTGTGTTGATTTGTGTTTAGAACAGTTTTTTGGTCATAATTATTGGTATAGAATCATGTTTTTAGAGAAAAACTGCATAATTTGCAAACTGGAAAAGCGATTATGAGATATCTTGCTTTGTAATGCCCGGAATTATAATGTAATTTTGGTATTTATGACGTCTCGATTATAGTATATTCGGTCTTACTGCGACTAACGTTGTCCTCGATTTTTTGAAAAATGGGCGATCCGGAGCTGCAGCGCCTGAAGTTAGTACATCCAGGGCACTGCAGCGCCGGTACCCAGATTTAAATAAATTTTTTATTGTTATTATTATTTATTTGATTTCTAATTAAGATATAAGGTTTATTTTAATTAAAATTGGATTCCATGTTTTTTTGTAATTCTAAATTACAAATAAATGAGTTTATTTTAATTTTGAATTGGATTAAAATAAAGATATTTATTTTAATTTGAATTAGAGATTTTATATGCTAATTAATATTTCCCATTAAATCGATATCAATATATATATATATATATATATATATATATTGAATATTTTATTTATTGATGCATATGATGATATGTATGATAATAAATGAGATTGATTATGGACTATTGACCAATGTGATTTGATTTGATTTTAGGTGGATGCATGAATGTATGTGTTTTATTAAATGGAGTTTGCGTACATCGTCTTCTCTAATTTTTTCTTGATGTAATTTTTATCTCCCTCCTATGTACTTTCCATTGACTACTGATCAAGATTTCTATTTAAACTAAATAGTTTATGTAATAAGATTAGTTAGAATTACTTGAAGAATTGGAGACCAATGAGCAAGAAGCGCATGAAGACTCGTTTGTAATGGAGTCTGGGTTTTAATGTAATAGTTATGTTTAAAATTAATTCTTGCAACCCTAGGTTTGACCTTTTGGTTCACTTGGTGGCTGTAGTGAACCAAACTAGAATAAAAGGCTATAATCAATCCGGGTAGAATATATTATTCTATATGCATGCTTGTACTATATATATGCATGCACGCTAAATAAGATGAGATAATTAATAACAAACCCCTTAAAGAAATTATATTAAGTTAAACGTTCAAAGATATTTGGAATATTAAACGTCGCCTTCTAGCATGATAAAAAAAAATAAAGTATTGAGTATTTAATATGAGTTTGTTGTTAACACACAAGACAAGTATTAAATATTTGATATGTTATTTTTATTTCATATGATGTTTATAAGGAATTGAACATTACCATTTTGTTGTGCACACATAAGGGCTGTAGTTTTCTCTTCACTTATATGAAAATGTTGGCTCCGGCTTAACTTAAATCATTTTAGTTCGGATGTGCACACACTTAACCATTATAATTAAAGAGGCAAAATGCAAGGAGTTATATGATGATGATGTAATTGAAAAGAGTTGTCTACCTATTTATTTATATATAGTTTGTTGTGCACACACAAGGCTATATACATTTGAAATGATTTTCTTATTCTCACTACCATATCTTTAATTAGATATTGCCGAACTATATATTGAGGGTAATATAGTTTGTAAAAAATAGTGGGAGATACCATTTTAAAATAAGACATAATTTATTTTGATAATTAATTAAATGAATGTTTCCTAAAATATTGTCCTTTTACTTGAATTTTTTTGAAAATGCCACACTCACTAATTTCACTGCGTAGCATATTGGATGCTAACAAACTGACCGAACCGAATGACATGGACTGGTTAAGGAATCTGAGAATTGTTCTCACTGCTAAAAAGATTTCTTATGTCCTAAATTTGTCTGTCCCTGTAAATGTTGCAGAAACAGCCTCTGAGGAAGAGATTGCTACTTTTAAAAAGTGGCAAGAAGATGTATCTGTGGCTCAATGCATCATGCTCGTATCCATGAGTAACGAGTTTCAGCGTCAACATAAAACTATGGATGTTCCTACTATATTGTTGCACCTCCAAGAGTTGTATGGTGAGCAAAGTAGGACTACTAGATATGAGATATCTAAGGAGCTCTTCCGATCTCGGATGACCGAGGGCACTGCTGTTGAGACTCATGTACTAAAAAAGATCAATCTGATTGAACGTCTTGTACAACTTGGGTTCGTAATGGATGGGGAGTTAAGTCAAGATTTAGACTTGCAGTCACTCCTTGACACCTTCTCACAATTTGATGTGAATTTGGACATGAATAAGTTGGATGTCAGCTTGTCTGATGTTGAAAATTATTGAAGGTCACTTCCCATCTAAGAAGGACCATGTCTTAAAGGTGGATGATTCTTTCAAGAAAAGGAAGAGGCCTGTTGGGTAAAATCTAGATACGCTCAACACGCAAGTGCACGTGGTCAACAAGTATCATAATAGTAAGAAAAGGATTGTTCCCACAAAGACTAGTATGAAATTAAACCTAATAATTACCAGTTTTATATTAACTCAATTTTATTAAACTACTCAAATTAAGGATTATAATTAAGAAACACTAAGGAACTAAAAATCCAAATCAATCAACACACTAAGTAACTGTAAATTTCAAGCAGATAATGGAGAATTAGGCTTAAAACTTCACTTTAAGTCTCACTCTGATTATCACACCTTATTCCAGTTCAATTCACTATCTAAGTTTATTAATAGAGAAAACTTAAGTAGAATTAGCCAGCTCTCGATGCACTAACACCGTATTAACTTAAATCCATAAATTTGATTGAATTAAGCCAAACACCCTAATTAACTAATTCACTATATCTCTATATGAATTAAAATCAAATCAGGTTTAAAATTTAAGCTCTTTGTGCGATTACATGCAATGCTAGGTATATCTCTATCCTAACATTCATTAAGATTCCATTAATCACAGAATTCAAGAACACATGCTAAAGTGATTAGGTCTAGATTTATATATCATCTCTCGAGTCCATATAAATCCACACAGAATTGGTGATCAAGCAATTCATAAATTAAAGTGCAAATCACAATAGATAAAGTGAATTGATAGTAATATTGAACTGAAATTAAGGCATGACAACCATTGTTCACAAATAAAGATCCATTGCAAGCCTAAAAAGTAATTTAGTTCATCATAAACGAATTAAATACTGAAAAGATAGATAACTTCATCATCCCAATTGCAAAATTTGAATTAAAGAAAGAGACTAGTTACAAAACCACCCTTCTTGGCCTTCAATTCAGTAATCTTTGTGATCTTGACCTTCAAATTCGTTCCTCCAATGATCTTTATTGAAAATTAGGGCTCAAAGTTCAATTGATTGATTGGTGTGAATTGATTAATGTTATGATGTGTTGTCCCACATAAACCAGTTATAACACTAATATCACGATGCCCAACATAGTCCCAGTCCATGCCAAATTGTTTCTTATACGCAGCTGCAGAGTTCTAATTGAAATAGAAAACTTCTCTCTTCACGTACTCGCCTCACGGGTCTTTTTATCTTGATGAGGCTCGTCCCGTGGGGTTTCCTTTGCAAAATGCCCGCCTAACGAGAGGGTATATGACTCTAAAATCTTGCCTTTTGCATGCCATTTCTCGCCATAACGCCACCATTATATCACTATGCCACGTATTGCACTCCTAAACATAAAACAAGCACAAAACAAGAAAAAAATGAACATAAATAGATATTATCAACACAGTTTAAGTTCAAATCAGAAGTCAATTCGTAGGTATGAAACCCACTCATCAAACTCCCCCAAACTTAAACCGTGATAGTCCTCGAGCATAACACAAAACATAATGCAATGGAATGTAATGCAACTAATCTTCATGCCTACGAATCCAATAGTAAAGATAGAGACAAGTCTAGTCAACCGACCTTAGAGAAATCAAGTAAACATGATAATACATCATATCAAAATAAATCAGTAATTCCCCAATCAATCATCAAATTTTAGACTGTTATCACTGATATAGTGCGCGTGTGCTCAACAACCATGCTAACTGGTATAAAATCAAATTTAACACATAATAGATCTCTTCGAAGGCATCATACAGTGTAAACTCAAGAAATCCAAGAATGAGCTAGATCCGACTAAAATCAAACAGTTACAACTTTTGAGGGTCAAAATGGGATACTTATGCTTTATTTTTCAATTACGGTCTTTGTCCCATTTTATTCTTTATATATATATATATATATATATATATATATATATATATATATTTCTCATGGCTATACAATGTCTAATTTCCTTAGGCTTTTCAATGCTACCTTAACGAGCTTTTGACCAACGACTACCAAACCATTTAAGGCCTTAGGGCACTAGGTGTAAAGACAATCCCCTCGAGCTTACTTACTCAAGTAACAAAGGCCACGAAACTAGACTAGCCACAATGTTTATTCATATATATTGTTTTATTTTTTAAAGCTTATATATTGTTGGATAAAATTAATTACGCACAACACACAAGTATACGTGGTCAACAAGTAATATAAAGATAAGTCAAGTATCGTTCCCACATAGACTAGCAAGAAATTAACTCTCACAATTACCAATTTCCTATTAATCCAAAATTTATTAAACTAACTAGTTTCAAGATTGTAACTAAAAATATTAAAATATTAAAATTACCAAACAATTAACAAACCCTATAAACTAAATTTTTAAACAAATATTTGAGAATTAGGCTTACAACTTCACTCTATGCATCACTCTTATTATTACACCTTATTATAGTTTAATTCACTATCCCAGTTTATTAATCAAGAACACATATATAGAACTAGCCACCTCTCGATGTACTAATACCGTATTAACTCAAATCTACAAATTAGATAGAATCAAGTTAAACACCTTAATCAACTAACTCACTATATCTCTATGTAAATTAATATCAAAGAAGGTTTAATTTCAAGTTCTCTATCAGATTAAATGCGACGTCAAGCATATCTCTACCCTAAAATTTATCAAGATTCCATTCATTAATAGAATTCAAGAACACATGCTATACTAACTAAGTTTAGACTCGTATTTCATCTCTCGAGTTCATACAAGTCCACATAAAATTGGTGATCAAGCAATTCATAAATTCAAGCATAAATCAATATAGATAAACTGAGAAATAGCTTATTAAACTGAAAATCTAAGTTACATAATCATTGTTCCACTCAAAGATCCGTTATAAGCCTAATAAAGAATTTAGTTCATAACTAATGAATTGGATACTGAATAAATAAAAGAAATTATCATCCTGATTACAAAAATCGATATTAAAGGAGAATAGTAACACACCACCCTTCTCGCCCTTCAAATCTGCAATCTTCATGAAATCACTTCTCTTCTTCGTTCCTCTAAGCTCTTGCTTTCAATTATGGCTCTCTCTAAGCGTGTATTCTCAATATCCAACACTTAGCATAAATTAATTTACTTCAGCTCCAACACCACAAATTCTAATCCATCTCCAACTCATCACATAGGAATCCTAATGGAAATCAAACTCCTAACCAAACCCAACAATTAGTCTTTAGTCATAGAATCCCAACTACATGAAATAACCTCCTTGTCAACTCCTACTATATACATATTACATAAAGAAATTACATCTCCCTTTACAACTCAAATTCCAGCAATTAAAAATAACTCATTTGATCCGTCAAATAAGCAGCACGCCACGGGTTTTAGATAGAGACAACGCGACCGCGTTGTGTAAATAATAACCTCTCACATTGCTGCGGTAGCCTGTCTTCGCTTTGCTCATCATCATGGCGCGCCCCACGCTGGTCCTACAAAATATGTAGCTTTGCTTGATCTTTCTTCCAATGCTAGCATTTTGATGTGCTCACTTAATATCCTACTACAAGAACAAAAACCCATCAAAAGCACATGAAATACTCAAAAAACTAACAATATAACAAGCTAAATAAAGATAAATCGTAGGTTAAAAACCTACTCATCAAATTCCCCTAAACATGAAACATTGCTTGTCCTCAAGCAAAACGATATGCAATGCAACTAACTAAGCTAACTACGAATCCAGTATTAAGACATAATATAGTTACTCATACAACCTTAGAGAAATTACACAAACTTAACAATACTACATATCAAAACCAATCAATAATTCCTTATCAATCCTCAAATCTTAAACCGTTATTACTGGTATAGTATATGTGTGCTCAACATTTATGCTAACTGATGTGAATGCAAATTTAATACATAAGTAGTCTCTTAGAAGGCATCATACAATGTAAACTCAAAATTTTCAAAAACAGACAAGATCCAACTAAAATCAAAAAATCACCAATATCAAGGGTCCAACTGGGGTACTTTTGCTTTCTTTTTCAATCATTGGGGGGGGTTACCTTTATTTTGTCTTATTCTTTTTTCTTTTTTTTTCAAAGTGAGTACGTTTTACGCTCCATCTCACGCTTGTGTTTATGGAGAGTGCGTTTCACGCTCCTTCTCAACCCACCACAGGACTTAATTTATTCAAATCGGGAAGGTTCCCAATTTTTTTATATTTAGAAGCTTATATACCCCACTTTTTCCCCCAATCATAGGTTCTTGCCTAATTTTCATCTTCACTGCCTATCCTTGTCATTCTTTCTTTTAAACTAGCAATATCCTTTAGAAATTCCTTATGTATCAATTTGAACTAATCAGTCCACATAAGTGTTATTAATGTGCTAACCTTATTATACCAGTTTCAAACAAGCAAAAGATCTAATTCATAAAAAAATTACATCAAAGTTCTAGTATTCGACACTATAATTGTCTATATAATTCCAATCTCATCATTGGCCTAGAATAAACTTTTACTATCTAATAACTAAATTCATGCAAATTGAACTACATGCAAATTTTACCATTTTTAAAGCCTAATGTATTAAACTAAAAGACATGAAAAAAAAACAAATATAAAAACTAAACAAACTAACTAACATGATTTTTTAATCTTCACAACTTAACAGGCAGAAACATAACCCCCAAACTTAAATCAAGTAATGTCCGCAATACGACAACATAGAACAATTAAAAACATGAGGACTTCCCTGAAAGACGAGTCACTGCTCGTCGTCATCCGAAGGAGGGTATACTGGAAGGAAAAGAGGAACATGCATGACCACCGGATTGGCATTGGGATTGCAACGAGAAAATGCATCAGCAAGCATGTTGAAAGCATTTGCATTGTACTGATGCATCAAATCTTGACGTTGATCCAACCACAAAAATTGATTCCTTGAACCGTGAGGTCGTTGCTCATCCATTGGTGCAGCTGCAACTGGGGGTGAGGGTTGGCGAATCATAATATAACCTTTTCCTCTTGGATGAGATCTTGCCCCCTCCCATGCCTTTTAATTTTCAATTGTAGCATGGTCGATTATAGCCATTGGTTGTTGAATTTGTTCAGAAGGATGCCACTGTACCCCGGCTTTGCGGCACAAAGCAGTAATGAGGAATCCATATAGAAGACCCCCCGTAGTACTTCCCCGTAGCAACCGATTATTGGACTCCTGAATACAATCACCCACATCCACATTGTAGAACATAATGAAGTTATTCACACAGTAATGGTGGTGAACAATCCCTTATAATAGCCGTGCCCTTTCCTTAGTTACATCATTTTAGTGGCGTGTGGGCATTAAACGGGCACAAAGGAATGCATATCATGCTTTTCCATACCGACTAAGTGCGGAGTGAGTAAAACTTATCTTTTCATCTGTTCCAGCTCGAGTCACTCCTTGAGTTCCCGGTTTGCACAATCTTATAATCAACTCATCTAGATTGGGCAAACCATCTTCATATCGTTCAATATTTGGTGTCTCCAACCCAAAATACTCGTTTATGGCATTGGCATGAAAAGCCACAGGTTTACCCCGAACCATGACTACGTGATTGACATGGTCCATTGCCACTACAAAAAAATGGGCCTTTAGCAACGATTTTTCGGGCAACGACTTTATAAGTCGTTGCTAAAAGTATATGTTTAGCAACGAAAGTTGTCCTTCGTTGCAGATTGTGTCAGGCTTTCACTTTTTGAAATGAAATTCATAAGTCGTTGCAAAATTTCGTTGCTAATTCATTGGCGGGAAAAAAGTTCGTTAGAAATTCGTTGCAAAATTTTCGGCCACTTGATTTCCCGTCATCGTGGGCAACAAAATTTTTTTTGTTGCTAAAAATGGGGCTTTAGCAACGATTTTTCAGGCAACGACTTTATAAGTCGTTGCTAAAAGTGTATGTTTAGCAACGAAACTTGTCCTTCATTGCAGATTGTGTCAGGCTTTTACTTTTTGCAACGAAATTCATAAGTCGTTGTAAAATTTGGAAACAAAATTCGTTAGAAATTCGTTGCAAAATTTCTAACCAATTGATTTCTCCTCATCGTAGGCAACGAAAGTTTTTTGTTGCTATATTTCGTTGCCTAATATGGACCACATTCATTGGCAACAATTTTTATTTTCGTTACATATTTTATACAAGTTTTTGTAACGACTATTAAAATGTTGCCTTAAATTAAGATAATCCCAATAAGCATGTTTTTGTAAGACCATATTCGGTATTCAGAGAATTGTCAAAAAATATTCGTATTTAGTGTTTAAAAATTATGTCCAAATACCGAACATATTCGAACATGTGACCTATCATTTAGAACTTTGGTCATTTGACCGCTGGAGCAGCACAAGTTATATGTTAATATCTTGCAAGGATTATTATTTATATCAAAACATAAGATTTTCCCCATATATTCCTTTCTTCTCCTTCACTACATACCATTAATATAATCTAGGAAGTTATATACTACAATAATAATAATAATAATAATAATAATAATAATAATAATAATAATAATAATAATAATAATAATAATAATAATAATAATAATAATAATAATAATAATAATAGTACTAATAACAATAATAATAAAAAAATAATAATAATAATAATAATAATAATAATAATAATAAATAAATAAATAAAAATAATAACACTATAATTTCTGCTTATATATGTCAAATACTTACAAAATTATGATATTTATCTTACCTGTTCTTTAATTTATTTATTTTGCCTTGGAATATAGTATAAGTTATTCTTTTTCAATTATCTTCTTTTTTTGCAGCAAATAATTAATGGGCGATCGAACACTTTTTTGATGGAAATTGGTAATAAAATAATTAAATGACATATCGATGATCATACATGACCAATATATAGAAGATTATAACGTAAATTAATAGCCAAGTTAATTAATTAGTTTTTTAATATTGGATATTTTAAAATAAGGAATAATTAATGCTATTGTTTCCCAAAAATCTACTGCTTTTTTATTTTGTAAAAAAAAAAGAATTGATATGTGACGCCCCCAAAATAGGTATACATCACCCATTCTGAGTTGTCAATACATGGTACAGAAACAATTACAACTTTATTATTACAACAGTAAAACTGTGAGTTTGAATACAAATATTATCTTCTAGACAATATCTATACTCAAATAAATCCTCATCATATTTATTGATACATTATTTTACAAAAATGGTGAGGACTACTAAACAACTCTCTCTAGAACCTTCATTCCATACCCCGACTCGTACTCGCTATATTCTCGTCTCCTGAGAAGAAAAATGGAACAAAAAGGAAAAGGTGAGCTCAACTAGCCCAGTAAAGAATATTATAACTAAGATAATATACAACAAATTATCGTTAGTCTTCAACAGGGAAAAATCTAATAGAATACAATAGACAACAAGTTTTAAATCAATATTCGCAGCGGAAATAATAATTCATTAGAAGAGTTAAGTAGAGAATGCAAACTACTATCTTCTATGTATGAATTTAAAAGTTCATCGTCTATCTTTTATCCCTATAACATCAATCAATATATATCTGGAATCAAATATTCATCTTTGCACTACAGGCCAAAGATATTCATCAGTTAGTCATGTTCATCTAAACACTGTTCATCTTTGCACCACGGGCCAAAGATATTCATCGAAATCATTCATCTTTTGCACTCTGGATCAAAGATATTCAATAATATCATCATTTAAGGCGAGGATGATTAAAAATATTTTTAAAGAAAGCGAATCCGGTGAAACAAAATGGCAAGGATTAAGGATTAAGGATTCGTACTTTTGTTTTATCCATACCTCAAAAATAATCATAGTGGTGTAAAATTCAAGAATGATCAAAACATGGATACAATCAAAGCTAGTATCCACAATAGATATTTTAGACGAAAAGGAAAATTTTCATTTTTCGATGAATAGTCTTTGTGATTCGTGAATAGCGTCAGTGAGCGTTAATAGTCGTGATATCGTGAATAGTAACTCAGACACCAAAAGTTCCAAATTTGATAAAACTTGATTAATATTTCAAAGCATAATGATATTGAAGAAATAATATCATTACGAAAAAAAATAAATAATATCCCTTACCTCGGAAGATCAGTACTTCTAGCTGAAACACTAGATATAGGCTATGACTTGAAGTTGCACCGTATAGCAATACTCAAAATATACTCAAAATACTCACAAGAATACGCTCTATAATATATAGAGAAAACTTCAGTTTCTGGAGTGATTTTTAATTCTAACCTAAGCACCATATTTATAGGAAAATGCTTAGAACACCAAAGTAAAAAATTTAATATAATATTAATATATATAAAATTTTTCCTACGCACACTCTTATAAACTGAAATCAGCTCATTTCAACAACCAACCAAGCCCACCAAACATATCAAAAACTTTTTTCTAATTTAAATTATTTTAAACTTCCAAAAATCAATTATTTCGGAGCTTCGAAACTTCAATAATTCATAATAAATAGCCTTTTTATCAGAAAATTCTAATCTTGCGAGTTTTTATAGGAAATTCATTTCTCTACAACTTTACAGAAGAAAGTTTTTCCAAATTCCAAACAGAAATTGATCGAAATCCACAAACGGGCGATTTTACAGGCTATAATCAAATTTCAGTCAAGAAATGGGGTCCACCGACACATAAAACATGCTTTAAATATTTTTGGTAACAAAAATACTCCTCCTCCACATATACTCATATATCCCACATTCATCGTAAAAATATCATTATTATTATATTATTAAAATATAATAATATATTTAAATGAATTATTTTATCAGAAAAGGATAAAATTTTAATTTTCAACAATTGTCACATTAAAATTTTCTCTATCTATATCCACATAAAATTAATATTTTCCTCATCATATGAATCAATAATTAATTATTCAAAAATAATATTACGAGAATCACAATATTGATAACTAAGCGGTTCAGGAAAGAGGGCTTTTAATAAGAATTTCTCCTTACTGGCGCGCAATTAGGTGACCAAATCTCTCCTTAAACAGAACTTTCTAGACATTGCCAATAATGTTATCTAATAATATTATTCAGATAATATGAATTATTGCTTCGATAATGAAAAAATCTTGTGTAATGACAATTATTGACACAACAAAGAATATAAAATATCAACGCAAAGAATTATTAAATCAATAAAATAAAATCTTTGAGCGATAATTATCGTAACCATTATTGAGTAGTGCCTTCTTACGTAAGAATCAATAATTGGTGCAATCTGAGTATATCTTGTGTTTTAACCACCGAGTATTTTAACAGTATTAACGGTAATAACTACGCCGTTATTTTTAAACAACTTATATTTGTCGTTTTCTTCATCCAATCGCTTTCCGTTATGGGGCCCACAAAAGACTGCGCCGTCGTACGAATATTCCCCGACAGCAAGAATATTCCACGACCAAACGAATATTCCCCGACAACAATGAATATTTTATAACCATTTGCTTATTTTGAAATATTTGCGTATTTTACCCATAACTATCCACATTAATCAAATCAACCCTTACTATTCAAAATAATAATTAGAGGAAATTAAATTTCATTTATTAATTATTTGGGGTTTTACAACCTCCCCTTCTTATGAAATTTCGTCCTCGAAATTGACGTACGTACCTAGTGTTTCGAAAAGATGAGGATACCTCGCTTTCATTTCCGTTTCTAATTCCCAGGTCATTTCCTCTATAGCATGATTCCTCCACAAAACTTTAACTTGTGGTATGACCTTTGTACGTAGGACATGCTCCTTCTTATCCAAGATCTTGACAGGTACCTCCTCATACGTTAAGTCTTCGGCTATCTTGTCCGGTTTTAACTCAATAACGTGGTTCGGGTCTTTCATATATTTACGAAGTACAGATATGTGAAACACATTATGAACACGAGACATACTTGGAGGTAACGCGAGTGTATAGGCTACATTTCCTACTCGGTCAAGAATCTAAAATGGACCAATATATCGTGGATTGAGCTTTCCTCGTTTCCCAAATCTTGTAACTCCTTTCCATGGAGCTACACGCAACAATACGTGATCCCCAATACTAAATTCCATGTCTTTTCGATGAAGACCTGCATAACTCTTTTGTCGATCCTGTGCCATTTGTATACGTTGTCGAATCATTTGGATCTTTTTCGTAGTCATACGTACCAACTCGGGTCCCAACAATGTTACTTCACCCACCTCGTCCCAACATCTTTGGAGAGCGACATTTTCGTCCATATAATGCTTGAATGGAGCCACACCTATACTTGCACGATAAGCTTGTTATTGTAGGAGAATTCCACCAATGGTAAATACTTATCTCAAGCGCCCTTGAAGTCTAGGACACGAGTCTTAATAAATCTTCAAGAGTTTGAATAGTCCTCTCGATTGTCCGTCTGGTTTGAGGATGGTATGTCGAATCGAATCGTAAATCCGTGCCTCATAGCTTTTTGCGAGGCTAAGCCAAAATCTTGAAGTGAATCTTGGGTCACGATCCAAACTATGGATCTTGGCATGCCATGTAACCTCACAATCTCATTTACATATATACTAGCAAGACATTCAAGGAATAAGTCTCCGTGATCGGCAAGAAATGAGCGAGACTTGGTTAATCTATCAACAATAACCCAAATGGCATTGATGCCTTGAGAAACCGTAGGAAGACCCGTAACGAAATCCATGTTAATGTGTTCCCACTTCCATTTCGGAATCTCAAGTGGTTGCAACGGACCCTTAGGTACTAGATGCTCCGCCTTTACACGTTGACAAGTTAAACACATCGAGATAAACTTTGCAATCTCTCTCTTCATATTGTTCCACCAAAATGTATGTCGAAGATCACGATACATTTTGGTACTTCCAGGATGGATTGCAAATGGTGTATTGTGTGCCTCCATCATAATCTTGTACTTTAAATTAGAGTCGTTAGGAACACAAAGTCTGGAGTGGACTCGAAGTATTCCTTCTTCATCAATTCTCGCTTCCGGAATAGCACCTTCTTGTACTTTCTTCTTCATACGCATCAGCTCCGGGTCGGTGGCTTGAGCAACCTTAACTTTTTCTATTAAAGTTGGCTCTGTCGTATACTCGACATCATCGCACTCATTCCTGCATATGATCTTCTACTCAACGCGTCAACTACCACGTTCGCTTTTCCAGGATGGTATTGAATAGTGTGGTCGTAGTCTTTCAATAGCTCGAGCCAACGTCGCTGCCGCATGTTGAGTTCTTTTTGAGTGAAGAAATATTTAAGGCTTTTATGGTCTAAATATATCTCCACTTTCTCCCCATATAGATAGTGCCTCCATATCTTTAGCGCGAAAACGACTGCTGCCAACTCTAGATCATGAATAGGATAATTCCTCTCATACTCTTTAAGTTGTCGCGAGGTATAGGCTATGACTTTCCCACGTTGCATGAGAACACATCCTAACCCTTTGCCTGAATCATCGCTGTAGATAACAAATCCATCCGTACCAGATGGTATTGTTAGAACAGGTACTGAAATGAGTCTCCTCTTGAGCTCTTGGAAACTCTTCTCGCATTCCTCGCTCCATACGAATTTTATATCTTTCCGAGTCAGCTGAGTTAAAGGAGTAGCAATTCGAGAAAATCCTTCCACGAATCTCCGATAATAACCAGCTAAGCCCAGAAAGCTACATACTTCGGTCACCGACTTCGGTTGCTCCCAACTTTGTATTGCTTCAATCTTCGCTGGATCAACAGATACTCCATGTTTCGACACCAAGTGCCCAAGGAATGCTACTTCCTCAAGCCAGAACTCGCATTTCTTTAATTTGGCATATAGTTTGTTTTCACGAAGACTTTGGAGTACCAGCTTCAAATGGTGCTCATGATCTTCACGACTTTTGGAATATATGAGGATGTCATCAATAAAAACAACAACGAACTGATCCAAATATTCCTTAAATACTCGGTTCATCATATCCATGAAAGCCGCATGAGTATTAGTCAATCCGAAAGACATGACTAAGAATTCATAATGCCCGTACTGAGTTCTGAAGGCAGTCTTTGGAATATCCTCAGTTCTAATCTTCAGCTGATGATATCCAGAACGAAGATCGATCTTTGAAAAGAATTGTGCTCCTTGCAATTGGTCAAACAGGTCATCAATACGAGGTAGAGGATACCTATTCTTGATGGTGACATGGTTCAATTCCCGATAGTTAATACAAAGTCGCATACTCCCGTCTTTCTTCTTTATGAATAAAAGCAGGAGCACCCCAAGGAGATGTACTAGGGCGAATGAAACCGATGTCCAACAACTCACGTAGTTGGACCTTTAACTCTGAAGTTCAATAGGAGCCATTCGATATGGGGTTTTAGAAATGGGCTTTATGCAGTTCAAGATCAATAAAGAATTCAACTTCACGTTACGGGGTAGGCAAGGAAGTTCTTCAGGAAATACGTCAGGAAAGTCAATAACAACATGAATATTATTCAAATTTGACGTGTCTTTATTCAAATCCATAACATGGGATAAGAAAGCTTGACATCCGTTTTTCAATAAACGAATAGCTTTATGATTAGATATGACAGTGATTGATTTTAATGGTTTAGTTGCTTGAATTGCATAACACGGGTTGGTTAGGAATATGAAAACTAACAACCTTACAAAAACAATCAATTTTGGCATGATGAGTAGTTAACCAATCAATCCCTAAAATCACATCAAAAGCAAGTATCTTTAAAGAGATAAGGTCAGCGGTGTAAGGTGATGGTGCCAACTTGAATCAAACAAGATTTATAAGCGATTGGATGTGATGAAAGTTTCTCCTAACGGAGTTTCCACAGATAGGTCAAAGTCTAATTTCTCGAGTCAAGTTTAAACATTGAGCACAAAGCGGAGAGATAAATGAATGGGTAGCACCCAGATCAAGTAAGGTATAAACTTCCCAAGAATTTATAAATAGCTTACCCGTGATCACCTCGTTTGGGTTCCTCGCATTTTGACCAGTCACAACAAACGCTCTTCCAAGAACCGTTGACTTTGACTTTTTTGGGACAGTCTTTTGAGTCACCGTCCCCGCTGAACTAGGTTTCGCTACCGTACAATCTCGAGCGATATGTCATTCCTTTCCACAATTATAGCATACCTTGAACTGTTGTGGGCAGTTTGGACTGATATGTCCCTCTTTTCCGCATTTGTAGCATATGATCGGTGGTCGTTCTCCTCCCTTAGAACCAGTTGATGCCGGCACTATCGTCTTCACATGGTCGTTGTTAAATCTCCTCTTTTTAAAATCTCCTCCTGACTCGCTTCTTCTATTTTCATGGCCATGATTACCACCAGAGTGATTACCATTTTTGTCCATCTCTTTCTTTCTCCGCTGGTTATCGTTGTTTTGTTGACTGCTATCTCCGGTATGATCCTGATTGTGGTCCCTCGGTTGACCGTACTCGTTATCTCGCTCTAATAATTGAGCCCTGTTTACAACATCTTAATAGAGAGAAAATTTATAAGAAATGAGATATTGTTGTATGCCGGGTTTCAAACCTTTCAGAAACATCCGCGTCATACGTTCCTCATTCTCCACCAAATGAGGTGTAAACCTGGATAACTCTGCAAACTTTGCCTCGTACTGAGACACCGTCATGTTGTTTTGTTCTAATCTGATGAACTCCACTTCCTTCATATGACGAACACTTTCGGAAAGTATTTGTCATTAAATAGTTCTCAAACGTCTCCCAAGACATCTTTGAGTGCGGTGGATGGGTACGCTTCACAGACTCCCACCGATGATACGCCTTTCGCCATGGAACATAAAGGTGGCGAATGGAACCTTCGTTCTCCGTGCATCCCAAGACATCGAATATCTTGGTAATTTGCTTGACCCATGTTTCCGCCATGATCGGATCGGCTTTCCCTTAAATTCGTTGGTCCCAACTCTTTAAACCGTGCTTGTTTGTGACAACCCGTGAATTGCTATCATTTCTCCTGTATTTTGAACACGAGTCTCTAAATGCCCCGATTTTGCATGAGCGTAAAAAGCTTCTAAACATCCCTCGTTCATCATCGCTTTCGGTGGTGTTGTTCACAGGAGGAACATTGCCGACATTGTTACACGTTCTCCTCGTTGGTGAGTACTGAGCGTCTCCACGGTCTCATTTCCATTGTTAATATTCTCATTCGACATTCTCAAAAATCACCGCCATAAAACAAGGGTTAGTTAAGGAAATCAATATATCACATAATATCCTATATCTTGACCAACTAATAAATAAGCTTAGGTAGGACACACTAGCGAAGGATTTACTCGTCTCTCCCTCCTAGTTCTATTCCCCGATCTTCGCTTGGAGATCATATCCTAAGCTCGATACCAATTGTGACGCCCCAAAATAGGTATACATCACCCATTACGAGTTGTCAATACATGGTGCGTAAACAACTACAACTTTATTATTACAACAAGAAAGCGTGAGTTTGAATACAAATATTATCTTCTAGACAATATCTATACTCAAATAAATCCTCATCATATTTATTGATACATTATTTTACAAAATGGTGAGGACTACTAAACAACTCTCTCTAGAACCTTCATTCCATACCCCGACTCGCACTCATTATATTCTCGCCTCACGAGAAGAAAAATGGAACAAAAAGGAAAAGGGTGAGCTCAACTAGCCCGATAGAAGAATATTATGACTAAGATAATATACAACAAATTATCGTTAGTCTTCAACAGGAAAAATCTAATAGAATACAATAGACAACAAGTTTTAAATCAATATTCGCATGGAAATAATAATTCATTAGAAGAGTTAAGTAGAGAATGCAAACTACTATTTTACGTGTATGAATTTAAAAGTTCATCGTCTATCTTTTATCCCCGTAATATCAATCAATATATATCCGAATCAAATATTCATCTTTGCACTACTGAAGCCAAAGATATTCATCGATTGGTCATGTTCATCTAAACACTGTTCATCATCTTTGCACTACGGGCCAAAGATATTCATCGAAACCATTCATCTTTGCACTACTGGACCAAAGATATTCAATAATATCATCATTTAAGACCGAGGATGATGAAAATATTTTAAAGAAACGAATCCGATTGAAACAAAATTACAAGGATTAAGGATTAAGGATTCGTACTTTGTTTTATCCATACCTCAAAAATAATCATAGTGGTGTAAAATTCAAGAATGATCAAAACATGGATACAATCAAAGCTAGTATCCACAATAGATATTTTAGGCGAAAAGGAAAAATTTTCATTTTTTCGATGAATAGTGCAAGTGATTACGTGAATAAGTGTCGATATCGTGAATAATGCCAGATATCGTGAATAGTAACTCAGACACCAAAAGTTCCAAATTTGATAAAAACTTGAGATCAATATTTCAAAGATAATGATATTGAAGAAATAATATCATTACTGAAAAATAATAATAATAATAATATCCCTTACCTAGGAAGATCAAGACTTCTAATTTGAAACACAGGATATAGGCTATGACTTGAACTTGCATAGTATAGCAATACTCAAAATATACTCAAAATACTCACAAGAATACGCTCGATAATATAGAGAGAAAACTTGATTTACGGTGTGATTTTCAATTCTAACCTAAGCACCCTATTTATAGGAAAATGCTTAGAACACCAAAGTAGAAAATTTAATATAATATTAATATATATAAATTTTTTCCTACGCACACTCTTATAAACTGAAATCAGCTCATTTCAACAACCAACCAAGCCCACCAAACATATCAAAAACGTTTTTCTAATTTAAATTATTTTAAACTTCCAAAAATCAATTATTTCAGAGCTTCAGAACTTTAATAATTCATAATAAATAGCCCTTTTATCAGAAAATTCGAATCTTGTGAGTTTTTATAGGAAATTCAATTCTCTACAACTTTACAGAAGAAAGTTTTTCCAAATTTCAAACAGAAATTGATCGAAATCCACAAACGAACGATTTTACAGGCTATAATCAAATTTCAGTCAAGAAATGGGGTCCACCGACACATAAAACATGCTTTAAATATTTTTGGTAACAAATATACTCCTCCTCCACATATACTCATATATCCCACATTCATCGTAAAAATATCATTATTATTATATTATTAAAATATAATAATATATTTAAATGAATTATTTTATCAGAAAAAGATAAAATTTTAATTTTCAACAATTGTCACATTAAAATTTTCTCCATCTATATCCACATAAAATCAATATTTTCCTCATCATATGAATCAATAATTAATTATTCAAAAAATATTACGAGAATCACAATATTGATAACTAAGCGGTTCAGGGAAGAGGGCTTTCTAATAAGAATTTCTCCTTCTTGGCGCGCAATTAGGTGACCAAACCTCTCCTTAGAGCGAGAACTTTCTAGACATTGTCAATAATGTTATCTAATAATATTATTCGGATAATATGAATTATTGCTTCGATAATGAAAAAATCATGTAATGATAATTATTGAAACAACAACAATATAAAATATCAACGCACAATTATTAAATCAATAAAATAAAAATCTTTGAGCGGTAATTACGTAACCATTATTGAGTAGTGCCTTCTTACGTAAGAATCAATAATTGGTGCAATCTGGTGTCTTCTTGTGTTTTAACCATAGAGTATTTTAACAAAGATTAACTTGGCAATAACTACTGTAGTTATTTTTAAACAACTTATATTTGTCGTTTTCTTCATCCAATCGCTTTCCGTTATGGGGCCCACAAAAGACTGGCCGGTCGTCATACGAATATTCCCCGACAGCAAGAATATTCCACGACCAAACGAATATTCCCCGACAACAATGAATATTTTATAACCATTTGCTTATTTTGAAATATTTGCGTATTTTACCCATAACTATCCACATTAATCAAATCAACCCTTACTATTCAAAATAATAATTAGAGGAAATTAAATTTCATTTATTAATTATTTGGGGTCTTACATCTGTGGCCTGTAGTGCATAAATGGACTTGGTATGATTATGACCAGGGATTATTCGGTGTAATCATGACCGTAATGTTACAAATGATGTGGTAAAAGTCTTCATTGGCCCGTAGTGCATTGATGGACAGTTGTTGGCATGATCATGACCATTAATGAATACATAAATATTCTTGACCCGTAGTGCATGGGTAATTGTGGTCGTGATACTAAAGAATATCCTTGGCCGTAGTGCAGGGGTGATTCGATGATGTGAATTATTTATTAAGCTGAGTCTCAGCGATAAAAGTCATGAAAAACCTTTTAAATCATAGAAGATATTAGATTTTATTCTCTACTTGACTCTTCTAATTGATTGCTTGTTCCGCTGCAGTTAAACTTGATGTTTGTTATATTTTATCAGTTTAACACTGTTGAAGGCTATTGATAATTTATTCTGCATTATCTTAGTCATAATATTTCTTACTAGGCTAGTTGAGCTCACCCTTTCTTTCACTGTTCTCTTCAGGAAATGAGAGAACGTATTTGATTTAGAGTCGGGGAGCGGAGTGATGGTCCGGATGATAGTATTAGCTAGTAGTCCTCACTATTTTGTTAAATAGTGTGACAATAAATATAATGAGGACTTATTCTGAGAGTGAATATTGTCTAGAAGACAGTATTTATATTAAAACTCACAACTCTCTTGTTGTATATTAAAGATTGTATTTGTATTCTGTACCATGTATTTGGCGACTCAGAATAGGTGATGTATACCTATTTTGGGGGCGTCACAATTCCTTCATAGAGTGGAGGTATATATGAACTAGTAACTCGGAACCTAGTTTGTTGGTTGTTTGTGGGAAACCACTCAGTGTACCATATTGAAACTGTTAGAGACTCGATGTGTACCAAGTGTAGAAATGGATACGTATGATAAAAGTGTAAAACTCGAATGAAATTTTGAGCGATGTAACTGAAGTTAGAAATTCTTAAAGGAAGAATTTTTTTTATAAACAAGAAGATTAAAAGAAGAATCTAAGAGATGTAAAGATAAGAAATGAGAGTTTCCTAACTCCAAAATCCACGATAACGAATAATGTCGTAAATGAAAGGAAAGAAAGGGAATCGTAAAACAAAACGATCACGAGTTAACTTTGACCTAATTTATAAATTAGAAAAATTATTTTTCTATTTAAAACCCTAATTCCTGAATTATAAACCCTATTGTACAACTTTGACCCTAATTACTAGATTAGCAATTTTAATTAGGAAATAATAATCCTAATTATCAAGCTTGAATTTATGATTAGGAAATCTTAATATAATTATAGAATCCTAATTATAATTTAGAAATATTAATTTTTATTTTTGAAAACCTAAATTAAAAATTCTAGAAATTTGATTTCTAGAAATTTGATTTCTAGAACCTTAGGTTTTAACCCTAAGGGTCAAACCCTAAGTGTTCAAACCCTAAAGGTTAAACCCTAAGGATTGTAGCAATTGTCCATTATAACATTAAATTGGTAAGCCAAATGACCAAAGTGCCCTTATTGCATTATTTGATATAACTTGCAAATGTTTCCCTAAAGTGAGTGGTTCACCAACCCTAGTCCTAGCCATGTGACTATATCCCAGTAATCAGCCATAAATTGCCAGCCATTACATTATATACAACAATTATATAGATTAAAGAGAGAGAAACGTTACTTTACTTTTCATTTTTTTCTCCAAGACTCTCTCTTTCTTAAAATTTCGGAAATGTAGAGTGGTGAAGTGAGAAAAGTTAAGCTAAGATCATATTTTAGCTTGCATATAACAAACACAAGGATCAGATTCAAGATCAAAGTTAGAAAGAGGTATAAACCCTAATTTTTGAAATCATGTGATCTAATGTTATATGTTGTAATTGGTTGGTTAAAGTTGTGTATTAGGGTGTCCTTTAGTGATATGGGTTATTAGATCCCAGATCCATAGCATCAAAGTGCTCGAAATTTGGGTTTTTAGAAATCTGGGAAATAATGGAAAAATGGTCTGACAACCATATATCAGAGGCCTTAGATCTCTCTGTGTTAATGGTTAGTTCTGTTTTATGTTATATATCTGTTCTTTATAGTAAGGTCTTTTATCTGGAACTAGAAATAGGGCCAGATTATGTATATATTGCATGATATGATCGGTCAAAGTGCGTTGACCGAGCACGAAACTTAGAATCTGGGCAACCCAGATTTTTCCAAAAGTCTGACAAGCAACTTTAGAGCCTCTGATCTCACTGTTGTTTGTTAGTTTGGACATGTTGTTGTTATCTTGTAGTCTCATATAAGGACTTCAACATAAAGCTTTTATATCACCCAGAAAGTATATAGAAGCTGTAACGCCCGAGAATTTCAAATTTTGAATGAGTTAAATTTTTATTTGATTATGTGAATTAAATGAATTTAATTGATTTATTATGTGAGTAAGATATTTGAAGGTCGTTCTATGACCTATAATATGTGGATGTGGTAAGTATTCTGGCTATGTGTTAGGATTAATTGTTTTGAATTATCAAGACGAAAATGAAGGTTTTCCGAGAATGTTTTCGTAAAAACACTATTAATCCGATTTCGTTCGGAGCTTAGGTTCGAAATTCCAAAAAAACGCGTAATGATAGAATATGAAGATATAATGGAATATCAGATAATATTTCCATTATGACAAACAAAGTTTTTGCCCGCGGACTTAAAACCTAAGGGTTTGAGAAAGAGATTTCCGAAAGGGAAATGTAATGCATATAATCATTTAGGTTATTATACGTGTGAGATACATGTATTATACTAGTACGAATACGAGTATGGTATGAAGAATAGTACGACGTATAATACGAATATTGTATAAGTATTAGACGAAGAGAATACGTGAGTTATACACGTAGAATACGAGAAGTTATAATGGATTATGAGTTAAGGATTTGATAGAATCCAATTGGACATGGATTAATATCAAGCCCAATGAATTAAGTGATCAAGACCATGTTAAGGCCCAATATTAAATTAAGACAAGCCCAATCCAAGAAGTTAAACCGCAGGTCAAACTGGCGGGTCACGGGATGGGTAAAACCCATGGGGCAACCCATGGGATGACCAAGAGGGAGGTGGGCCGGCCACTTGGCAACCAAGTAAAGTGATTACTTGGTGGCTAAGTTGATTAAGGAGGTGGAATAGTAAGGAGGTGACATGATGACCATTTTGCCCCCATTTTGATTGCTTATAAATAAAAAGCTAAGGTTGGCTATTTAGTGTTTTACAAAGATTGTCCAACCTATATTGAGAGAGATAAAGAGCTAGAAACATATAATTAATCTACTTCCAAACAAACCATAAGACGTTTATCAAAAACGTGAAGAACGACAAAGGTAATAGTTCGCAAACTTTCATCTTCATCTTTTATGATTTCTTTCTCGTAGAGAATCGTAGATTGGTGGAGCATGATTAGTGAGGAGGAATAAGGATGTCTAGTAATAATGAAAACATTGCTAAGTCATGGTCAAATGAGAATTGTAAGTGTTTACGTAAGTTAAAGACCGAAGAAAGTCGTGAACGTTAACTTAGTTATGATTTGAAAACCATCATGGCTAGGGTATGTGCATATTGTATGGTTAGGATGTAGATGATGAATTAATGGAGTGTTCTATTTGATTTGGCTTATAGAACACGAGTAACGAAGTTATGACAAATTTTACGAAAATAGACGTTAAACGTCAAAAACGTAGAAATCTCGGATTAAGGGTCAAAAGTTGTCGTGTGACTTGAAAACGTTGGTTTTCAATGTCAACACGTGAGATAAGGTATTCAAGAGTTGTGGACTCGAGAATCGTCGAATTCTGACTTATAACAAAGAAAACGAGTATTGAACGCTCAAAAACGATAAACGAATGCTCAAAATGAACCCAAAGGTGAATTCTGAGTTAATGGATTCGAAAACGTAAAATTCTTATATGAACACGTAGAGTAAGTAATTTATGAGTTGTGGGCTTTCGAATGAGCCAATTTGGTGAAAGTAGTATGCACACAAGCCAATCATGTTTGATGATAAAGCATATACTTTGAAACAATATTATTCATTTATTAATAAAAAGTATTAATTTATTAAAGGCTTTTAATTATCTACATGATGTTGTTTTATAATATGTGATAAACCCATAGTTTTAAGCACTGCTTTTAGAATAATGATGATGATCATTCTAATGAGATCTAAATTCTTAGAAAGCTTAAAACTAAAATAGTTCTCAATCGTTGGATTACTAAATTGGGGATTAATAAATTCGGATAGATTGGTACATACGTTGCTTGCTCATTGAATGAGGATGATTGATCTCATGATCATTTGTGTGGAGACACTAAAGCAAGTATGTAGGTGCGTATTAGAGAATAAGTTCACTGAACGTGGCTCGCTAAGGAATACTTAATGGAGTTTTACTTGCCTGTCAATAGGAATTCCTGTAGTGATAGTAGTACAAGTGATTCTTGGACTTGAGATCATCATAGTATCTTATGTATGATGAGTTATACTTTGACTTATTCCTTAAGACCCTTAGGGTATATCAAAGGGTATGCTTGGGTATAATAAATTGTACATGGAGATAATGTATGATCAATAAAGAATCTATCGCTTCTAGTAAAAGAAGAGAAATGTCCTATGTTATTCGATAAATGACATCCCAGTAGTCCTTGGCCAAGGCAGAATGAAATTCGAAAGGAGTTTCTAATTTGTATTATTTGGAGTTGTGCATTTAAAAGTCGAAATACATATAATTAAATAAAATAAGACTTGACAGTAATTCCATGTCTTATATTTAATTGGGACATTGTATGGTGGAAAGATTGAATTGTACGGTAACTATTTATTCAATGTTTCTTTTATGATTAATGTTGAAATCTATATTATCTGGAAAGTCGTTGATCGCTAGGGATGCTTATCCCTATTGTAGAATAAATATTATTTATTTAAATAAATTAATATTTTAAGTTATTTATTTAAATAAGATTAGAATTGTTCTAATTGATTTATTCACAACTGGTTTAATATGGAGAACCTAAAGGGTCACACCATAAAAGGAAGAATAATTATTTAAGAAGTTAATGACATAATCGTAATAATAAGTTAAGTATATTTAATTTAATCTATGGTGATAGAATAAATTAAATAGCTTAATATTTATTATTTAATATTTTAGAAATATTAAATATAAATTAATAAGAGGAGTCTTATTATTATTATTACTATTATTATTATTTAATTCTAAAGGAGTTTGAGAATTAATTAATAAAAGTACTCTCATATATCCTAATTAGATTAGGAGGCTAATTAATTAAAAGAGTTTAATTAATTATCTCTAATAAGATTAGGGAGCTTAATTAATTAAATAAATTTAATTAATTAAAATAAAACCCAATTCCTTAATTGTTAAGAAGGGTTTCGTACATCTATAAATAAGAGGAGTCTTATTATGGGTGTAGGGGTTAGAGTTGTTGTTGGCTTTTTGACAACATAGGTAATTCCAATAGTTGGGAGAGTACACTCCTTTTCTATGAGAGATAGAAAATTAGGGTTTTGCCAAATACCCATCTTCTTGAATCTTTATTCTTTCTTGGTGGATCACCTCTAGAGGCCAAACACTTGGGTGGCTAATGTTGATCAAAGGAAGGAACCAAACCCGGTGGATTCAGGTTGAACGCGAAAAGATTTGGAGGTGAACTTGTACCTGAGGAAGCTCGGATCTTCAAGGGTATGATTCTTGTCCTTCATATTTTCGTTTAATTAATAATTGTGGATAAAGGGTGATCCGGGTATATGGTTTGTAAAATTTTAAACTCTGATTTTTCACGCTTCCGCATATTTTATGCAATTTGATTGCGTTCATGAATATTACAAACCTAACAGTGGTATTAACGCCAAACCTTTATGCGAATTATTAATTATTTTAATTTGATATGTATATTGATATGTGTTTAGAACAATTTAATTGGGCATAATTTTGTTGTATAAAATTTATTTAAAAAAAAAGAATTCACGGATCACGTTAATCTTACAAAAAGATTTCGTTTTGGAAGACTTAATGTTATACGGTTTTATATGATTCTGGACATGCATGTAAAAGGGATCAATGTATGCTTCAGGGAAAAAGATCACATGGTAATATTATATATATATATATTAGTAATATATATAAGGGTGATTCCTTTTAAAAAAAGGTACACGTGAATTTTTTAAAAGTTTCTGGTGATATTTTTTTTAAAGAGTCACAGGAGTCATGGATTCAGGTGATTCACTTGGAAATAAAGGACCCATCCTGTATTATCAAAGACATATAATATATAATAGTTATATTATACATATATATACCATAATATATATCCAGTGGCGGAACCAGAACAAAATTTAAGGGAGTGCAAAATTTGAGGGCGGTTACTGGAGGTCCGGAGCAACGACGCGTAGGGTGTAGCGGCGAGGAAGCGAAGTTAAAGTCTATGAGTTTGATTTTGACCCAAATTGAAAAAAATAGAAAGTATATTAGCGGAGTTAAGGTCCTTGGTCTTAATGTAGAAACAGATCAATCGAGGAAAAGAAAAAGGAGTCAAGATCACTATTTACTTCGGAATCACTCTCAATTTCTTCACCATCAATCAAGTATTTATCCATAATCAAGTATAAATAAAAACATCAATTGCTAATCAATAATTTCATCAATTTAAACATTTCATAATAATTTCAGCATTTATCAATTCAATTATTCAAACATTTCATCATAATTTCATCAATTAACCTAATCAATTAAATTCCCAATTACATAATAATTTTCAGTTTAATTCTTTTACCACCCTTATTTACAACCTGCAAAATTCTCAAGTACTCCGTGTACTAATTCCCAAGAAACATCAATACTCATCACTGTATTGATTAATTGATCAAAATAAATTTTATATTAATCACTCCTTGAAACCAATTTAATCAGCTCTTTCCGTTTTAAAATTTAAAATATATTATTAAAATAACTAGATAATATTGACATGTAAATTATATTCCATCCATTCAATTACAATTAGGTATAGTAGTTTTTTTAATGTTATTTTATAGTACAAAATTAAAATATATTTTTAATTTTTAAAAATAATGAAAAGAACAATGTTTCTAAACAAGTACCTCTTTTTATAGTACCAATGAAAAGAACAATGATTATTCTTCTCATAGTAACTCTCACGCTAGTACCTCTTTTTCACTCTATCTCTCTGGCGTAGAAGGATCCGAGCTTGATGAATCAAACAGAGTTTCTACTATCTTGAGCTTCTCTCCTCGTCCTCCTAAACAAGCTTCTACTATCTTCGCTTACTTCTATTTACATTGCTCATGCTTATTGTGGGCGCTTTGCACGGGCAGCCTGGCTACCCTAGGCCTTTGGCCTTCCCCACCCCCCCCCCACCCCCGCCTCCACTTTGGACCGAGCGATCTCTAGGGGCGGATGCCCCTTCAGCCCTTAGTTACATCACTTTGTATATATTATGTATATGTAATATATATTTTAATAATTATATAATTAAAATAAAAAAGTTTATTTTAATCTTAAAATAAAAAGTTTATTTTAATCTTAAAATAAAAAGTTTATTTTAATTTTAAAATTGGATTTCATGTTAACTAATTAGAGTTGGAATTAGATTCCATGATAACTAATTGGAGTTGAAATTGGATTCCATGTTTCCTAAAATAAAGGAGTTTATTTAGATATGAAATAAGATTTCATATTATTCAAAATAAAAGAGTTTATTTGTGAATAGGAGAGAGAATCCTAATTTCCTTAAATAAAGGAGTTTATTTAGATATGAAATAAGATTTCATATTATTCAAAATAAAAAAGTTTATTTGTGAATAGGAAAGAGAATCATGTTTCCTTTAATAAAGAATTTTTTTTTTTGAATTGGATTCCATAATTAATTAAAATAAATGAGTTTATTTTGATTAAAGATTTTGATTAAAATAAAATAGTTTATTTTATTCAAAATTGGATAAATTAAAATAAAATAGTTTTATTTTGATTTAAATTTGGATTAAAATAAAGGAGTTTATTTTGATTCAAGATTAGATTTTATGCTAACTAAATTTGCCCATTAAATGATATCAATATATATATTGAATGTTTATTATTCATGAGATGAATGTTATTTATTGATGCATATGATGATGTGTATGATAATAAATGGGATTGATTATGGACTATTGACCAATGCGATTAAATTTTATTTTAGTTGGATGTATAAATGTATGGATTTTATTAAATGGGGTCTGCGTACCTCGTCTTCTCTAATTTTTCTTAATGTAAATTCTGTCTCCCTCCTATGTACTTTCCCTTGACTGCTGATCAAAGTTTCTATTTATTTTAAATAGTTTTGTAATAGGAATAGTTAGAATTAATTTTAAAAAATTGGAGATCAAGGGGCAAGGAGCGCTTGAAGACCCGTTTGTAATGGAGCCCAGGTTTAAATGTAATAGTTATATTTAAATATTAATTCTTGCACCCCTAGAGTTTGACCTTTTAGTTCACTTAGTGACTCTAGTGAACCAAACTAGAATAAAAGTCCATAATCAATCCGGATAGAATATAGTATTCTATATGTGCATGCTTATACTATATATATTATATATTATGATAACATGCTTCGCATGTTCATTAATATGACGCGTATTTTATATATATATGTGCATGCGCGCTAAACAAGATGAGACATATTAATAACAAAACCCCTCAATTTTTTTTTATATTAAGTCCTAAGCGTTCAAAGATATATGGAATATCGAACGTCACCTTCTAGCATAATAAAAATTAATAGAGTATTAAATATTTAATATGAGTTTGTTGTGTCACCACAAGGCAAGTATTAAGTATTTAAGATATTAATTTATCACATTTGATGCTTATAAAGAAAATTGAACAATATTGTTTTATTGTGTCACCACAAGGATAATATTTTTCTTTTTTTGAATATATGGAGTGCTAGGTTGGACTTAACTTGGATAATTTTAATTCGGATGTGCCACCACTTGATCAAAATAATCTAAGAGGCAAAATAGAAGGAGTTGCATAGTTGATGTAATTGACAAGAGTTGTCTACCTATTTATTTATATATAGTTTGTTGTGTCACCACAAGACTATATACATTTGAAATGAGATCCTTATTCTCACTAGCAAATCTTTAATTAGATTTTGCCGAACTATATAAGTGAGGGTAATATAGTTTGAAGAAAATAGTGGGAGATACCAATTTAAAACAAGACCTAATTTATTTTGGTAATTAATAAAAGAATGTATGCTAAAATGTTGTTAATTACAAATTCATTTACATAATTTTACAATGTCTAAATTACTATCACTGCGAAACATATTAGATGCTATTTAACCGGACCGAATCAAATGGATTGGTTAAGGAATTTGAGAAAAGTTCTCACGGCTTAAAATACGTCTATCCCTGCAATGGTTGCAGACAATGCCTCTGAGGAAGAGATTGCTACTTTTAGAAAGTGGCAAGATGATGCACACTTGGCTCAATGCATCATGCTCGCATCCATGAGTAACGATCTTCAGCGTCAGCATGAAACTATGGATGCCCCTACTATATTCCTGCACATCAAGTAGTTGATGGTGAGGAAAGCAGGACTGATAGATATCAGATATCTAAGGAGCTCTTCCGATCTAGAATGACCTATGACACTATAATACAGATAAAAGTCCTTAACACAATCAATTTGATTGATCAATTAGGACAACTGGTTTTGTCATGGATGGAGAGTTAAGCCAAGATTTGATCTTGCACTCACTCCCGGACTCCTTTTACAATTGTTGTGAATTTTTCATATGAATAGGCTAGATATCAGCCTCGCTGATTTTCTTAACATGGTGAAAAATGTTGAGAGTCACTTTCCAACTAAGAAAGACCATGTCTTACTGGTAGGGGCCAAAGGATCTTTTAGAAAGAAGAACGATTCAAAGAAGGTAAATAGAAAGGCAAAACAAAGGATAATAAGAACAAAACTGACATGGATAGCATAGGAGTTTGTTTCCACTACAATAAGCCCGGACACTGGAAAGAAACTGCGAGAAGCATCTTGCAGATCATAACCAAAGAAGCTTAGTGAAGTTTTGGTAACAAATATAGTTTTTGTTCATGATTAAAATAAATTTTTCTTTAAGTCAAGGTTCAACTTGGGTATTGAATACCGACTTTGGTTATCATAAATATAGATTTATGAAGGGACCAAGCAGAAGTAGAAAGCTAAACAAAGATAAGTAATCCTATGTATGGGAAATGAAGCAAAGGTTGCTGCATTAGCCATAGGAACTTATTGTTTAGCATTGCCTACTGGCAAATCTATTAAGTTAATAAGATGTTATTGTATTCCAGTTCTCATTAGAAACATTATTTCCATTTTATTGTTGGACAATGAAATCTTTGGTATTATATTTAAGAACAACTGTTGTTCTATTTATAATAATAATGTTTTGTATAGAACTGGAATATTACTTAATAGATTTGTTATACTTGACTTACGTGAAAAATAATTTTGCAAATTGAACAAACTAGTATAAGAAAAGGAGATGATTATTCAAAAAGTTGAATGTGTGTATTTGCTGAAATACAAGTGCGAATTATTTGAAAGGTTCAAAGAATTCTAAAGTGAAACAAATTGGCAAAGTATTAAGATTCTTTGATTAGATCAAGGAATAAATACTTGTATAATAAGTTTCTAGATCATCTCAAATGGTTTTCTCATAATGGACGCCTCCTGATACGCAATAATTGATTGGTGTATCTGAAAGGAAAAATCGTACCTTGTTGGACATGGTGCGGTCCATAATGATTTTACCGACATTCCAGTATCCTTCTGGGATAATGTTCTAGAAATGGCTGTATATCTACGAAAAAGGTAACCTCAAAATCCGGCCCCAAGACTGCATAAAAGTTATGGACAGGGAGGATTCCTAATCTTAAGTATGTTAAGATAAGGGGTTGTCTAACTTATGTGAAAAGGTTTCAAAGGATAAGCTTGGGACAAGATTTGACAAGTACAAATTTGTGGGACATCCTAAAGTAAGTTTAGGGTATATGTTCTATAATCCTACTTAGCAAAAGGTGTTTGTTGCGAAACACACTTCCTTCTAAGATAAAGATGTTTATCATTGAAGGGGCTAATGAGAGGATAATAGATCTTGAAGAGTTCAAGAACCACAAACACTATAAGTCAAATAAGAGGAACCTGTAGATAGACCTATTGTACCACAACCGAATCGTAAATCTGGAATAATACCGAAGATACCTGGGAGGTATGGATTCATCATAGATGATGATGATGAGGTACGTATTATAGAAGATGATGATCCAGTTACATACGATGAGATAAGAGTTGTAGACACTCAGAGAAACGGATTGAATCAAGCTTCTCAAAAATGGAACATTCGCTTTGATGAAATAAATCAAAAGAGTTTGATTTTATCACAAATAAGAATGAACCTAGTGTGTACAAAAGGATCAGTGGGAGCGTCGTGACATTCCTAGTATTATATGTTGATATACTATGAATAAAGAATGACATACCAATGCTACAATCAGTAAAGATAAAGTTGTCTAAATATTCCTCCATGAATGATTTAGGAAGAGTATCTTAATTGGGGATACAAATCTATATAGATAGATTCAATAGGATGCTCGACTTAACCCAAGGAACGTATATTCATTTGATGCTAAAGTCGTTTAGCATGACAAACTCCAAGAGATGTCTCATGTTGATGAGCCATGAAGTGTATCTCTCTTAATAGTCCCCAAAGACTCCAAAAGAGAGATCAGATGAGTAACTATCACGTATTCAATGAAATGTACGAGACCTTGTTAGTTCCTAGTTGGCACAATAGTTATCTAGAAGGGAGGGGGGGGGGGGGTTTAATAGATATTAATTTTTTTTTTCATTTTAAACTTGTTCTTTGAAAATGATTAAAACTTAGCAGAATAAATGTTTGTTTTAATCTTCTTTACCAAGCAATGGAGTTATGAGAGTGAGGCAGTTATGACAGTTATAATAGATATAACAGTTATGGTATGAATGTAAAAGACACAGTCGTTTTAAGTGGTTCAGAGCACTTAAAGCTCCTAGTCCACTCTTCTACTTCTACAAGTAGGTAATCCACTAAGGATGTCTTTTACAACTTCTGAATCACATAGATTCCTTCTAGACCATCAGTCTAGGAACTTTTTAGTTCACTCTTGAACTCTTCAAGTCCAATAGACTTGGCTTTCTTACAGTTCACTACAAACTCTTCAAGTCCAGCAGACTTGGTACTCTTCTTCAGTGGGTTGATAATGTTGAGTTCTTGATGGTTACTACTCAGTTGCTGTGTAAGCACTTGTTCTAAAGAACTGAGTAGTTGAGCAACCTTTGCAATATCTCAGATCGTAGAGTTGAGCTTGAGAGAGATGTTCACGTTGTTTGTTCAATGCTTGCTTGGTTCTCTCTCATCTGTCTGATCTGCATATATGTGATCTTGAAAACTATCCGTTGGATCCATCCGTTGAGACATTAAATGCATTTGACTTTTCTGATCTTTGATGGAGACATTTTTGCACATCTTCTGAAACTGCATTCTGGCCTACTAACACAGCAGACTGCTTTCTCACCTAACACCTGAAAAGGTGTTTTGCCCCCTTACCTATGGTACTTCCTTAGCTTCTTCAATACGCTTCTTTGTTGCATACTAAGAATATTTCATATTACTTTGGGACTGATGAGTACTGCAACGTCTAGAATCCATTCCTCATATATTAGAATCTATCTTTACACATATCATGGGGCTTGACATTTTCTGACATAAGACAGATGCTCTACGATTCAGATCGTAGTGACTTGTCGCCTTGGTGCTTGATCTGATGCTATCAGCTGAGAGTACTACGATTTCTCTTAAACCCTTGCACACTACAATCTTCACTTGCTCGTGTTGTTACTCTACGTTTCCAAGAGCACACTACGATCGTTGACTTGTAAACTCCATGTTTCCTTCAGCACACTACGATCGTTGAGATGGCTCGGCAAACGTTGGGACCACTCTACGATTTTTGAAGAGTCCCTTCAAGGCAGGCACACTACGATCTTTGAAGCTCTACGTTTTTGCCTTGACTTCTGCAATGTTGATCAGATGATGCACTATGATTTCCTCGAAGCATATCTATTACATCTCAAGATCAACCTAACAACTTTGATATTTCTATCTATACATTCTATTACAGAATGATACACGTTAAGATCTTAGATCAACCTAACAAATTTGATCTACCACTAAGTCCTTGTACATATCTTACTTGGAAGGACTTTTCAAATAATCATGAGCATATACATTAAAACATCAAATCATAATATGCATTCTCCCAACAATCTCCCCCTATTTGATGTTGACATAACCAAGGAGATTTGTTGTCATGATTTATTAGTGTCTAGATGCATTTGCAGGAAATTTAAACATGACTTAGTATTTCAGTGAGTAGTTGAAATTTCTAGAGAATAAGCATGAATTTATTGATGTTCAAGAAATATTGCAGTTTTAGCTTTACATCAAAAAGAATTTAAAGTTTCAACTTATCTCTATTTCTTTGACCTTTTTCTTGGTGGGTTGGTATACTCCTCAGCCCTTCTTTTTCTGAAGCTTCCTCATTTTTGGCTAACTTTTCTAGCTCACTTGGACTTAGTCTTGGATTTTCCTCATGCCTGTACATGAATGCAAGATCTCCAGTTGGCATTCTTATTCGTATGGTAGACACATCTTGTGAGCTGGGAGTTGACTCCTGACAGCTTAAAGGTAAGGCCGTTAAAATTCCTTGCTGATCAGATCGTTGAGCCTGATGGTCGAATTATCTTGCAGGAGGGCTTCTTGACGCTTGAGCATGAAATTGTCCTTTTTCCCTTTCTTGGTTTCCTTAACCTCCTCTGCCTCTGCCCTGATCTCTTTGTGCTCCTTGAACTCTTTTCCCTTTATTCTCCCCCTTTATGTCAGCATCAAGGGTTCGAATGTCTGCAGAAAGTCTATTGACTCCTTGGACAAGCTCATTCAGTTGGCTTTGTGTCTGAGCAATGTCCTCTCGACTTTACTTGATCTGTTTTTCCGATCTAGCTTCTTTGTTTCAGAGGGCAGTGAGAACAATGTTATTCTGACGTTCCTGATTGACATAGGATTTCTGGAATTCTTGGACTGAGGCTTTCAAGTTGATGAAGTTCTCCAACATAAGTTTATTTTGAACTTCTTGATTTTTCTGCATTTTAAGAACAACCTCTCTTTTCTTGGTGGCTACCTGGAAGTGAATCTCATCTCTTTCCTTCATGCTCTTAAGAATTTCTTGGATAATTTCCCTTAGCTTCTTTGTAAGCTCAACATTCATAGTACCAAAAAATTTATTTGCAGCTGTGATCATTTTATTCAGCCGGATATGAATGAGGCCGGAGTGAGATTCCAGGCTTTCTTCTATATTCTTGACCATGTCCTTGGTTGCTTCCTTCAAGTCATCCTTTGTGGTCAGATTTGGGAGAGAATCATTGGTTTGAGGATTGTTGAATGGTGGGGATTCTTTCTGAGACTGATCTTGCATGGAGTAGAGAACAAGATCAAGACTAAAATAGTCATTTGAGGAGGAGGATGGTATGTCTGATGGAGGGGTCTGAGTTTCAATGTTTGGACTATAGGGCTCTATGATATCTATTTGGGACTCTACGACTGGGCTAGAGTTAGGGATCGTAGAGATGGTGGTTTGTGGGAGCAAAATAAGGTTGGCTGTATTTGGTTCTTCTCTGTAACTAGGAATTGATTTACTGGATTGAGAATCACTTCCAACCATCGAGGGAATTCATGGAATTGACTAAATGATGATGATGGCAAGTGATTAACTCTGAAGTGAGTAGGGATAGATAATACCTCAAGTTTATCCTTTGAGGAAGGGGTGTTGGTAATCAACTTCTTTGCAAAGTGGAATCTCCCTGGGAATCCATGAGCCAGCACTTAGATGGCCGGATATTCTTTGAAACTCCAAAACATGTGATCCCACGAGTTGTTGATTTGGGCTTGATGGTATGGCATCATGGGTAGGTATGAGAACATCTGATTGTATAGGTAGCTTCTATACCCAACTCTGCCTACACCAGTGATCTGAAGATCATCATCATCTTTTTCCTCTCTTCTTTCTTCATTGGAGGACTCCATTATCTCAATGGGATCTTGATGATCTTTTACTAGTTCCTCTTCATTTCTGGCAGGAACATCTTCTTCTGCCATGGGGATATCTTGAGGCTCCCCCTCAACTGGAGAATTTTCTTGAGCTTCAACCATCTCCCCCTCAGCTGGTGTATATTCTATCATGAGAATTTCAGGGATCTCCCCCTCAGCTGGAGCACTGTCTTCTTGACTTGCTCTGGATAGTTCCTTCTTAGCAGCCATGCTCTTTGCTTCCTTCTTCAGCACCTTTTCATTTTCAAGAATGTACTTCTTGACCAGCTTTCTCCTTGCTTTGATGGGTTTAGCCACAACTTCAGGACTCTTTAGAATCTCAACTTTGTCCTGTTCAATAGCCACTATGCTTGAAACAGCTGCCTCTTTGTCTGCCATGCTAGGTCTGGTCTCCACAACCAGTAGAGACTCTACGATTGAGGTGACTGATGGCCTTTTGGACTTATGACCAACCTTGATCTTCTTCAGGATCTGGGATATGGTAGCCTGATCCTCATCTACTTCATCTTGTTGCTGCTTTCTCCTTAGCATCCTCAGAGTCTCTATATCAGAGGACTCTACTGGTATATCAGTAGTAGATCCTTGAGCCTCTTCCATCTGTCTAGCCCTTAGCTTCCTCTTGCCCTTGCTTTTTTCTAGTAAGGACAGAGGGTTCTTCTTTGTTGATTTCTTCTTCACCTTCGATCCCTGACCACAGACACGTTTCCTAGAAAGCCTGAGTTCTTCAGTTCCCCAGTTCTTCTACTGGATTCTGTCATCATTCGTACATATTCAGCAGAGTTCCTCTTCCTATTTTCAAACAACTGCTGGGTCATTCTTCGATTTGGGTTGATGGCTTCTCCCTCTTCATCCCCAATTTTGTCACCAAGTGCAGATTGCAGAATGATACACAAGAAATGCCCATATAGCATCTTCTGAGGGCTTTTTGATTTCTTCGAGTTTACTATCCACTTACCAATCTATTCGAGCAATATAGCTCCATAGTTGAGTTGTATACCATAATACATGGCAGTTATGAGCTTAAGTTGAGCTTCATTCACCGAGTCATGACCTGAGCTCTTGCAGCATATACATTTCCCAATAATATCGCCTAAAAATTGCAGTACTTTGGGAACTCCTTCTTCTTGTACCCCCTTCAGAGGGGTTTTCTTGTGATACATTTTCTTAGTCCCTTTTTGGAGTCTCACGGAATCTAAGTGTGGATGCCCTTCATTCTTGAGACCTAGGGCAAGATTGAAGTCCTCCGCCTTCAGTCTAATTTTTACTCCCCTTACTTTTGTAGTGATGGTGTTGTTCTTAAACATACCATTCTTGTAGAATTCCTGCACTAACTTGGGATATATCAGTGTGTCTTCGCCTAGAGCCTCTTGAGACCGCCTTCTTGAAAGCGCTTGTGGTCTTGTGAAATTTTGGTGGAGCAGTCTTGAACTCGTCAAAGCAGAGTCTGTAGCCTGAGATAACATTGGATGACACCATTGATTTTCTAACTGGAAGTGAGATTTGACTGAGCTTTCCTCTGAGTTAGGGCTTTTGCTTTGAGAGAGAGAGAGAATAAGAGAGAGATAATCTTTTGAACTTTAGATTTCAAAAATACGATTTCAACTTGTACTTGTAACTAATCTCTCTTCTTTTTCGCTTAGTGGGACAGGTGTCGACTTTTGCTTGGCTCTACGATTTTAACTGTTCAGGAATGTACTGATTTGCCCTTGGCTTCTTCAGAACTGAGGTGTCCTTAGGAAGACTACGATCGTTGAGGTAGTCTTATGTTCGTTGAAGTCATCCCACGATCGTCGAGTCCGCCCAAAGATTCGTTGAGTCCGTCCCTACGATCGTCGAGTCTGATCAATCATTCGTTGAGTCTGTCCTGTGATCGTCAAGTCTGTCCAGCATTCGTTGAGTCTGTCCTATGATCGTTGAGTCTGATCAATCATTCGTTGAGTCTATCCTGCGATCGTCGAGTCTGTCCAACATTCGCTAAGTCTGTCCTACGATTGTTGAGTCTGATCAATCATTCGTTGAGTCTGTCCTGCGATCGTCGAGTCTGTCCGAATCCTTGTGATGAGTTTTTGATAAAGCATTCTTTTAAGGCAGCTCAGGAAGGGCCAACCTCTTGGAGAGATTCAAGGGTTAGGTTTGTTCCTGAGGCACCTCTTAGAGAGATTGCCTTGTTTATAAAGTTTGTCAACACAGGGTGCAATTTTTGCTTTGTTGATGGGGCTTGTGTCATCGTTGAGTCTGCACTACGATGGTCGAGTCTTTGCTATAATCGTTGAGGTAGTTGTCTTTTCAGCTCTACGATCGTGAACTTTCCTTGATCATGTCTACGATTGTTTTTGTGTTCAGCCTTTGTATCTGTTATGGTTAACACAATCTAGAGCATATATCTCATGGTTGTAGATTTAGCATGCCTAGCTCACTTATTAACTTATTAAATCTGGATTCATCTAGTGGTTTTGTAAAAACATCAGCAAGTTAATTTTCAGTAGGGATGTATTGTAAAGATATAGTTCCATTTTTCACATGATCCCTAATGAAGTGATACCTTATTTCTGTATGCTTAGTCCTAGAATGCATAACAGGATTATGAGTTATTGCTATGGCACTTGTGTTATCACAGTGATTGGGAATAGATTTGAAATCAAACCCATAGTCAACTAGCTGATTTTTCATCCATAGAATCTCGAAACAAAGATTTTGCCAAAGAATGAATGTATTAAACTTGCGCAGTTGAAATGGACACTGAGTTTTGCTTTTTGCTAAACCAGGACACAAGTCTATTTCCTAGCAGTTGACAAGTGCCACTGGTACTCTTTCTATCTATTTTGCATCCTGCAAAAATCGAACACAATGTATCCTGTTAGTTCAAATGAGGATTCCTTGGGGTACCAAAGCCCCAAGTAAGGTGTACCCTTGAAATACCTGAAGATCCTCTTTACAGCAGATAAATGTGACTCTTTAGGGTTAGCTTAAAATCTAGCGCATATGCATGTTGCAAACATTATGTCTGGTCTACTTGCAGTTAGGTATAAAAGAGAACCTATCATACCTCTGTATTGAGTGATATCAATACTTTTACCTTTCTCATCCTTGTCAAGCTTGGTTGCAGGAGCAATTGGTGTTTTCATGGGAGAGGCTGATTCCATGCCATACTTTTTCAGTAAGTCCTTGATGTACTTGGCTTGGTTTATGAAAATTCGTCATCGACCGCTTCACTTTTGCGATCAAGGAAGAAATTCAGCTCACCCATCATGCTCATTTCAAACTTGCTCTGCATTAGCTTAGAGAATCTCTTGCATAACTTTTCGTCAGTAGAACCAAAGATAATATCATCAACATATATTTGAACTAGTAAGACTTTATCTTTATGCTTTCTAAGAAACAGTGTGGTATCTACTCTACCTCTAGTGAACCCATTTTCAATTAAGAAGTTAGTCAGTGTTTCATACCATGCTCTAGGTGCTTGTTTAAGGCCATATAAGGCTTTATCTAATCTATAGACATAATTGGAAAGAGATGGATTGATGAAACCTGGAGGTTGCTCTACATAGACTTCTTCTTGGAGTTCTCCATTTAGAAATGCACTCTTGACATCCATCTGAAAGACTTTGAACTTCATGTGGGCAGCAAAGGCAATAAAGATTCTGATGGTTTCTAGTCTGGAAATTGGTGCAAATGTCTCATTGTAGTCGATACCTTCTTCTTGAGAATAGCCCTTTGCCACTAATCTTGCCTTGTTTCTGGTTATGACCCCATCTTCATCCATATTGTTTCTGAAGACCCACTTAGTTCCTATCACAGGATGACTCTTTGGTCTTGGTACCAATCTCCATACTTGCTTTGTCCAAATTGGTTGAGTTCTTCCTGCATGGCTTCTATCCAACTGGAGTCTTCCATAGCATCTTCTATCTTCTTTGGCTCTATTTGTGATAGGAAGCTTAGATAAAAGCATTCATTCTATGTAGCAGCTCTTGTTTTGACTCTAGCACTCGGATCTCCAATGATTAGATCCTGAGTGTGATCTCTTGCCCATCTGTTATCGGTTGGGACATCTGTCCTGACGCCTTCCTGTCTTAAGTCTTCAAGGTCTATCTCTTCTTCTTGGAGTGGAGGCTCGCTGTCTGGCATTGACCTCTCTACGATTACATTCTCATGCTCTACTATTTCACTGTCTGGTACTACGCTCGTAGTGTTGAGCTCGACAACTTCATTCGTAGTGTCTGCACTATCGGTCGTAGTGTCTTGAGCACTGTTTTGTCTAAGTCAGTTTCATCAAAGATGATATGTATCGAGACTTCAACATTCAGTGTCTTCTAGTTGAACATTCTGTAAGCTTTGCTGTCTGTGGGATACCTAAGAAAGATCCCTTCGTCTAACTTGGGCTAGAACTTTGTCAGATACTGCTTTCCATTGTTGAGAATGTAGCATGCACAACCAAAGACATGGAAGTAGCTGACACTTGGCTTCCTTCCTTTCCATAGTTCGTAGGGCGTCTTCTTGATCGTAGAGTGAATTAATGATCTGTTCTGCGTGTAGCATGCAGTGTTGACAGATCCTGCCTTGAAATATTCAGGCAGATGTACTGCTGCAAGTAGAGTTCTCCCAGCCTCTATCAAAGTTCTGTTCTTTCTTTCAGCTACTCCATTTTGTTTAGGAGTTCGTGGAGCTGAGAAGTTATGACTGATCCCATTGTCTGTGGAGAACTGGTCCATTTTTGAGAAGTCAAATTCTTTGCCGTGATCACTTCTTATGGCCTTGATTTTCTCTCCTTTCTCGTTCATCACTAGTCTGAACATCTTGATTAATTGAGAGCTCGTTTCATCCTTTGAAGTTAAGAAGAATACCCATGTGAATCTGGTGTAGTCGTTGACTATAACTAGAGAGTATCTTTTTCCTCCAAGACTAGTTGTTGGAATTGGCCCAAATAGATCCATGTGAAGCAACTGCAGGGGCTTGTCGATAGAGTTGGCAGTTTTGCTTTTGAATGAGCTTCTGGTTTGCTTTCCAAGCTGACAAGCATTGCATGGCCTTTCTTTTACGAAGTTGTACTTTGGTAGGCCAGCTACGAGATCTTTTGATGCCAGTTTGGACATGCTCTTGAAGTTTAAGTGAGACAACCGTGTATGCCATAGCCAGCTCATTTCTTCAGATGCTTTTTCCAGAAAACATATTGTCTCATCTGAGCTTAGTTGACCAAGATCCACTATGTAGACATTTCCTTCTCTTGTCCCGATTAGCTTTACAACAGATGTCTTCAAATCTCTGACTTGACATTGGTTGTTGAGAAATGCCACTTGATGACCCTTGTCACAGAGTTGACTGATGCTTAGAAGGTTGTGTTACAGACCTTCTACATATGCTACCTTGCTGAAAGATACTGCACCATTGCCAGTAGAGCCATATCCTCTTGTCTTGCCCGAGCCGTTTGATAAGTGGGTTTTATACCTACTTATCCGGTATCTGTTACTTGAATTATTTGTTTAATATTATGTTTCTTAGTTACTTTCCATGCATTTTGTGTTCGTTTTGTAGATTATATGCTTGGGAGTTGAAATCACAAAGAATTGGTATAAAACGCAAAGAAAAGCAATCCGGACATCGTTTGGGCTTTTATTCTTAATTCATGTTCTTGGTTTGGAACTTGGATTACATTGTAGATCTTCTTCTTAGCTTTCCGGAACATCTTGAATCATCAAAATCGGAGTTCGGATGCAAGAGTTATGACATTTGTACCAACGGACGTTGAACGTCACTGTTTTGGGTGGCCATTTGCACAGCAGTCACTTCCAGCCCAATTTCAACCTTTATCCGTTCGTTATTTCTCAATTCGCAAAGAATGAAAGTTGAATATCTCGTCGATATCTTCGATTGGATAGGTGGAATGCCTCGTAACTCTTCCCAGATCAAACGTTATGGCCGTTTTCCCAAAGGACGTCAGAGTAGAAAATTTTCCATCACAAAACCGCCGCCGGGGTGGGCATACATGGTACAAAGCAGGCCCCTATCCCACCGGGGCGGGCCTAAAACAACCATAGAACCCTGCCGGGGTGGGGGTAGCCCAGAAAATGCGCAAAAAATGCGAATTTTGGTCCAATTTGAGTCCGGAAAGGATTGTTTCGATCCGATTGACACAAGGATTTCCAAGAGAACTTCCAAGAGGACTTAAAGACGTATGAAGAGACTTATAAAAGGAGGAGAATCACAAGGATTAGGGGAGATGATAGGCTAGTTTTGAGGATTCCATTAGATTAGATTATAGTAAATTAGATCAAAACCCTAGTTCTTATGGGATTGGGAGATTGAAGCAACTTGGAGACCATTGAAGATCAAGAGCAGGAGCTTGAGGAAGAAGGAGATTTGCTGACAACAGATTTATTCTTTACTCTACTCTTATTTTTATCTTTTAATGATTATTCAATTGTGGATTCTTAGTTTTAATTCAATAATAATGAACTAATTCTTTGTTTGAGATTACAATGGATCTTATTGTGTAGTTTATTTTAATATGCTTCACTATCAATTATTATGTTCTATTGTGAGGATTGTCTATTGTGATTTGGACTTAATTGTTTAATTGATTGGCCATCAATTACCGTGATAATCTATATGAACCCGAGGGATGAAATATTGATTTAGATCTTATCATGATAGCATGTGTCATGAATTTTGTCAATAGCAAATTTTTGATTATTGTTAAGGTAGATATACGCTTGATATCGCATGTAATCGGATAGAGGACTTATTCTTCAACCTTCTTCAATTGTAATTTACATAGAGATATAGTGGGTTAGTTGATTAAGGTGTTTAACGGATTTCTATCTTAATTATGGATTGACGTTAATATGGGTATTATGCATCGAGAGGTGGTTTTATATGCTTTAGTGTTCTTGATTAAAAATTCGGGATAAAGAATAATTGATGAGAAGTGTGTTAACTTAAATGAAGCAATAAGTGAAGTTGTGATCTTAAATCTCCGTTATCTTAATTTAACTAGTGGTAATTAGAATTAGTTTACTTATAAATTGAAATTCCTTCATTTAAATAAGATTGAGTTGGTTACGGGTTAGTACTTGGTGTTTTTTATTAAACAATTCCTCGTAGGAATGATACTCTACTTTCACTTTATTACTTGTTGAACACGTATACTTGCGTGTTGTGCGTATATAGATTTTACCCAACAAGTTTTTGGCGCCGTTGCCGGGGAATTAGTTTAATATTTTTTTACCAATATTAATTTCAATCAAATTAGTCTTAATTTAAACATTTTTATTTTTATTTTTAATTCTCTTCCTATATTTCTCTCTTTTCAGGTACCATGGATGACGTTGTGTATCAATGGCCATACACGAACATGACTCAACCAAGGGAAACGGGGATTGATAGAGTTAATGCATTTTCCGTAATGTCAGCACAGATTGAAGAACTATCGAAGAGGAAGTTGGACCTTTTTTGCAATTTCTACGGAGGCGAAGGATAGCGATTATGTGTGACTATCAGGTTGGCAACCATCAAAGTCATCAATGCACCGTCAGTTTTGAACTAGTACAATATAGTGGTGACTACTTTAATAACTATGTTGATCCTAACTATCACCAAGATTGGGGGTATCACCCGAATTTTTGATGGAGCTGTAATTATGATGACCAACATTACACTCAAAATCCATCATACACACCGGAATTTTCATGTCCACCTCTAGTGTCACAAGAGACAGATAATTCAAGGTTGGAGGAAATGTGGTCCAAGTTCGTAGCATCATATGAGGAGAGGAGGATTAATCAAGAGCGGTCAATGCAGAATCAAGAGATAACAATTCAAAATCTTACGGATCGGATAGAGCAAATGACTAAAGCCATAAGAAACCTTCCTCTAAACACTTGGCCTTATGACATGGATGACAAAATTGACGGAGAACCCGAACCAAATCTGCAACTGGATGAGCCACAAGATATAGGAAGTGTGGAGACAATTGGGGATAATTAAATAGAGGTACACAAAGATCTAAATGGGTCTCCACCAATGATCAAAGAGTCAGTCAGATTTGCAAAATCATGCCCATTTAGTAGTCATGTCACCTGCGAAGCTCTTGATGACATAAGAGCGAGTACAATTTTGGATCCATGGTGGGACGAGAAAGAGAAGATAGACGAAGAGCCCATTGCGTGTGACAAACTTCTATGCCCCAATGTGATCACATACACAATGGAGAAAACACCTAGCTGTGGGACGTTCTTGATTGAGATCATACCAAATCAGAGCATGCTAGGTGACTTGGAAGCGATAGCTATCACAATTGGGAACCTACCAAAAGCTACATTATTTCCAATGGATGGAGGGTTCCTCAATTACCGAAGAGGAATTGGATAGCGTTGACCAAACAAAGTCAGGCTGAAAGACTATAATTCAAGTGCTAACTGGGAGGCAACCCAGGAATAGAAGATCATTCCTTCAATTCTCCTATAAACAGAAGATCATTCCTTCAGTATTTCTTACGAATTCACTGAAACTTTAGAGAGAGAAATTATAGAGAAACTATAGAAAAGTATTCTGCTACTTCCCTATTCTTATATCCAGTTTCTTTTACGGTAAGAGGTATTATTTCTTTTGTATTCATGAAGAGAACTTTTGTTATTCCATTATTTATTATTACATTGGAATAACTTTGTATCGTGAGCTACCCTATACTTGGTGAAATTCTTACATTATTCCATTCGTTATTATTGAATTTGAATATCACGTCTGCATGCTTTTTACATTGGGACTGATTTAAATCTTTATTATTACATTGGAATATCACATGCATGCTTTTCACGGGACACTGGTTCCGTTAATTATTATTACATTGGAATAACTCGCTGTGTGGTCTATCGCATGACTGAAGATTTCTTTTGTTATTCCATTCCTTATTATACTCAGTTGGTTAAAGTTTTGACTTCTATACTCCATGAAATTAGTGGAATATTCTTGATATTTGCGCTTCATCCAGTATCTTTTCATGGAAATATTCTTCTGAGCATTCTTGAATTTTACTGCACAAAGCAATATCATGTTGACAACTTGGACGTTATTAGTTCCTGAATAAATTAATTCTTGAACTTGTTTTATTGTATTCTTATATCATTGTCATCATCCTCATGTTTATATTTTTTTGAAAGTCATCTGTGCCCTGTAGTGCATAGATGGACTTGGTATGATTATGACCAGGGATTATTCGGTATAATCATGACCGTAATGTTACAAATGATTTGGGAAAAGTCCTCATTGGCCTGTAGTGCATTGATGGACAGTTGTTGGCATGATCATGACCATTGATGAATACACGAATGTCCTTGGCCCGTAGTGCATGGATAATTTGTGGTCGTGATACTAAAGAATATCCTTGGCCGTAGTGCAGGGGTGATTCGGTGATGTGAATTATTTATTAAGATGAGTCCCAACGATAAAAGTGATGAAAAACCTTTTAAATCATAAAAGATAGTAGATTTTATTCTCTACTTGACTCTTTTAATGGATTGCTTGTTCCGCTGCAGTTAAACTTGGTGTTGTTATATTTTATCAGTTTAACACTGTTGAAGGCTAATGATAATTTATTCTGCATTATCTTAGTCATAATATTTCTTACTGGGCTAGTTGAGCTCGCCCTTTCTTTCTTTGTTTCTTGAGGAAATGAGAAGCGTAATTGGGACGAGCGAGTCGGGAGCGGAGTGATGGTGGGATGATAGTATTAGCTAGTAGTCCTCACTATTCTGTTAAATAGTGTGACAATAAATGTAATGAGGACTTATTCTGAGAGTGGTTATTGTCTAGAAGACAATATTTGTATTTAAACTCACAACTCTCTTGTTGTATAATTAAGATTGTATTTATATTTTGTACCATATATTTGACGACTCAGAATAGGTGATGTATACCTATTTTGGGGGCATCACAGTTGGTATCAAAGCTTAGGGATATGATCCCTGGCTAAGATGTGAGACTAGAACTAGGAGGGGAGGCGGGAATTCCTTCTAATAATATGACCTACTTAAATTTATTTGGTATTTAATTGGTTGGTCAGAGTTTAGAGATAATATGTTACATGTCAACTAACCCTTGTTTTGTGGCAGTATCTGAAAATGACATCCGAGAATGTTGAGAATAACAATGGAGCACAGGAGACCGTTGAGTCTCCACATATCAATAATCAGGAGAATGTGCATCAGGAAGGCGACAATCCTCATGCAAAAAACAACACTTACCAAATGATTAATGATGGATTGTTCAGAGGCTTTATGCAATTCATGCAACATCAGGCGAGAGCGGCTCCTGTCCAAAATGTAGGTGGAAACACTGGAAACTCTCGGACGGTCACCGCTAAACAGTTCAAGGAGCTGGGACCACCGGAGTTTATTGGAGAGCCAAAACCACTTAAGGCGAAAGCATGGATAAAGCAGATCACCAAGATATTTGATGTCTTGGGATGCTCCAAGGAGCAAAAGGTTCCCTTCGCCACCTTCATGTTTCCTGAAGAGGCAGATTACTGGTGGGAATCTATAAAACATATCCAGCCTGACGCACTCAAGATGTCTTGGGAGATGTTCCAAGAGCTATTCAATGACAAGTACTTTCCCGAGAGTATTCGTCACATGAAAGAGGTGGAGTTTATCAATTTGGAACAAAATAATATGACCGTGTAGCAATACGAGGCTAAATTTGCGGAGTTATCCCGGTTTACATCCCATTTGGTCGACAATGAGGAGCGAATAACGCGAATGTTTTTAAGAGGTTTGAAACTAGAGATACGTCAATATCTTATTTCTCATAAACTGTGTTTGTACTCAGATGTTGTAAATAGGGCTCAATTATTGGAGCGCGGTAACGAGTCAACGCAACCAAGAGAAATCAGTCGGCAACATGAAAATACCAGTGGTATCAGTCATCGAAGCGGTGACAACAAACGTGGAGGGAATCAACATGCTAGAAATGGTAACCACTTCGGTGGTAATCATGGCCAAGACAGTAAAAATGGACATTTCAAGAAAAGGAGATTCAACAATGATGAAAAGACGTCAGCACCAGCAACCAAGGTTAAGGAAGGAGAACGACCACCTATCATATACTTCAAATGCAGAGGGGAGACACATATCAGTCCAAACTGCGCGATGTCATCCAAAGCGTGTTATAATTGTGGAAGAGAAGGTCACCTATCCCGATTTTATCGTTCACCGAAGACAAGTTCAGCTAGGATGGAGGCACCAAAGGCCGTCCCAAAAAGGTTAAAGCCAGTGGTGCAAGGGAGAGCATTTGTCGTGACCTCCCAGAAAGTAAGGAACCCGAACGAGGTCATCACGGGTAAGCTTATCATAAACTTTAGCGAAGTCTATACCTTATTTGATACCGGTTCTACCCATTCTTTTATTTCTCCTACTTGCACTCAACGATTAAATTTGACTCGGAGAAATTAGATTTTGACTTATCTGTTGAAACTCCGTTGGGAGAAACCTTCATTACATTCCACTGTTTATAAGTCTTGTTTAGTTCAAATTGGCACCTGCACGTTACCTGTCGATCTTATTTCTTTAAAAATACTTGCATTTGATGTGATTCTAGGGATTGATTGGTTAACTACACATCATGCAAAAATTGATTGTTTTTGTAAGGTTGCTAGCTTTCATATTCCTAACCAACCTATTATGGGAATTCAAGCAACCAAACCATTAAAATCAATCATTGTCATCTCAAGCCATAAAGCTATTCGTTTATTGAAAAACGGATGTCAAGCTTTCTTAGCTCATGTCACGGATCTAAACCAAAATACGTCAGTTTTGAATGATATTTCTATTGTTAATGAATTTCATGACGTATTCCCTGAAGAACTTCCTGGCCTACCCCCAACGCGTGAAATTGAATTTTTTATCGACCTTGAACCCGGTACAAAACCCATTTCCAAAGCCCCATATCGAATGGCTCCTATTGAACTTCAGGAATTAAAGACCCAACTGCAGGAATTGTTAGACATTGGCTTTATTCGTCCAAGTACTTCTCCTTGGGGTGCTCCTGTTCTATAAATGAAAAATAAAAACGGGATTATGCGACTTTGTATTGATTATCGGGAGTTGAATCATGTCACCATCAAAAATAGGTACCCATTGCCACGTATTGATGACCTGTTTGACTAGTTACAAGGCGTCAAATTCTTTTCAAAAATTGATCTTCGTTCCAGATATCACCAATTAAAGATTAGAACCGATGACATTCCAAAGACGGCTTTTAGAATTCGGTACGGGCATTATGAATTCCTAGTCATGTCCTTTGGATTGACTAATGCTCCTGCTGCCTTCATGGATATGATGAACCGAGTATTCAAGGAATATTTGGATCACTTTGTGGTCGTCTTTATTGATGACATCCTTATTTATTCCAAAAGCTGTGAAGATCATGAGCAACACTTGAGGCTGATACTCCAAAAGCTTCGTGAATATAGGCTTTATGCAAAGTTGAAGAAATGTGAGTTCTGGCTTGAGGAGGTAGCATTCCTTGGGCACGTAGTATCAAGTCATGGAATATCCGTTAACCCAGCAAAGATTGAAGATGTTCAAAGCTGGGAGCAACCTAAATCAGTGATCAAAATACGTAGCTTTCTCGGCCTAGCTGGTTATTATCGGAGATTCGTGGAAGGATTTTCTTGAATCGCTACTCCATTAACTCAGCTGACTCAGAAAGATACAAAGTTCGGTTGGAACGAGGAATGTGAGAAGAGTTTTCAAGAACTCAAGAGGAGACTCATTTCAAAGACTATTACGACAATACCATTTGGCTCGGAGGATTTGTCATCTCTGGTGATGCTTGAGCAAAGGGTTGGGATGTGTTCTCATAAACATAGGAAAGTCATAGCCTATGCCTCTCGACAACTCAAAGAATATGAGAGGAATTATCCTACCCATGATCTAGAGTTGGCAGCTGTTGTCTTCGCACTAAAGATTTGGAGGCATTACTTGTATGGGGAGAAAGTGGAGATCTTTACGGATCATAAAAGCCTCAAATATTTCTTCACTCAAAAGGAACTCAACATGCGACAACGACGTTGGCTTGAACTGTTAAAAGATTATGATCATACAATCCAATACCATCTTGGAAAAAGCGAACATGGTAGGCGGCGCATTGAGTAGAAGATCATATATGCTACTACGAAAGTGCGATATTGTCAGTCATAAAGGCCCATTTTGTGTGACTTGCAAAGGATGGAGATAGAGATAAAGACTCCAGGGATCCACGTGATGATGGCGAATATATGAGTAGAACCGACTTTAATTGATAAAGTTAAAGCTACTAAAGTTACAGATCTGGAGCTGATGCGTATGAGGAAGAAAGTGCAAGAAGGTGCTATGCCGGAAGCAAGAATCGATGAAGAAGGAATACTTCGAGTTAACTCTAGACTTTGTGTTCCTAACGACCCTAATTTAAAGTATAAAATCATGATGGAGGCGCACAACACACCGTTTGCAATCCATCCTGGGAGTACCAAAATGTATCAATATATTTGTCATACATTTTGGTGGAGCAATATGAAGAGAGAGATAGCGCTGTTTATCTCAAGGTGTCTAACTTGTCAACGAGTTAAAGCGGAGCATCAAGTACCAAAAGGTCAATTGCAACCACTTAAAATTTTAGAATGGAAGTGGGAGCACATTACCATGGATTTCGTTACAGGTCTTCCTAAGGTTTCTCAAGGTATAGATGCGATTTGGGTCATTGTTGATAGATTAACCAAGTTTGTTCATTTCTTACCGATACGAGAAACTTATACACTTGAACGTCTTGCTCGTATGTACATAAATGAGATTGTAAGACTGCATGGTATGCAAGTATCCATAGTTTCTGATCGAGACCCAAGATTCACTTCACGATTTTGGATTAGTTTGCAAAAAGCTATGGGCACGAATTTACGATTTAGTTCCGCATATCATCCTCAGACGGACGGACAGTCGGAGAGGACTATTCAAACTCTTGAAGATTTATTAAGACTATGTGTCCTTGACTTCAAGGGAAGTTGGGATAAGTTTTTACCGTTAGTGGAGTTTTCCTATAACAACAGTTATCAAGCAAGCATTGGCATGGCTCCATTCGAGGCGTTGTATGGAAGAAAGTGTCGTTCTCCAGTATGCTGGGATGAGGTGGGTGAAGCAACGTTGTTGGGACCGGAGTTGGTACGTATGACTACGGAAAAGATTCAAACGATCTGACAACGTATAAAAACCTCACAAGATCGACAAAAAAGTTATGCTGATCTTCATCGAAAGGACATGGAATTCGATATAGGAGATCATGTGTTGTTACGTGTTGCTCTATGGAAAGGAGTTATGAGATTTGGAAAGAGAGGAAAGCTCAATCCTCGATTCATTGGCCCATTTTTAATCCTCGATCGAGTAGGAATTGTGGCCTATAGACTCGCTTTACCGCCAAGTATGTCTCGTGTTCATAACGTTTTTCACATATCTATGTTACGTAAATATGTGAAAGACCCGCACGACATTATTGAGTTAGCGGAAGATTTAACGTATGAAGAGGTTCCTATTCAAATCTTGGATAAGAAGGAACATATTCTACGCTCCAAGGTTATACATCAAGTCAAAGTTTTGTGGAGAAACCACGATGTTGAGGAAATGACCTGGGAGTTAGAATCTGAAATGAAATCAAGGTATCCTTACCTCTTCGACATACCAGGTACGTACCCTAATTTTGAGGGCGAAATTTCATAAGAAGGGGAGGTTGTAAGACCCCAACTTTTATAAATAAAGATGAATTTTTTATAAATATCATTTTTGAATATTATGGAATGAATTTGATATAATGTTATAATTGTGGGTAATATTTATAAATTTTGCAAAGTACGCAAGTTGTTATATAATATTCGATTGGTTGGGGAATATTCGTTTTAACAGGGAATATTCGTACAATGGCACAATAATTGGTGGACCCCACAACGGAATTATTATCGGATTGAGAGAACGACAAAAATACTTTATGAAAATAACGGTGGAAGTTTTACCGTTAACTGTTGAAACACCGGTGTTGTTAAAAAAATACGATAATGGCGTAGTTACTTGCGAGTGTACACGGTATTGATTATTGATGCTTACGTGAGAAGTCACTCAGTTTTGTTCAATTATTGTTACAGTAAATTCTGCATAGTATCTCACGTTATTTGATTCAATTATTGTCAATATTTTATAATCAATAATAGAGATGACAAAGTTATTAATATTATTATTTTCAATAATAACGATGTCTAGAAGTTCTGTCAAGGAGATGTTTGGTCACCTAATTGCGCCCCAATGGGGAGAAATCCTTATTGGAAAGCCCCCTCTTTCCAGGGAACGACCTGGTCGATTAATATTGTGAATTATAATATTGGTGATAAATGTTGTTAAAAATATTGAGGAAAATTATATATATATAATATTATGTGTGGTGAGTGGAATATATATAATATTATGTGTGGTGAGTGGAATATATATATAATATTATGTGTGTGTGAGTGGAAAATGGCGGAAAAGTGGAAATGGTGGGATGGGAATTAGTATTATATATGGCATTAATTGTAAAGGGTGGGGAAGTGATGTGAGACAGATGATGTATTTTTCAAATCAATTTGTGGCTATATGTATATTATATATATATATATATATATAATTGTATAGCATATGGGTGGGAAATGGTAGTCCTAGTAGATAAAATTTGGCAGGTTATGGATTGATTTGTCAAGCTTGAATGTTATTGGCCAATTTTTTTCAATCATGCAGCATGAGTGGCAACTTGTAAATTATGGAGCATTTTAATTGGTCAAGGCTTTTAAAGTGGCATGTGTTCATTTTTTTCATTGTGACTCTTTGAAAAAGATTCTTGATGCGTTGGATCGATTGGAGCCGTGAATCGACCAAATGATTTTATCCGAATTCCTCTTTATGCAGTCAATAGTATCCTTCAATTCTCCTATAAATAGAAGCTCATTCCTTCATTATTTCTCACGAATTCACTTAAACTTTAGAGAGAGAAATTATAGAGAAACTATAGAAAAGTATTCTGCTACTTCCCTATTCTTATATCCAGTTTCTTTTATGGTAATGGGTATTATTTCTTTTGTATTCATGAAGAGAACTTTGTTATTCCATTATTTATTATTCTGTTGCAATAACCTGTATACGCGGGCTACCATATACTTGGTGAAATTCTTCTGTTATTCCATTCGTTATTATTACATTTGAATATCCCGTCATGCATGCGTTTTTCATGGGACCGATTAAAATCTTTATTATTCTATTGGAATATCTCAGATATATGCGTTTTCTGTGGGACACGATTCCGTCTTTATTATTACATTGGAATATCACATGCATGTGTTTTACGTGGACTGATTCCGTCTTTATTATTCTATTGGAATATCCTCATGCATGCATCATGCCGGACGATTAAATCTTTATTATTACATTGGAATATATCGTCATGCATGCGTTTCTGTACTGGACTGATTTCATCTTTATTATTATTCGTTGGAATATCATCATGCTCATGTGTGTTTTCTGTGGGACTGGTTAGATTAATTATTATTACATTGGAATAACTCGCCTATGTGGTCTATCGCATGCCTGGTGATTTCTTTTGTTATTCCATTCCTTATTATACTCAGTTGGTTAAAGTTTTGACTTCTATACTCCATGAAATTAGTGGAATATTCTTGATATTTGCGCTTCATCCAGTATCTTTTCATGGAAATATTCTTCTGAACATTCTTGAATTTTACTGCACAAAGCAGTATCATGTTGACAACTTGGACGTTATTAGTTCTTGAATAAATTAATTCTTGAACTTGTTTTATTGAATTCTTATATCATTGTCATCATCCTCATGTTTATATTTTTTTGAAAGTCATCTGTGGCATGTAGTGCATAGATGGACTTGGTATGACTAGGGATTATTCGGTATAATCATAATCGTAATGTTACAAATGATGTGGTAAAAGTCTTCATTGGCCCGTAGTTCATTGATGGACAGTTGTTGGCATGATCATGACCATTGATGAATACACGAATGTCCTTGGCCCGTAGTGCATGGATAATTTGTGGTCGTGATACTAAATAATATCCTTGGCCGCAGTGCAGGGGTGATTCGGTGATGTGAATTTTTTATTAAGCTGAGTCCCAGCGATAAAAGTGATGAAAAACCTTTTAAATCATAAAAGATAGTAGATTTTATTCTTTACTTGACTCTTTTAATGGATTGCTTGTTCCGCTGTAATTAAACTTGGTGTTGTTATATTTTATCAGTTTAACACTGTTGAAGGCTAATGATAATTTATTCTGCATTATCTTAGTCATAATATTTCTTCTTTGGGCTAGTTGAGCTCACCCTTTCTTTCTTTATTCTCTTTAGGAAATGAGAGCGTGGTATTTGAGACGAGTCGGGGAGCGGAGTGATGGTCCTGGGATGATAGTATTAGCTAGTAGTCCTCACTATTCTATTAAATAGTGTGACAATAAATGTAATGAGGACTTATTCTGAGAGTGGTTATTGTCTAGAATACAGTATTTGTATTTAAACTCACAGCTCTCTTGTTGTATAATTAAGATTGTATTTATATTTTGTACCATGTATTTGACGACTCAGAATATGTGATGTATACCTATTTTGGGGGCGTCACAGATACTTTACGTTTCCAAGAGCACACTACGATCGTTGACTTATAAACTCCATGTTTCCTTCAGCAGACTATGATCGTTGAGATGGCTCGGCAAACGTTGGGACCACTCTACTATTTCCAACAAGTCCTTTCAAGGCAGGCACACTACGATCTTTGAAGCTCTACGTTTCTGCCTTAACTTCTGCAATGTTGATCAAATGATACACTACGATTTCCTCGAAGCCTATCTATTACATCTCAAGATCAACCCAACAGCTTTGATCTTTCTATCCATACATTATATTACAGAATGATACACGTTAAGATCTTAAATCAACCTAACAAATTTGATCTACCACTAAGTCTTTGTACATATCTTACTTGGAAATACTTTTCAAATAATCATGAGCATATACATTAAAACATCAAATCATAATATGCATTCTCCCAACAGACCTGATTTTGATCAGTCATATTCTGGAGAAGGTCACTGTAAGACAGTGAAAAACATCTTAAAGTACTTAACCGACACTAAGGATGTGATTAAAATTTATGGTTGGTCTAAATTAAAACTAGAGGGCTTAACAGACTTAAGTTTTTCAGACAAACCAAGACGACATAAAATCCATTTTAAGGTAAGGCGTTACCTTGAACGATGGTGCAGTGAATTGGAAAGGTTTCAAACAGTAAAGAGTTGTTGGTTTAGTGATAAAGACAAAGTATATAGCTATAAATGAAGCTGCAAGTTGATTGTTTGGATGAAAAGTTCATTACAGAACTAGGAATAGTTCCTAAGTCTCATCTTGGATCTAAACATGTGTTGCAGCACTTTCATTTGATTAAAAAATTATTGAAAGATGGGAAATCACTATAGAGATATTGGACTCTCAAGAACAACATTACATATCCATTTATTGAAGCTTATCCAACAGCAGGATAATCGTCACTTAGAGAAGAAGAGTATGAGATACCATGACGATTGACTTTAGTGCAAGTGGGAGATTGAAAGTAGTATGCATACAAGCCAATCATGTTTGACGATAAAGCATATACTTTGAAACAATCTTATTCATTTATTAATAAAAAGTATTAATTTATTAAAGGCTTTTAATTATCTACATGATGTTGTTTTATAATATGTGATAAACCCATAGTTTTAAGCACTGCTTTTAGAATAATGATGATGATCATTCTAATGAGATCTAAATTCTTAGAAAGCTTAAAACTAAAATAGTTCTCAATCGTTGGATTACTAAATTGGGGATTAATAAATTCGGATAGATTGGTACATACGTTGCTTGCTCATTGAATGAGGATGATTGATCTCATGATCATTTGTGTGGAGACACTAAAGCAAGTATGTAGGTGCTTATTAGAGAATAAGTTCATCGAACGCATTGGCTCGCTAAGGAATACCTAATGGAGTTTTACTTTTTTGTCAATAGGAATTCCTGTAGTGATAGTAGTACAAGTGATCCTTGGACTTGAGATCATCATAGTATCTTATGTATGATGAGTTATACTTTGACTTATTCCTTAAGACCCTTAGGGTATATCAAAGGGTATGTTTGGGTATAATAAATTGTACATAGAGATAATCTATGATCAATAAAGAATCTACCGCTTCTAGTAAAAGAAGAGAAATGTCCTATGTTATTCGATAAATGACATCCCAGTAGTCCTTGGCCAAGGCAGAATGAAATTAGAAAGGAGTTTCTAATTTGCATTATTTGGACTTGTGCATTTAAAAATCGAAATACATATAATTAAATAAAATAAGACTTGACAGTAATTCCATGTCTTATATTTAATTGGGACATTGTATGGTGGAAAGATTGAATTGTACGGTAACTATTTATTCAATGTTTCTTTTATGATTAATGTTGAAATCTATGTTATCTGGAAAGTCGTTGATCGCTAGGGATGCTTATCCCTATTGTAGAATAAATATTATTTATTTAAATAAATTAATATTTTAAGTTATTTATTTAAATAAGATTAGAATTGTTCTAATTGATTTATTTACAACCGATTTAATATAGAGAACCTAAAGGGTCACACCATAAAAGGAAGAATAATTATTTAAGAAGTTAATGGCATAATCGTAATAATAAGTTAAGTATATTTAATTTAATCTATGGTGATAGAATAAATTAAATAGCTTAATATTTATTATTTAATATTTTAGAAATATTAAATATAAATTAATAAGAGGAGTCTTATTATTATTATTACTATTATTATTATTTAATTCCTAAAGGAGTTTGAGAATTAATTAATAAAAGTACTCTCATATATCCTAATTAGATTAGGAGGCTAATTAATTAAAAGAGTTTAATTAATTATCTCTAATAAGATTAGGGAGCTTAATTAATTAAATGAATTTAATTAAATAAAATAAAACTCAATTCCTTAATTGTTAAGAAGGGTTTCGTACATCTATAAATAAGAGGAGTCTTATTATGGGTGTAGGGGTTAGAGTTGTTGTTGGCTTTTTGACAACATAGGTAATTTCAATAGTTGGGAGAGTACACTCCTTTTCTATGAGAGATAGAAAATTAGGGTTTTGCCAAATACCCATCTTCTTGAATCTTTATTCTTCTTGGTGGATCACCTCTAGAGGCCAAACACTTGGGTGGCTAATGTTGATCAAAGGAAGGAACCAAACCCGGTGGATTCATGTTGAACGCGAAAAGATTTGGAGGTGAACTTGTACCTGAGGAAGCTCGGATCTTCAAGGGTATGATTCTTGTCCTTCATATTTTCGTTTAATTAATAATTGTGCATAAAGGGTGATCCGGGTATATGGTTTGTAAAATTTTAAACTCTGATTTTTCACGCTTCCGCATATTTTATGCTATTTGATTGCGTTCATGAATATTACAAACCTAACAGTGGTATTAACGCCAAACCTTTATGAGAATTATTAATTGTTTTAATTTGATATGTATATTGATATGTGTTTAGAACAATTTAATTGGGCATAATTTTGTTGTATAAAATTTACTTAAAAAAAAGAATTCACGGATCACGTTAATCTTGCAAAAAGATTTCGTTTTGGAAGACTTAATGTTATACGGTTTTATATGATTCTGGACATGCATTTAAAAGGGATCAATGTATGCTTCAGGGAAAAAGATCACATGGTAATATTATATATATATATATATTAGTAATATATATAAGGGTGATTCCTTTTAAAAAAACGTACACGTGAATTTTTTAAAAGTTTCTGGTGATATTTTTTTTTAAAGAGTCACAAGAGTCATGGATTCAGGTGATTCACTTGGAAATAAAGGACCCATCCTGTATTATCAAAGACATATAATATATAATAGTTATATTATACATATATATACCATAATATATATTCAGTGGCGGAACCAGAACAAAATTTAAGGGAGTACAAAATTTGAGGGCGGTTACCGGAGGTCCGGAGCAACGACGCGTAGGTTGTAGCGGCGAGGAAGCGAAGTTAAAGTCTATGAGTTTGATTTTGACCCAAAGTGAAAAAAATAGAAAGTATATTAGCGGAGTTAAGGTCCTTGGTCTTAATGTAGAAACAGATCAATCGAGGAAAAGAAAAAGGAGTCAAGATCACTATTTACTTCGGAATCACTCTCAATTTCTTCACCATCAATCAAGTATTTATCCATAATCAAGTATAAATAAAAACATCAATTGCTAATCAATAATTTCATCAATTTAAACATTTCATAACAATTTCAGCATTTATCAATTCAATTATTCAAACATTTCATCATAATTTCATCAATTAACCTAATCAATTAAATTCCCAATTACATAATAATTTTCAGTTTAATTCTTTTACCACCCTTATTTACAACCTGCAAAATTCTCAAGTACTCCGTGTACTAATTCCCAAGAAACGTCAATACTCATCACTGTATTGATTAATTGATCAAAATAAATTTTATATTAATCACTCCTTGAAACCAATTTAATCAGCTCTTTCCGTTTTAAAATTTTAAATATATTATTAAAATAACTAGATAATATTGACATGTAAATTATATTCCATCCATTCAATTACAATTAGGTATAGTAGTTTTTTTAATGTTATTTTATAGTACAAAATTAAAATATATTTTTAATTTTTAAAAATAATGAAAAGAACAATGTTTCTAAACAAGTACCTCTTTTTATAGTACCAATGAAAAGAACAATGATTATTCTTCTCATAGTAACTCTCACGCTAGTACCTCTTTTTCATTTGATCTCTCTGCTTGTAGAAGGATCCAGAGCTTGATGAATCAAGCGAGTTTCTACTATCTTGAGCTTCTCTCCTCGTCCTCCTAAACAAGCTTCTACTATCTTCGCCTACTTCTATTTCATTGCTCATGCTATTGTGGCACACACTGCCGTATTGGTCGCCTCGTCATTGGCCTTTGGCCCGCCTCGCCCCCCCTCACCTCACGACCGATGACGATCTCAGAGGCGAGATGCCTACTTTAGCCTAGTTACGCCTTTGTATATATTATGTATATGTAATATATATTTTAATAATTATATAATTAAAATAAAAAAGTTTATTTTAATCTTAAAATAAAAAGTTTATTTTAATATTAAAATAAAAGAGTTTATTTTAATTTTAAAATTGGATTTCATGTTAACTAATTAGAGTTGGAATTAGATTCCATGATAACTAATTGGAGTTGAAATTGGATTCCATGTTTCCTAAAATAAAGGAGTTTATTTAGATATGAAATAAGATTTCATATTATTCAAAATAAAAGAGTTTATTTGTGAATAGGAGAGAGAATCCTAATTTCCTTAAATAAAAGAGTTTATTTAGATATGAAATAAGATTTCATATTATTCAAAATAAAAAAGTTTATTTGTGAATAGGAAAGAGAATCTGTGTTTCCTTTAATAAAGAATTTTTTTTTTGAATTGGATTCCATAATTAATTAAAATAAATGAGTTTATTTTGATTAAAGATTTTGATTAAAATAAAATAGTTTATTTTATTCAAAATTGGATAAATTAAAATAAAATAAAGAATCTACCGCTTTTAGTAAAAGAAGAGAAATGTCCTATGTTATTCGATAAATGACATCCCAAAGAGTCCTTGGTTAAAAGCGAATGAAATTAGAAAGGAGTTTCTAATTTGCATTATTTGGAGTTGTGCATTTAAGAGTCGAAATACATATAATTAAATAAAATAAGACTTGTGATAATTCCATGTCTTATATTTAATTGGGACATTGTATGGTGGAAAGATTGAATATACGGTAACTATTTATTCAAAGGTTCTTTTATGATTAATGTTGAAATCTATATTATCCGGAAAGTCGTTGATCGCTAGGGAGGCTTATCCTATTGTAGAATAAATATTATTTATTTAAATAAATTAATATTTTAATTATTTATTTAAATAAGATTAGAATTGTTCTAATTGATTTATTCACAACAGGGTTTAATATGGAGAACCTAAAGGGTCACACCATAAAAGGAAGAATAATTATTTAAGAAGTTAATGGCATAATTGTAATAATAAGTTAAGTATATTTAATTTAATCTATGGTGATAGAATAAATTAAATAGCTTAATATTTATTATATAATATTTTGGAAATATTAAATATAAATTAATAAGAGGAGTCTTATTATTATTATTACTATTATTATTATTATTTAATTCCTAAAGGAGTTTAGGAATTAATTAATAAAAGTACTCTCATATATCCTAATTAGATTAGGAGGCTAATTAATTAAAAGAGTTTAATTAATTATCTCTAATAAGATTAGGGAGCTTAATTAATTAAAGGAATTTAATTAATTAAAATAAAATCCAATTCCTTAATTGTTAAGGAGGGTTTCGTACATCTATAAATAAGAGGAGTCTTATTATGGGTGTAGGGGTTAGAGTTGTTGTTGGCTTTTTGACAATATACGTAATTCCAATAGTTGGGAGAGTACGCTCCTTTTCTATGAGAGATAGAAAATTAGGGTTTTGCCAAATACCCATTTTCTTGAATCTTTATTCTTTCTTGGTGGATCACCTCTAGAGGCCAAACACTTGGGTGGCTAATGTTGATCAAAGGAAGGAACCAATCCCGATGGATTCAAGTTGAACGCGAAAAGATTTGGAGGTGAACTTGTACCCGAGGAAGCTCAGATCTTCAAGGGTTTGATTCTTTTCCTTCATATTTTCATTTAATTAATAATTGTGCATAAAAGGTGATCCGGGTATATGGTTTGTAAAATTTTAAACTCTGATTTTTCACGCTTCAACATATTTTATGCAATTTGATTGCATTCATGAATATTACAAACCTAACATTTGGATGTAAAACGAATAAGTTATGAAGCCCGGAGTTTCATTGAGAAAACATACTATTTTTCACCAACTAGTGCACAGGGGCGGGTATAATAATCCGAATCTAAATTAGGATTATTAATAAATTGAGAATGTTAATTATAATTGTAAATTATAAATTACTGTATGGTTATGATACAATAATTAAATTAGGACTTGGTAAGATTTGATATGGGGAAGAGACCCTAAAAAGTAAATAAGAAAACCTTAATCAGAGCTTTGATTTTGTGAATGGAAACCCCCAACCCTAAATTGAGTTATAAATAGAAATTAAATTAGAATTATTAATTATTATTTTTTTCCATGATTAATATTAAGCATGGCTAATTAGAGTTTTATTAGGTGTACTTATCATGATTAACCTTAATTAAGGATTTGATAACTTTAATGCTCAACTAGTAAACCCTAATTGTACACTAACTAAACTCTAATCCTTGATTTGTCAAACCCTAATGACCAAGGACATAATAAATAAAAATTTAAAATATATAAATATGTGAATTGGCTAAATCAACTTCAAAGTTGATTGGGAAGTTACTAAAGTACCCTTAGTATAAGGGAAATGAATAAATTGCCCTTTATCCTCCAAAATATGTTGATAAGACCTGTGACAACCCGAGAATTTAGAAAATTTTTAAAATTTTAATTAATTGATTTAAGGTTCAAAATTAGAACCTAGACATAAAATACGTGTATGCGCTTGATATTTTTGAAGGAATTTTGAGGATTTCAAAATTCTGTGAAGGAGTTAGGTGAATTATTCAGGATTAAGTGTATATGTGAATATGTTCTGTGTATATGGTCATTTATGTGTTCAGAATGTGGTTAACGGTCAAGGGTTGACCAGATAAACGATATTTGTAACAAACCCTAGTTATATATTAAGAACGTCAACGTTCGGTTAGAAAATTCTTACGATTAACAAGAAACCCTAGAAACCGGTTCTGAAACCCTAATTTCGGTACCGGGTATTCAAAACCCTAATTCAGAAATTGGAAACCCTAAATTGGGAACTTAATGGCGTAAGTGTAAATAAATATAAGATTAATTAGGGTTAATCCTAACAAATTAGTTAGAAAACCCTAATTTCAAAATTTAAAACCCTAATTTTTGGTTTAGGAACCCTAATTTATAATTAGGGAAAACCTAAGTGTTAATTTAATAATTTTAATGTTAATTAGGAAACATTAATCCTAATTTTCAAGTTATAGTAATTAGAAAACCCTAATCTAATTACGAAATCTAATTTCTAAATTAGAAAATTATTTTTATTAGAAACCCTAATTTTTGGGTTGTAAACACTAATGCACGATTATGAAACCTAATTGCTAATTTAGAAAATTTTAATTAGGAAATACTGATCCTAATTAGCAAGATTTAAATTATGATTAAGAAATTTTAATATAATTAGAAAATTCTAATAATAATTTAAAAATATTAATTTTTAATTTTAAAAACCTAATTTGGAAATTCTAGAAATTATTTTTAAAACCTAAGGGTTCAAACCCTAAACCCTAAGGGTTGTAGCCAATGTCCAAATTGCCATTAAATTCAAAATCAAAATGACCAAAATGCCCTTTGTCACATTTTTAATTAGCTAGAGTGCAAATCTTGCCAAATGTTAGTAGTTCACCAACTATTTTGACTTTGGGACATAAAAATCTCAGCCATATCAGTTCATAACATCAGATTTGAGCATTATATCACATTATATAAGAGATCTAAGAGAGAGAAAGTGCATTATTTGTCTTATTTTCTAGCTAAGCTCTCAAAAACTCTCTCTCTCACTAAACCTCCGAAATGGCCAAGTATATCAGTCCCTAGAACACCCCTTATAGCACCAAGAACAAATTTGGAAAGCTAGATCAAAGATTGGACAAGAGAAGGTAAAATCCTAACTCATAGTTTGATCTTGTATGCTAAGAAAACTTTCGTGTTTTTGTGTTTAGATTCTTGCTAGAAGATGTTTTATGATGATCTATGATGATCCATCATAGATCCAAAGCATCAAAAGGCTTTAAAGTAATGATTTTCAAAAACTGCCCAAGAACTCAAAAGGTGGTCTGACAACCAAATGTCAGTGGCCGTATAGATCTCTGTATATTTATGATCTTTCTTGTTTTATGTTTTGGATCAGTAGTCTAACATGAGGACTGTAAGCTGGAAGTGAAATAAAACCATTACATGTCCATATTTCAGTTTATTCATGGTCAAAGTGAGTTGACCGAGCTTGACTAAACACTTTCTAGGTAACCCAGAAAGTGTGAACTAGCGTCTGACAATACTTTGGAGGCATGGATCTGTCAGTTGATTACACTATTTGATGTTGTTTTTGTAACATATCTGTAGCCTAACATATGTACATTATATTTATGGCTTTATATTGTTTAGATAATCAACATATTTAATGGAGTGGATGGTCAAAGTAGCACATCCGGTATTATTTTCTGTTTTCTGGAAATTCCAGAAAACGTAAGAAGACTTCTTCTGACAGCGTTTGACCATAATAGATTTGGAGAGTATAATGTACTCGGACTGAATTAATACTATATATGTGTTCCTTGACATAAGGACTTTAGACTGCAACCATAAAATAGGCAAACCATTGACCAGAACATTAAATTAATTGGGCTGGAAAGAGGCACCACGAACTGCCTGGGTTTTTGGGTTACCCAGAAAACCCAGGAGCACTCTGTCAGTAAGTTCAAAGAGCTGGATCTTCATGGTTTACTGTGATATAACCTAGATTGTTATTGATACTTGTAATGTTGCAAAAGCACTACAAGATCAAGGTAAAGGATTGTCCAGAAACATGATAGCAAAGGATCTGCGATTGGTCAAACTAGGGACCTTGTTAAGCGACACGGGCGTTAGGCGTTAAATCAACAGAAAACGAGCCAAGAACACCTATATGACAGATTACGCCGCTATAGGCCCCCTTCGACATTTAATTTTGGAAAATACTTATTTTAATTAATAAATCGAAATAAATAGTTTTTAATTATTAAAAATACAAAATAAATTCTAAAAAATTATTTTAAAGTCTGAAAAATAGTTTTTAATTATTTAGAGTATATTTCATAAATATTTAATATTTTTGGAATATAAATGGTATTTAATTTATTTAATTATAATATTAAATAAATTATTTAAAAATTATTTTAATAAATGAAAAATCATGAAAATTTATATTATGGTATAAGAAAATATTTAAAGTTATTTTCAATGACTTTTAATATTTTGTGATGAATTTCATTAATTAATCAATATTAATGATAATTAGTTTATTTAATAAATATATTAAATAAATTATGGAAAAATATGATTAATGATTTATAAATCATATAAAAATGATTTAAGTGTTATAAAAATATTTAAATTATAAAATATAACTTTAGATATTTTGTCATGAAAATATTAATATTTTATTAATAAAAGCAATTATTGGATAATGAATTTAATTGTTTAAAAATCATATAAAGGTGATTTTAAAGTATTAAAAATACTTTGTGATATTATACATATATTATAATATTATGTTATATATTTCATTAATATTTGATAATAAATAGATATTAATGATAATAGAGTATTTTGGTTTTTAATTCATTTAAATACGTTATTAATGATTGAAAATTCATGATAAATGATAATAATTATGAGAAAATTATTACGAACTTACGAAAAATATTTTGACTGTTAATAAATTATCTTAGATAATTGTTAAGTGTTTAGGCATAGTTTAATTGAACTTAAACTCGAATTTTTGTTCGACTAGACTGTCGGGATGTCAGATTTGTGTCGGGTTCAACTCAGACTGCAATAGTTTGACTTGATACCGACTCTTATGTGTGTTGTAGATTGATAGGGTTATGTGTTATGTGCTTATGTTATTCTATGTGTATATATATAATAGTAGTATATTGTGATGATATTATTCTAATATTGGAGATCTATATTACTAATATTGGGTCTTCGGATAAAGCGTTATAAATGGCGTAGCGGTAATCAACGGTTCAGGCAAGTTTGTTTTTACTTAACTCTACTAAGAGTTGTTTCATTCAGATATGCTTATGGATAATCATTGCTGATTGCCATTGTAGAATTATACTCTGTACATATTGCATGTATAAGTCAGGTATGAAAGGCTGATCACCTTCATTACCCTTCGGTCCAAATATATTTGTTCATGTTATATACTTGTTCAGTCAAAAGTTTGTTCCTGCTAGTTCACAATTATATTGTTGAATTATAGCCAACTTATTATTCAAATTCTTTCAATCATGATATATCGTTAAATTATTGAACTTAAACTTGCTGGGAAATCTTATGCTCACCCTTGCTATATCATGATAAGCATTGCAGATTAAGACGAGTATGTCGGATACAAGGAAAGGTCAAAGACGGTTCTAGCTTTAGTTTACGTGTGCGATTATATTTGTAATAGTATTGTATGATGATAATGTTATGTATTAGACAAGTGATGAATTGTGTATAAGTTAAGGTTACTCGACCTTGGGGAATAGTGTGTAAAATGTATTGTATAAACAATTTATGTTTATATCTTCCGCAAAAATATAGTAATAGTGTTAGAATAATCGAACCGGATCCGCGGTGATTCGGGACCTCGGATTCAGGGCCCTCACAAGACCAAATCTATGACTCACCATTTATTAGATTTACAACATGTGTCTAAAAACAGTCCCACCATCAGCCATTTGACACCTTAGAGCTGACAAATGCCTTAGTTGTCAACAATCTAATAAAATTAGGTAAACTACCCCTACTTGAACCTATACATATAAGTTAAGTGTTGGGATAGCTAACCAACGAATTCACACTTGCTAAACATCATATACTGATCCACAAATAACTCTTAAACAGCCAGCATTCAGATCACAAAGTCAGTTTGCAAAGATTGCTTGAAAAGGTAAGAACACTAACCCTAACCCTAGATCTTTAAAGCTATAGTATCAGATCGAGACCCACGATTTACTTCAAATTTTTGGAAGAGTCTTCAAACCCACTTGGGAACCCAGTTGAGATTAAGTACATCATATCACCCACAAATAGATGGACAAAGTGAGAGAACCATTCAACCATTGGAAGATATGTTGCGAACCTGTATCATGGATTTCAAAGCAACAATAGTTACCATGCTAGTATAGGGATGCCACCATATGAAGCTTTGTACAGCAGGAAGTGTAGAACACCCTTGTGCTGGGACGAAGTTGGGGAAAGAAAAATGCTAGGACCTGAGATAGTTCAGCAAACCACTGAGAAGATTCGCCTTATACGTCAAAGATTGCAAGCATCTCAAGACAGACAGAAAAAGTATGTAGATCAACACAGACAATTACGAGAATTTGACGTTGGGAGTCATGTATTCTTGAAGGTATCCCCATAGAAGGGTAAGATTCGTTTTGGTATGAAAGGGAAGTTAAGCCCAAGATTCATTGGACCATTTCAAATATCACGAAGGATAGGTGAAGTAGCGTATGAGGCAGCCTTACCCCCTGAATTAGAACACATCCATAATGTGTTTCATGTGTCAGTACTACATCCATATAAATCAGATTACAAACATGTTATAAGCTATGAACCTGTTCATATTGAGAAAGATTTATTTTATGTAGAAGTTCAAGTATAGATAGTTGATCGAAAAGAACAAGTGTTGAGAAACAAGATTATATCATCAGTTAAGGTGATATGGAAGAATCATGATATTGAGGAAGCTACGTGGGAGCTTGAAGATAAAATGCGAGGAGAATTTCCACATTTGTTTTTATAATATATGCTTTTAATTTCGGGACGAAATTCTTATAAGGAGGAGTAAATGTAATTGTCCGAATCTAAATTAGGATTATTAATAAATTGAGAATGTTAATTATAATTGTAAATTATAAATTACTATATGGTTATGATACAATAATTAAATTAGGACTTGGTAAGATTTGATATGGGGAAGAGACCCTAAAAAGTAAATAAGAAAACCTTAATCAGAGCTTTGATTTTTGAATGGAAACCCCAACCCTAAATTAAGTTATAAATAGAAATTAAATTAGAATTATTATTTATTATTTTTTTCCATGATTAATATTAAGCATGGCTAATTAGTTAGTGTACACTAACTAAACTCTAATCCTTGATTTGTCAAACCCTAATGACCAAGGACATAATAAATAAAAATGTAAAATATATAAATATGTGAATTGGCTAAATCAACCTCAAATTTGATTGGGAAGTTACCAAAGTACCCTTAGTATAAGGGAAATGACTAAATTGCCCTTTATCCTCCAAAATATGTTGATAACACTAAATCTATGACTCACCATTTATTAGATTTACAACATGTGTCTAAAAACAGTCCCACCATCAGCCATTTGACACCTTAGAGCTGACCAATGCCTTAGTTGTCAACAATCTAATAAAATTAGGTAAACTACCCCTACTTGAACCTATACATATAAGTTAAGTGTTGGGATAGCTAACCAACGAATTCACACTTGCTAAACATCATATACTAATCCACAAATAACTCTTAAACAGCCAGCATTCAGATCACAAAGTCAGTTTGCAAAGATTGCTTGAAAAGGTAAGAACACTAACCCTAACCCTAGATCTTTAAAGCTATATCAAAAGTTGTAATTTAGTGTTTATATATATGATATAAGATATTATTTAGTGATATGGGTTGCTTAATCATGAATCCATAACGTTTAAATACATTAAAATGAAGATTTAAGATAGCAGTCATGAACCCTAAAAATCTTGATTGACATCGTAATGTCAGACCTCTCAGATCTTAACCTGTTAACTGTTTTAGGTGTTAAGTGTATGGTGAATATACTATGACATGAGCTGAGTAATATAGAAGTGAAATCAGAGCCAAAACAGGTAAGGATCAGAAGTTATTTAAGGTCAAAACCCGTTAACCGTTCACAAAAAATTTTCTGGAAAACCCAGAATTTCAAGAACAACGTCTTACAAGATATTGAACAACTTAGATCTTGCAACTATGGTAGTTATAGTACCTCTGATTGTATCATTTCTGTAGACTGACACATGGACTACATATACATAACAACCAAATGACCATTACATCAACCGATTGAAAGTTATGATCAGCTCAAAAGTATGAACCCGAAACTGGAAACCCAGATTTCTAGGTAACCTAGAAAGTTGCAAAGTCGCGTTTGACAACCAGTTTGACCAACCTCAAATTCTATCTTCTGATGTTGTTATAAAATGTTAGATGTTACATTATTGTAGTATGACATACCTATTACATGTTTAATACATTAGAACATTTATTTAATGCATGGAAATCCAAGACAATAGGCTTGAAAGTAGGGCAATTACCCAGAAACTCAAGATCAGGCCTTGGTAGTAACTTTGACCAACCATAATTTGTTGAGATGAAGTAACTAGATCCTAAACATGTTATATAATTATAGTGCTACATCAGTACTATCATGTTAAACCTTGTTCACAACCAAAACCCCACATCGATGTAATTAAAGCTACCAAACACGTCATGCAGGAGGCGTTGACTTTTCGTGTTCTTCAGTTGATGAAGAACACCATTATTAACGATTACTGTCATTGCAGTAAGAGCCTTAAGTGACAGTTAGCTAAAAAATATTAAAAATAAATAAAAATAAATAGAAATAAATACAAAATAATTATTATAAATTCTAATAAATTCCTAAAATACATTTTTAAATTATAATAAATAATTCTTAATATTTTGAAATAAAAATTTATTAAAATTTATTTTTTTATAATGAAATTATTTAATAATGCTAATAAATAAATTAGTAAGAATTATAATAAATCATTTTAAATAATAATAAATTGTTTAAAATTGAAACTAATGGTTTAAAAATCATTATCAATAATAATAAATTATTTAAAATTTATATTGATTATTTAAAATTAATATGAGTGAATATTAATTATTTAAAAATAGTATTAATGATTTTAAAAATCATTTTAATTAATAATAAATTAAGTAAAATTATTATTAATTATTGAGGGATTGTTTTAAGCTTCTAAAATTTTAGTAAATAATAATTATATTAATTAAAGTAATATTTGAACTTTTAAAACAAAGTCTATAAGAAAAATAATTCGAGAATTATATGATAAAGTTATAAAACACCAAATCAAATATAACCTAGACACTAATAGTTCGACTAACTATTAGCTAAAATTATTTCTAATGACTAATATAATTATATTTAGGTTGCATAGACGACTTGAATAATCTAGAATAACGAATCTCCAATCAGACAAGTTTTCCATATACACTTAATTTTTGTATTAAATGTACTTGTTATATTGAGCTGTTATTTAAAAAGGTTGTGGCTTATTGTTCAAGCATAACCAAGTCTTATGAACTGTTATTTGTGTAAAAATGTATTTGAATTGATATCAAATCATAGATTGTGGTTAAAACCAATGTTGTTTAGTACCAATATATACTGATACTATTATGACTGGTAGTCATACACTGACCGGGGTTTATGATCAGCATTTATAGTAATGACAGGGGGTTAATTAAAAGGATGATATGCATACTCCTAGATTGTTTGGTTGAGCAGATCAACCCGGGTTCTAAGTCTTTATGACTGACAGTAACTTGTAATTTGCGGGGTTTGCCAGATAAACCTCAGTATATATACCTTGAAAAACTTCTGAACTATATGTTCATCTAATTCAGTCATAGTGTGAGTACATAATACACATTTCTTAAACCTGTTGAGCCTTTTAAAGCTCATCCCGTGCAAATATTATTTTCCTTTGCAGTTGTGACTGATATTCCGGGAAGTTCAAGTATGCATTCTTGTGGCTAGAGAAGACTGTAAAAGTTGAAGTAAATTTCGTTTCTGTAAGACTCAAATGTAATAACTTTAAATCTGGGATTGTGTATTAAGTTTTAGATATGTAACTGTTTAGTTTTTACCTATCTGATTAAGAGCTGGAAATCAAGTACAATATTAATATGAACTATTTATCTGAATGCGGGTATTTGATGACGAGTGAGTTCTGTAAAAACTGAGGTTACGCCCCTCGGTTCCAGGAACAATCTTGTCATTGATACTGTGAATGTCAGATGAATATGAATTATTGATATGAAAGAAATATCTGTAAGATTATAAGTCTATACATATAAGTAATAGTATTCATAATGATAATTGTTCTGACGAGGACTAATATCTGTTATGAATACTATGAACCTTGGATTGATAGATATTATTTTCTTATAGAATATTTATGTGAGCACACCAAATCCGCTACATGAATTATAATCAGTTTGGGGGCGTCACAATTTGTTATCAAAGCCTTAGGTTAGAAACCTTAGGAAAGTATACCTTAGGTTATAACCTTGGAGGAATTAGAGTAGTAAAGGGGATAATAAGAAGATAAACTCTTTTGAAGAAGTGCAGTTGTGATATGTTTATGTTTATGTTTATGTGTATGATGTGCCGATTGAAGCAGTACCATTACAACCAGTACATCCCATTCCAGACTTACAAGAAGGAGTAGGATCGAGTGCGACAGTATCAGTGATTGAATCTTCGATAAATCAATCTGAGACTATTGTAGGCCGGGAAATTGATAAACTGGAAGAAAGAATTAGGAAACTAGAGGAAGAGTTGGCAAAAGAAAGGAGAAAGTTAGCCGAGAAGAAGAAATGATCCCTAGTATATATTTTCCCAACATGTTAGGGAAAATATTTAATGTGTAACTAGTGATAGGTATAAATCACTAGTTAGTTATGTATTTGTTTGCTTGCTTAGTGTGTATCTAGTGATACTTTATAAATCACTAGTTATATGTTTGAAAAAATAAAATAATATATATATATATATATATATATTAATGTGAAATATAAGTTTTGTTAAATCAAAATGTTGATTATGTTGTTTATACTTAGTTACTTGTTATCAGATAAATGGCACCACGAAGAAGACCTCAACGAGAAGTGACTGAGGCAGGCATCGAGCAAAATCCAACTCAAGCACTAACAAATATCTTGTTAGGGGCTTTACAAGGAAGGCAAGCAAACCCGTTACTAGCCGCACCAAATACCCCAAATGCTACTCAATTTAAAGATTTTAAATTAGTAGGACCCCCAGAATTTAACGGGACTGATGAACCCATCAAAGCTCAGGCTTGGGTTACGGAGATGGAGAAAATGTTTAAAGTGACTAAGGTGAGTGCGGATCAAAAGACTGATTTTGCAACGTTTTTCTTGAAGGATGAAGCCAATCACTGGTGGGAGGCTAATAAAACTAGAGCTGAAGAAGGTATTATTTCATGGGATAGGTTGAAAGAGGTTTTCTTTGAAAATTATTTTCCCGAGTCGATGAAGGATCGTATGGAAGTTCAATTTCTAGAGTTGAAGCAAGGAGAGATAACAATGTCTCAGTACACATCAAAATTCAACGAGTTGGCTAGGTTTGCACCGCACCAGGTAGATACGAAAGTGAGAAAGACTAGAAAGTTTGAAGAGGGGTTGAAACCTCAAATAAAAAGTAAAATATCGGTATTTCAAGTGAAGACGTTTTCAGAGATTCTTGAGAAAGCAACTATAGCTGAAAAGGAGGGAGAGGCTCTGCAAAAGTTTCATAAGGAGAAAAAGAATAACACAGGGAGAGGCAACAATGGTGGGAACAACAACAACAACAATAACAACAAAAGAAGATGGGAGGTGGCATTCCCAAATAATTCTGAGAAAGGAGGAGGTAATTCTAAAGGAAGAAATAGTAATACGAATCCAAAGAATGAGCGGTGTCCAATTTATGGGAAAGGTCATAAGGGAGTTTGTTATTTCAGCGGAACAAAATGTTATACATGTGGAGAGGAAGGGCACTATTCAAATTTTTGTTTGAAAAAGAAGAGCAAGAATAACAATATTAAATGTTTTAACTGTGGAACGGAGGGACATGTGGCTAAGTTTTTCCCAAAACCCAAAAAGGCCAATGTGGGAGGAATTCAAAACAACCCCGGACCAGCAGTAGTAGGAGTTGCTCAAAATCGCCAGAATGCACAAACATTCAACATGACAGTGAGGGATGATGTTGCAGCACAAGACGTTGTAATAGGTATTCTTACGATTGATGCTGAAAATGCTTATGTGTTATTTGAATCTGGCGCTTCTTGTTCGTTTGCATCTGTGGATTTTGCTATGAGATTGAAAATGCCATGTGAAGAACTAAACATGCCATTTAATGTAAAAATCGCTAACAAGGAGATAATTCCCGTCCACACGGTACATAAAAATTATAGTGTAAAAATTCAGGGACACAAATTTCCAGTAAACCTCATTCCTATACAGTTAGGGAAGTTTGATGTGATTTTGGGAATGGATTGGTTGGGTAGCCATAAGGCAGTAATTGATTGTATGCGGAAACAAGTAAACTTAGGGACATTTTCAAATAAGAAGGTAGTATTTAAAGGGAGTTGTTAACAAAAGCAAGTTCGTTGTTTAACAGTTATGCAGGTTAAAAGATTGCTTAGGAAGGGTAATACGGGTTACTTGGCCTATGTGGTTGATTCACGTACGGAAGGGGGAAAGTTAGACCAAATCCCTATAGTGAATGAGTTTCCTGACGTATTTCCAAATGACCTACCCGGTCTTCCTCCTGACAGAGAAATTGAATTTGTGATCAACCTTGCACCTGGTACAACACCCGTCTCAAGGTCACCTTATAGGATGGCACCTGTGGAATTGAAGGAGTTGCATGTTCAATTACAAGAACTCTTAGATAAGAAATACATACAACCTAGTGTTTCACCATGGGAAGCGCCTGTGTTGTTTGTAAAGAAGAAGGATGAGACTTTAAGATTATGTATAGATTATCAAGAATTAAATAAGTTGACCATAAATAATAAGTATCCTTTACCAAGAATTGACGATTTGTTTGATCAATTAAAAGGAGTTGAGCATTTTTCAAAGATTGACCTACGAATGGGATATCATCAACTGAAGGTAAGGAAAGAAGATATACCTAAGACAGCGTTTCAGACCCGATATGGACATTTCAAATTTCTTGTGATGTCTTTTGGGTTAACAAATGCACCGACAACGTTTATGGATTTGATGAATCAGGTATTTAAATCTTGTCTAGATAAATTTGTGGTGGTTTTTATTGATGATATCTTAGTATACTCGAAGACGCGGGAGGAATATGCAGAACATTTAAGAAGGGTATTAGAGATATTGCGAAAGGAACAACTCTATGCAAAATTTTCAAAATGTGAATTTTGGCTAGAGAAGGTTCAATTTCTAGGTCATGTGATTGATAATAATGGGGTAGCAGTAGATCCGGCAAATATAGAAACCATTATGAATTGGGAGAAACCAACAACTCCAACCGAAGTACGAAGTTTTCTTGGTTTAACAGGGTACTACTAACGTTTCATTAAAGATTTTTCAAAGATAGCAACCCCGCTAATCAATTTAACTCGAAAAACGGTGAAGTATGTGTGGACAGACAAATGTGGAAAGAGTTTTCAGGAGTTAAAGAAGTTATTAAGCAGTGCGCCAGTATTATCTTTACCAGATGATACTGGGGGTCTCGTTGTGTATAGTGATGCTTCACATAGTGGATTAGGGTGTGTGTTGATGCAACATGGGAAGGTGATCGCATATGCTTCACGACAACTCAAGGATTATGATAAAAGGTATCCTACCCACGATCTGGAGTTAGCTGCGGTGGTTTTTTCTTTGAAGATTCGGCGACATTATTTATATGGGGAAAAGTGTGAAATATACACAGATCATAAAAGTCTGAAGTATATTTTTACACAAAGGAGTTAAAATATGAGGCAGAGAAGATGGCTAGAGTTAATAAAAGATTTTGACTGCGAAATTCTATATCATCCCGGTAAAGTCAATGTGGTTGCAGATGCATTGAACCGAAAGAATCAAGAAAAGCTAAATGTCATAACAAACAACGAGTCTCGATAAAAGAATTTGAAAGGCTCAAAATTGAAGCAAGAGTTCGGATGACCCTAACTAAGAAGTTATATATGATGGAAGCGGCTCCACTTTAATAGACAGAATCAAAGAAATGCAAAACAAAGATGACGTGTGTCAAAATTGTAAAGTAGAAATAACTCAAGACAAGAACATCAAGTTTCGAGTAGATAAGGATGGAGTGTTGAGGTTTGAAGATAGAATTTGGGTTCCATCGGTACCAGCACTAAAAGAGGAAATTCTCGAAGCAGCTCATAACTCTAAGTTTGCCGTACACCCATGAAGTACTAAGATGTATAAATACGTGAGTCAGCACTTTTGGTGGTCAAATATGAAACGAGAGATAGCGGAATGGGTAAGCAAGTGTCTCACATGCCAAAGGGTGAAAGCCGAGCATCAAAGACCGAGCGGGTTGCTACAACCTCTATCGATTCCTGAGTGGAAGTGGGAGCATATCACTATGGATTTTGTGGAAGGACTTCCTCTCACACAAAAAGGTCACAATGCCATTTGGGTAATAGTTGACAGTCTCACCAAATCAGCCCATTTCCTCCCTATTAAAATTTCTTATACCCTTGACCAATTAGCTAAGTTGTATATAAATGAAATCATATCTAGACATGGAGTTCCTGTATCTATAGTATCAGATCGAGACCCACGATTTACTTCAAATTTTTGGAAGAGTCTTCAAACCCACTTGGGAACCCAGTTGAGATTAAGTACATCATATCACCCACAAACAGATGGACAAAGTGAGAGAACCATTCAAACATTGGAAGATATGTTGCGAACCTGTATCATGGATTTCAAAGGAAGTTGGGAAGATCAATAGCCTTTGGTAGAGTTTTCCTACAACAATAGTTACCATGCCAGTATAGGGATGCCACCATATGAAGCTTTGTACGGCAGGAAGTGTAGAACACCCTTGTGCTGGGACGAAGTTGAGGAAAGAAAATGCTAGGACCTGAGATAGTTCAGCAAACCACTGAGAAGATTCACTTTATCGTCAAAGATTGCAAGCATCTCAAGCAGAATGAGAAAAAAGTATGTAGATCACATGCACAATTACGAGAATTTGAACGTTGGGAGTCATGTATTCTTAAAGGTATCCCCATGGAAGGGTAAGATTCGTTTTGGTAAGAAAGGGAAGTTAAGCCCAAGATTCATTGGACCATTTTAAATATCACGAAGGATAGGTGAAGTAGCGTATGAGGCAGCCTTACCCCCTGAATTAGAACACATCCATAATATATTTCATGTGTCAGTACTACATCCATATAAATCAGATTACAAACATGTTATAAGCTATGAACATGTTCAGATTGAGAAAGATTTATCTTATGTAGAAGTTCTAGTATAGATAGTTGATCGAAAAGAACAAGTGTTGAGAAACAAGATTATATCATCAGTTAAGGTGATATGGAAGAATCATGATATTGAGGAAGCTACGTGGGAGCTTGAAGATAAAAAGCGAGGAGAATTTCCACATTTGTTTTTATAATATATGTTTTTAATTTCGAGACGAAATTCTTATAAGGAGGGGTGAATGTAATAATCCGAATCTAAATTAGGATTATTACTAAATTGAGAATATTAATTATAATTGTAAATTATAAATTATTGTATGATTATGATACAATAATTAAATTAGGACTTGGTAAGATTTGATATGGGGAAGAGACCCTGAAAAGTAAATAAGAAAACATTAATCAGAACTTTGATTTTAGAATGGAAACCCCAACCCTAAATTGAGTTATAAATAGAAATTAAATTAGAAACTTATTAATTATTATTTTTTTCCATGATTAATATTAAGCATGGCTAATTAAAGTTTTATTATTTGTACTTATCATGATTAACCTTAATTAAGGATTTGATAACTTTAATGCTCAACTAGTAAACCCTAATTGTACACTAACTAAACTCTAATCCTTGATTTGTCAAACCCTAATGACCAAGGACATAATAAATAAAAATGTAAAATATATAAATATGTGAATTGGCTAAATCAACCTCAAAGTTGATTGGGAAGTTACTAAAGTACCCTTAGTATAAGGAAATGACTAAATTGCCCTTTATCATCCAAAATATGTTGATAAGACCAAATCTATGACTCACCATTTATTAGATTTACAACATGTGTTAAAAAACAACCTCCACATCATCAACCATTTGACACCTTAGAGTGACCAATGCCTTAGTTGTCAACAATCTAATGAAATTAGGTGAACTACCCCTACTTGAACCTTCTACATATAAGTTAAGTGTTGGGATAGCTAACCAACGAATTCACACTTGAAAAACATCATATACTGATCCACAAACAACTCTTAAACAGCCAGCATTCAGATCACAAAGTCAGTTTGCAAAGATTGCTTGAAAAGGTAAGAACACTAACCCTAACCCTAGATCTTTAAAGCTATATCAAAAGTTGTAATTTAGTGTTTATATATATGATATAACCTATTATTTAGTGATCTGGGTTGCTTAATCATGAATCCATAACGTTTAAATACATAAAATGAAGATTTAGGATAGCAGTCATGAACCCTAAAAATCTTGTCTGACAGCGTAATGTCAGGCCTCTCGAGATCTTAAACACGTTAACTATTTTTTAGATGTTAAGTGTATGGTGAATATACTATGACATGAATTTGAGTAATATAGAAGTGAAATCGGAGCCAAAACAGGTAAGGATCAGAAGTTATTTAAGGTCAAAACCCGTTGACCGTTCACGAAAAATTTTCTGGAAAACCCGAATTTCAAGAACAACGTCTGACAAGATATTGAACACCTTAGATCTTGCAACTATGGTAGTTATAGTACCTTTGATTGTATCATTTTGTAGGTGACACATGGACTACATATCCATAACAACCAAATGACCATTACATCAACCGATTGAAAGTTATGATCAGCTAAAAAGTATGAACTCAAACTGAAACCAGATTTGCGGGTAACCTAGAAAGTTGCAAAGAGTAAGTGTCGATGACCCGGTTTGACCAACCTCAAATTCGATCTTCGATGTTGTTATAAAATGTTAGATGTTACATTATTGTAGTATGACATACCTATTACATGTTTAATACATTAGAACATTTATTTAATACATAGAAATCCAAGACAATAGGCTTGAAAGTAGGGCAATTAACACTGACCGAGTTTCTGGGTTACCCAGAAACTCAAGATCAGGCCTTGGTAGTAACTTTGACCAGCCATAATTTGTTGAGATGAAGTAACTAGATCTTAAACATGTTATATAATTATAGTGCTACATCAGTACTATCATGTTAAACCTTGTTCACAACCAAAACCCTCACAAGAATTAATTAAAGCCCGATCAAACTGTCGCATGATGGCGTTGACTTTTTGTGTTCTTCAGTTGATGAAGAACACCATTAGCGACACTTATGTCATTGTAGGGGCCTTTAGCGACAGTTAGCTGAAAAATATTAAAAATAAATAGAAATAAATACAAAATAATTATTATAAATTCCTAATAAATTTCTAAAATACATTTTAAAATTATAATAAATAATTCTTAATATTTTGACATAAAAATTTATTAATATTTAATTTATTTAAATATTAATGATAATGAAATTATTTAATAATGCTAATAAATAAATTAGTAAGAATTATAATAAATCATTTTTAAATAATAATAAATTATTTAAAAATAAAAATAATGGTTTAAAAATCATTATCAATAATAATAAATTATTTAAAATTTATATTGATTATTTAAAAAATTAATATGAGTGATTATTAATTATTTAAAAATAGTATTAATGATTTTAAAATCATTTTAATTAATAATAAATTAAGAAAAATTATTATTAATTATTGAGGGATTGTTTTAAGCTTCTAAAATTTTTTAGTAAATAATAATTAAATTATTTGAATAATATTTAAACTTTTAAAACAAAGTTTATGAGAAAAATAATTTGAGAATTATCTGATAAAGTTATAAAACACCAAATAGATATCAAATATAACCCAGACACTAATAGTTCGACTAACTATTAGCTAAAATTATTTCTAATGACTGATATAATTATATTTAGGTTGCATAGACGACTTGAATAATCAAGAATAATGAATCTACAATCAGGCAAGTTTTCCATATACACTAAATTTTTGTATTAAATGTACTTGTTATATTGAGTTGTTATTTAAAAAGGTTGTGGCTTATTGTTCAAGCATAACCAAGTCTTATAAACTGTTAATTGTGTAAAAATGTATTTGAATTGATATCAAATCATAGAATTTTGGTAAAACCAATGTTGTTTTTAGTACAAATATATATCGATACATTATTATATACAAATATATACATTGATGGGGTTTTATGACCGACATTTATAGTAATGACCGGGGGTTAATTAAAAGGATGATATGCATACTCCTAGATTGTTTGGTTGAGCGGATCAACCCGGGTTTTTAAGTCTTTATGACTGACAGTAACTCGTAATATGAGGGATTTGGCAGATAAACCTCAGTATATATACCTTGAAAAACTTCTGAACTATATGTTCATCTATTTTAGTCATAGTGTGAGTATATAATACACATTGATTAAACCTGCTGAGCCTTTTAAAGCTCATCCCTTGCAAATATTATTTTCCTTTGCAGCTGTGACTGATATTCCGGGAAGTTCAAGTATGCATTCTTGTGGCTAGAGAAGACTGTAATAGTTTAAGTTAATTTTATTCTGTAAGACTCAAATGTAATAACTCTAAATCTGGGATTGTGTATTAAGTTTTAGATATATAACTGTTTAGTTTTTTCTATCAGATTAAGAGGTGGAAATCAAGTACAATATTAATATGAACTGTTTATCTGAATAAGGGTATTTGATGACTAGTGAGTTCTGTAAAAACTAAGGTTGCACCCCTCGGTTCCAGGAATAATCTTGTCACTGATACTGTGAATGTCAGATGAATAGAAATTATTGATATGAAAGAAATATTTGTAAGATTATAAGTCTAGACATCTAAGTGATAATATTCATAATGATAATTGTTCTGACGAGAACTAAGATCCTCATTATGAATACTATGAACCTTGGATTGATAGATATTATTTTCTTATTGAATATTTACGTGAGCACCAAATCCGCTACATGAATTGTAGGAGTTTGGGTGTCAATACTGTTTTTAACTCAAAATTTAGACAAGTCTTGAAGAATTGATTGATTTGTGTACAAGTCTTTCGATATAGAACTGTTAACGCTATCCTATGCCAAGTATTTGGTATGGATGTAAAGGTAAGTTTGTCTATGAACAAACAAAAGTATTTTCATCGATTATTTGATGGGCACGCGAGGTTGCCAAATGTTAAACGTAAATACGTTTAACGGAAGAGTGTTGATCAACATAGGTTACTATAGGCTGATCACCTAGATGTACTCATAAGTAAAGACGGATGGGCGACCTTAGTGCCGGATGTCCTTTTCAAGTATGAAAACGAAAAGAGTATGTTCATGGTCTTTTGACCGGTTCAAAATTCCTAAGTTATTATATATACTTTGGAATCATTGTTATGAAATGAGAAGTACTAGTCAAATGTTTCATAGTGCTTAGTAGTTAATTGTTCAGTTATGGAAGTTAATCATATATTTCTTAATGTGATATTCATATGATCCTTATTAGACTTGCTGAGCTAGTATGCTCACTCTTGCTTGAACCATATGATTGCAACTAAAGCCGAACGAACTGAGAGTTCTAAGAGAGATAAATGCAAGGCTAAGATGGACAGTTAATCATCCTGTAATAGATTAGTGTATTTGTATGTAATATACTTATGAATAACAAAGAATGTATCCGGTTTATGAACCTAGGAAAGGATTTATTACGAATGTAATAAGAATATAGTAAGTACACTCATTTTGTTGTTAGCTAAATGGAATAACTGTATGAATTATAGTATCATGGAGCACCATCTGTCGGGTTGGAAGATACCCGGATTTGGGGGCGTCACAGGTTGGTATCAAAGTATTAAGTTATAAAACTTAAGGGGGGAAGGACCTTAGGCTAATAACCTCGTTAGGAAAGGAAGAGTCCGAAGGAAAGTTAACTCGAGTCAAATGAGTTAATAAGGTATCGAGGCAACTCAGTACCAAAAGATTTTAAAGATTGAAAGTAACCCTAAATGGATTAAATGTGATTTGTACTTATATTATTGGGTATTATATACTAATCAATTTGTTATGTGTTATTGTAGATGTCAATCGATAGCTTGATGTATAGGGATATACATGTGGTGAGCTAGGAGTCCGTGAACAGAGTTGAGCCAGTACCTATGCCTATAGCAAAGATACCTTAAGTGATTCTAGAGGAATCAGAGCCTGAGGAGTATTATTTGGAGGAGGACTATTCTGAGGAGACCATGGGGTTAACATCATATCTTAATGTGATGATAAACTTGGAGGATGATATGGAGGTAACATCGGTTAATACGGTGATGCCTGCCTTAGAGTCGACAACTACAGAGACAAAGAGGGCAATGTACCTCTCAGTGCTTGACCGTAACGTGCAATTGCACAATATGGTGCAACACCAGAAAGAGGAGATCAGTGATCTCTATGGTGCTAATGAGTCTGCAGACTCAGACTATGAGATAGAGCAAAATAAGAAAGTGCTCATGACTGACAAGGCTAGGGACTATAAGAACGAGGTCGTAGAACTTCGTAAGAAAGCTAAAAAAAAGACTAAAAGATAGCAGATAATGTCATATATAAATGATACGGCGCATTACGCGAGATTCAAGCTTAAAATAGTTTGTTATTCTATTGAGTCGGGACAGACTCGACATACTATAAGTCAAGATATTGTTTCGATTCTAACGAACGAGAAGCATTAGAATGCTGTTAGGCAGTATTAGAAGTTAGAATGGTAAATACTTTTGTGTAGTGACGTAAAACCTTCTTTTGTATAATTAAAGGATAGTCTTTTTGTAAATCCCTATTTTTGTAAAAGTCAATCGCGAGATATAAATGTAATATCTTTTGTCTATGGAAAGCAAGTTTTAAATAGTCTTGAACTATAAAGAAACATATTAATATAAGGAAGTTTTTCTTTTAATATGATATGTTGTGTATGAGTTATTGTTTAGTTGTTCGATGACTAATAAATAAGTAAGCAAATAAGTAATAACGAAACTTTATTTATTTAAACAGAAATGCCGCCAAGAAGAAGACAATGTAATCAAGAGGCGGAATCGCATAACGATAACCAAGAGGGTCCTAATAACCCTATGCAAGAGTTCATTAATTTATTAACGGCTGCATTTAACCAAGCCGGGGGTAGAGCACCCGCAGGACCTAGGGTAGCTCGAACGACTACCTTTAAGGAATTTAAAAGTGTAGGTCCACCTGAGTTCAAGGGAACGACGGACCCAATGGAGGCCCGGACATGGGTTAAGGAAATAAAAAAGGCGTTTGTGATTATGAACGTATCTGAGGCGCAAAAGACTTCTTTTGTGACTTATATGATAAGGGGAAAGCCAACTACTGGTGGGAGGCTCACCAGGGTGGGGTTGGAGCTGACGCTGTTATATGGGAACAGTTTAAGAAGGTATTCTTCGAGAACTACTTCCCTACTATCATGTAAGGGAGAATGGAGATTAAGTTCCTAGAACTTAAGCAAGGGGACATGAAGGTTCCCCAATATGTAGCCAAATTCAATAAATTGGCAAGGTTTGCTCCACACCAAGTGGACACGGAGGAGAGAAAGGCTCATAGGTTTGAGCAGGGCCTGAAACCCTGGCTCTATAGTAGGATTTTGATTTTTTAGAGTGCTTCCTATGTGACCATTCTGGAAAAGGTGATAATAGTAGAGGGTGGTAGTGAGGCGATTACCCAATACCACAAGGAAAGGAAGAATAATAGTAAGGGAGAGGGAGGAAGTAAGGCAGAGGTTGCCAGTGGAAGTGGCAATATGCCTAAATGAAAGAGTTTTAACCCTGGGAATATTGGTGTGAAACAAGGGGATCCTAAACGTAGGATGGAGGCATGCAAGACATGCGACAAGACTCATCTGGGAGTCTGCCTGAAAGGGAAAACCAGTTGTTATAATTGTGGACAGGAGGGTCACATATCTCCCAACTGTCCTAATCCTAAGAAAAGCTAGGGCTATTTTGTTTGTGGGTCGATGGATCACATGGCAAGAAATTGCTCAAAGAAGGGGGCAGAGGGTAGTAAGGGTTCTGGTAGTGGTAATCTAGCCATTACTGGACCAACACCATCATTGAGTAGACCCTCATCCCGGACGTTTAATATGACCATCCAAGATGCGGTTGCATCATCGGATGTAGTAGCAGGTATCATTCCAGTCAACGAAATAAATGCTTATGTGTTATTTGACTCGGGTGCTACTTGTTCTTTTATAGCATGTGGATATGCTAAGCAACTGGGATTAAATCCTGAAAAGCTAGAAATACCTTTAGATGTTAAGGTAACAAACGAAGAGATAATTCCCATTGAACATATTCATAGGAATTATTTCGTAGATATTAGGGGCAAAATATTATCAGTAGATCTTCTACCGAAAAGGTTAAGAGAATTCAATGTAATTCTAGGTATGGATTGGTTAATTAACCATAGAGCGATAATAGCTTGTCATAGAAAGAGTGTAAACCTAAGGCTTTCTAAGAAACCTGAGGTGGTATTTTATGGTAATAAATCACCGGGACGTTCTTGTTATCTAACTATGACACAAGCTAGGAAGATGTTAAAGAAGGGATGTAAGGGTTACCTATGCCATGTTGTGGATACCCAAAGAGTGAGAGCATCATTAGAACAGATAGCGGTAGTTCAGGAGTTCGCAGATGTGTTTCCGGAAGAGTTACCTGGTATTCTGCCAGATAGGGATGTAGAATTTGTAATTGATTTTCTTCCGGGTACGGCACCAGTTTCCAAGGCACCATATAGAATGGCGCTAGTATAGATGAAGGAGTTAATGTTTCAATTACAGGAACTGTTAGATAGAAAGACATTCAACCAAGTGTGTCTCCGCGGGGAGCACAAATATTGTTTGTAAAGAAGAAGGATGTGTCGTTACGACTTTGTATCGACTATCGAGAATTGAACAAGTTAACAATTAAGAATAAATACCCGTTGCCTAGGATCGATGATCTATTTGATCAATTGAAAGGGGCACAGTATTTTTCTAAAATAGATCTACGCACGTGGTATCATCAACTTAAAGTAAGGAAGGAGGATGTACCTAAGACGACGTTTAGACATCGTTACGGGCATTACGAGTTTCTGGTTATGTCGTTTGGGTTGACAAATGCACCAGCCGCATTTATAGATATTATGAACAGAGTGTTCAAACAGTATTTGGACAAGTTCGTTGTTGTGTTCATTGATGATATTCTAGTCTATTCAAAGATGCCAGAAGATCATGCGGAACATTTAAGGATAGTGTTGGAAACACTACAAAGAGAGAAGTTGTATGCGAAATTCACTAAGTGTGAATTTTATCTTAAACGAGTACAGTTTCTAGGACATGTAATAGATAAAGATGGCATATCCGTAGATCCGGCGAAGGTGGAAGCAGTGAATGAGTGGGAGCAACTGAAAACGCCAACCGAGGTTAGGAGTTTTCTTGGGTTAGCGGGATACTATAGAAGATTCATTCAAGACTTTTCTAAATTAGCTACTCCATTGACGAATCTGATAGGAAAGTCAGTGAAGTATGAGTGGATAGAAAAGTGTGAAAAGAGTTTTCAAGAACTAAAAAGGAGGTTAAGCGAGGCACCTGTATTATCCTTACCAGATGATACAGGGAATTTTGTAGTTTATAGCGATGCTTCGCATAAAGGACTTGGTTGCTTACTCATGCAGCATGGAAAGGTCATTGCGTATGCGTCATGCCAGTTAAAGAATTATGAGAAGATCTATCCTACTCATAACCTAGAATTGGCAGCTGTAGTTTTTGCTTTAAAAATATTGAGACATTATTTATACGAGGAGAAGTGTGAGGTATACACGGACCATAAAAGTCTGAAATATATCTTCACACAGAAGGAGTTGAATATGAGGCAGAGAAGGTGGTTAGAGTTAATAAAAGATTACGACTGTGATATCTTATATTATCCGGGGAAAGAAAATGTAGTAGCCGACGCGCTAAGTCGGAAGGGTGGGGAAAAGCTGTCAATGTTAACGACTCAGAATGAGTTAATAATGGAGATGGCAAGGATGGAGTTAGAAGTTAAGTTATCAAGTGAAACAGTGGAGATGGTATTCGCCATAGAGACTCGACCAACGATAGTAGAATGGGTTAAGGAAGTACAGATAAGTACTGAAGAATGCGAGCGAATGAAAAAGATAATGAAGGATGATGTGAAGACTAAGTACAACCTTGATAAAGAAGGTTTACTTCATTTTGAAGAAAGAATTTGGGTTCCAAATAATTCTGATTTAAAAGAAGAAATCATGTGGGAGGCTCATAGTTAGAGGTACTCGATACATCCTGGTAGTACTAAGATGTATCAAGACCTTCGTCAGAACTTTTGGTGGCTGAACATGAAAAGGGAGATCGCAGAATATGTTAGTAAGTGCTTAACTTGTCAGAAAGTTAAGGTTGAACACCAAAGACCGAGTGGGTTGTTGCATCCACTAGAGATTCTGGATTGGAAATGGAAACATATCACCATGGACTTTGTGGTGGGACTTCCAACAACGTGAAAAGGATACAATGCTATTTGGGTAATAGTGGATCGGTTAACCAAATCGGCTCACTTTCTACCAATAGGAGTTAGGTATAACCTAGAGCAGTTAGCTAAGCTTTATGTCAAAGAGATTATTTCTAGACATGGAATACCTGTTTCGATTGTGTCAGATCGTGATCCACTATTCACGTCAAACTTTTGGAGGAGTTTGCAAGAGCAAATGGGAACGCATTTGAGATTGAGTACGGCATATCATCCATAGACGGATGAACAAAGTGAACGGATAATTCAAACTCTAGAAGATATGTTAAGATCTTGCGTTATGGATTTCAAGGGGAGTTGGGACGAACATCTACCTTTGGTAGAATTCGCTTACAATAATAGTTTTCACGCTAGTATAGGCATACCGCCTTACGAAGCGATGTATGGGAGCAAGTACAGAACACCACTTTGCTGGGATGAAGTGGGTGAACGTCAAATGTTGGGACCTGAGATGGTACAACAAATGGCAAACATGGTTAAGCTGATAAGAACTCGATTGGTAGCGGGTCAAGATAGACAAAGAAAGTATGCCGATTCTCATCGAGAGAATAGAGAATTTGAAGTAGGATCGTATGTCTTTCTAAAAGTGTCGCTTTGGAAAGAGAAGATACGTTTTGGAAGAAAGGGAAGTTAAGTCCAAGGTTTGTAGGACCTTTTGAGATTTTAAGAAGGGTAGGAGAGGTAGTTTATGAAGTAGCTTTACCTCCAGAGATGGAAAGAATACACAATGTGTTTCACGTGTCAGTGTTGCGTCCTTATAAACCGGACTACAAACACGTAATAGAATATGAATCTATTCAAGTAGAAAAAGACTTAACGTACGAAGAACTTCCGATTCAGATTGTTGATAAGAAGGAACAAGTCTTTAGAAATAAAGTAATACCTTTAGTAAAGGTAATTTGGAGTAACCACGATGCTGAAGAAGCAACGTGGGAGCTCGAAAGTAAAATAAAGGAAAAGTTTCCTCATTTGTTTATGTAAGTTTACGAGATTCTGGGGACAGAATCCTTATAAGGAGGGAAGAATGTAACACCCGAGAATTTTCAATTTTGAATGAATTAAATTTTTATTTGATTATGTGAATTAAATGAATTTAATTGATTTATTATGTGAGTAACATATTCGAAGGTCGTTCTATGACCTAGAATATGTGGATGTGGTTAGTATTCTGTCTATGTGCTAGGATTAATTGTTTTGAATTATCAAGACGAAAATGAAAGTTTTCCGAGAATGTTTTCGTAAAAATACTATTCATCTGATTTCGTTCGGAGCTTAGGTTCGAAATTCTGAAATGCGCGTAATGATAGAATATGAAGATATAATGGAATATCAGATAATATTTCCGTTATGGCAAACAAAGTTTTCGCCTGCGGACTTAAAACCTAAGGGTTTGAGAAAGAGATTTCTGAAAGGGAAATGTAATGCATATAATAGTTTAGGTTATTATACGTGTGAGATATGAGTATTATACTAGTACAAATACGAGTATGGTATGAAGAATAGTATGACGTATAATATGAGTATCGTATGAGTATTAGACGAAGAGAATATGTGAGTTATATGCGTAGAATACGAGAAGTTATAATGGATTATGAGTTAAGGATCTGATAGAATCCAATTGGACTTGGATTAATAGCAAGCCTAATGAATTAAGTGATCAAGCCCAAGTTAAGGCCTAATATTAAATTAAGACAAGCCCAATCCAAGAAGTTAAACCGCGGGTTGAACTGGCGGGTCACGAGATGAGTAAAACCCATGGGGCAACCCATGGGATGACCAAGAGGGAGGTGGATCGGCCACTTGGCCACCAAGTAAAGTGATTACTTGGTGGCTAAGTTGATTAAGGAGGTGGAATAGTAAGTAGCTGACATGATGACCATTTAGCCCCCATTTTGATTGCTTATAAATACAAAGCTAAGGTTGGCTATTTAGTGTTTTACAAAGATTGTCCAACCTATATTGAGAGAGATAAAGAGCTAGAAACATATAATCAATCTACTTCCAAGCAAACCATAAGACGTTTATCAAAAACGCGAAGAACGACAAAGGTAATAGTTCGTAAACTTTCATCTTCATCTTTTTCGATTTCTTTCTCGTAGAGAATCATAGATTGGTGGAGCATGATTAGTGAGGAGGAATAAGGATGTCTAGTAATACTGAAAACATTGCTAAGTCATGGTCAAATGAGAATCGTAAGTGTTTAAGTAAGTTAAAGACCGAAGAAAGTCGTTAACGTGAACTTAGTTATGATTTAAAAACCATCATGGCTAGGGTATGTGCATATTGTATGGTTAGGATGTAGATGATGAATCAATGGAGTGTTCCATTTGATTTGGCTTATAGAACACGAGTAACAAAGTTATGGCAAATTTTACGAAAATAGACGTTAAACGTCGAAAACGTAGAAATCTCGGATTAAGGGTCAAAAGTTGCCGTGTGACTTGAAAATGTTGGTTTTCAATGTCAACACGTGAGATATGGTATTCAAGAGTTGTGGACTCGAGAATCATCGAATCCTGACTTATAACAAAGAAAACGAGTATTGAACGCTCGAAAACGATAAACGAGTATGGCGCGCCTCGCGCCGGTTCTGCAGAATATGTAGCTTTGCTTGATCTTTCTTCCAATGCTAGCATTTTGATGTGCTCACTTAATATCCTACTACAAGAACAAAAACCCATCAAAAGCACATGAAATACTCAAAAACCTAACAATATAACAAACTAAATAAAGATACCTCGTAGGTTAAAAACCTACTCATCATGTATCCCAAATTTTCCCCCAAACATAGGTTCTTATCTAATTTTAGCCATCTCTGCCTATTCATGTCTTTCTTTCATTCAAACTAGCATTATCCTTAAGAATTCCATTATGTGTCAATTAAAACTTAATCAGTCAACAAGATTGTTTTTACTGTGCTATCCTTATTATACCGGTTTCAAACTGAAAAAGATTCAATTTATAACAAGAAATCACATAAAAGTCTTAATAAACCATACCATACTTGTATATGCAATTCCAAACTCATTATTGGCCAATCTAGACTTTTACTATCTAACAGTTGGAAACATGGAAGATGAACTAAATGCAATGAACACAGTAAACTAACTACGATTTTTGTAATTTTTTCAATATTTCCAATTTTTTTATATAATAACATAATTGAATACAATAAACTATTCACTACACTACTATGCAAAACTACTATGCAGTTATACTACATTAATGCAAATATAATGAACCTAAACTAAACAAGATAACATATTCAAATTAAACAAATAACATAAACATGCAACTAAAATATGAAACAAATAACTAAATTATAATCCCCCAAACTTAACAGTTACTATGCCCTCATTGTAAGAATATAACAATAAGTACAAGATGACTTCCCTGTATCTGGCTAAGCATTAGGCGATGGTGGCGATGGTGGCGATGGTGGCGATGGTGGCATAGGGGGAAAACTCGGCGCTCTTCCACATCTGAATCTGATGGAGGATATTTTGGCATTTGTTCTGGCGTTTGGTATTGGAACTGAGCGCCTAGATTTAGATTTTGCAAGGACGCATTCAATGAGGTGAAGGAATTGTTCATGGCATTGAACATATGTTCTTGCCTAGCCGCCTGTCGGGACATCTTTCTATTATTTTCTTTAACTCTCTTATCCATCTGTCTCTAAAGACTGCGAAACTAAGAACTGAACATGTATTTGCCCATCCTTCTACTTCCCTCAGTCTCCTGCTCCTCAGTAATCTCATCAGCTTGGAACTCATCATCCTTTGAAGTTTCCTCATCCTCTTCTTCTTCTTCAGAAGCCTCAGGAAATATGAAACCGACACCTCTTGGATGAGACTCCCCTCCAGGACAGACAATGTATCGTGCAATCATTCGGGAGTCTAACATCTAGAGAGGTTGTTGTCCTGGTTCATCTCCTGACCATCGAACGCCCACCTGCTTCCATAACCCACAAATGAGGGATGTGTGTGGCAGTCCGCTGGAGAATGGTCTTCGTAGACAGCGGTGAATGGAGAAACTTATGATGGAGCCTATGTCAATTTCAAAGTCTTTCACAATCGCGTACAACAATAGCACTTTCTCCATTGTTACCTTAAAGGTATACGTGGAAGGAAACAAATTTGTGCATAAAAACGCATACCTGATCTTGCCGTAGCGGCTCAAATCCTTGCTTAAGAAGATAGTTCCACCCTCCCTTCCCTTAACCCAAACAGTACCCGACTTAGATATCTCAGTTAAAATCTGGTCGTAGTCGGGATTGCTGTCACACAGTTTAGTATATTGGCATGTGGCAGGGGCTCTCAGGCTGTAGTATTTGTTAATGGCCTCAGGACTGAACGACACATGTTTACCCCTTACCAATGCCGTGTATAGCGCCCTATCCTGAGTATTGGCGTAAAATTCCTTCACCATATTTACTATTGCTCGGTCGAGATCCTCTATCAGAATCTCCCATCCTTGCTCGTGTATTTGCCTCCTTATATGCCTATTAAAAGAGTCTGGTGCCAACCCCCGCTCAAGAGTTAGTGCTTTGGGCACTAAGTAATCATACTTCTCGGCGGCGTTGGCACTTGTGAACTTTCGTCTGTCGAAAGCACGCATGGGTGGCGAAGACCCTGAACCCTCGCCCCTTTATCGCTTGGATGGTTTTTCGGTTCCATGTCAGTCAATTCAATCACAAAATTCCTCTAAACTTGTGTTAAGCAATTTGTCGAACAGTTGGTGTGCACACTACCAAACTACCCAAACTGATAAACTTGAATTCCAAAGTGTGATGACAAAGTGTAACCAGTAGCTTACCCACTGATGTCCCCTTCTTTTGATGATGAATTTACAGTATTTGTACTTAATTTGAAGTTTCCCCAAAACTTGTTCTCTATAGACCCAAAATTGGTGAACCCCACTGATTTTCCCTTCAATTTGATGATATTGTGGTACTGTTGTTGCTCAATTGATGAAGTAATGGCTTTTCCTTTTCCTCTACATAATCGACTAGTGGTAGACCTTAGGTTTTGATGACTGAACTTAACAGATAATGGGTATGTGATGGTGTGGAGTTGATGGAGTTAGGGTTTATATATATATATAGTGTAGTGGAAGTGCTCGGATTTAGTGGATATGTGATGGATTTTTCTTGAAATTTTGTGGGGTATGTAGTGGGTTTTATGGAGTAAGAGGATCAGTTAGAAGAGAAGAGAAGTTGAGAAGTGGAAAAGTCAAGTGCAGAATCTGTTTTAAAACATTTCAGGTTCCCGTACCTCCGCCGGGGCGGGGGGTATTTCAACTAGCAGAGCCCGCCGGGGCGGGTATGGACAGAGAGTCCCCCCGCTGGGACGAGTGTGGCAAGCTTGATTAGGGCCCACTGGGCTGGGGGTCTCGTCTGCAACGAACATTAATTTTTTAGTTTCTTCTCCTCGTACGCATGTCCAATGGCATCCTAAGTACCTGAAACAAATTAAAACATTAAATATGAGAAAACGTCATGAATATTAAGCAAGTATGATCAAATTTACTTAAAAATAGAAATTAACTAACTAAGAATTATACATAAATGATCTACGCACTACTAGAATTATGAAATAAACAAGGACATGAATAACATAACATAAAAATACGATAAATTAAAAGAAAATTGGGTTGCCTCCCAATGAGCGCTTGTTTATTAGTCTTTCAGCCTGACTACTCCATGTTCATGGCGCATCGACGAGTGTGATCGCGGTGGCTTCATTGCCGATGTCGCCACCTCAGTAATGCTTTAACTGTTGACTTTGAATGTCTTAAGTGGGTTTTTACTGTATAGTTCAACGACGCCATGTGGGAAAACTGTCTTAATAGTGAATGGCCCCGACCATCAGGATTTGAGCCTTCTGGGAAACAACCTCAGTCTTAAATTAAACAGTAATACCAATTGTCCCCGTTTGAACTTCCTCTGCATAATCTTTTGGCCCTTCTTGACTTTTTATTTTTACAGTTTTAAGTTCTCATACGCTTGCAGTCAAAATTCGTCGAGTTCGTTCAATTGGAGTAACCTCTTTTCTCCTGCAGCTGTTTGATCAAAGTTGAGTTTCTGAATGGCCCAATACGCCTTATGTTGTAATTCCACTAGGAGGTGACACGTTTTCCCATAGACCAACTGGTACCGAGACATCCTTATTAGCCTCTTGTATGTTGTCTTGTAAGCCCATAGTGCATCATCCAACTTTAGAGACCAATCTTTTCTGCTCAGATGCACTACCTTCTCTAAAATTTTCTATACCTCTCTGTTGGAAACCTCAGCTTGACCACTCATTTGGGGGTGATACACTGTTGCAACCCTATGATTGACCCTGTACTTTGCCAAGAGAGATGTAAATGATCTATTGCAGAAGTGACTTCCCTCGTCACTTATAATTGCTCTTAGCGTGCCAAACCTTGTGAAGATGTTCTTTTGTATAAATTTTAGAACCACCTTGGCATCATTCGTAGGGAGTGATACGGCTTCAACCCACTTTAATATGTAGTCCACAGCTAGCAAGATATACAACTTGTTGAATGAAGGAGGAAAAGGTCCCATGAAGCCCATCCCCTATACATCAAAAACCTTGACTCCCATGATCATGTTGAGCGGCATTTCATTCCTTTTCGAGATATTACTCACCCTTTGGCATCTGTCACAATTTTTTATGAACTGGTGAGCATCCTTGAACACTGTAGGCCAATATAATCATGCTTGAAGTACCTTAGCCGCTTTCCACTCACTACCATAATATCCCCTATATGCAGATGAATGGCATTCGTGCAAAATATTTTTCACTTCGCTGTACGACACACATCTCCAAATCATTTTGTCTGCATATTGTCTGAATAAATAAGGCTCCTCCCATATGTACCACTTGACATCATGTAGGAACTTTCTCTTTTGCTGTCGTGTTAGATCAGGGGGAAGGATTTTGCTTACCAAGTAGTTGGCAAAATCAGCATACCATGGAAACTCAGAGTTTACTCCAAAAAGCTGCTCATCCGGAAATGATTCATTGATTACACATTTATCTGCCCCATCCTTATCCGGATTTTCCAATCTTGAAAGATGATCCGCCACTTGATTTTCTGTCCCCTTCCTATCTTTTATTTCCAAGTCGAATTCTTGAAGTAGTAGAATACATCTGATTAGTCCAGGCTTAGCATTCTTCTTTGAGATCAAATAACGAATCGCTGAGTGATTCGTGTATACCACCACCTTTGTTCCAATCAAATAAGCTCTAAATTTGTCAAAGGCGTATATTACTACAAGTAATTCCTTCTCGGTGGTTATGTAGTTCAATTGGGCATCCGTGAGGGTTTTTACTTACGTAGTATATGCCATGGAATATCTTCTCTCGGCGCTAACCCAAAACAGCCCCTACTGTGTAGTCGCTAGCATCACACATTAACTTGAAAGGGATTGTCCAATCCGGTGCTACGATCGCGAGAGTTGTACTCAATCACTTTTTCAACTGCTCAAACGCTAACTTACACTCTTCATCAAAACTAAAAACTGCATCTTTCTCTAAGAGACTGCATAATGGTTTTGCAATCTTAGATAAATCCTTTGTAAACCTTCGGTAGAATCTGATATGTCCTAGAAAACTGCGGATTCCCTTAACTGAATTCGGCGGTGGAAGATTTTCTATCGTGACCAGCTTTGCCTTATCAACCTCTAATCTTTTTGCAGAGACCTTGTGCCCCATAATTATTCCCTCTTTAACCATAAAGTGAAACTTCTCCCAGTTAAGCACCAAGTTCATTTCCACACATCGCTTCAAGACCATGACCAAGTTATTTAGACATATATCAAAAGTGTTTCATTAGACTGAGAAGTCGTCAATGAAAACTTCCACATTTTTCTCCACCATGTCCGAGAAGATAACCATCATACATCTTTGGAAAGTCGTCGGTGCGTTACACAAACCAAAGGACATCCTCCTGAATTCAAATGTGCCATATGAGTACGTGAAAGTGGTCTTTTCTTAATCCTCAAGAGCTATGACTATCTAGTTGTACCCCGAGTATCCGTCCAACAAACAGTAGTATTCACGCCCAGCTAACCGATCCAACATCTGATCAATAAAGGGTACATGAAAGTGGTCCTTTCGGGTTGCCTTATTTAGCTTCCTGTAACCCATGAAAACCCTTTATCCTGTCACTATCCTCGTCGGAATTAGTTCATTGTCGTCATTGTTCACTACTGTAATTCCACCTTTTTTCAGAACACATTGAACTGGACTTACCCATGTACTGTCTAAAATTGGGTATATTATTCCATCATCCAACCACTTCAATATTTCCTTCTTTACCACTTCTTTCATGATCGGATTTAGTCGTCTCTACTGTTCCACTGTTGGCTTTGTGTCCTCTTCCATAAGAATCTTGTGTATGTAAAAAGGATGGACTTATCCCTTTTATATCCACAATTGTCCATCCTATATCTGACTTGTATTCTCTAAGCACACTCAATTAACTTACTTTTTTGCAGTTCGTTAAGCGCATATCCAATAATAATAGGTACAGTATAAGAATTTCCCAAATACGCATACTTGAGGTGCTTAGGAAGTTGTTTAAGCTCAAGAGTGGGTGTCTCCTCCAATGAAGGTTCCATTCTTGCTGAAGCTTTTTCTTCTATGTGTAGTGGCTCAAATGGTACCTTAAACTCGCTAACTCTAGGTAAAGAATCCAGCATATGCAAGTAATCTACGAACTCAGGATCATCTAAGTCCTCATCCCTCAGTAGAGTGTTTTTCAACGGATCTCTGACCAAACTTTTAACCAAGTCTTCATTCACTATCCTATCGATCATGTCCAACCGAAAACACTCCTTCTCATCTGTAGGGAACTTCATGGCTTTGAACACATTGAATTTGACTTCCCGATCTTGTACCCTCATGGTTAATTCCCCTTTTTGAACATCGATGAGAGTCCTACCCACGACCAAAAATGGCCTACCTAAGATGATTGGGATGTTTTTGTTCTCTTCATAATCCAAAATTATAAAATCTGCCAGAAAAATAAACTTATCCACTTTAACTAAGATGTATTCCATAATTCCTCTTGGATAGGTCACTGATCTATCTGTTAACTAAAGTGATATGTTTGTAGGCTTCGGAGTTGGCAAACCTAACTGAGTATAAACTGACAACGGCATAAGGTTCACACTCGCCCCAAAATCACACAAACACTTGTTGAAGGCCATATTACCAATTATGTAAAGAATTGTGAAACTCACCGAATCCTTCAACTCTAAAGGCAATTCTCTCTGTAGAACTGCATTGCATTCCTCTGTTAAAGCTACAGTCTCGTAATCCTCTAACTTCTTTTTTCTTGACAGAATCCCCTTCATGAATTTGGCGTAACTCGACATTTTCTCTAGGGCTTCTGCGAAGGGAATGTTGATCTGAAGTTTCTTGAAAACTTCCAAAAACTTCGGGAATTGCTTGTCTAATTTTTGTTTCAGCACTCTCTGCTGAAACGGTGGTGGAGGATACACAACTGGCTTAACATTTGTATTACTATTGTCCTCTTGCTTCTCCTCACCCTGTTTCCCTTCAACCACTTTGTCTTCATCCTATTTGACATCTTTCTTAGCTAAATTTTCTGTGTTATGCCCCTCAAGACGCTTTCCACTCCTCAAAGTGATTGCTTGACACTGTTCATGATTTCCATTCGGATTCTTTTCTCTGTTGCTAGGTAGAGTTCCTTGTGGCCTATTATTAAGTTCTAAAGCAAGTTGTCCCATCTAATTTTCTAAGTTCTTGATGGCCACTACTTATGTTTTCATTGCCGCCTCATTTCCAGATATGTACTTCAATAACAACTCTTCCAAATTTGTCTTTTTCTCTTCTGCGGAGCTGCTTGTTGATGCTGATTTTGAAACCCCGGGGGATAAGAAGGTCGTGGAGCCTGTTGATTTTGATTATTACTCCACAAAAAATTAGGATGATTTCTATTCCCTGGATTATAGGCATTCTGATACATATTCTGCGGAATCCTATTATAGCTCCCCACAGACTGTACTGCTGATGGGTTAATGGCACACTGTTTTGTAGGATGTTCCCCTACACATAATTCATAAACATAAGCAACCTGCTGTGTTTGTGCACCTGTCAGAGCATCCATTTTCTTTGTCAAATCTGAAATTTATACCGCTAACGCTGTTACCCCATCAACCTCTAAAATCCCAGCTACCTTAGGCTGTGTCATTCTTGATGTAGGCCACTGATAATTATTAGCCGCCATCGTTTCTATCAGATCATACGCCTCCTCATACCTCTTAGCCATGAATGCTCCACCTGAAGCTGCATCTATACTAGTCCTGAGATTACCACTGAACCCATTGTAGAACGTGTTCATCTGCAATCATTTAGGTAATCCATGATGTGGGCACTTCCTAAGTAGTTCTTTGTACCTTTCCCATGCCTCATACAATGACTCCCCATGCTGCTGTTCAAGCATTATAATCTCGTTTCTCATCTTTGCAATCTTTGCCGGTGGGAAAAACTTAGCCAAAACTTTCCGAGCAAGGTCGTCCCATGTAGTAATCGACCTTGGCGATAAAGAGTGTAACCAACTTTTCACCTTGTCCCGCAGTGTAAACGGAATCAACTGAAGTCTAACTGCATCATCCGACACCCCATTGTATCTGAAAGTGCGACAAATTACTAGAAAACTGACTAAGTGCTCATTCAGATCGTCATTGGCTAATCCCCCAAACTACACTGAGTTCTGTATCATTTGTATAGTCCCAGGCTTGATCTCAAAAGTATTTGCAGCAATCGCCGACCTGGTGATACTCGACTGAAGCTCAGTCACCTTGGGAGTAGTATAATCCCTCAACGCTTTCTGATCTTCTGCAGCCATAGTTTCTTCCTTATCAAGATTCTCATTAGTGTCCTTAATCCACTTACTCAACCTTCAAAACCTTTTTTCGATGTAGTCCTTGAAAGGAAGCAATTCTGGCTTCTTAGACCGAGCTTGGATACACTAAGTTAGAAAATCTGCAACAAGCAATACAAAACAAAAGAAAAATTATTTAAGTAAAACTGCACTAATTAAACTGATATTGAAAAATACTAAAATCAAAAACTAGTCCCCGGCAACGACGCCAAAAATTTGTTGGGTAAAATATAGATACGCTCAACACGCAAGTGCACGTGGTCAACAAGTAATATAATAGTAAGAAAAGAATTGTTCCCACATAGACTAGTATGAAATTAAACCTAACAATTACCAGTTTTATATTAACTCAATTTAATTAAACTACTCAAATTAAGGACTATAATTAAGAAACACTAAGGAACTAAAAATCCAAATCAATCAACACACTAATTTAGGAAAGAATTATGAATACGGATTAAATGAAATTCGTATTGAGAAGGGAGTTAAGATTAGGTGGGGATTTCAATTGAGGACTCATGTCAGCAGTTGAGTTGTATGATTCCTTGTTATGGGCGGGGAATTGTTCTTGGTGTAAAAACCACTTAGTTTTTGGTACTGATAATCATTGAAATGTCCGTGTCGCGCTATTTTTTATATACCTGTTGAGAAGGTGATTCTTTTTTTTAGGTGTAAAAGAGATAGGTAGGGTATAGTTAGAGAATATGAGGTTAAGTACGAGTTCTTACAACTCATACTTATGGTACGTTCGTGACTCATAGTTATATGAAATGTTTATGAACCCCTCAGCGAATGGACGCCAAAGGTCTCTAGGACAAGTTCTTACACTCATATGATTGTGGTAAGTTTGATGAACTGGGTAGAACTCATTGTGAATGGAGTATTGAGGATAATAGGAACATATAGATTGATTAAGCAATTGATTATTAGTGGAGACATAGGTTTTCCAAATCTCCTAGCTATGCTAGACTAAATTTTTTTTACATCAAGCTAAATATGCACTATGTGCCTTTTTGAAATGAATTTTTATTCTCAACTTCTGGTGACCATTGTGTAAGAGTGGACTTTGGGCCACCGACACATCGTTACTTGTTGAGATGATAAAACTAAATTACAATGGTTTTAGAACGATTTAAAGAATAGTCTATGCTACTTGTTTCAGCTAGACAATACTGATTTGAAATATCAAAATATATTTTTATTTATCACTTATGTACCATGTAACCTGGTGTAGATATGATAAAACGTTGATGGAGTTGTAAATACAGGAATACTTAGTGTTGAATTTGATCTAAAATTGTTGTTCCACTATTGTATGATGTGTTGTGACAAAGTCACTCGATGATGACATCATCAAACGGGCTGTTAATACAGTACAATATCATGACGTCATTTTCAAACTAATTTTAAAATTTTAATTTCCCAACGGGTTTTGGCTATGCCTAAATATCTTGATTGAATTGAATTATTAATATGAGTCTAAGCTATTTGATTCGGCTAGACCAACGTTTATGAAATCCTAAGCGTTCTTTGAAAATTTTCCTGAACCAAATTGTTTTGGTGCGGATTTCGCTAAAGACTGAGGTAAGAAAATTTGTGTGCGCTTAAGGCGAATGGGATAGAAGGAACAGGGAAAAATTGTTCCAACATGCAGTACTTTGCCAGTACAGGGCATACCGAGCTAAACACCCTCTATGTCTGCAAGATATGACAGTTTGCGGATGAATTTCCATATAACCTTTTTGAAAATGAAAGTTCGTAGTCTATATAACTCCTCATCACGATTTGAATAATTTAACTCTTGTGAGTGATGCTGTGTATAAAAGGTATAAGGTGTAAGGTAAATTTCGGGGGCGAGATTTTTAGAAGAAGTGGTGAATGTGACAACCCAAGAATTTGGATATTTATTAAAATCTTAAAATATTGAATTAAGGTTAAATAATAAACCTAAACAGAAAATAAGTGTATGGATTTGATATTTTTGGGAAGGAATTTTATGGATTTAAAAATCTTTCTCGAGAATAATTCAGGATTAAGGGTATAAGTGTATATGTATATGTGTATGTGGTTTTATGTGTACAGTATGTGGTTAAGGGTCAAGGGTTGACCAGATAACTAATATCAATGACAAACCTTAATATTATATTAAGAGCATCAACGTTCAGTTTGAAAACCCTAGCGATTGATAAGAAACCTTAATACCGGCTCTGAAAATCCTAATTTCAGTTCCGGGAATCCGAAACCCTAATTCGGAGTATTAAAACCCTAATTTGGGAATTCAAATGCTAAGTATAAGGCTGAAGTGTTATTAAATATAACCTAATTAGGGAAAACCCTAACTAATAATTAGAAACCCTAATTGCTAAATTAGGAATCCTTAATCTTAATGTTCAAGTCTAAGTAATTAGAAAACCCTAATCTAATTAGGAAACCCTAATTATAATTTAGAAATTATAATTTTCTATTTTAAAACCTAAATTGGAAATCCTAAAATGTTTTTTCAAAACCTTAGAGTTAAACCATAAGGGTCAAACCCTAAAGGTCCAAACCCTAAGGGTTGTAGCAATTGTCATTTATGCCATTAAAATTAAAATCCAAATGACCAAAGTGCCCTTTTTGCATTATTTATTAGCTAACTTGAGAATCTAACCAAAACTTTAGTGGGTGAACTACCCTAGCTACCCCATTTGACTTAAATCAGCAAATATCAGCCTCATTTCATCAGTTACTTGCATTGTATTATGTTATATATATATATATATATATATATATATATATATTAAGATAGAGAAAGTTCATTCATTTGTTTATTTTTCACTCAAGCTATCAACAAACTCTCTCTCTCTCCAAACCTCCGAAATTCTGAAGCATTTCAGTCACTTTTAGAGCCCCTATCATTCCTAAGAACAGATTGGAAACCAAGAATCAAGGATTGGAATTAGAAGGTATAAAGCCCTAAATCAACCTAGATCATGTATGCTAAGTTCATGTTTGTGTTTATGTGTTCATATCAGTGCTAGAAGAGGTTTCATGATGATCTATGATGATCTATCATAGATCCATAGCATCAAAGTGGGTAAAAATTGAAGTTTTAAAAAAAAATTCTTGAACCCCAAAGTGGTCTGACAACCATATGTCAGTGGCCTTAGATCTCTGCCTGTTTATGATTTTTGTTATTTTAAGTTTTAAATCCATAGTTTGACATGAGGTCTGTGATCTGGAAGTGGAATCATAGCAATTCCATGTTCAAATTGTAAGTTATTAACAATCAAAACCCATTGATCGAGCATGATCGGATGATTTCTGGGTAACCCAGAAATCATATTCCAGCGTCTAACAGGATTTTGTAACGCCTTGATCTGTCAGGTATTATGTGTTTTGTTGATGTAATTGTATCCAGTTTGAGCCTGTTAAGTGCACTCTAGGTCAATGGCTTTAGATCCCTTAAATCACAAACAGATCGGTTGTAGTTGATGGTTAAAGAAGACAATCCGGACACATTTTCTATTTTTTGGAATTTTCCAGAAAGTGTATGAACATCATTTCTGACCATGTTTGACCGGACTGATTCTGGTGTTGTTATTGTTGTTGGAATGATCTGTTGTTATAGTTATGTTCTATGACATGAGTACTATATGTATGAACCAAGAAACCACTTAAGTGATGACCAGAATACCAAGAAAAAAGAACCACAAAATGAACCCTCGAACTGCCATAGTTTCTGGGTTACCACTACAAGAAAAATGGCCATCTACGACCAATGATATCAGCGACTGCACTATCTGGTCGCTGATAATAGTAATAGCGACCGATATCTGCGACCGATAAGGATTCTCGTCGCTACTATATATCAGTGACCGCATGTGGTCGCTGATCGGTCGCTGAGAATAATTTCCCTCCATAAATTTGGTGCGAAACTTTGGTAGCGGATTGATCAATCTGATCGTGACGCTGCGATCATTGCTATGTCCACATCATTAAAATCAACGACCGCCAGGTGCGATGATGATGGCGATATTGATGCTCATAAAATTAATCAGGTTCAGTAGTTCGCTCGATATCTGCAGAAGAAAAAAAAAGAAGGACGAGAGGGAGAAGAGGGAGTAGGGGGAGAAGAGAAGAGGGGGTGCAGCCTTCACCACGACCTATTGTGCCATTTTTTTCTACTTCTTCATTACAAGTCCAAGTTGCACCATACAACCTCAAACGAAAGGTAAAAAAGTTCCAAATCTTAAGTTTTGTAATGTCCCCTCTATATATATCTTGTTCAATTTAGGGTTTCTCCTTTAGGGTTTTGTTCAACTATTGATGTTGTAATTGTTTATTGATTCTGATTTGGTTTTGTGAATGGAGATTTGAGTTTTTGTTAATTTATTAATTAATATGGAATTACTCAATTAGTGAATACTGTATTTATGAATGCTTGATGTTTTAATAGTTGAGTTATCTGCAAATTGTCCTAAAGTAGAAAGTACACTGTTTAATATGTTGCTACAATAGGTGATTCTGTGTATGGTGTTTGGGCTAAACAAGCAATTTGCCAAAATGACACTGATTAGTGCTTAATGGTATACTAGTATAAGTGTTTTGGTAACTGAAATTTTCAAAAGCAGCATTCTTCTTTTTGAGCCTTTCTTTAAATTCATATTTTAAAACTTTATTTGTTGTCTTTCCTTGTTTGTCATAAAAAAAAGTAGCCACATTCATTTTTGAATATACTCTTATTGGATTTCTCATTCCATTTTCTTACTTGTCTAATATTTGGAACATATTCGTACAACTATGATGTGCACTTAAGCTTGTTTTGGGTATGGAAAGATTGAACTCAATTTTCAAACATGCTAGAGTATGTGCTTATGAGTTTTCATGGTGATTTAAGGTTTATAGGAATGCTTAAAGACCATATGTGTTCTCTATTGTAGACTGTTGGGGATTTGGTAGCCAAAATTGTGCCTATAAGGGACTGTTATGGCCAACTTGTGTGACTGGTGTTGTTAGACAGTGAGGAGTACATACACTGTCTATAGATAACATATAAATTAATGGTTCCCTAAGTTAGTTAAGGTCTACATGGTGTGTTGTGCAAATTATTGCTTAAAAATCAATGAAAATAAGCTTTATAGAACAATGAACACTAAAATAGTGAACCACCATACCTGGACCCCATACACAAGTTTCAATAGTCATAATAGGACATAAGAAAGCTACACAAACTAAAGGAACCAAGCCTAAGCCATTTTGAGCATGAGACTTGTTAAAAATCACATTTTAAAGCCAAAAATGGACTGTTTTGGACAATTCATAGTACCTGACCTTAAAGGACTATTATGAGCAGATACAAAGTTGCTCATACATGCTAGTAATGATTCCCAAACATGGTCATTACGAAAGCCAAAAAGAAAACCAATTTAAGCTCTCTTTTTAAGCCTAAAGTGAGCGTTGATAAGTTAAAATGAGTTAGATGATTAAATAAAGTGTGGTGATGCTAAAAGTAACCTTACATAACTTAAATATACATGCCTAGACTATCCTAATGGCCAGAACTGGAAAAATTTGGAAAAAGTACAAAATCAGTTTTGTAAAAAAAAGTAAGAAAATTGCTAAGTTTGAGCTCTATTTTGGGGAGCTTAATGGGCATAAACAAGAAACCTAAACCTTGAATAAAATACCTTGTCGTATGGTCTAGAAGTTGGGACAAGTGGTTAAACCCTTGGCTTAACCAAGGAGTTTAAACAAATCATCAAACTAGCATGGAAAATCACTAAAACTGTAGTTTTGCAAATTTGTCTAAGTAGGAAAATTTGAGATTTTTCAATTCTACTTAGAACTCAATTTGGACACCTCAGACAAGTCAGTTAGGGTTATGCTAGGCTATTCCAAGTGTTGGAATGCTAACATATACAAGAACTTGAGAAGTTAGTGTGTAAAAGCTTGAAAAAGCTTGGTTTAGAGGGTCAAAACTCAATCTATGTTTAACAAACCTAAAGGAATGCTAAAACTAGTTCTAAATAGATTTAATTCAAGTGTTGGAATGAACCAAAGTGGCTAGAAGTGAAATTGTCAAGAAGTGAACAAAATTAGTAAACTCAAAATGTGAATAATAGCCTAGTTTAGACAAAAGATGAGAAGATTTTCTCTATAAGGATATGATTATGAATACACGAAAGAAGAAAATGAGAAGATTTTTTCTATAAGGATTCCGCATTCATTCGTTAACATCATCATCAAGTAAATGTTAAATATTAATAAGTATGCTACAAGTATATGATTCAAGTATGATTACAAGTATACAAGTATGCTAAATGTCATATCATATGCTTACAAGTATGCTTAAATGTCATTCAAATGCTTACAAGTATGCTCAACTCATATGCTTACAAGTATGCTTAAATGTTAATCATATGCATGCTTACAAGTATGCTCAAGTTATATGGTTACAAGTATGCTCAAGTCATATTTAACATTTATAATATTGTCTGTAGTAGGTACCGTGGAATCATGGACCTCTATTCAGACCGTAGTTGGATGGCACGATGAAAGTCAAGTGCCCAGATAGGTGCTACAGCTGAATTTAAAGCTGGTTGCCAAGTGTTTTTGGATTATGCGTATAGTCACCCGGAATGTATGAATGCTAAGTCGCAGATACGATGTCCATGTTTGAAGTGTAAGAATGTAAATTATATGGACAGAGACATGGTAAACTATCATTTACTTATTTCTGGGTTCATGAAAAATTACGAAGAATGTTGGTGGGCACATGGGCAGAGAAGAGGTCATGGCGTCATAGAAGTACACAATTTGGGCAGTAGTACTCATCGTATGAATGAAATGGTTCATGATATTGTAGGGCCAGATTTTGATTGGGAACAAGGCAAAGAGGAACCTATGAATTCTGATGCCAAAGACTTCTTTAAGTTGTTAGACGAGGGTAGCGAGCCATTGTGTCATGGTTGCACCAAACACACTACATTGTCTGCAGTGGCGACATTACTTAACATCAAGGTTGATCACAACATGAGCCATGAGTGTTTTGAGTCGCTCTTGAAGGCCATTAAGAGTATGTTGCCTGACGGTGAGAAATTGCCTGGTAACTATTACTTTTGTAAGAAAATGGTGAAGAAGTTGGGTCTTGGATACCAAAAGATCGATACATGTCCCAACGATTGCATGTTGTTTTATAAGGAAAATGAACAGATGACAAGGTGTACGTTTTGCAGTCATGATCGGTTTAGGCCTAATAAAGAGGGTGTGACTACAAAAAAATCAAGTATACCGTTTAAGATTCTAAGGTATTTTCCAATAACACATCGGCTAAAAAGATTGTACATGTCTTCAAGAACAGCTGAACATATGAGTTGGCATGCGAAATCTCCAGCTGAAGATGGAGAACTAAATCATCCCGCAGATGGGCAGGCTTGGAAAGATTTCAACTTAACACATCCTGGATTTTCATTGGAACCTAGAAATGTGAGCCTTGGATTATCCACCGATGGTTTCAATCCGTTTGGCCACTCAGTTGTTCCGTACTCATGTTGGCCTGTAATTGTTACTCCGTACAACTTGCCTCCTTGGATGTGTATGAAACAGCCATACTTGTTTCTTTCACTCGTGGTTCCTGGTCCTAAGAGTCCTGGAAAGAACTTAGATGTTTACTTGAGACCTCTTATAGACGAGTTGAAGGTATTGTGGGAGGATGGAGTACAGACTTAGGATGTTGTAACAAAAACAACTTTCAACCTTAGAGGCGGTGGTTATGTGGACTATAAGTGACTTCCCAATTTTATGGTATGTTAATTTGGATGGAGTACACACGGGAAGTTGGCTTGTCTGTATTGTATGGAGCATACAAAGTCATTTAATCTATCAAAAGGTCGAAAGCCTTGTTGGTTTGACTGTCATCGTCGGTTCTTACCGGTAGATCACCCGTTTCGAAGAAATAGAGAACACTTTCGGAAAGGGAAAGTAGACAATGATATGCCTGCACCGCGATTATCGGGAACGGAGATGAGAGATCGTGTGATGAGATTGTCGGTTATCCCATTTGGTAAGGTTGATGCCACAAACATAATCAATGGGTTTGGCGAATCTCATAACTGGGTTCGGAGAAGCATCTTTTGGGAACTGCCTTATTGGTCTACAAATTTGATTCGTCATAATCTAGATGTGATGCATATTGAGAAGAATGTGTTTGACAATGTGTTTAACACTGTGATGAATGTTACGGGGGAAGACAAAAGATAACGATAAGGCACGTTTGGACATGAAAGATATTTATAAGCGTCCGGATTAGAACTTTATGAATCTCCTAATGGTAAGATTGTCAAACCGCATGCAAGGTACACATTGTCCAAAAAGAAAGTTGAAGATATGTGCACATGGGTTAAGTCTCTGAAACTACTAGATGGATATGCGTCAAACATTGCAAGGTGTGTTACGGGTGGGAAATTGCAAGGGATGAAGAGTCATGACTGTCATGTGTTCATGGAGAGACTCATGCCTATAGCATTTCGGGATCTGCTTGATAAACCAATATGGGATGCTTTGACGGATCTTAGTCGTTTCTTCAAAGACTTATGTTCAAAATCATTAAATAAGAAGGACATGTCTGTACTTGAGAAGAACATCATAGAGATCACGTGTAAACTGCAAAAAAATATTCCTACCTGGTTTTTTTGACTCCGTGGAGCATTTGCAAATCCATCTTCCCTATGAAGCTCGTGTTGGGGGTCCAGTTCAATATAGATGGATGTACCCTTTCAAGAGGGTGATGGGAAACCTTAAGAGGAAGGTGAAGAATAGAGCTTATGTCGAGGGGTTGATTGAGGCATATAGTTTCGATGAGATATCTACGTTTGTCTCAGACTATTTTTCGGAAGAAGTCTTGACAAAGGCCAATCGAGTATCGAGACATGATGATGAGGGAAATGTTGAACTAAATGGTTGACTCTCTGTATTTGGTCTATTGGGCCGCGCTTATGGAAAAGGGAAGCGATATTTCTCTCTCGAGCAAGAATTACATCTTTCGCATATACTTACATTCTTCTCAATTCATGGAGGAGATTGATTTAATTTGTGAGGTACACATGTAAACTTGATAATTTATCTTTTAAGTTGAAAATTTATTCCAATATGTTAATGTTTATAACATGGTATAGATTGTACGATGAAGAGTTAAAAGTGAAGCATCCCGGATTAACTGATAAAGATATTCAAATCAATCGTGATAAAAAATTCACACTTTGGCTAAAGGACAAAGTAAGTTCAATTTTTAAGCACGTAGTATATATATATATACTCCATGTTAACTATGACTTCATTTAATAAGATGGAGTTTTTGTAGGCTTTGACTGAGGGATCAACGATTTCGGCTAATGTACAAGTCCTAGCTATGGGACTAGACAAGGACCAAGTCAGCCGCAATGGTTACAAAATAAATGGTTGTGAATTTCACACAAAGGCATATAGTGGCGGTAAAAGAACAACAAACTCTGGAGTGTGTGTCCAAGGAGATTGTTACAATGAGCTTGGTCGTGCCTTTTATGGGGAGTTGGAGGAAATCGTAGAGTTGTCATACAAGGGCACGTACGGGGGTCATATTCACTTGTTCAAGTGCCGTTGGTTTGATTCAGAAAAAGGGATACGTGTTGACAGACATGGAATCATCGATATTGACCACCATAGGTCTGCGTACTCCAACAAACCATTTTTTTTACCAACTAAAACAGTCCAAGTATACTACACTCCTAGTCCTGTTAGGAAAAGGGATAGACCGCCTACAGATTGGCAAGTTGTAATTCATAATCTCGCGCGTAGTCATGAAGAAGTAGTTGATGGGGAGATTTATCAAGAGCAGATGATTCATAGTCAAACTATAATAAATATGGAGGACGACAATGAAGTAATCCAGTTAGATGGTGGAGATGAACCACATGAATTAGATCCTGAGTCAATACTTGTGTCAGATGACATTGATACTGAGGAGGAAGAGTTATTGACTGAATCTGACACTGAATTTGAAGCAGATGATGGTAATGAATCTGCAACACGTATACAAGATGATTACAATCGTATATTGACACTTGAGCAGATGAAATGTATGTTTAGCATTACATGTTTTTTATATCATTGTCATGTTTATGTACTAAACTATTTAAATGCAATTTTTGGTTATTGTCATTTTATATTCATATATATACATGTTTATATCACTGTCATGTTTATGTACTAAACTATTTAAATGCAACTTTTGTTTATTGGCATTTTATATTCATATATATACATGTTTATATCACTGTCATGTTTATTGTCATATATACATGTAATCAAATATGACTCATAAGAACATCTTGAAATTTGTAATATACAGATGGCTTCTGAAGCAGCGCAGAAAAAGCGCGGCTTGGGTAGGGGGCCTAATCATGTGCCCAAGGCCCCTACTAATCTGGATGATCGGGTTCTTATTCAGATTCGCCCTCCTCCGAATAGCACGTACGTCCCGCATATATCATTTATATATAAGCATTTAAGATTCCATTTATACAAGATATATAGAACTTAGATGTAAATTGCTTTAATATAGAACTTAGATGTAAATTGCTTTAATATATCTCTTATTGTATTAAAAATTTGTATATTTCTCTTGGTTTGTGTCTTGGGTGCCTAGAAATGTCCATATATGCATGCCGTCGTGCATGTGGCTAGTCTATATTGTAGGGGAGACTCTGGCGAATTTTTTTTAAAGTATTATAAGTATAAGTTTGAAAAATGTTCACAAGTATTATAACTTAGATGTAAATTGCTTTAATATATCTACTTATCGTTGTTGTAAATTGTTGTATATTATAGTTATTTTTCAGATAATAAGATCGTCAAGTGCATATCACAGCTGTGTTTACATAATTGGCCTACACCTATGATTACGCATGAAGCACACCTATATCGCCCACAAGGATGCTATTTTCAATTAATTTCGTGTATGTTTTTTTAATTATGACAGATAATATAATATTCAAAGGATAATTGTTTAGTAATGTTATTATTGTTGTTTTATTTGCAGAAACGATATAGATGGGAGGACGCGCAGGCTTCAGTGATACAAACATTATTCTGGCAGAAGTGCGCGGTCCGAACCAAAGACAATTTAAACAAAGAAAGACAAAAAGCCCTTCACAATGCCGAGATCGACCATCCAGGCCAGGGAGAGGATTACATGCACGAGCATAGCCCCTGGTGGTGCACCCAGTCCATATGGGCTGAGATGTGTGCCCAATGGAGAGCTGAGAGCTGGGTGAAAAGACGAAAGACTGCCACCACCAACAGATCCTCGGGTGTACTCGATGGCGAAAAGGTTAAAGGGACATACAAGGCGAAGAGATTTCACACAAATAAAAGATATCAACGCTGTGGTGCGTGATTTACAAGTTTTAATTTGTTTACAATCATGAATTGTAGAAAATATATCACATTTTTACTTAGTAATATTGTACTATTTTTTGTATAGGAGTCTCAGTCTCAAGGTCAGCCTATCCATTGGCTGGATGTATACGTGGCCACCCGTAATGGTCTGCCTGATGCTATCCAGATAGCGTTAATAAATTTTAACAACTTGATCTTGTTTATCAATGCTTATAGAATTAATTTATTTTTAACTATTTAATTCTTAACATGATGACAGGATACTTATAAGCGTTTATTGAATGAGCGCTATCCTGTAGGCACTCCACGTCCGCCTATTGATCAGGAGTTGTGGGAGAGGGCGTCTGTTGTGAAGAAGAACTATATTAAAGGTCAAGGAAACCGACGACGTCCATTCTTCAGTGGCTCAGGCTGCTCTTCTACCCATTCTACATAGTCATCGAGCCATCCACCTGTTCATACTCCGGCTGACTGTGTGAGAGCTATATGCCGAGATCGAGATCTTCTGACGATACTGGGCGAGCATCTAGGGGCTCTGGATCCTGAGGAGTTAGTTAAAGCAGTAGCGGCAGCAGCAACATCACAACATGGGGATGGCGACGAAGTATAAAATCAATTTGTTGTATATATTGTCGTAATATACCAATATTAACATAGTTAGTATATATTTGTAACTTGTTTTATTATTTTGTTAATTATAGGGTGATCAAGGAGGCGATGATGCTTGACGTACCTGCTTTATATCAGTTTTGTGTTATAGTATAAGCTTGTACTATTATTCTGTCTTTGGATGTATTTATGTTACTTAAACAAATTTTGAAATGTTATTATTGCATTTGTATGTTCATAACTTGTATATTCAGTTATGTTACTTAAACTAGTTTTGAAACTAGTTTTGTGTATGTGTTGGTGGACGATGGATGTTTATATTGTTGTGTATGTTGTTTATCTTGTTGTGTATGTGTGTTGGGATGAAGCAGGTACAAAACAGGTACAGGTTTTTGGGAATTCTGCAAAACAACAAAAAATTGGTTTTTTATTTTTTTCATATCAGCGACCGCATGTCGACTGCTGACATTTTGAGGGTATCAGCGACTGCATGCGGTCGCTGATAGTGGTCGCTGACATATGGACCACATCAGCTTTGGCCCTGGACCACGCTGACTTAGCTTAGCGACCGAATTTGTCATTTTGGTCGCTCATATCGGTCGCCGATCTGGCGGTTGCTAATAGTGGTCGCTGATGAGCATCTCAGCGACTAGATTTTGTGCGACGACTATCAGCGACTGCACTCGGTCGCTATTAGCTATATGCGACCGTATGTGGTCGCTAATAGCCGGTCGCTGATAAACCTTTTTCTTGTAGTGTACCCAGAAAACCCATGAACTAGACCTGACAAACAGGCAGGGCAGGTCGGGCCGAGAGCGGGCCGGGCCAAAATGGCCCGGGTTTTGATGCGGTGAAATTCTTAGGCCCATGGTACGGGTTGGGCCGGCCCACGGGCATCTTCCTTCATTTTTATTTATTTTTTTTGCAAAATTTGCTACACTCGTTCAATGAATGCATTTGTAAATCAAATTTTTTAAACTTTTACCCTTAGGCCACATGTAATATGTCTATTAAATATTTAGTTCATCACAGTAACATGATAATAAAATTGCGAAATTTGAGAATAATATTGCATTATTATATTACTATGATAAGAAATTATATTTTTTTTAATAAATTAAAATCTTTTTATGAAATAAAATTAGTAATATTTTGTTGACTGGTATCTCGGCCCAACCCGTGCCACGGGCCTAAGAATTGCCAGGTCTATCCATGATCATGTAGTGGTAGGGTGGGACGTGGGTGTACATTTTATGAATCTACCAGTGATGCATGGTCAAATGAGATTTTATCAAATTTGAGAACAAATAATATTACTAATCCTTTTCTTTTTCTTGCTAATTTAACATACTCATATACTCCACCTTCACATGTTCATGCTCGAACCCCCAACTTCATACGCGGCCGAAGGCCTTTGGTACTAATTATTTTATTACTTTTATTATGTGTGTGCGTGTCTTGTAATATTATTATTATTATTATTTGTATCAACTAACTGATTCATGCAAGAAAGTGTTTTTCTCAAATCTCACCATCCAGTATTTTTGAACAAGAATTTGTGTCATGAGAAATTTGTGTCCGAATAGACTAATATTCCACAACAATATATCCTTCCTGTGAGATTCATAGGTTTTAACATTATTTGATAAATGTTATCAGTTCACGGTAATAAAACAAACAGTTGTTGTAGCTCGGTTGGTTTGAACTCTTATTTATTTATTTATAAGTCTTGTGTTCAAACCTCATAACCCACAAGTATCAACAATTTATTTTTAAAAAACTTAAGTAGCAGGCCACGGGGCTGGGCCACCCACGGGTCGGGCTCTCACGGGCCGGGCCAAAACCGAGCCGGGCCAAAAAGGCCCTCAGATTTTCTTGGCTAAAATATCACCAAAGCCCAAAGCCCAAAGTAGTGGGCGGGCCAGTTTACCCGCCATGGTGTGACGTCCCCAAATCCGGGTCCCAAGAACCACGAACTTGGTACATTACGATACTTCATCATCATACATATTCTATCATCTAATGCGGAACAAATAAATATATATTGTTTATTTTACATAATTCTATAACATTTTCCCAGGTTTATTAACCTTAACTTAATACATACCTTCAATATCTTAGAAGATTTACAATGCTATTTTCGTCCAAAAATTTAATAGATCTAACTACAACAAAATTAAACTTGCACTTTGACTTTGCTTCTGTCTTTATTCGAGCTTTCATATAAATCTAAAAATTTTATCATGATATAGCAAGGGTGAGCAACAAATTTGCCCAGCAAGTTTTAAATACAATGAAGATATATCATGATTGAAAAGAATGAATAAGCTTTCAAGTTTTAAACAATATAATAATTGTGAAATAACATGAATCAAGTTTCAATAATTTCATGATCGAATCAATAATGTTTGAAGGTCAACAATGACCACAAATAATTTAATCGAACCTTATGGTAATGAAGGTGATCGTCTTTAACATCTAATTAGACTTGCTATAATTAGGTTATAAAATTAATTAAATTGAGATGTATAAAATAAATCTCTTAGAACTAGTATATATTATAAATACTAGTATTCTCTCATCTCATAACCCTTAAGTTATTCAATTCTTCATTCATAATATATATTTAGGATTACACTAGTTTCTTTTATTTGTTTATATAATAAACAAATATAAAACATCACATAATATTCATATTCACTTACTCACATAATCATTAAATAAATTGTGACATATTCCACAATTCTCTTAGATTAGGACACTAGTATATAATTAAAATACTAGGACCACTAAATAACAATAACCATTTTGGTCATTTAATTCTCATACATAATTTATATAACTTATTCAAGTTATACAATTTATATTGTATACTTAAATTTAATTTCCTCCTCCTCTCCATAAACTGTTTTCAAACAATTTATTTATATATTAAATATATAATTTAATATATTCAATCATTTATTCAAATATGAATTAAATTTACTAACTTCCTTGATACTAATATACATATTTACATATTGGATCTCCTCTCATATTTTTACTTTACATCATTTGGTATAATATTAAATATTATACCATTATCCATATAACATAATTCACTTCTCACACTAATTTTGACTTTTCTCCATAAAAAGTCAACTTTTAACAATGACCAAAAGTCAACCTTTACACATTTTGTGTTTACTGTCCATTCAGACTAAACTTGACGTTCTGGATGCAACCGAGCAGTCCGTGCTTCAAAATTCTATCTCTAACTCAAATTTTGAGTTGTAAATTACTCCCTTCATATTGCTAATCGTGTTAACTAACGACTTTATACTTGTTCAATTCACATCAAATTTTACAGGTATCATAATACCTTATTCTTGATATTCATTCAAATACATATCAATTCATTTCTAGGGTTTTGGAATTTTGTAACCTATATTTTCTCTATTCTCATTCGAATAGCAAACCATATAGGTTTTACTTGAAAATTTTAAATAAATCCTCAAATTCTCATCTAGGTTTTATTCTTTAACCTTTATTCTAATCATTCAAGATTTTATAAATTTTTGGGTTGTCAGATTCACCCAATTCTTCTAAGAATTTCGTCCCCGAAATTAAAGCATACTAATCTCTGCTTATTCTCTTGATCAAAACTAGATTTTCAACTTAACCTTTACAATTTCCTCATTTGAGGATTTCTCTTATATCTTCACATTTTACAATAACTAATCACTAAGAGTTTACATCTTCTAAACATTCATCAAAACTAGGTTGTCATAATAACCTTTATTCAGTCATCTCATATTCTACTCGTACGCAACGAGTTCACACTATTTCATATCCATAATCACATACTACCATAACATTACTCTGAAGAGTTTTAAAAAAAAAACTTTTCATATCTATTTGAGGGATCATAAAAACTATGAACTTTGAGGTTTAGGGTATTTCTACCTGCTACCTCTTTCAATTAAGAAAGAAAGGTACTCTACCTCTGAAATATTTTATATTTGGTATGTTTACAATCACGAAGAAGGTAAACTACCGATGCGGGTACTTTAGAGGATCAGTCTATTGTACCTTAGTAATCGGAACGACTATATGCGTTCTTAGATTGGAGTATTTTATCCAATTAGTATATCCCCATTTTTCAGGGTTGTTCACCTCAGACTTATCATAAGATTTCGCACCAAAATAATTTGGTTCGGCATAAGCTTTCAAAGAATACTTTGAATTTCATAAACATTTGTCTAACTGAATCAAATAGCTTAGACGCATATCAATAATTCGAATTTCAATCCAAACATTTCTGTCCAAATTTAATTGGCACATAACTTTTCTTTAAAATACTGAAAATCATTTTATGACGTCATGATACCGCATCGTATTTACAAATTCGCTTGAGGATTCCGTTATTATGTGACTTTGTCATACTACATCATACTATAGTAATGACGATCTTTAGATCACATCCAACACTAAGTAATTTCGCATTGATAACTCCATCATTTTTATCATCTCTACACCAAAGTTACATGATGCATTAATGATATAAAAATACATTTTGATCATTCAAATCATTTTCATCTCAGCCAGAATCAATTAGCATAGATTCTTCTTTAAACCGCTCAAAACCTTTTAAAAAAATCATCTTTTTGGTGTCATCATGCCACAACAGTAACGATATGTTAGTGGTCCAAGTCCACACCTACACACTTGTCACCATGTGTTGAGGATAACAAAATTCATTTTTAAAAGCACATCAGTGCAAATTTAGCTTGATGTCAAAAACATCGAAGTCTAGCACAGCTAGAAGATTTGGAATACCTATGCTTCCATCATCAACTTCACACTTTCTCTACTGATCCATTTCTTAATAATTTTATCTATTTCTATCATCTTCGATTCTCCATTCACAACTTTCGCATACCCAGTTCATCAAACTTACCACACATTATGAGTTCAGGAACTTTCCACAATCATATAAGTTTAAGAACTTGTCCTAGTCAGACCTTTGGCGTCCATTCGCTGAGGGGTTCATAAACATTTCATATAATTATGAGTCATGAACTTACCATAAGTATGAGTTTTAAGAACTCGCAACTAACCTTATATTCTCTACCAATTCGTTATACACATAAGAAAAGAATCACCTTATCAACATGCATATAGCAAATAGCACGACATCAGGTTCCAATGATTATCAATGTAAGAAACTAAGTGGTTGCCAAACCAAACTTAGCCACTAATCAATATAGGAAGCTAAGCGCACAATTCCCCGCCCATTCAAAGAATTGGTCAACCTAACCACTATATCGACTAGGAAGCTAAGTGATTCTAAAATCAAGTACAAATTCCCTGCCCATATAAGGAATCATACAACTCAGCTGCTTACATGAGTCCTCAATTGAAATCCCTCATCATTCTTACTTTCTCTTTTCTTAATACGAATTTTCTTTAATCCGTATCTTAACATTTACCAATCTTTTCTGAGTTTACATTGTACCATTTCATAGTACCTTCTCTTTATAGCGTCAAGCTATATCATTCCAATCACTTAACATATCATATGTTATTCAACAATTTAATCTGATCACGTGTGATCTTATTTTCATAATCATTTCTCCTTATACTTACGATCGCTTTTTTTTTTACGATCTTCTTATTCTTCTCTTTAATCATATTATATTATGATTTTATTAACATTTCTCATCTTATAGACATTGTCTATTTATTATCACTTTTCATCTTTATTACAAGAGTCAGGTAACTCCGGATTCTTATCCTTATATCTCTTCAAGATTCTTCTTTGAATCTTAATTATCTTTCTCTTTTCTTTAATGATGAATTTCCTAAATTCATCTCTTATCACTTAAACTCGACCTGAGTTTATTCCTTATCATCATCTCCGCGGTTATAGTCTAAGGTACACCTACCTAAGGTTTATAACCTACGGCTTTGATACCAACTGTGACGTCCCCAAATCCGGGTCCCAAGAACCACGAACTTGGTACGTTACGATACTTCATCATCATACATATTCTATCATCTAATGCGGAACAAATAAACATATATTGTTTATTTTACATAATTCTATAACATTTTCCCAGGTTTATTAACCTTAACTTAATACATACCTTCAATATCTTAGAAGATTTACAATACTATTTTCGTCGAGAAAATTTAATATATCTAACTACATCATAATTTAATCTTGCACTTTGACTTTGCTTCATCTTTATTCAAGCATTCATCTTAAATCGAAAATTTTATCATGATATAGCAAGGGTGAGCAACAAATTTGCCCAAAGAAGTTTTAAATACAATGAAGATATATCATGATTGAAAAGAATGAATAAGCTTTCAAGTTTTCAACAATATAATAATTGTGAAATAACATGAATCAAGTTTCAATAATTTCATGATTGAATCAATAATGTTTGAAGGTCAACAATGACCATAAACAATTTAATCGAACCTTATGGTAATGATGGTGATCGACCTTTCATACCGATGAACATATGCAACATGCACTAAGTGCGAATCAATAATTAGTTTAGATGAATAATAATCATCAATAATCATTCACTAACATACTTTGAAATATAAACTCGAGTTTGAGTTAAGGAAACTTTTCGATTCGATTGATTATCGCTAAGCAATTTAAGTTAACTTCTTTTTGTAAGACCTATCATTAATAATAAGATTGGTCTTTCAATCAAAGATATTCTACTTTGTATCATAATAATATTACTTTATTAATAGATTATCTAACACTTAATCAAATATTAGATAACATCTTAACACATCAAGATATTATCATTCTTTGATAATTTTTCAATCACTGTATCATATACATTATGATTTAACACTCTCATTATCATTTCATAGGTTATTCTTTAACATCTAATAAGTCAAATACTTATCCAGCAACCTGGATTCTAAATCTAGCAACAACTCGCCAATCCAAACAACTAGATTCCAAATCCAAAGAACCTAAATCAATCCAATTTAACTGGATTCCAAATCTAGCAACTAGATTGCAATCCAGCAAGCCTAGATTCACTAATCCAGCAAGCTGGATTCTAAATCCTTCAATTCAGTAAGCTTCTTTTCAATCCAGCAAGCTGAATTCATCAAATTTTCTAATCCAGCAAGCTGGATTCCATATTCTTTTCATGAAAAATACTAAATCACTTATTATTTTTCTATCCTTTGCCCAAACACATAATATAGTTCATTGAATATCAATTTCAACAATTACATTGAAAAATATCATAAATCTCTTATTTTAATCATCCGTCGAATATTATTAATTATGTAATAATATTTTACGCTAAGGTTATTAACCTTTTAATAACATTACATTCAAATACTACTAATAATATCTTAATCCAATATTATTAGTCATATAACAATAAGTTAAGTCATTAATCACATTAATAAACAATTGTTTTTAATTGTTTTCCTTTTATTAATACACTTGTTTAAGCATTCTAAAATGCCATAAACATCACAACACTTCACACCCGACCCAAAACTTCATCAAAAACCTGCATAAGCCATGCTCAAGGGTCTCAAGTCATAAATCGTACTTTTCATATTTTTGGACATCATATATTTAATTAAATCTATTTATCCATTTATCATCATTTAGATGAAAAATACCAAATCAGTTCCAAAAATATTTCTTTTCTGGGATTTGATAGAATGTAGTTCCATATTGAACATATATTTTTTCCAGAATTTTTAAAATAGATTTACTATATTTAAATAGTCCATAATAGACAAATATTCTCCGATTTTTCATAAATCGAGATTAACTCCAACAATTCTGAAATTTTTACAGTATGCTCCTGCTGTATACATGTACTTCCGGTAAATATTTGGTAATTTTTGGACTTATACACAGATAGTTATTTGGGTGGATTCATAAAAATAGTCATTCACCGTAAAATCCATAACTCTCAAACCGTATGGCCAAATATTCTCAACTTTTTACACAACCTGCATATCTTCTGATATTAACACCCCAAATTTTTCCAGAATTTTTAAAGCACAAAAAAAGGACAAAATAGCCCCTGTTTCAGACTGCCCCAAAACAGTCTTATTTTCTTTTCCAAAATCGGGACTGTTTTGGCTTAATCAGCCACTACACCATGAAAACTCAACATTTTTGAGTTCTACCACTTGGGTTAACTAGTAAACACGTATATCTAGCACCCCTCTTTAACGGATCGTAAAAAGGAGTTATAGATTTAAAACGGTGGATTTTCAAAGTACATAGAAAATTTTGATTTCAAAACTAGAAAAATTATTTTTCTTTTCCTTTTTGACTCCAACAAATAAACACCCAATATGGGTAAATCCATACTTGAATCCATGGAAAACACATAGATCATAGGGGTTTGAACTTCCAAATCAAAAACCCCCTTTATCAAAATAAAAAAAAAATAAAGGAAGAAATTATACCTTTGTTTTTCTTCTTCTTCTTCCTTCTTCAATGGAGAACTCTTCTCTCCTCTTTCTTCTCCCTCATGGGTTGCCGCCCTCCTCTCTTACTCCTCCATGGCTTCACCACTTCTTCTTCTTCTCTCTCTTTCTCTTTCAGTTTCTTTCTTTTTCTTTCTTTTCTTTCTTCTTCTTCTTTTCTTTCTTCTTATCTTTTCTCTTATCTTTTATCTCTTATTATTTTTCTTCTGACCTTATCATCTCCAACTCCTTATTTTTTAAATTGTTAATTTACTTAACAAATGACTACATAGCCCCTCCTTAAGTGGGTCAAAAATTGGGCCACTTATTAATAAAATTCTATTGGGCTTAAACTTTTATTATTTTGCTTACTAACAAAATAAATTTGGGCTTCCAACCTTAATTAAATTGGGTCAATATAATACTTGTCTGATACATAATATATTGGGCTAGATTAAATAATTTAATTGCACTTAAATCACTTTATCCACAAGTCACATGATTAAATAATTAATTAGACTTGTTTAAATAATATAACCTCCTTAGTCCATTAAATCTAATTCTTTTGGACTCTAAATAAATTATTGGGCTATGATATTATTATAGTCCATTACTTTTAATATTACTATTTTACCCTAATTATTTAATTAGGGTTTTTATTCCTCACACTAGAAAATAAATTCCTTACTTATGCCTTTTCTTGTCCAAAAATATCCCCCCATACTTGGATCAAATTTTTGGGATTTTTAAATTATTGATTGGGTCAACTCTTGGGCCACCATATTTAATCTCTTTGGACTTTTAATTAATTTCTTTGGGCCATAACAAATATCACATTTCCAACACTCTTAATATTACCATTCCCTAATTATTTAATTAGGGTTTTCATTTACTCATTTAAAACATATATCCTTACTCTTGCACATTTATTTCCTTAACCCAATTAGACTTGCTATAATAAGGTTATAAAATTAATTAACTGAGATGTATAAAATAAATCTCTTAGAACTAGTATATATTATAAATACTAGTATTCTAATCTCATAACCCTTAAGTTATTCAATTCTTCATTCCTAATATATATTTAGGATTACACTAGTTTCTTTTATTTGTTTATATAATAAACAAATATAAATCATCACATAATATTCATATTCACTTACTCACATAATCATTAAATAAATTGTGACATGTTCCACAATTCTCTTAGATTAAGACACTAGTATATAATTAAAATACTAGGACCACTAAATAACAAAAACCATTTAAGTTTTTTAATTCTCATACTTAATTTATATAACTTATTCAAGTTATACAATTTATATTGTATAATTAAATTTAATTTCCTCCTCCTCTCCATAAATTGTTTTCAAACAATTTATTTATATATTAAATATATAATTTAATATATTCAATCATTTATTCAAATATGAATTTAATTTACTAACTTCCTTGATACTAATATACATATTTACATATTGGATCTCCTCTCATATTTTTACTTTACATCATTTGGTATAATATTAAATATTATACCATTATCCATATAACATAATTCACTTCTCACACTAATTTTGACTTTTCTCCATAAAAGTCAACTTTTAACTTTGATCAAAAGTCAACCTTTACACATTTTGTGTTTCTTGTCCATTCAGACTAAACTTGACGTTAGGATGCAACCGAAAGCAAATTGCGTGCTTCAAAATTCTATCTCTAACTCAAATTTTGAGTTTTAAATTACTCCTTCATATTGCTAATCGTGTTAACTAACGACTTTATACTTGTTCAATTCACATCAAAAATTTAATACCTTATTCTTGATAATATTCCTTATTCTTGATATTCATTCAAATACATATTAATTCGAATTTAACCATATAGGTTTTTTTGAAAATTTTAAATAAATCCTCCTCATATTTTCTTTCTATTCTCATTCAAGAATAAAGCAAACCATATAGGTTTTACTACCAGAAATATTTAAATAAATCTTCAAATTCTTATCTATTGTTGGTTTTATTCTTTAAAACCTTTATTCTAATCATTCAAGATTTTATAAATTTCGGGTTGTCACTATATTTCATTAATATTAAATATTTTTGGAATATTAATAGTATTTAATTTATATAATTATAATATTAAATAAATTATTTAAAAATCATTTTAATACTTGAAAAATTACGAAAAATTATATTATGGTATAAGAAAATATTTGAAGTTATTTTTAATGACTTTTAATATTATGTGATGAATTTCATTAATTAATTTATATTGATGGTAATTAATTAATTTAAAAAATATATTAAATAAATAATGGAAAAATAAAATTAATGATTTAAAAATTATATACAAATGATTTAAGTGTTATAAAAATATTTTAAGTCATAAAATATAACTTTTGATATTTTGTCATGAAAAAATTAATATTTAATATTAATGTCAATTATCGGATAATGGATTTAAAGTTTAAAAATCATATAAATATGATTTTAGGGTATTAAAAATACTTTGATATATTATAATATTATGTTATGATTTTCATTAATATTTAGTATTAAATAAATATTAATGATAATGGAATTAAGTGATATTTAATTCATATAAATATGATATTAATGATTGAAAAATTATGATAAATGGTAATAATTATCTGAAAATTATTAGGAGCTTATGAAAAATATTTTGACTGATAAAAAATTATCTAAGATATTTGTGAACCAGTTTAAACTGAGTCTTAGCGATATTAGGGTCAAGAATTATCTGATTATGTTTACGGGATGACGAAATTGTGTTGGTTTCAACTCAGACTAAAATAGTTTGACTTGATACCGAGTCTTAAGTAGTTTGTGGACTGATAGGGTTATGTGTTTAGGTTATTTTATGATTATATATAATAGTATTATACTGTGATGATATTATTCTAATATTTGTAGATCAATATTATTTATAATAGGTCTTCAGGCAAAGCTAGATAAATTGCGTAACAGTAATCGACCGAACATGTAAGTTTTCTTTAACTTGACTCCGAGTTATTTATTCAAATATGCTTGTTAATAATCATTACTAATTACCATGTCTATGAATTGTTTAATCGTACTCACTGCATATTGCATGTATTCATCAGGTATAAACGGCCGATCACCTTCATTACCATTCGGTCTAGATATAATTGATATGTTCATGTTCAATGTTTGTTCAGCTATGAAAAATTGTTCATGCTAGTTCACAATTATATTGTTGAATGTTAGCCAACTATTATTCAAAATTCTTCCTATCATGATATATCTTTAATTTATTGAACTTAAACTTGCTTGGTAAACCCGTTGCTCACACTTGCTATATCATGATTAACATTGCAGATTAAGACGAATACGTTCAGATACATGAAATGATAAAGCCAAGTTCAGCTTGGGATTATATGTGTAGCTAAATTGTAATAGTATAGTATGATAATAACATTGTATGTTAGATAGAATATTGGTTCAGATATTATGTGAAGGTTTTCGACCTTGGGGTTAGTGTGTAAATGTAATGTATAAATAATTTATGTTTATATCTTCCACAATAGTTATAGTTGTAGAATTGATTGTACCGGATCCACAGTGATTTGGAACCCGGATCTGGGGATCGTACAGTTGGTATCAGAGCTGTAGGTTATAAACCTTAGGTAGGGTTACCTGAGACTAATAACTGCAGTGATTAGGTTAAGTACTAACTCAAATAGAGTTAGTGTGTTGGTAAGATTCAAAGACGAATCTCAGCGGGTTATAAAAGATACAGAGTTCCCTAACTCTGATAATAAAGGTGACAGTAGTGATTAATAGATAGAGTCTGAAAGACTAAAGGTACAAGGACGAGAGATAGTAAAACAAAATGATCATAATATAGAAATGAATCGTAATTTATACGATGAGATCACCTAGTGATCTGATAAGGTGATAGCAGGGAAAAGAATCAGTCTAATGATTAAAAAGTTTACAGTAAGATTGTTGTGTGTCAGTTGTACTATGTTTTGGTACGAATTCAGGAAAGAATTATGAATACGAATTAAATAAAATTCATATTGAGAAAGGAGTTAAGATTAGGTGGGGATTTCAATTGAGGACTCATGTCAGCAGCTGAGATGTATGATTCTTTGTTATGGGCGGGAAATTGTACTTGGTGTAAAAACCACTTAGTTTCGGATACTGATAATCATTGAAATGCATGTGTCGCGCTATTTGCTATATACCTGTTGAGAAGGTGATTTTTTTCTCAGGTGTATACCAGATAGTTAGGGTATAGTTAGAGAATATGAGGTTAAGTATGAGTTCTTAAAACTCATACTTATGGTACGTTCGTGACTCATAGTTATATGAAATGTTTATGAACCCCTCAGCAAATGGACGTCAAAGGTGTCTAGGACAAGTTCTTAAACTCATATGATTGTGGTAAGTTCTTGAACTCATATGTGTGGTAAGTTTGATGAACTGGGTAGAACTCAGTGTGAATGGAATATTGAGGATAATAGGAACATATAGATTGTAACGCCCTGAGAAAATCGGATTTTTATGAGAATTAAATTTTTATTTAATTATGTGGATTAAATGAATTTAATTGATTATTTATGGGAGTAAGCTATTTGAAGGTCGTTCTATGACCTAGAATGTGCGGATGTGGTTAGGATTCTGGCTATGTGGTAGAATTAAAGTGTTTAAATTTCCAAGACGAAAATAAAATCTTTTCGAGAAATTTTTCAAAAAACACTATTCATCGATTTCCGCTCGGGAATTATTTTTGAACTTCCGAGAAATAATTAACGATAGAATATTAAGGTAAGATAGATTATCCAATAATATTTTAGTTATGGCAAATGCAGTTTTTTGCCTGCAGACTTAAAACCTAACGATTAGGGAAAGTGATTTTTGAGAAGGAAATGAAATGCGTATAATGAATTAAAGCGATCATCGTATAATACGTAGGTATTGTACGAGATAATGAATACACGTATGATACGATGTATTATACGAGTATGTATGAATGATGGTATGAAGTATATGTTGAATAAGTGTACGAGTTGGAATACGAGATTAATATGTAATTATACGTTATAATGCTTTAAAGCCAAATGGATTGGACTTGTAGGATTTGTTATGAATTGTACAAGCCCGAGTATAGGAATGGTTAAGCCCAATGGTAGAAATGGTTAAGTGCAATTGGAATGTAAGGTTAAGGTCCAAAGTGAACTAATTAACAAGCCCAAGTGTTTGTTTAATTATAAGAAAAATGTATAAGTTAAGATTAGTTAAGCTAAAAGGTCCATTGAAAGAACCAATAGATTATTGGATGGTTTAAACCCATGGGGCAACCCATGGATGACCCAAAGTGGTGACCAAGTAAAGTACTTGGTGGCTAAGTAAGAGATAAGTTATGTAATGACCAAATAGACTTAATAACTAAGTAAATGTGGAGACCAAGTAAACTTAATGCTTAAGCTAGGAATAGTAAGGAGGTGGAGTGGCTTTATGACCATTATACCCTAATAGTAAGCTAGCTCATTGTTGGTTGTTTCATTCCATCCAACATTCTAAGTGCTTATTGGTTAGAGAGAAAAAGCTAGAAATGCTAGAAAAGCTAGTCTTTCATAGTTCAAGAAGCAAGAAGAAGATTAAAGCTTAATCAAGTGATCTTCAAGGGTAAGAACTTAAACCATAAATCTCTTTGTCTTCCATTGTTAGAGAAGTGAGTAGTGGTAGAACATGTATTCTAAGAAGGAGTAGGAATGATTAATCAAAATACTTAAGCTGTAAATAAGTAATGTGGTAAAATAAGCAATAAATGAAGTTTTGAACTTATAAAGAACAAGTAAGAACTTATTATGTTTATAAGTTAATGAAATATGTATGTCAATATGTTAGTATAATGGATTGAATCCATTTGGAACGGTTTAAAAATCATAAATAACGAAGTTATGGCGGAATTCACATGTTTGGACGATAATCGTCGAATTCGTGAAATTCTTAAAATGAAAGTCAAAATTTGATATTGAGCTCGAAAACGTTGGTTTTCGATGGAGTATAATCTTATTTGGCATTTTAGAGTTGCGGACTCGAAAATAACCGAATTCCAACTTAGAACAAAGAAACGAGCGTTGAACGTTCACGAACGTTTATCGTTTTCGTTAAAATAAACTAAAAGGTGAATTTTGAATTAACGGATTCGAAATTGGAAAATTCTTGCATGAACACATAGAGTATGTGATTTGTGAACTAACGGATTTTAAATGAGCCAATTCAGACTTATAATGAAGAAGTTATGAACCCGAGAATCTCACATAAATTTTTTTACTGTAAAATATTTTCTGGTGCTGAGGACTGGCGCCGGGACGCCAGTCAAGGCAAAATAAGTGGCGTCGTAGCCCCAATAATGCTGTGAGCTATCGATGATGTTTTCTGTGGCAATACGGGCCGGGTATAGAAGGAGATGGCGCCGCAACGTCGTGTTTCGGGTCTTAAGGACTTTGGAGACTCATGCATGGCATGAAGTGTAAGAAAAGAAAAGTGGCGTCGTGCCTTGACAAAGACTAAGTGAAGCATAGAGAGGAATGTTGTTGAATGTAAAGAGGAAGCTGGTAAATTATATCCATGCTAAACCTAAAGTAACATCAATTAAGATGTTGAACCTTAAGTTAATGACTAAAGGTTGAATGAAAGATTAAATGAAGGTAAGTTAATGAAACGGAGATGATGAACGATAATAAGCCGTAAGGGCAAATAAATTCTTGAAACAAGATTTGTTAATGAAATAAGTATGATTAAGTATACGAAATGATAAGACAGTTAATTTATGATGAATTAATTAGCTTAAAGTAGCATCTTCGATGATGACAATAACGTGGAGAGCTACAACTAAAACTTGTTGAATATTAAGTGAACGTGAACGGTATGTAATAAGTGTACTTAACCAATGACGATTGAGTTAAGATTAATAACGTAAGAACATTAGTAAGCCGTGAGGAAGGATGATTAAATTGAAATGAGTGGTATTCATGAAGTAAATCCACTTAAAGACATAGATTGAGAAGAAGGGTCAGATTCATTAGGAACCATGTATGTTTATTCATGACCTAATGTGGTATGTTATGAGGTAGTTATGTGTTGTAGAGACCGTAAAGACTCAAAGGAAAAGTATATTTATTGTAGCAGACGCTGCATGCAAGTTTTCTTATCGCTTGTCTAACCTTCGTGTTAGCCAGGTTTTCAGTGATTCATGTTATGAGATGCATGAATTGTTTTACGAAAGGGTCGATGCCAGTTTTAACTTGGCTAGACTATTCTTGAAAGATTGATTGATTTCTTTATAAGTCTTTTAATATAGAATTGATAACTTTATCCTACGCTAATTGTTTGGTACGAATTCAAGGTAATCATGAGTATGATTAAACAAATGAATTTTACATCGATTATTCGATGGGCACATGAGGTTGCCAAAACTTAAACGTAAATACGTTTAACAGATGTAGTGTTGATCAATATAGAATTCTATAGGATGATCACCTAGAAGTGCTCGTAAGATATGTCAAACTTACGGACTTAGTGCCGGGTTGTCCTTTTTATGAATAAAAGCTAAAGAGAATGTTCATGGTCTCTGGACCTACTCATAATTTCCAAACTACTATATGTACTTCAGAATTGTTTTATGAGATGAGAAGTGTTATTCAATTTTTCATAGTACTTCATAACTATTGTTCAGTTATTAAAGAATAATCATATGATTCACGAAGTGGTATCTATATAATATATTGTTAGACTTGCTGAGATAGTTATGCTCACTTCTTGCTTAAATCATATGATTGCAGCTAAGATCGAGCGAACCGAGGGTTCCAGTAGAGATAAAGGCAAGGCGAAGATGAATGATTAGTTTATCTTGTAATAGTCTAGTAAGTGTATGTATTATATATTATGATGAACAAATAATGTAATGGTTTAAGAACCTGGGAACTAGATTTATTATTATTAATGTAATAAGAATGTCATTGATTCACACATTTTGTTGTTGTTTCAATAGAATGAATGTACAGTTATGAGTATCGTTCCATTTGTCGGGTTGGAAGATACCCAGATTTGGGGGCGTCACAGGTTGGTATCAAAGCATTAGGTTATAAAACTTAAGGGGGGAAGAACCTTAGGCTAATAACCTCGTTAGGGAAGGAAAAGTTCGAAGGAAGCAAACTCATGCTTTAATTAAGTCGAATGAGTTAATAAGATATTGAGGAAACTCAGTACCTAAAGATTTAAAAGATGGAAATTAATCCTAAATAAATTAAATGTGATTTGTGCTTATACTATTGTGTATTATGTACTAATTAACATGTTATGTGTTATTGTAGATGTCGATCGATAGCTTGATGTATAGAGATATACATGTGGTGAGCGAAGGAACTATGAACAGAGTAGAGCATGTACCCATGCCAGTGGCGGAGGTACCATTAGTAATTCTAGAGGAGTCGGAGTCAGAGGAGTACTTTTCTGAGGAGAGCTACGCTGAGGGAGATATAGATATAGCATCATATCTCAATATGATGATCGATGAGGAGGAAGAAATAGTGGTAACATCGGTTAAAACGGTGGTACCTACACAAGAGTCATCACCTCCAGATGCAATGAGAGCATTATATCTGGCAGTGCTTGATAGGAATGTGCAACTAAGTACAGTTGTACAGAATCAGAATAACGAGATCAATTATCTCCATGAAGCTAAGATGTCTACAGAAGCAGATTTTGAGTCAGAGCATGATTAAAAGGTGTTTATGATAAATAAGGCTAGGGACTATAAGGACAAGGTCGATGAGCTTCGTAAGAAACTAGTTGAGAAAGACCAGAAGATAGCACAAATGTCTTACATCCATGAGAATGCTCATAAGGATTTCAAGCTGAAAGTTGCTTGCTATTCCATTGAATTGAGACAGACTCAACATACGATTAGTCGGGATATTGTGTCGATTCTTGCGAATGAGCAACACGAGGACATTGTTATGCATTATTAGAATGTTAGAGTTATAAATAGGTGTGTAGTGACGTAAAACCCTCTTTTGTATAAAAGGGTAGTCTTTTTGTAAATCCTAACTTTTGTGAAGTTCAATTGCGGGGTAGAAATGTAATAGCTTTTGGTTATGAAAGAAAATTGTAAATAGTTTCAAACTATGAAGAAGTGTATGAATATAATGAAGTTTTCATTTAATATGCTTTGTTATGGTATGAGTTGTTGTTTCGCAAATAATAACTAAGTAAGTAAATAGATAAAAATGAAATTTTATTTATTTAATCCGAAAATGCGGCCAAGGAGAAAACAAAGTAATCAAGAAGCGGAATCACATAATGATAACCAAGGGGGTCAAAACAACCCTATGCAAGAGTTCGTTAATTTATTAATGGCTGAATTTAACCAAACCGGGGGTAGAGTAACTGCAGGACCTAGGGTAGCCAGAACGACAACCTTTAAAGAGTTTAAAAGCGTAGGTCCGCCTGAGTTCAAAGGAACGACAAACCCATTAGAGGCCCAGATATGGGTGAAAGAAATAGAGAATGCATTTGTTATTACAAACGTAAGTGAGGCGCAAAAGACTTCTTTTGCGACTTACACGATGAAAGGGAAAGCCAACTTTTGGTGGGAGACTCACCAAGGTGGGGCTAGAACAGAGTTGGTAACGTGGGAACAATTTAAGAAGGTTTTCTTTGAGAATTATTTCCCTACAAGCATGCAAGGGAGGATGGAGATTAAGTTCTTAAAACTTAAGCAAAGGGACATGAAAGTTCCCCAGTACGCGGACAAATTCAATGAATTGTCAAGGTTTGCTCCACATCAAGTGGACACTGAGGAGAGGAAGGATCATAGGTTTGATCAGGGCCTGAAACCCTGGCTCTATAGTAGGATTTTAGTGTTCCAGAGTGCTTCCTATGGGACCATTCTGGAGAAGGCGATTATAACATAAGGTGGTAGTGAGGTGTTGACCCAATACCACAAAGAGAGAAAGAATAAGAGCAAGGAGAAGGAGGAACCAAAGCAGGGAGTGCCAATGGTAGTGGAATTATGCCAAAAAAAGAAAGAATTTTAACTCCGGGAATACTAGAGGTGGAGAAGGGGATCCTAAGCGTATGATTGAAGCATGTAAGACATGTGGAAAGACTCATCTAGGAGTCTATCTGAAAGGGAAATCGATTTGTTATAACTTTGGACAGGAAGGTCATATATCACCCAATTGTCCTAATCTTAAGAAAAACCATGGCTATTTTGTATGTGGGTCATTGGACCACATGGCAAGGAATTGCCCAAAGATGGGGTCGGAGGAAAGTAAAGGTGTTAGTACTGGTAAGTTAGCCATTACTGGACCACCATCGTCGGGTAGACCTATGGTCCGTACTTTTAATATGACGGTCCACGATGCGATTGCATCAGCAGATGTAGTATCTGTGACAACCCGAAAATTTATAAAATCTTGAATGATTAGATAAAGGTTAAAGAATAAAACCTAGAAGAGAATTTGAGGATTTATTTAAAAATTTTAAGAATAACCTATATGGTTTCTTAACTGAATGAGAATAAAGAAATATGGGTTATAAAATTCCAAAACCCTAGAAATGAATTGATATGTATTTAAATGAATATCAAGAATAAGGTATTATGATACCTGTAAAATTTGATGTGAATTGAATAGTGTAAGAAATGTTATATTAATTCAGGTGGAATTTTATTAACGAAATAAGATTTCAAAGGAAGAAAAGCTATGAGGTTAAACGAAGATGAGTATATGTATAGAAATATATATATACTTAGTAAAGTGTTATATATATTTTAGCAAGAGGAATAATGAATTAAGTTAATGATATAAGGATCAAGATAAAACTATGTTAGTAATTAACGTAGCTTAAATGTGGGTCTTGATTGGCAAATAAGAAGATAAATAAGTTGAAATTTATTAGCTAATATGATTAGCAATAAAAATGGCGTAAGATAAAACTCAAAATTAGATTTAGAGATGGAATTTTGAAGCACAGACTGCTCGGTTGCGTCCGGAACGTCAAGTTTAGTTGGAAAGGACAATAAACACAAAATGTGTAAGGGTTGACTTTTGGTGAAAGTCAACAGTTGACTTTTATAGAGAAAGGTCAAAATTGGAGTTAGAAGTGAAATATGTTATGATTTTGTGAATTATGTATATGATTAAATAAATATACATTATATAGTGTGAATACATTTATTTTGTATATAAAAGTGAATTAAGAATTAAGTTATGTAACCTAATATATATATTAGGTATGATAATTAAATAACCTAAGAGGTTATAATATGGGAGAATATTAGTATATAAATATATATACTAACATTAAGAGATTTATTTTATATATCTCAAATAATTAATTTTATAACCAAGTCTAATTGAGTTATGAAATTAAAAAGGCATAAGTAAGGAATTTATTTTCAAGTGTGAGAAATAAAAATCCTAATTAAATGATTAGGGTAAAATAGAATTAAAAGTATTTGACTATAATAATAGCATAGCCCAATAATTTATTTAGAGTTCAAGTGAATTAAGATTTAATGGACTAAGGAGATTATATTAAATATGTAGCCCAATTATTTATTTAAGCAATGGATTTGTGACTAATTGATTTAAGGGTGATTAAATTATTTAATCTAGTCCAATATAATATGTATATGACAATAATTATAATGGCCCAATCTAATTTGTAGAGGAAGCCGAATTTTATTTTATTTTTAGTAAGCAAAATTATAAAAAAAAAATGGCAAGTCCAATGGAATTAATTAAAAGCCCAAAGCTTAGCACATTTGTGATGGACCTTTTAATCATTAGTGTGTTTAATATAAAATAAAACTTGAAGAGATAAGGAGACTTTGTTGGCCGAAAATTAGGGAGAGAAATAAGGAGGAGTATGTAATAAGTAAAACTCACTTTAGTTGGTAGCTACTTTTGAGTTGTTGCTTTAATAGTGGAGCCAACACACTTTATTTTGCTTACAAGATAACTCTTATAATCATGAGAGAGAAGAGAGAGTAAGGGCCATGTGGTCGGATGGGATAAGGAGAACAAATGGGAGAATAATGTGATGAGTGTACCTACTTTATTAGGTAAGTACCTTTTAGGTGTCATTTATTTTAATGGGCCAACACTTTAGATGTTGCTTGCAAGTTACATATTGTATAATGAGAGAGAGAAAAGCAAGATATGGATAGATATGCTATGTTATCTAATCACTTTAATTTTGCTAGCAAAGTTGGTAATTCATGTGTGTTCTCATTTTTTTTTCTCAAACGTAAATATACAGAGAGAAAGTGAGAGGGGGCGGCAACCCTTCATGGGAAAAAGGAGAGAAGAATCTCCATGGTAGAAAAGAAAAAGAAGAAGAAGAAAAATAAAAAGGTATAAAACTTTTTTTTTCCTCTAAGCTTTCTTCTTTTATTTTATGAATTTGATGAAAAGGGGTTATGATATGAAAGTGTAAAACCCTTTAATTTATGTGTTTTCCATGAATCCATGTTTGGATCTACCCATATTGGGTGTGGATTTGGTTGGAAATCAAAAGAAAAGAAAATTAATTTTTTCTAGTTTTGAAAACCTTAACTTTTAGGTGCTTTGAATGTTTACAATTTTTGATCTATGTATTCTTTTCTCGATCCGTCAAAGAGAGGTGCTAGATATATGTGTTGACTAGTAAACCCAAGTGGCAGAACTCAAAAATCATGTTTCGAAAAGTCGTGGTGTGGATTTTGATGAAAACAGTCCCGTTTTCTTAAAACTGTTTTTGATCAGTCTGAAACGGGGGTAATTTCGTCCACATTTGTGCTTTAAAAATTCTGGAAATATTTGGAGTGTTAATATTAGAAGATATGAAGGTTGTGTAAAAATTTAAGAATTTTTGGCCATACAGTTTGAGAGTTATGGATTTTACGGTGAAGGGCTATGTTTATGAAGCCACCCGAATAATTCTCTGTGTATAAGTCCAAATATTACAAAATTGTTACTACAAGTACATGTGTATAACAGGAACATACTGTAAAAATTTCAGAATGTTTGGAGTTAATCTCAATTTATGAAAAATATTAAAATATTTGACTATTATGGACTATTTAAATATAGTAAATGGATTTTAAAAATTCAAGGAAAAATATATGTTCAATATGGAACTATATTCTGTCAAATCTCAGAAAAAAAAATATTTTTGGGACTGATTTAGTATTTTTCACCTAAATGATGATAAATGGATAAATGAATTTAATTAAATATATGATGTCCAAAAATATAAAAAATATGATTTATCACTTGAGACCCTTGAGCCATGGCTTATGCAGATTTTTGATGAAGTTTTGGGTCGAGTGTGAAGGGTTGTGATATTTATGACATTTTAGAATGTTTAATGAGTTAATTAAGGAAAGGAAAACAATTAAACTAAATTGTTTATTAATGTGATTAATGACTTAAATTATTATTTTTTATATGACTAATAATATTGGATTAAGATATTATTAGTAGTATTTGACTGGAATGTTATTAAAAGTTAATAACCTTAGCGTAAAATATTATTACATAATTAATAATATTCGACGGGAGATTAAAATAAGAGATTTATGTTATTTTTCAATATAATTGTTGAATTTGGTATTCAATGAACTATGTTATGCTTGTAATAGACTAGAATGAGAATTCAAGGTGCTAAATTGGATTTTGGAATGCTGAAATGGTTTCAGTCTACTGAAATATTTTGTGGTCTGCTGAAATAGTAATTTCAGGATGCTAAAATGTAATCCGGTTTACTGAAATGATATTTTAGTTTACTGAAATGTTATCTAGCTTACTAAGATAACATATAAAGGAAAAACTTATAAGTATAAGTTATAAGTGATGAAAAAATTATCATAGTATAATGATAATACTAAGACTAAGGTGTAATGTCTAATACTTAACTTTGTGAGTGAAGGTTAGACAAGTTAATATAAGACGATGAGATTATAAGTAAGTAAATGAATATGGTGGTAAGATTATCTAATATGTGACTATGTGATTAAGTGTTAGATAGTATTATGAAATAAGGTATGATATGCTAATTCAAAGATCAATCTTATATCTGATAGGTCTTTTCAATAAAGAGAATAAATTAAATTACGTAGCGATAATCGACTATGCATGTAAGTTTTCTTAACTCAAACTCGAGTTATATTTCAAAGCATGATTAGTGAATGATTATTGATGATTATTCACGTCTAAACTGATTATTGAATCGCACTTAGTGCATGTTGTATATGTTCATCAGGTATGAAAGGCTGATCACATTCATTACTATAAGGCTCAGTTAAATTGTTCATGGTCATTGTTGACCTTTAAACATTATTGATTCAGTCATTCAATTATTGACATCTTGATTCATGTTCCTTCACAATTATTAAATTGTTAAAAACTTGAAAGCTTATTATTCTTTCAATCATGATATATCTTTATCGAATTTAAACTTGCTGGGCAAAGTAGTTGCTCACCCTTGCTATATCATGATACTAAATTTTTGATAAAGGCGAAGGCTTGAAGAAGGACATAGACAAAAGAAAAATACAGTAATAGATTGTAATAAGAATAACTATTTAGTTATCTTATTGTAAACCTTTTTAATTTTGAAGGTATGTATTCAGTTAAGGTTAATAAACCTGGGAAAATGTTATGGAATTATTGATAAGTAGGTTTTATACCTACTTATCTGGTATCTGTTACTTGAATTATTTGCTTAATCTCATATTTCTTAGTTATTTTTCATGCATTTTGTGTTCGTTTTGTAGATTATATGCTTGGGAGTTGAAATCGTAAAGAATTGGTATGAAAACGCAAAGAAAAGCAATCAGGACATCGTTTGGGCTTTTAAGTTTATTTCATGTTCTTGGTTTGGAACTTAGATTAAATTGTAGAGCTTCTTCTTAGCTTTTCATAACATCTTGAATCATTCCAATCGGAGTTCGGATGCAAGAGTTATGACATTTGTACCAACGGACGTCGAACATCACTGTTTTGGGTGGCCATTTGCATAACAGTCACTTCCAGCCCAATTTCGACCTTCATTCGTCCATTATTTCTGAACTCTTAAAGAATGAAAGTTGTAGATCTCGTCGATATCTTTGATTTGATAGGTTGCAAACCTCGTAAAGCTTCCCGGATCAAACGTTATGGCCGATTTCCCAAAGGACGTCAGAGCAGAAACATTTTCTTCACAAAACCGCTGCCGGGGTGGGCATGCCAGTGTCACAGCAGGCCCCTAGCCCGCTAGGGCGGGCCCAAAACAAGCCTAGACCCCCTCCGGGGCGGGGGTATGCCCAGAAAATGCGAGACAATATGAATTTTGGTCCAATTTGAGTCCGGGAAGGATTGTTTCGATCCGATTGAGACAAGGACTTCCAAGAGGACTTAAAGACATATAAAGAGACTTATAAAAGGAGGAGAATCACAAGGATTAGGGGAGATTTAGAGACTAGAGAGAGGATTCCATTAGATTAGATTAGATCAAAATCATAATTCTAATAAGATTTGAAGATTGAAGCAACTTAAAGACCATTGAATATTCAAAGTAGGAGCATGGAGGGAGCTTCAAATCTACAGACAATAAATTATATCTTCTCATCTTCTTCTATCTTCGTCTTTTAATGTCTATTCAATTGTGGATTCTTAGTTTTAATTCAATAATCATGAACTAATTCTTTGTTTAAGATTACAATGGATCTTATTGTGTAGTTTATTTTAATATGCTTCGCTATCAATTATTATGTTCTATTGTGAGGATTGTCTATTGTGATTTGGACTTAATTGTTTAATTGCCTAGCTAACAATTACCTTGATAATCTATATGAACTCGAGAGATGAAGTATTGATTTAGATCTTATCATGATAGCATGTGTTTGTGATTTCTGCATAGATGGAATTCATGATTCGTGTTTAGAATAGAGATATGCCTTTACGCCATATGTAATATTATAGAGAACTTGTGCTTTAAATCCTTTTTAATTGTAATTCATATAGAGATATAGTGGATTAGTTAATTAGGGTGTCTTACTTAATTCTATCATCTGTGGATTTAAGTGAGTATGGGTATTATGCATCGAGAGGTGGTTTTATCTGCTTTAGTGTTCTTGATTAACAATTCAAGATAGCAAATAATTGATGAGAAGTGTGTTAACTTAAATGAAGCAATAAGTAAAGTTGTGATCTTAAATCTCCGTAATCTTAATTTAACTAGTGGAAATTAGAATTAGTTTACTTATAAATTGAAATTCATTCGTTTAAATAAGATTGAGTTGGTTACGGGTTAGTACTTGGTGGTTTTTATTAAACAATTCCTCGTGGGAACAATACTCTACTTTCACTTTATTATTTGTTGACCATGTATACTTGCGTGTTGTGCGTAATTAGATTTTACCCAACAAGTTTTTGGCCCCATTGCTGGGGATAATTTAGCCTAGATTTTAATATTTTTACAATATCAGTTTAATTAGTCTAGTTTTACTTAAACATTTTTGTTTTTGTTTTTGTTCTCCTTATTTCAGGTTTTTGACATTGGTTTATGCAAACACGGTCCAAACATCCAGACTTGCTTCCTTTGAGGACGACATTGAAAGAAGATTTCAGAGGTTAAGTAAGTGGATCAAGGAAATGAGGAACGAATTCGAAAATTCTGATAAGGAAGAAACAATGGCTGCCGAAGACCAGAAAGCATTGAGGGATTTTGCAACACCTAAGGTGACTGATATGCAGTCGAGCATCACTAGGCCTGCAATAGCTGCGAATACTTTTGAAATCAAGCCTGGGACCATTCAGATGATGCATAATTCAGTTCAGTTTGGGGGAATGGCAAATGACGATCTGAATGAGCATTTAATCAGTTTTCTGGAAATGTACGATACTTTCAAGTACAATGGGGTGTCAGATGAGGCAGTGAGACTTCGCTTGTTTCCGTTCACTTTACGGGACAAGGCGAAGAGTTGGTTACATTCTCTGCTGCCAAGATTGTTTACTATGTTGGAAGACTTGGCTCAGAAATTCCTTGCCAAATTTTTCCCACCTGCGAAAACTGCAAAAATGAGGAATGACATCACAATGTTTGAGCAGCAAAATGGGGAGTCGCTATATGAGGCATTGGAGAGGTACAAGGAATTACTTAGAAAGTGGCCACATCATGGATTACCCAAGTGGCTGTAAATGAACACCTTTTATAACGGACTACATGGGAATGTCGAACCGAGATAACTTAGCGTCGTCGGAGACATTCATGGCTAAGAGTTACGAGGAAGCCTACAATTTGATTGAAACCATGGCGGCAAATAACTACCAGTGGCCCACAGCAAGAATGACACAGGCAAATGCGGCTGGGATTTTGGAAGTAAATGGAGTGACAGCTATACAAGCATAGATTTCTACGCTGTCCAAGAAGTTTGATGCTATGACAGGGACTCAAGTTCAGCAGGTTGCGGTAGTATGTAAATTGTGTGTGGGTAATCATCCTATAGATCAGTGCGCAATTAATCCAGCATCCGTCCAGTTCATAGGTAACTATAACAGAATTTTGCAGAACACATACCAAAACACCTACAACCAGGGGAATCGGAACCACCCAAATTTCTTGTGGAGCAATAACCAGCAAAATCAAGCTCCACGACCATCATATCCCCCAGGTTTTTAGAGTCACCAACAACCAGTTCAACATCAGGAAAGGAAATTAGATTTCGAGGAAATGGTGTTGAAGTATATAACGGGCAATGAGGCAACAATGAAAAATCAAGCAATGATAATGAAAAATCAAGAGATGGCAATGAAATCACAAGAGTTGGCTATCAAGAATTTAGAAAATCAGATTGGACATATGGCATTAACATTGAATAATAGACCACAAGGAACGTTACCAAGCTACACTAAGAAAAATTCGAAGGGTAGTCATGAGCAATGTCAAGCAGTTATGTTGAGAAGTGGAAAACAACTCGGATGTAATAATGTAGAAAATTCAGCGACACCGGAGGAAAAAGTTGATGATAGTAACGTGGTTGAAGGTAACAAGGGTGAGGATAAGTAATGTGAGGAAATAAAAGTAAACAATAAGCCAATGGTTTATCCTCCACCACCGTTTCAGCAGAGAGTTCAAAAACAGAAATCAGATAAGCAGTTCGCAAAGTTCTTAGAAGTGTTCAAGAAACTCCATATTAACATCCCATTCGTAGAAGCCCTAGAGCAAATGCCGAGTTATACGAAGTTCATGAAAAGAAATGGGAAGAATTTGAAACAGTGGCACTAACAGAGGAGTGTAGTGCAGTGTTACAGCAGAAGCTACCACCAAAACTTAAAGACCCGGGGAGCTTTACTATCCCATGCACGATCAGGAAAATGTCGTTTAACAAATGTTTATGTGACTTGGGGGTGAGTGTGAACCTTATGCCATTGTCAGTATACTCAGAATTGGGTTTACCCGTGCCAAAGCCTACAAATATTTCATTGCAGTTGGCGGATAGGTCAGTTACATACCCGAGAGGCATAGTAGAGGACATTTTAGTTAAGGTGGATAAGTTTATATTCCCAGCGGACTTTATTATTCTGGATTTCGAGGAGGATAAGAACATCCCGATTATCTTAGGGAGACCTTTCTTGGCCATGGGAAGGATGCTCATAGACGTACAAAAAGGAGAACTTACTATGAGAGTCCAAGATCAAGAAATCAAATTTAATGTGTTCAAGGCCATGAAATTCCCTACGGATGAGGAAAAATGTTTTCGGATGGATTTAATTGAGCAAATCATCAGTGAAGATATGAGCAAGAGTTTGGTCCACGATCCATTAGAAACAACCTTATTGGGGGATGAAGAAAATGACGACTTAGAATTTGTGGACTACTTACAGATGTTAGACTCATTGCCAAGAGTTAGCCATTTCAGAGCACCGTTTGAACCTTTGCACACCGAGGAGATAGCTGTAGAAAAACTTAAACCATCATTGGAGGTGCCACCAACATTGGAACTTAAACCACTCCCTAAACATCTCAGGTATGCGTACTTAGGCAATTCAAATTCTTTACCTGTAATTATTTACGCAAGACTTAACAAATGCGAGGAAGAAAGCGTTCTTTGAGGGTGCTTAGGGAACACAAGTCAGCGATTGGTTCGACGATTACAGATATAAAGGGAATTAGCCCGTCATTTTGCATGCACAAGATTCTGATGGAAGATTATGCAAGACTGTCGGTGGAGCATCAACGTCGACTTAACTCTATTATGAAGGAAGTGGTAAAGAAGGAAATTCTGAAATTATTGGATGCCGGTATCATATATCTGATTTCCGACAGTAAATGGGTGAGTCCGGTTCATTATGTGCCGAAAAAAGGGGGAATGACGGTGGTACATAATGAGGACAATGAGTTAATTCCAACAAGAACAGTGACAGGTTGGAGGGTGTGCATCGATTATAGGAGGTTGAATAAGGCAACCCGAAAAGATCACTTTCCGCTACCCTTTATTGATCAAATGTTAGATACATTGGCGAGACATGATTACTACTGTTTATTGGATGGATACTCGGGCTATAACCAGATCGCCATCGCTCCTGAGGATCAAGAAAAGACAACATTTATATGCCCTTACGACACATTTGCATTCAGGAGGATGTCATTCGGGTTATGCAATGCACCTGCAACCTTCCAAAGGTGTATGATGGCCATTTTTCAGATATGGTGGAGAAAAATATTGAAGTCTTCATGGACGATTTTTCGGTCTATGGAGACAACTTTGATACTTGCCTAGGGAATCTGGTTATGGTATTACAGCGATGTAAGGATACAAACCTCATACTCAATTGGGAAAAATGCCACTTCATGGTTGAAGAAGGCATAATTTTGGGCCATAAGGTGTCGGCTCAAGGATTGGAGGTGGACAAAGCAAAGCTGGAAACAATCGAGAAACTGCCTCCACCAAGCTCAGTTAAGGGTATTAGAAGTTTTCTGGGGCATGCTGGGTTCTATAGGAGGTTCATAAAGGACTTTTATAAAACTGCAAAACCTCTTTGTAGTCTTTTAGAGAAGGATGCTACTTTCAGATTCACTGCGGAATGTGAGTCAGCATTTGAATTATTGAAGAAGAAATTAACTACAGTCCCCGTGATAGTCGCACCAGATTGGAATATGCCATTCGAGCGACTATGCAGTTGGGGCTGTTTTGGGCCAACGCAGAGATAAGATGTTTCACGCCATATACTATGCAAGAAAAACACTCACAGAGACTCAAATGAATTATACAACCACGGAAAAAGAATTGCTTGCAGTGGTGTATGCGTTTGACAAATTCTGGGCATACTTGATCGGGACTAAGGTGATAGTCTACACGGACCATTCGTCGATTCGGTACCTAATAGCGAAAAAAGATGCTAAGCCACGCCTTATCCGATGGATTCTCCTTCTTCAAGAATTCGATTTGGAAATCAAAGATAGGAAAGGTCTGAGAGAATCAAGTTCGACCATTTATCAAATTTGGAAAATTCAGAGAAAAAGGAAGAAGATAGATGTGCAATCAACGAGTCATTCCCAGATGAGCAACTATTTGGGTTAAATGCAGAATTTCCTTGGTATGCGGATTTCGCAAATTATCTGGTGAGTAACATGCTTCCCCCGATCTTATACGACAACAGAAAAATAAGTTTCTTCATGACGTCAAGTGGTACATGTGGGATGAGCCCTATTTATTCAAATAGTGCGCCGACAAGATGATTAGAAGGTGTATCCCCTACAGTGAAGTGCACAACATACTACAGGAATGCCACTCATCGGCATATGGGGGACACTATGGGAGTGAGCGCACCACGACAAAAGTGCTTCAATCCGGGTTTTATTGGCCGACATTGTTCAAAGACGCCCACCAATTTGTGAAAACATGTGATAGATGTCAAAGGGTGGGGAACATCTCTAAACGGAATGAGATGCCCCTACAAACAATTCTTGAAGTAGAAATCTTTGATATATGGGGCATAGATTTCATGGGGCCATTCCCTTCGTCTTTGAGCAATCAATATATTCTACTCACGATGGATTACGTCTCGAAGTGGGTTGAAGCTGCAGCACTACCATCCAACGATGCCAAGTTGGTCCTCAAATTCCTACAGAAAAACATTTTCACGAGGTTTGTACGCCAAGAAGCAATAATCGATGTGAAGGTAGTCATTTCTGCAATAAGGCATTCACAGCTCTTTTGACACAGTATGGGGTTAACCACAAGGTAGCGACATCATATCACCCTCAAACAAATGGGCAGGCTGAGGTCTCAAACTGGGAAGTAAAGAAAATATTGGAGAAAGTAGTAAATCTGAGTCGTAAGGATTGGTCACTTCGGTTGGAGGATGCATTATGGGCATAACGGATTGCATACAAAACACCAATCGGGATGTCACCATATCAACTACTGTACGGGAAGGTATGTCACTTACCGGTCGAACTACAGCACAAGGCTTATTGGGCAATTAAAAAACTAAATTTTGATCAAGCAGCTGTAGGGGAAAAAAGACTACTTCAACTGAATGAGCTCGACGAATTCCGCCTTCACGCCTATGAGAACTCCAAATAATACAAAGAAAAGGTGAAGATATGGCACTACCAGAAAATTATGCATTGAACATTCGAGCCAGGTCAATCAATCCTCTTGTTCAACTCACGGCTGCGATTGTTCCTAGGAAAGCTTAAGTCGAGATGGTCGGGACCATTCACTATAAAGCGGGTATTTCCTCATGGCGCCGTTGAACTCTATAGTCGTAATCCATTAGAGACGTTCAAGGTCAATGGTCAACGGATAAAGCATTACTGGGGTGGCGATTCAAACAGGGATGTCGTCAACATTACCCTCACCGATACACAGTAAAACAGGGAGTAGTCAAGCTGAACGACTTAAAATCAAGCGCTAATTGGTGGGTTGAGGAGAAACACTCCCCATACACACAAGCGTGAGATGGAGCATAAAACGCACTCACCAACCATCTATCTAAAAAAAGGGGGAATAATGACGGGAAAAGTGCAAAAAGCCCCCGTGTAAAAAAAAGAGAAGAAAGTATAAGTATCCTGCATGAAACCTTGAATTTGGTACTATTTAGTTTTAGTTGGGTTGTGCCTGTCTTTGAAATTTTTAAGATTGCACTGTATGATTCCTTCTAAGAAGTTGCTTATGTATTGAATTTGGGTCCGTATCAGTTATCTTAGATGTTGAACACACACGCACGCTATACCAGTGATAATTGTTCAAGATTTGAGAATTAATACGAAATTGTGGATTAGTTTTGGTGATTCATATTGTAGAGTTGCTTGTTTTCTCTGAGGCCGATGGGATAATTTAGTTTCTGCGATATTGTTGGATTCTAAGGCATTTAGATTTTATTTATTTCATCTCATTGTATTGCATAGCATGTAGTTTGTTTTGTGCTCGAGGACTAGCACAGTTTAAGTTTGGGGGATTTTGATAAATGGATTTAATATACATGAATCGATGTTCATTTCAAGTTTAAATTCATAGTTATCTTCTTATTTTGTGTTCGTTTTCACTCGTTTCATGTTCTTTTATGTGTAGGGTGGTCATGGTGGCAAGTGGTGAAGAAAGGCGGTCTTTTGGAGAGAAGTTAGAAAAATGCACGAAATACAAAAAAATCTTTAACGATGGGCATACACAGCAAAAATGGCTATCTTTCTTATATAACCCTCACCGAGAGGTCTTGCCGTCTGCGAGTTTCTTCTTTGTAGTTTGAACTCTGTTTGGACTTGGTTTTTGGGACTTTTGTGATGCGCATGGACTCTAATAAAAGGGGACTTTGGCCAGAACATGAGGAGAGCTAGATATTACGCTACAAACAACAATTCACATAACACAAGAAGCATAATACAGAGAAAAATTACAGATTTTCACTTGCAAGCCTTGGAGGAGTAATTTGAAGAGATCTTCGTGACGATTGCAATTCTAGGCTACGTGAAGGTTGTTCATCATTATTCTTCTATTTAGTCTTTTATTTGTAATTACAAGGATGTTTTCATTAGATTATTCAATTTTTAATTCATTCATTATGAACTAATTCACTTATTAGGCTTGTGATGGATCTTTGGGTGAAACGATGATGTTATAACTTTGATTTCAAGTTCAATAAAATATTTTCAGTTTATCTATGTTAATTCGAGCGTGAATTTATGAATTTCTTGATCACCAATTCCTTGTGGATTTGAATGGAATCGAGAGAGGATATTCAAATCTAGACCTAGTTAATATAGCATGTGTCATGAATTTTGTGAATAGCTGATTCTTGATTATTGTTAAGGTAGAGATACGATTGACATCACATATAATCGGATAGAGAACTTACACTTAAACCTTCTTTAATTTTAGTTCACATAGAGATATAGTGAGTTGGTTAAATTAGGTGTTTAACTTGTTTCTATCTTAATTGTGGATTTAAGTTAATACGGTATTAGTGCATCGAGAGGTGGTTAGTACTACATTCGTGTTCTTGGTTAATAAACTGAGATATTGAGTTGAATTGGAATAAAAGTTTGAAAATCAGAGTGAAGCCTAGGGTGAAATCTTAAGTCTAATTTTCCATCAATTGTTTGAAATTTCAGATTTTGATAGTTGTGATTGTTTTGTGATAATTTAATTTAATTATTAATTTGGTTTCTATAATTAAAAACCATTGAATTGAGTAGTTTAATAGAATTAGGATTAATAGAAAATTGATAATTGTGAAGGTTAATTTCTTGCTAATTTGTCTTCGTGGGAACGATACTGTATTCATTACTATATTACTTGTTGACCACGTACACTTGCGTGTTTTGCGTATATAGATTTTACAGAACAATTATGTAAAATAAACATTATATGTTTATTTGTTCCGCATTAGATGATAGAATATGTATGATGATGAAGTACCGTAACGTACCTAGTCCGAGGTTCTTGGGACCCAGATTTGGGGACGTCACAGTATTAGGTATCATTCCAGTCAATACAATGAATGCTTATGTGTTGTTTGATTGGAGTGTTACTTGTTCTGTTATAGCATGTGAAATTGTTAAGTGACTAAGTTCCTTTCCGAATGGATTATAAATACCTTTAAACATTAAGGTAGAGAATGAGGAAATAACTTTTTCGTTGATTATATTCGTGGAAATTATTTCATGGATAATGGAGGTAAGCAAGTATCGGTAGTTAAGTACCGATAAGATTGAGAGAATTTGAAGTAATTCTCGGTATGAATGGATTAATTAACCATAGAACTTTAATGATTATCAGAATAAAAGTATGAATCTTCGGTTTTCTAAGAAAACCCAATGTAGTATTTTACGATAATAAAACACTGGGACGCTCTTGTTGTCTGACCATGACGCAAGTTAGGAGGATGTTAACGAAGAGGATGAGTTGTTACGTTTGAGTATCGACTATTGTAAGAGGAGTAAGTTAGCAATTAAGAATAAATACTCGTTGCCTTGGATCGAGGATCTATTTGATCAGTTGGAATGGGCAAAGATTTTTTTTTAAGATAGATTTGTGTACGGGGTACCGTCGGTTGAAAATAAGAAAGAAGGATGTACCTAAGACGACGTTCAGAACTCGTTATAGTTATTATGAGTTTCTGGTTATGTCCTTTGGGTTGACTAATTTAATGAAGTTAGACTTTCCGTAAGGGACGTCGAGCAAGTCGGTGGTAAGCTGATAGGTACTCTTGTGAGGTACTATGGTTGAATTTACCATTAGCGTCACAGAGTGTTCGAATAATAGTTGGACAAATATGTCTTAATGATCATTGGTGATATTCTAGTCTATTTTAAGACGCCAAAAAATCACGTTGAACATTTGAAGCTAGTGTGGGACACACTATGGAGGGAGAAGTTGGATACGAAATTCACTAAGTGTGAATTTTAGATTAAAAGATATACAAATTTGTTATTGATAAGTATGTTGGGAATGAGAAGTGAGAAAATAGTTTTCAGGAACTAAAAGGAAGGTTAATTGAGGCATATGTATTATCTTTACGAGATGATACGAGGAATTTTGAAATTTATAGCGATGCTTCACATAGATGACAAGGTTGCATGCTTACATAGCATGGCAAGGTCATTGCATATGCGTCACGTTAATTAAGGGATTATGAGAAGGTTTATCCTACTTATGATCTTGAATTGGCAGCTGTAGTTTTGAATTAAAAATTTGAAGATAGTATTTATATAGGGAAAAGTGTGAGATATACATGGACTCTTAGAGTCTGAAATATATCTTCACATGGAAGGAACGGAATATGCGGTAGAGAAGGTGATTAGAATGGATAAGGGAAGGTAAACGTAGTAGCCGACGCGTTAAATAAGAAGGGTAGGGAAAAGCTATCAATGTTAACGACTCAAAATGAGTTAATAACGGAGATGGCGAAAACATAGTTAGAAGTTAAATTACGGAATGAAGTAGTAGAAATGTTATTCACAATGTAGACTCAATCCACGAAATGGAACGAGTTAAGTAAGTACAACTAAGTAACGAGGAGTTCAAGCAAATGAAGGAGAGGATGCAAGATGAAGAGAAGACCAAGTATCATCTTGTTTTGAAGGAGGAATTTGAGTTTCATATAATTCTGAGTTAAAAGAAGAACTAATAAGAGGGAGATAACGTAATATATTAGTAAGTACTTAACTTCCAATTCAGATTATTGATAGGAAGGGATAAGTTATGTGAAATAAGATAATACATTCGGTGAAGGTGAAATGGAGGAACCATAATGCCGAAGAAGCAACGTGGGGACTCGAGATTAAAATGAAGAATTTTTTTCCTGTATTTGTTTATATATTGTAGCAAGATTCTGATGACAGAATCCTTATAAGAAGGGAAGAATGTAACGCCCGAGAAAATCATATTTTTATGAGAATTAAATTTTTATTTAATTATGTGGATTAAATGAATTTAATTGATTATTTATGGGAGTAAGCTATTTGAAGGTCGTTCTATGACCTAGAATGTGCGGATGTGATTAGGATTCTGGCTATGTGGTAGAATTGAAGTGTTTGAATTTCCAAGACAAAAATAAAAGCTTTTCGAGAAATTTTTGAAAAACACTATTCATCATTTTCTGCTCGGGAATTATTTCTGAACTTTCGTGAAATGCGTAACGATAGAATATCGAGGTAAGATGGATTATCCAATAATATTTCAGTTATGGCAAACGCAGTTTTTCGCCTGCGGACTTAAAACCTAACGATTAGGGAAAGTGATTTCCAAGAAGGAAATGAAATGCGTATAATGAATTAAAGCGATGATCGTATAATACATAGGTATTGTACGAGGTAATGAATACAAGAATGATACGAGGTATTATACGAGTATATATGAATGATGGTATGGCGTATATGTTGAATAAGTGTACGAGTTGGAATATGAGATTAATACGTAAATTATATGTTATAAGGCTTTAAAGCCAAATGGATTGAACATGTAGGATTTGTTAGGAATTGTACAAGCCCAAGTATAGGAATGGTTAAGCCCAATGGTAGAAATGGTTAAGTCCAATTAGAATGTAAGGTTAAGGTCCAAAGTGAATTAATGAACAAGCTCAAGTGTTTGTTTAATTGTAAGCCCAATGTATAAGTTAAGATTAGTTAAGCTAAAAGGGCCAATGTAAGAACCAATGGGTTATTGGATGGTTTAAACCCATGGGGAAACCCATGGATGACCTAAAGTGGTGACCAAGTAAAGTAATTGGTGGCTAAGTAAGAGATAAGTTATGTAAGGACCAAGTAGACTTAATGGCTAAGTAAATGTGGAGGCCAAGTAAACTTAGTGCTTAAACTAGGAATAGTAAGGAGGTGGAGTGGCTTTATGACCATTATACCCTAACTTTGAGATATCTATAAATAAGAAGGAAGCTAGCTCATTTTTGGTTGTTTCATTCCATCCAACATTCTAAGTGCTTATTGGTTAGAGAGAAAAAGCTAGAAAAGCTAGTCTTTCATAGTTTAACAAGCAAGAAGAAGATTAAAGCTTAATCAAGTGATCTTCAAGGGTAAGAACTTAAACCATGAATCTCTATCTCTTCCATTGTTAGAGAAGTGAGTAGTGTTAGAACATGTATGCTAAGAAGGAGTAGGAATGATTAATCAAAAGACTTAAGCCGGTAATAAGTCACGTGGTAAAATAAGCAATAAATAAAGTTTTGAACTTATGAAGAACAAGTAAGAACTTATTATGTTTATAAGTTAATGAAATATGTATGTCAATATGTTAGTATGATGGATTGAATCCATTTGGAAGGGTTTAAAAATCATAAGTAACGAAGTTATGGCAAAAATCACAAGTTTGGACGATAATTGTCGAAGTCGTGAAATTCTCGGAATGAAAGTCAAATTTTAATATTGAGCTCGAAAACGTTGGTTTTTGATGGAGTATACTCTTGTTTGGCATTTTAGAGTTGCGAACTCAAAAATGACCGAATTCTGACATAGAATGAAGAAACGAGCGTTGAACGTTCACGAACGTTTATCGTTTTCGTTAAAATGAACTAAAAAATGAATTTTGAATTAACAAATTTGAAATTGTAAAATTCTTACTTCAACACGTAGAGTATGTGATTTATGAACTAACAGCTTTTGAACGAGCCAATTCGGACTTATAACGAAGAAGTTATGAGCCCGAGAATCTCACATAAAAAAATTTACTGTCAAAACTTTTCTGGTGTTGAGGACTGGCGTCGCAGTGCCAAGAATGCTATGAGTTACTGACGTTTCGTGCCAAAGCGTGGCTGGTATAGAAGGAGATGGCGTTGTAGCGTCGTGCTCGGGTCTTAGGCACTGGAGACTCACGCCGCAGCGCGAGTCCAAGAAGAAAAGCTTGCGCCGCAGCACCAACATTAAGTGAAGCATAGAGAAGAATGTTGTTGAATGTAAAGAGGAAGCTGGTAAATTATATCCATGCTAAACCTAAAGTAACATCAATTAAGATGTTAAAAACCTTAAGTTAACGACTAAAGGTTGAAGGAAAGATTAAATGAACGTAAGTTAATAAAACGGAAATGATGAACAATAATAAGCCGTAACGGTAGATAAATACTTGAAACAAGTTTTGTTAATGAAATAAGTATGATTAAGTATACGAAATGAAAAGATAGTTAATTGATGATGAATTAATTAAATTAAAGTAGCATCTTCGATGATGACAATAACGTGGAGAGTTACAACTAAAAGTTGTTGAATATTAAGTGAACGTGAACAGTATGTAATAAGTGTACTTAACCAATGACGATCGAGTTTTGATTAATAACGTAAGAACGTTAGTAAGCCGTGAGGAAAGATGATTAACGTGAAATGAGTGGTATTAATGAAGTAAATCCACTTAAAGACATATAAGAGAAAGAAGTTGATAAGACTGATGTAAAGAACGACGGCAAGTCGGAACCAATAATAACAAATTTAATACATGATTATATTGAAAAGAAGGGTAAGATTCATTAAGAACCATGTATGTTTATTCATGACCTAATGTGGTATGTTATGTGGTGGTTATGTGTTGTAGAGACCGTAAAGACTCAAAGGAAAAGTAATTTTACTGTAGCAGACGTTGAAGGCAAGTTTTCTTATCGCTTGTCTAACCTTCGTGTTAGCCAGGTTTTTAGTGATTCATGTTATGAGATGCATGAATTGTTTTACGAAAGGGTCAATGTCAGTTTTAACTTGGCTAGACTATTCTTGAAAGATTGATTGATTTCATTACAAGTCTTTCAATATATAATTGATAACGATATCTTATGCCAATTATTTGGTACGGATTCAAGGTAAGCTTGAGTATGAATAACAAATGAATTTTACATCGATTATTTGATGGGCACGCGAGGTTGCCAAAACTTAAATACATTTAACGGATGTAGTGTTGATCAACATAGAGTACTATAGGTTGATCACCTAGAAGTGCTCGTAAGATATGTCGGACTTACGGACTTAATGTCTGTTTGTCCTTTTCATGAATAAAAGCTAAAGAGAATGTTCATGGTCTCTAGACCTACTCAGAATTTCCAAACTACTATATGTACTTCAGAATTGTTTTATGAGATGAGAAGTTCTATTCAATTTTTTATAGTACTTCATAACTATTATTCAATTATTGAAGAATAATCATATGATTCACGAAGTGGTATCTATATAATATATTGTTAGACTTGTTGAGCTTGTTATGCTCACTTCTTGCTTGAATCATATGATTGCAGCTAAGATCGAGCGAACCGAGGGTTCCAGTAGAGATAAAGGCAAGGCGAAGATGAATGATTAGTTTATCTTGTAATAGACTAGTAAGTGTATGTATTATATATTATGATGAACAAAGAATGTAATGGTTTAAGAACCTGGGAACTGGATTTATTATTATTAATGTAATAAGAATGTTGTTGATTCACACATTTTGTTGTCGTTTCAATAGAATGAATGTACAGTTATGAGTACCGTGTAGCACCATTTGTCGGGTTGGAAGATACCCCGGATTTGGGGGCATCACATAGATTGATTAAGCAATTGATTATTAGTGGAGACATAGGTTTTCCAAATCTCCTAGCTATGCTAGACTTACAATTTTTTGACATCAAGCTAAATACGCACTATGTGCCTTTTTGAAATGAATTTTTATTCTCAACTTCTGGTGACAATTGTGTATGAGTGGAATTTCGGGCCACTAACACATCGTTACTTGTTGAGATGATAAAACTAAATTGCAATGGTCTTAGAACGGTTTGAATAATAGTCTATGCTACTTATTTCAGCTAGACGATAATGATTTGAAATATCAAAATATATTTTTATTTATCACTTATGTACTATTTAACCTGATGCAAAGATGATAAAAAGTTGATGGAGTTGTAAATACAGGAATACTTAGTGTTAAATTTGATCTAAAATCGTTGTTCCACTATTGTATGATGTGTTATGACAAAGTCACTTGATGACGACATCCTCAAATAGGCTGTTAATACAGTACGGCATCATGACATCATTTTCAAACTAATTTTAAAATTTAATTTGCCAACGGGGTTTGGCTATACCTAAATATTTCGATTGAATTGAATTATTAATATGAGTCTAAGCTATTTGATTCGGCTAGACCAACATTTATGAAAATCCTAAGCGTTGTTTGAAAATTTTCCCGAACCAAATTATTTTGGTGCGGATTTCGCTAAAGACTGAGGTAAGAAATTTTTTGTGCGCCTAAGGCGGATGGGATAGAAGGAACGGGGAAACATTGTTCCAACCTACAGTACTTGGCCAGTATAGGGCATATCGGGATAAACACCCTCAATGTCTGCAAGATATGAAGGTTTGCGGATGAAATTCCATATAACCTTTTCGAAAATGAAAGTTTGTAGTCTACATGACTCCTCAACATTATTTGAATAATTTAACTCTTGTGAGTGATGTTGTGGGTAGCATGTGATGTTGTGTATGAAAGGTATAAGGTGTAAGGTAAATTTCAGGGGCGAACTTTTTAGAAGAAGGGGTGAATGTGACAACCCGAGAATTTGGATATTTATTAAAATCTTAAAATATTGAATTAAGGTTAAATAATAAACCTAGACAGAAAATAAGAGTATGGATTTGATATTTTTGGGAAGGAATTTTATGGATTTAAAAATCTTTCTGGAGAATTATTTAGGATTAAGGGTATAAGTGTATATGTATGTGTATGTGGTTTTATGTGTACAGTATGTGGTTGAGGGTCAAGGGTTGACCAGATAACTAATATCAGTGAGAAACCCTAATATTATATTAAGAGCATCGATGTTTAGTTTGAAAATCCTACTGATTGATAAGAAACCCTAATACTAGCTCTAGAAATCCTAATTTTAGTTCTGGGAATCCAAAACCCTAATTCGGAGTATTAAAACCCTAATTTGGGAATTCAAATGCTAAGTATAAGGCTGAAGTGTTATTAAATATAACCTAATTAGGGAAAACCCTAACTAATAATTAGAAACCCTAATTATTAGAAACCTTAATTTTCTATTGGAAAACCTAATTGCTAAATTAAGAACCCTAATTGCTAAATTAGGAATCCTTAATCCTAATATTCAAGTCTAAGTAATTAGGAAACCCTAATCTAATTAGGAAACCCTAATTATAATTTAGAAATCACAATTTTCTATTTTAAAACCTAAATTGGAAATCCTAGAATATTTTTTTAAAACCTTGGGGCTAAACCCTAAGGGTCAAACCCTAAGGGTCCAAACCCTAAGGGTTGTAGAAATTTTCATTTATGCAATTAAAATTAAAATCCAAATGACCAAAGTGCTCTTTTTGCATTATTTATTAGCTAACTTGAGAATCTAACCAAAAATTTAGTGGGTGAACTACCCTAGCTACCCCATATACTTAAATCAGCAAATATCACTACAAAAAATGGGGCTTCAGCAACAACCGATTTTTGTTGCTAAAAGTGCCAAATTTCGTTTCTAAAGGGCTTTGGCAAAGACTTTACTGTCATTGCGTCTTTCATTGCGCAACGAGCGTTGCTAATTGTTCCGCAACGAACGTATTTTTCTCCACTACAAGAAAAGGGTCTATCAGCGATCGCATATCAGCGACCACAGTTGGTCGCAGATAGCTATTAGCGACTGAGTGCAGTCGCTGAAATTCGTCGCATAAAATCTGGTCGTTGGGATGCACATCAGCGACCGATATATCTGCGACCGCTAATAGCAACCGAATTCGTCATTTCGGTCGCTAAGCTGAGTCAGCATGGCTTAGGGCTAAAGGCTGACGTGGTCCACGTGTCCGCGACTGCTATCAGCGACCCTCAAATGCTTAGCAGTCACTAATAGATATCAGCGACCGCATGCGGTCGCTGATTCTAAAAAACCAGAAAACCAATTTTTTGCTGTTTTGCATAATTCCCAAAAAACTGTACCTGTTTTGTACTTGCTATATCCCAACACACATACACAACAATATAAACAATGTGCACAACAATATAAACATCCATCGTCCACCAAACTAGCTAGTATATAAACTATATATATAAACCTTTAAAAACTGCTATGAATTTAATAAATAACCACAAATCTAATGTTTAAGTAACATACAGCATCCAAAGAATGAATATACAAGTAAAAGCTTATACTATAACTACAAAACTGATCTAAAGCAGGTACGTCAAGCATCATCGCCTCCTTGATCACCCTATAATTAACAAAATAATAAAACAAGTTATAAATATAGTAACTATGTTGATACTAACATATATTACGACAATATATACAACAAATTGATTTTATACCTCGTCGCCATCCCCATGTTGTCCTGCTGCTGCTGTCGCTACTGCTTCAGCTAACTCCTCAAGATCAAGAGGCCCCAGATGCCCACCCAGTATCTTCAAAAGATTTCGATCTCGACATATAGCTCTCACACAGTCAGCCAGAGTATGAACAGTTGGATGACTCGATGACTGTGAAGACTGGGTAGCAGAGCTGCCTGAGCCACTGTAGGATGGGCGTCGTCATTGTCCTTGACCTTTAATGTAGTTCTTCTTCACAACAGATGCCCTCTCCCACAACTCTTGATCAATAGGCGGACGTGGAGTGCCTTCAGGATAGCGCTCATTCAATAAACGCTTATAAGTATCCTATCATCATGTTAACAATTAAATAGTTAAAAAAAATTCTGTAAGCATTGATAAACAAGATCAATTTGTTAAAACTTATTAACGCTATCTGGATAGCATCAGGCAGACCATCACGGGTGGCCACGTACACATCCAGCCTGTGACACCCCCAAATCCCTGTACTTCATTACCTCAAGTTTTGGTGTTCACGTAATCAAAACATTCATATTTAACTACCCAATTATAATAAATTGAATAATAAAAACCTGTCCATACAGTATTACTTAAATAAAAACATTATCTCCCAGGTTCTCTAACCTTTAATACAATCATTCAAGTGCGAAAATAAAATTATTACATCACATCATTATTAAAAGTCTATGATCAATGATAAAACAAATTACAAATCTTCATCACTTGTACATTTTTCCCTTTCCTTTGCTAGTTGTAGGTTTATCTACCTTCTCATTCATAGTTGCAATAAATGTATAAATATGCAAGAGTGAGTAAACAAAGCTCACTTGAGATAAGAATAAATTTCTTTACAATATTTGCCAAATAATAGGCTCAATATAACCGAATGATATGTTCTATTAACTTTTCAACATTTGCTAAATAATAGGCTCTATAGAACTGAATAATTTGTTCTATTAAATTTACAACATTTGCCAAATAATAGGCTCAATAGAACTGAATGATATGTTCTATTAACTTTTCAACATTTGCCAACTCATAGGCTTTATAGAACTTAATAATTTGTTCTATTAACATTCTTAAATAAACTACTGAGGGTCAAGTGACCGTGAACCATGTCCACAGTTATAAGTAATCTTTCAACTTTAACTTTAACAGTCATATGACTATAAGGACTCCACGTACTCAGGGGGATCAATCCTTCGTACAATGTATTGTGCACAAACATTTCAACGCTAAGCGTAAACCCCTAAACATAGGGTTGTTCATCTCAGTATTTAGAGTACAAGTCTGCACCAAAGAAAGTTTGGTTTGGATAAGCTTTCAAGGGTAATTGAAGTTTAATGATCATCAACTAGGGAACTAGTTGAATCCACAATGTTTGATAATACAACAGTTGTTTAATAACAACATAACTTAGAACATTTGAGAATCATAAATGAACTGATTCTATACGTCTAACTCATGTTTGAAATAACTATAGAGCATAAATATTCAATAGAATGAATAAAATGGTTAACCTTTGCTTGAACAGTAAAATAAGCTAGGTTCAAGTTTTATAATATTTAGAAATGAATTCCTGAACTTTAAGAAACTTGCTTAACTATAAACAAGTTGGAATGAATCAACAAATGGAGAATTTCCAATAACATTAGAGTTTGAGTTTGCTCAAATGGATTTTAGGAACAATTTACTTATTCAATAACAGTTAAGATAAAAATTCGCTCAAACAAAAGCATGCATTTATAATAATAGAACTAACTCAACGAATGTGTAGAGTTAGAAGACTTGCATAAACATAACAAACTAACGTAATGAAAGTATGGAGTTAGAAGACTTGCCTCGAGCGTAAGCTAAAATATTAAAATCACGTTCACCTAAACACGATATTAAAACCATAACATCCATTAGACATACTAATATTCACGTTTCAATATAAAACGCATTACTAGCTAAACTTGTTATTTTAACACAAGTCTTGTGCTACGCTTTACATTTCAGAATTCCCAAGTGTTAATCATCATAAGACTTAACTATCGTTCATTGTATAAACTATGTTATCACATAACGCATTTTTGATTTAATAATCATTTTTGCAACTTTGATCATACTAACCACAACTCACTATGTTATGTTAACCTTAACATTACACTTTTAACATGCTAACACAATTTCAGAACTTGTTGTGACACTTTCCCAAGTCTGCTGAAATAGCAGAAGTTAGAATCTCAAACTAGGGTATGGCGCAACTACGCCATACAAAGTCTTGGGACCGGCACAGCTGCGCCATTTTTTGCCTTGGCACCAGCACAGCTGCGCCGATGTTTAGACAGACGCAGAGTCGGCTATGAACAGTAGCCGACTTTAGCCCAACAAACACAAATTTCACCCAATAGACAATAATATTAACACGTAGAATAAATACAACAATATCATAAACATGATTGCTCACATTTACAACCAACTAGCACAATTTAACACTAACTACAACTATTTTAATTTCTCAAAACTCATGTTTTTCACAAAAACTCAACTTTTCTTGACATTGTTCTAGAAATCATCACTGTGAACTCACTAGTTGGCCAAATCATCTCATTCAAATTACATAATGCTCATATCTCACTAAACTAACATATACAAACTTCAATTTATAATTTAACATACAAATTGGCCTCTAGAATTGATACTTTTCATGAACATATGAAAAATATATATATACAACCAAATACTGTCAAAATTCCAACTGTCAAACCGAAATTTAGCATACAATTGTTGTTTAAACATAATCTCTATCATCATGAACATGTATAACCACAAGTAATCCATTGTAAAGCAACAATTCAACAAATTGAATTTCACAGATTATGTGTTTTGCCGTAATACTCATAACATAAATAATATCTAAGTTTATAGAACATACCTTCAATTAGCTTCTAATTCTTGCTATTGCAGACAAATTCTCAGGTTTCACTCTCAAACTCTCTATAATTCTCTTTAATTTTTCTTTGTAGTTGTTCTTAGGTTTAGGCTTAGACAATATACATAATACGTAAAAAAAACCTACACCTTAATACGCATACTAATGATATTAATTGTTTATAACATAAACGTATATAATATAAATATATTATATTTATTATTTGATTTGATTTTATTTATTTTATTTAACTAGAAATCTCAAAAGCCATAAGGCTTGTTTGGCAAATTATTTAAAATATTAAAGAATTAATATATTAAGCCTTGTTTGGTAAACACTAAATTATTTTATTTTATTTTATTTTAATAACTCCTTATAATATAGTTATTTGTCACACTATATTTAATCAAGCTTTTTTATTTATTTTAATTAACTCAAATCACAATTAATTGAATAAATCCTTTAATCACATAACACAATACAAATAATATATCATTTAATTGAAATATCAATATAATAATCATTTCATTAATTTGTCAATTATTTAATTAACAAATAATTATCCAAATAATATTAAATCAATTAAGCAAATATTCATTTACCGATAATCACATCCATTAAATATTTATATAACTCAAGAAATATTTAAAATTACATTTAAAAATTCTGGAATGTTACACAGCTAATGGATAGGCTGACCTTGAGACTGAGACTCCTATACAAAAAATAGAACAATATTACTAAGTAAAAATGGGATATATTTTCTACAATTCATGATTGTAAACATATTAAAACTTGTAACACGTACCACAGCGTTGAAGGATATGTCAAGTAACTATGAAACACGCCGCCTTGTATGTTCTTTTAGCCTTTTAGCCCATCGGTTACACTCGAGGCTCTGTTGGTGGCGTAGCGGTCTTTTGCCCTTTTCACTTGACTGAAGCTCTCCATTGGGCACACATCTCAAATTTTATATGGACTAGGTGCACCAGATCATAGAATTGTTCAAGATAATACTAAGATTCACGAAGCCTCTTGATTCTTCAAATTGAAAATATGATGTTTGGGTCCCAAAAATCTCCCCCAAAAGCATTTTGTCTACAACCTCCTCTCTACGCCATCCAGATAACTCTGTCATAGCTTGGTTCCACTCAGAACACTAGCCAAATTCATCTGTGCCAAATATTGGTGGAATTAATGGGTTTGGATTATGTACAATAGCTTTATAGTCTCCTTAAATCCGCGTAAACTTATCCATGATGGTCTTCTGAGCTATTACATCTTGGGCCACAAAACATACCCAACAACATTGTCATTGAGATTCCTATTAGCACAAGCATTCACAACTAAGCTAATAGGACCAGAGTCACTCCTAGATCCATGAGTTTTGATTTCGAACTGGATATTTTGCTCTTCTTTTCCTAAGATGAAGAACAACACGAGAAAAAATAGTAATGATATCTAATCAGAAGTAATTGAAAGTATTACTTCTGATTAGACATGATTAACACAATAAACATAATCCATAAACATAATGCAACATGCTTAATTGAAAGTATTACTTCTGATTAGACATGATTAACACCATAAACATAATCCATAAACATAATGTAAAATGCTTAATTTGGTCTGATGTTGGTGTAGATTAGATCTTTAAAGAAAAACAAGGGAAGCACTCAGCTTTTATCATCCTCATCATCATCCTTTGTCATTGTAGTTTCTTGTATGTCTATCCGACCTGCAACAGGAAAAAAAAATTCAGCACCAAATTCTGTTGGTAGATATTAAGATCTTGTTCTAATGAGAAACGGATCAAAAATACATAATTTTAATGACACAAATACTTTGGGATCCAAATCTTGTCGTACATACAAAACAATAAAGTTTGGAAGTAAGAAATCTTGTTAAAGGAGTCTTAACAAATACATATCTAACTACATATACTTCAACAATTATTAAAAATTTCCTTATTTCAATTCCCTTTTCCTTTGTAACGCCCCCAATTCAGGTACTTGAAACCCGAACTCGGTGCTTTACGATACCATTTCTATGAGCGGAATAATACTAATAATAACAATAATATAAATATCAAACTTATCTTACATTTATCATAGTCTAATCTAAATTACGCAACCTTTACTACATTCTTTACATGATATATAGTACATTTCATTATCTTAATACAGTCTAACTATTACAAAAGATACCATTAAACATATTCTTTTTGCTTTCCTTTTTCACTTGTTCTTGTCTGAACCTACGGGTTGATCCTGCCTAGTTGAAAACATTTAATTTTAAAGCAAGAATGAACATTTGGGTGCCCATCAAGTAATAACAATTAGAAATATAATTACCTGAAAGAAATAAATGTTTTCTTTGTACATCACTTCTACAACGAATTTATAGTTATGAAGTAAACTGAACCGATAATAATAACATAACAATTGTATCTCAAATTTTTGAAACTACGTATTGACTATATAAAGGGGTTTAAGTGACATACTATGAACATTGTTTTAAATTTTTGATAATGTTTAGCAGAACTTCATCTGCAAACCGTCATAACTTACAGGCACGAGGGTGTACATCCCATGGACCCTGTATTGATCAATACTACATTACAAGAACGATAGGATCGTTCACTCTGTCCGCCTTGGGTGCATAAAAGTTTTTCTGTGATCTGGATGTTCATATTTAGTCTAGAATCCGAACCAAAACAATTTGATTGGATACAAAAAGGTTTCTATCATATTCAATGATATTTCAAAATCTGTGTCTAGCTGGTCAAATAGCTTAGACGACTTATATATATATATATATATATATATATATATATATATATCAACATGTGTTTAACTACAATGATTATCCAAGTGAGGACACTTGTATAACCATATTTCGAAATTAACAAATAGAATATATATATATGAGTTATATAATATAATATCATGTTGATAAACAATGATCGGATATAATATATACGACAATAGGGTTAATAATATAGTACAATAATAATATAATTCTGAAACTTCTTACTCATGTCCATTGCATAAAGGAAATGCAAAGGTAAGATACTTGCCTGGTATGCTGCTTACAATACGCAACTTAGATTTATCTTTTATATAGCAACCTATCATTAATAAGATCATTTGATCGATTAGAATAACATACTATAACACGTAGCACTGCTTATTGCAGTCAACACATAACCTAAGCAAATTGTCACACACATATTCAACAGTCATTGAACCACAAACAAACATTAATACAGTCAAAATATCTAAGTCTAGATCAATTTCTGAAACATGTCGGTGTACTGAAAGCTTTATCGGGTAATTATCGAGTCTAAAACTCTATCTTGTAGTTTAATATCTGTAAGTATCAGTCATATTATTTTTAAATGGCTTATAATAATTTTTAAACACTTATTATAATAAATTATGAATTTTCAAACACCGGAATCATAATTAAATGATTTAAATATTAAATAATTCTATTATCATTAATATTTAATTAATATTAATCTATTAATGAAACCATTGCCAAAAGGTTAAAGTTATTTATAATAACTCAAAATACTTTTAAAGTATTAATATTGTGATAACCCGTGATTTCGAATAATCAAAATTTTACGAATAATTTTTTTTTTTAATTAATAGTAATAATGATTATAAATTTTGTGACTAGTATCTGTGATACGAGTCTCGAGAAGGACAATTTTTTATTAACTAATAAAAATAGAGTAGAGTTGTGCTTAACAGCTTTAGAAACCCTAACCCTAATTTCTAAAAAGGGATTCGATAGAAAATATAATTAAAATAATTATATTAATGAATACGCGTGTGTATTGTTTAGAATTTTTGATAAATGATTGATCAGATAAGATTTAAAATTATAAACCCTAATAAGAGATTAGAACCCTAATCTCAGGATTAGAAACCCTAACGCATCTGTTGTAAACCCTAATCGAAAAGTCGAGAAACCCTAATTTCATATTTAGGAATCCTAAAACCCTAATTAGGAAATCCTAATCCTAATTGGCAAGCCTAATGTGTGTATTAAACTTTAATATGATTAGAAAACCCTACTTATATTTTATTTATATTAATTTTTATTTTACAAACCCTAAGTGTAATTTAGAAATTTTAATTTTTCTAATTAAAATCCTAATTTTATATTCGGGATTTCTAAACCCTAATTAGGAAACCCTAATCCTAATTGGGGTGCATAATGTGTTTATTAAACACTAATATGATTAAGAAAACCTAATTTTAGTTTCAAAATTTTAATTTTCTAAATTAAAACCCTAATTTAGAAAATCCTAGAAAGTTAGTGATTTAAAACCTAAGGGTTAGAACCTTAGGGTTAAACCCAAAGGGTTAAAACCTAAGGGTTAAACCCTAAAAGTTTGTGCATTGGACAAGAATGCCATTTAAATTATTTTGTAAATGACCAAAATGCCCTTTTTGGATTATTATTTAGATAACTTGTAAAATGGCCATCAACTTTAGTAAGTAACCAACTATATTGACTTTGTGACTACAAAAACCGAGCAAATCAGCCAGCCATCAGATCTAGCAACATTATATCACATTATATATAGATTTGGGAGAGAGAAAAGTCACAAAAGTTGTCATTTTTCACATATGCTCTCACCAACTCTCTCTCGCTCAAGACTCCGAAATTTCTAAAGTAATTCAGTCCCAATTTCAGTTCCTAGATCATCAAATAACATATTGGAGAGCCTAGATCAAGAATTGAAAGCTAGAAGGTATAAACCTAATTTTAATTTTTGATCCATGTTGCTAAGAGAGATTGTGTTTTTATGTGTTTAGAGTCTTGCTAATGGATGTTTTATGAAGATCTATGATGATCTATCATGAATCCATAGCATCAAAGTGCCTTAAAATGATTTTTTTCAAAATTTGTTCTTGAACAATTTTTGTGGCCTCGACAAGTAATGTCAAGTGGGCCATGATCATCATTGCTCGCTTACTATTTTTGTTGTTTTAAAGTTGTTACATGTAGCTTCGGTATGTGGTCTTTAGTCTTCAAAAGAAATCGAGTCATTAGATGTCCGGATTCGAAGATATAATCCACAAAACCCGCTAATTGGGGCACGATCGAGTATAATCTGGGTAACCCAGAAATGCATGATCAGCGTCTGACAATGATTTTAAGCCTCTTGATCTGTCTGGTTTTTAGTATGATGTTGATGTTGTTTTCATATACTTGTAGCCTGTTGGCTGGAGTGTATATCTATGCCTTCAGATCCTTTAAAACATCATCAGATCGAACAGAGGAAATGGTCAAACTAGGCCTGTCGATCGTGGTTGCGGTTTCTGAAAAACCCAGAAACCGGAAGAACACAATTTCTGACAATGTTTGACAAGATTAAATATGGTGATTTTGATGTATTCGAACTGAGTTAGTGTTATGTTATTGTTCCTTGTAATGTGTAATACCTGTTTGAACCAAGAACACACCCATAAGATGATCAGAACCTTGATCAAATCGTGATTGAAAGTGTCTAGTCAACACTGTCTAGGTTTTTGGGTTACCTAGAAAACCCAGATTTCGTCTGACAGAATGTTTGAGAGATTAGATCGTTTTGTTGTTTTGTTGTATGACCAAGATGATGCTTGGATGTTGTAGTGTTACATAAACACTACACAATCACGGTTCAAGATAGCCCAGAAACGCATTACACAGAGAATCACTAGTGGTCAAACGATGACCCTAAAACACGAAGCTGTCAGTGTTCTTGAGGCTCAAGAACACCAACAGCGACGCTAAGTGTCGTTATAGGCCATTAGCGACGGTTTTCATTTATTTTATTTTCTGAATATTCCGAAAATTATTTAAAAATAGAAATAAATTATTAAAATTATTAAATAGGGTTTAAAAATTATTTTAAATTATGAAAAATAATTTTTAACCAATTAGAGTATTTTTCTTTAATGTTTATAATTATTTAAATATTAAAGGTATTTAATTTATTTAATTAGTGTATTAAATAAATTGGAGAAATGATTTAATATTATGAAAAATCATTTTAAATAAGAATAATGTATTTAAAAATATTTTGAGTTATAAAATGTAACTTTTAATATTTTTTGAGAATTTTCATTAATAATTTTCTATTAATGATATTAGATTTATTTAATTGTTAAATTAAATAAATAAGATAGAAATGATTTTATAGATTTAAAAATCATTTTAAATAAGAATAAAGTGTTAGAAAATATTTTGAATTATAAAATACAATTTTCAATATTTTTGGAGAATTCTCATTAATAAATTAATATTAATGATATTAGATTTATTTAATTATAATATTAAATAAATGAATTAAAATGATTTTATTGATTTAAAAATCATTTAAAAATGAGAAAAATGAATTAAAAATATTCTAAGTGATAATTAATGACTTTTAATATTTGAAAATAATTTCATTAATATTTAGATATTAATGGTGATGATTTAAAAATAATTTTAATTATTTTAAAAATCATTTAAGTAGAATATTGATGATTTAAAAATATTTTAAATTATTAATAATAACTTTAATATTTTGACAAGCATAATATTAATATTTTTATATTATTAAATATTAATGATATTAAGATTATTTGATAATTAAATCATTTAAAAATGATTTAAGTGTTTGAAAAATTATTATAAATTATAATAATTATTTATAAATTATTAAAAGCTTCTGAAAAATATTATAAATGATATTTAACTTATCTAAAATAATATTGAAGCTTAGAGACCGAGGTTAATTGACAATCAATGTGTTAATTGTCGGATAGGGTGACCAGAACACCGAGAATGGACCAATGTTCAACTAGACTAAACTAGTTAGACTTGATATGTGTTTATAAAGGTTACAAACACTGATGTGACTATATGGTAATGTGTATAGGAGAAGATTGACTGTGAATTACAATGTTACGTGTTATGAAATATTGTGCTAATTATGAGACCAATATTATTGGTTATAGGTCTTACGAACGTAGATAAGTTTATTGCGTAGCTGTAATCAACGCGGAAGGCAAGTTTCCTAACTCAACCTTGAGTTATATTCATTCAATTATTATAATGGTTAATTATTGCTAATTATACCATGTCCAGGGAATTTATTGTTGATTATTCGCAATTAGTGCATGATTAATAATTCAAATTGAATTACTAATTCGGAGAATATACATTTGTAGAATAATTGTTGTTGGATATTCATATTCGTAGAAGATAGAATTGACAGTACAGATAATTCATGTTTATTGTCAAATTATGTTGAGAAATGTCTTAGCTAATTATTCTGGCTAGATGAACATTTGTTAGAACTTGATAGATTCGAGAAGAGAATTCAATTGTTATTGATAGATCGATGCCAATTATTTTGGCTAGATCGATAAGTAAATAGAAATTGAAATCATTAAATTTCGTTGTTAAATCAAATCTTGATTCTGAGACTGAGAAGAACAACCTTTTATATAAAGGGAACATTTTTAAGTTGTATATTCGACCATTGCGCGTGACCTAAGTATTATGTATAATATAGGGTACAAGGAGTTGGCCGGCTCTAAGTACTTACAGAGGGGTATGATTTAATCTTTATGGTTATCTGATACTGCGTATGTATCAAAGTAAATCTTTGATAGATACCCGAGAAAGTAGATGTTCTAGATCCAATGGATCACTCAGCATAAATCTGAAAAACATTCCACTTTGTTATTGAGTAGAATTTATTATTGATTATTCAATAGAATATCGTAGAACTTTGAAAGCGTTGTACTCTTTCATTATTAGATTATTGCGTTGCCTAGAATACGAGAAGACTTGTTATTGATTAACGATTTGTTCAGCTATTTCAAAGTTCCCCGAACTTTGGTTTCATTCTATCAAAATAGATAGTCTGTTCCTATTAATTTGTATTCATTTATTGTATGTCTTAACTTGCGGGGCAAACTTGTTGCTCACCCTTGCTATATATAAAACATTTCAGTTAGAATCGAAGAGGCCAGCGGATCGAAGAAGAACAAAGGAAAAGGCAAGATGCTGGAGTAGTATAATGAATAATATTATTATTATGTTGTATTGTATTGTAAACCCTTTTTGTATATCTAAGGGGTATTTCTGTAATGTTAAGGTTAGTGGACATGGGACTTATGTATTAACAATATATGTTAATGAGTTGTCTTCCTATTTATATTTAAATGGGTAGTTAGATGTTATTATATTGTGGATCGTGAACACCAAACTCGGGGGTCAGGTAACCCGGATTTGGGGGCGTCACAAATATTACTCTTAAATGATTTTTAAAAGAACTAAAATCATTTTTAAATAAGTATCATTAATATTAAAGTATTAATGTATTACTTATCAAAATATTAAAAGTCCTTAATCATAACTTAAAATATTTTTAATTCATTTATATCCTTTTTAAATGATTTTTAAATAAATAAAACTATTTTTATACTATTTATTTAATATAATTATTAAATAAATCTAATATCATTTAATATTAAATTATTAATGAAATTTTCCTTTAAATATCAAAAGTTATAATTTATAACTTAAAATATCTTTAAACACTTTATTTTCATTTTAAATGATTTTTATAATATTAAAATCATTTTTAAACTAATTTATTTAATATAATTATTAAATAATTCTAATATCATTAATAGTAAATAATTAATAAAATTTACCTTTAAATATTGAAAGTTATATTTAATAACTTAAAATATTTTTAAACTATTTATTTTCAATTAAAATAATTTTTCTAATATTTGAATCATTTTTAAACTAATTTATTTAATATGATTATTAAATAAATCTAAGATCATTAATATTAAATTATTATTATTATTAATGACAAAATATTAAAAGTCATATTTTATAACTTAAAATATTTTTATAATACTTCAATTATTTTTATATGATTTTTAAATTATTAATTCTATTTTTCATAATTTATTTAACATATTTATTAAATAAATTTAATTACCATTAATATTAATTAATTAATGAAATTCATCACAAAATATTAAAAGTTACATTTATAACTCAAAATTTTTTTAAACACTTTATTCTTATTTAAAATAATTTTTATAACATAAAATTATTTTTCTCCAATTTATTTAATACACTAATTAAATAAATTAAATATCATTAATATTCAAATAATTATAAATATTAATGTGAAATATCCCAAATAATTAAAATTTATTTTTCATAATTTAAAATAATTTTTTTAAAACCATTTTTGTCATTTTTAGATTTTATTTTCTATTTTTAATCATTTTTCTAAAATTCAAAAAATTAAAATAATTAAATCCGTCGCTGTAGCCTTTAGCGACGCTTTCTGTCAATGTTGGTGTTCTTGAGGCTCAAGAACACTGACAGTCAGTTGCTAAGGGGCCAGGTTTGACCGATCGTGACCTAGTGCTCAAGATGTTTCTGGGCGGGGTCTTGTAATGATCGTGTAGTATTAATGTAATGCAAATGAATCATCAACTAACAGGGTCTAAATACAACATACAAGCAAGATCTGAAGGTCCAAAGTGGTCATCGGACCCTTCACAGGTTTTTCGGGTTACCTAGAAACCCGTGCAAATAACTGATGATAGCTACTTTGTGCCTTAATTAAATCGCGTTCTGTGTGATTATATGGTGGTCCAATGGTTCCAGTGTGTAGCCAACATACAAGTGATAAGATCTAACATATAAAATGGATCTAAACGCATCACAACATCTAGATCCATGCCGGTCAAAGTCTATCAGAGACAGTGTTCTTGATTTTCTGGAAATTCCAGAAAACGATTATCGTGATCATGCTAGCTACTTTGACCATCCACTATATTTAATCTATTTATGATTTGAGTAATATAAAGTCACTGATCTAAAGTCCATATACCAGGCTACAACATAGATACAAAAACATCATCAATACACATAAAACCTGACAATTATGGGTCTTTGAAAATCTTGTCAGACACGTTTAAAGGATTTCTGGGTTACCCAAAAATCACTTGGTCATGGTCGGTCAACCGACTTTGACCAAGAATAACTTTCAATCCATGCATTATTTGGTCCTGATTCAAACTCCATAACAAAGATCTCATGACATACTACAAATATAAAACATAAAACACACAAAATCATTAGCAACCAAAGATTTACAGGGTCTGACATTTGAGTGTCAGACACAAAAATAAAATTTTCCAGAATTTTGAAATCTTCAAATCCGAGCCTCTTGATGTTATGAATCTAACATCTAGCAATCCAGATCACTTATAGACACTACATAGAACATATTACAACACATAATCCCAACTTTTAACAGAAGATCAAGAGTCAAAATTTTGGTTAGGGTTTTATACCTTTATACATCAATTCTTGATTCTGATCTTGTGATTTGTTAATGATAAATGTGGGACTGTGTTTTGGGACTGAAATACTTGCCAATTTCGTGGGTTAGAGAGATAGAATTTGTTGAGAGCAAGTTTACCAAATGGACTTGAAAAATGATTTTTCTCTCTCTTGAATCTATATATATTACTTGTAATGCACATGGCTGATACACTTAGGTTGATTTGCTGGATATTTAGGTCACAAATGTCCACTAAGTTGGTCACCAACTCCATTTTGTCTAGATATTCAAGTAATGCTCAAATAATACAAGAGGGGTAAACTTGTCATTTGGCTTAGAAATTTAATGGCATTTTGGTAACTTGTCAAACTATTAGGGGTTGACCCTTAGGGTTTGACCTTTAGGGTTTAACCCTAAGGTTTAGCACATTGATTTAGTAGAATTTCCAATTTAGGGTTTGTAACAAAAAAAATTAATAAAATTTTAGTTTCTAAAAATTATAATTAGGGTTTCTTAATCAATTAGGTTTTTAATTACTTAGCACTTTGCTAATAAGGTTAAAGTCCACTAATTAACATTAAACATTCTAATTTTTCAATTAGTGTTTCCCCCAGTTGACAATTAGGGTTCAAAAAATAGAAATTAGGGTTTATAAACATTAATTAGGGTTTTAAAAATTAGGATTCTCCCTAATTAGGGTTAATATCTCCAACACCGGTCGTTAATTACCTTAACATGATTACATAACAGTCTTAAGCTGGCATTCGACTTTTGAATTAGGGTTACTAAATTAAAATTTTGGTTTACTAATTTAGAAATTAGGTTTACTAATTAATAATTTAGGGTTTCTAGAGATTAGAATTTCTAAATATTAATAGGGTTTCAAATTAAGTTTCTAACTCATAATTAAGTTTCAAATTAGGGTTTCCAAATTTTAAAAATTAGGTTTCCTAATTTAGTAATTAGGGTTCTTAATTAATTAGGTTTTCTAAGTATAATTAGGGCTTTACCTAATTACTTTAAATTCTGTAATACACGACATAATTCACATAACACAGTTACAACACAGTCTCAAATTTCTCATTTGAATTTCACAATAGGGTGAAGCAAATTAATACTAGGGTTTGGTCATAATACACCATAATTGACCAACCATTATCAATACGTACATAACCTATATATTTATAGCACTAAAAATCAAAATATAATCAATATGATATTATTATTCTCATTCCTTGATCAAAATCCAAAATTAGGGTTTGGATTTCATATCTGATTTATCTGCCATACTTAACCTTATTAATTAAGTTAAAATAATTAACTTAATAAGTTGTACCAAAATTCATATAATAAAATAATTATTATAATTATTCTAAAAATCCTTTCATATATTATTTCAATAATATAATTATCATATTTTCTGGAAAATAAATATTAAAAACATTTTTACTATAAAATTAATTATTATAAGAATATAATTTATAATAATAAATAATTCTAAAATAAAATTATTTGCAAACATTCATGTAATAAAAATATTTTTATTTATTACATAATTACATAAGCTTTATCTTGTACAAATCCTCATCCTTAAAAAAAAAAAAAAATACGCAAAATTTCTGATATAATTATATAGAAAATATCGGTTTATTACATCCTTTCCCTCAGACTCTCCAAGTTCCAAACAAAAGCAAAAACGTAGTTTCCATAGCAAAGTTACCTCAAACTTCCTCATCAATTAAATTTAAAAAAAAAACAAACAGTTTTTCTAATAATCTACACCAAAAATTTCACTAAATCATACAAAAAGTATTAGATTATATACCTATTAACATCAGTAGCACAACCAGGGATAAAATTGGAGCAATCAGGGCCATTTATAACAAACATTTTAATACCAAGCATTTATAACAAACATTTTAATAATACATACTTCAAATAGCAGTATAATACTTCATAGAAACTGGAGGAAATAATACCAAGCACGGAACAACACAAAACTTAAATCTATACACCAACATAAACAGGAATATTCAACTTAATAATCAAACAAAGATGAATTAAATAAAAACACAAACTTTTTCGCAAGGAAAAAATGAACCAAACACCTTCATTTAAGTATTCATTTTCTGTCTTTAATACGCATAAAATTACAGGTCAAGCAGACTATTCACCATTGGAAACACAAACTGGAAGAAATGAAATCCTCTCTACCAACTTATTGATTGAAGTTTTTGATTGATGTACACTTATTGATTGATAAATAAAAGTTTCAAAAGGAGAAGACTTTCTAGATGTTCTGAAAAAGAAAAAATGAGCTCAATTTTGAAAATTTGCAAATTGGAGTAGCTAATTGCATATGAAAATCTAGTAGAATCCACAAAATTGGAGCAATTTGGCTATGTGACAAAATCTGATGCGAGGCATAAGATCTCACATACAGGAATTTTGATTAATTACCGTAGTGGTGATGATCACATGATTGGACAAAAAATTGCACAAACCACACATCAGACCATGAACTTATTAGTTACAGTAACAAAATATGAAACCCTTACCAGATTGCCAAGAATAAGCTCCTTAATATAGGAGACAAATCACATCGTAAACAGTTTTTTGAATCACAAATATCATTAGAAGCATCAAAATCCAAAAATAGTTATAAACAAGACATTCAACCGAATCAACCCATCCACTGAATCTTAATAGTTTCCAAAATCACATTATTACCCCCACGGAAATTCACCCCCTTCTCAACCCCTCCAAAAAAAACACACAAGGGCTTTAGACTATATACAAATTGCAGCAAAAGAAGAGAAAGAAGACAAGAAGAAAAGAAGAAATTAAGAAAAGGAGGAGCCGAATAGCCGAGGAGGACTCACCGTCACTCGTCGTCACCGAATTCCGATTGAGAGGGTTTGGGATGATTCTTGTCACTTGAGAGTTAAGAGATTCAGATTGAGAGTTTGAGACTTGAGATTGAGATGAGACGAGAGTTGTTCGACTTCAGAGTTCAGAGTCGGTCAGTCAGCTAGGGCTAGTAAAGTTATAATGCGCTGAGGAAGTGAGGATTAGTAATACTTTATTTATTTTAAGTGATTTGTTCGGTTATTCGGGTAAACTGAATAACCCAAAAATGATACTCGTATAAACTAACCGAAAACCGTATATAATTTTGGATATAACCGAAATGCTAAAAATAACCGAATTATTACAAAATTTTGGATAATTTATTTCGATTCGGTTTGGTAATTCGGTTATATCCGTTTTTTGCTCAGTCCTACTGGGTCTGGGTTTGAGAATTGAAAGAATGAGAGTTATGACTTCAGAGTGGGTTAAACCGAATAACCCAAAAATAAAATATGTATAGACTAACCCAAACCCATAAATAATTTTGGATATAATCGAAATGTTACAAATAACTGAATTATAAAAAAAATTGGTTAAATTATTTCGGTTCAATTCTGTAATTCGGTTATACCCGTTTTTTGCTCAGTCTTAGGAGAAATAATGGGGAAAGGTTGGATCTGGAGTATTTTCCCAGAATTCCCTAAATTATATTCAACTTTCTCAATTATTCCATTTTGTTCAAATTTTCTTGGTATAAGCTCTTCTCTTAACCAAATTAATTAATTTAAGAAAAAATTTTATAAATAAAAAAAATTTAAATTTTTTTTTAAAAACGCTTTAATTTTTTTTAAAAAGATTTTATTTTTAAACGAATATTTTTTAAAAAATAAACACTTCAACGACTTTCGTTGGGAGTAAACGCTCTCACGTCTAATTTGGTAAAAAAACTACTGAACGCCATTTGAAATGGCGTTGAATTTTTGGATATTTTTTTTGGCTAAAAATCAGAAAGGCAACCAACACCACTTTAAAAAATATTTATTTTAAAAACGAATTTAAAAAAAAATTATATTATTTTTTTTAAAACGATTTTATTTTTTAAAAGAAATTTGAAAAAAAATAAAATGTGATCCAATGCCAAACTAACCGGCATTGTAACTTTTTTAAAATTTTTTAATAAAGCAAATTTGTAAAAAAAAGAGAGTAAGATGTAAGATCACTTTAACTAACGTTGGAATCTCTCTTTTTTTTTTAATTTCTTTGATCTCTTGTACTTGTTTACAAATATCAATATTAACTACAAACTTTAATTTTTGTAAATTAGAAAATATATCTATATGTGCTCAATTTTAATTTCAAAAATTATAACTTTAAAAAGATAAAATTGGGCATTTATTTTGAGACGAACGAAGTATATAAGACTTTAGCTATAAAAAAATAAAAATAAAAATTCTAACGCGAATTAAAGTGACGTTGCATCTTACTCTTCTTTTTTATAAATTAATTTTTTTTGTAAAAAATTAAATAAAATAGGGATAAAATTGATATTACATTAATATAGGTCAAACTAACTTATTAGAAATGACTTATAAGTCATTTTAAATAACTTTATTTTATTTTAGTTCATAAAATATAATAATTTTTTTTCATCTTTTATGTTTTCTCTTGGAACTAATAGTATTAAAATTTAATTTTATAATATATTTGGAAAAAAGGTAAAAGGAGAACTAGGAATAGTTAGGGGTATACCATTACTATCTAGAAATAGGAAACATTGAGAAGCATAGATATAATAATCAGGGTTGATGTCATATAAATATTTATAAACAAATATTCATATAAATTTATAAATATTTCATCTAAAATTTATAAAATTTAGATATTTAATATTTTTTATAAATATTTATATGAATATTTAGAGATAAATTTATAAATATTTATATGAATATTTGTTTATATATGTGTATATATATATATAAATATTCCTAGTTACTTTATATATATTTACTTTAATGTTGAGATTTGTTTAGTATTTTATTTAGTTTGATAAGAAATTTTTGAAAGAAATGTATATATATATATATATATATATATATATATATATATATATAGTCAGGATCTTAAGCTCACCTTATTCAACTCACCCGAGCTCACCCCTTTAGCGACTGACGGATCGTCGATTTGCGTTCTATCATACAACCGTCGTTTATACTTTTAGCGACGGACAACTTATAGCGCCGCTAAAAGTATGAACAACGATAATTGTATGATCGAACCGTCAGTCAGTCCGCATCCGCTAAAGGGGGTGAGTTCAGTGAGTCGGATAAGGGTGAGCTTAAGATCCTGACTATATATATATATATATATATATATATATATATATATATATATATATATATATATATCATATGTGGACGGGCTAACGTGGCGAATATTGAAATTTATCACAAAAAATATGTTGATGTAGTCTGTTTTTTTATACGTGTCCAAATCACGTCAAAAACACTGTATTATGGATAAATTTTAATTCCAGTTCTATAAAATATTATTTTTTTAGTTGTTTTATAAAATAGCCAAAAAAAAAGTTTGCATTTTAACAAAATGCGGACTCCCGTACCTAATCATGTTTCAATATATATATATATATATACACACACACACACACATACGTACATATCATATGTGGACGGGCTGACGTGGCGAATATTGAACTTTATTCCAAAAATATGTTGATGCACATATTCGAACCCAAGACCTCCAGTTTGAAATATTAATCCAATGACCACCCGAGAAAATTGGCCTAATTGCTATTATTCTGCAAGGATTAGTATTTATAACTAACTGAACAATTCATTTTCCCCAAATTAAAACATATCCCCTTTCCTTAGATTTGTTAATGCAGGATGTACATAAATGTACATAACTAATCATTGCGTGATAATAATAATAATAATAATAATAATAATAATAATAATAATAATAATAATAATAATATTATTATTATTATTATTATTATTATTATTATTATTATTATTATTATTATTGTTATTATTATTATTATTATTATTATTATTATTATTATTATTAATGTTAATGTTATTGTTATTATTATTATTATTATTATTATTATTATTATTATTATTACTAAAGATTATTATTATTATGATTGTTATTATTAATATTATTATTATTATTATTATTATTATTATTATTATTATTATTATTATTATTATTATTATTATTATTATTGTTATTATTATTATTATTATTATTATTATTATTATTATTTAAGGCAACATTTTAATAGTCGTTGAAAAAAGTTGTATAATATATGCAACGAAAATAAAAATTATTGCCAATGAATGTGGTCCATATTAAGCAACGAAATATAGCAACAAAAAAACTTTTGTTGCCCACGATGAGGAGAAATCAAGTGGTAAGAAATTTTGCAACGAATTTCTAACAAATTTTGCAACTACTTATGAATGTCGTTGCAAAAAGTGAAAGCATGACACAATCTGCAACGAAGGACAAGTTTTGTTGCTAAACATACCCTTTTAACAATGACTTATAAAGTCGTTGCCTGAAAAATCGTTGGTAAAGCCTCATTTTTAGCAACAAAAAAACTTTCGTTACCCACGGTGACGGGAAATCAAATGGCCAAAAATTTTGCAACGAATTTCTAACGAACTTTTTTCCGCTAATGAATTAGCAACGAAATTTTGCAACGACTTATGAATTTCGTTGCAAAAAGTGAAAGTCTGACACAATCTGCAACGAAGGACAACTTTTGTTGCTAAACATATACTTTTAGAAACGACTTATAAAGTCGTTGCCGGAAAAATCGTTGTTAAAGGCCCATTTTTTTGTAGTGTATCAACCTCATTTCATCATCTACTTGCATTATGTTATATATATAGATTAAGAGAGAGAAATTTCATTCATTTATTCATTTTTCACTCAAGCTCTCAACAAACTCTCTCTCTCTCTCTCTCCAAACCTCCGAAATTCTTAAGCATTTCAGTCACTTGTAGAGCCCCTATCATTCCTAAGAACAGATTAGAGACCAAGAAATAAGGATTGAAACTAGAAGGTATAAAGCCCTAAACTCAACCTAGATCACGTATGCTAAGTTCATGTTTGTGTTTATGTGTTCATATCAGTGCTAGAAGATGTTTCATGATGATCTATGATGATCTATCATAGATCCATAACATCAAATTATGTAAAAATTGAAGTTTTCAAAATCTGATTTTTATTGTTTTAAGTTTTAAATATGTAGTTTAACATGAGGTTTGTGATCTGGAAGTGGAATCATAGTAATTCCATGTCCAGATTGTAAGTTATTAACGGTCAAAACCCGTTGACCGAGCATGACTGGATGACTTCTGGGTAACCCATAAATCATATTCCAGCGTCTGACAGGATTTTGCAATGCCTTGATCTGTCAGGTATTATGTGTTTTGTTGATGTAAGTGTATCCAGTTTGTAGCCTGTTATGTGCACTCTAGGTGTGACGGCCCCAAAATAGGTATACATCACCCATCTTGAGTCGCCAAATACATGGTACAAATTCAAATACAACTTAATTATACAACAGTCGTGTAAAATACGACAAAACATAATCTAAGAGTTTTAATAAGAATATTGTCATCTAGACAATATCCACACTCAATGGAGTCCTCATTACATTTATTGTCACACTATTTTATATAATAATGAGGACTACTAAAACAACCATTTGGACCGTCAATCCGTTCCCCGACTCGTCCCAGTTATATTCTCATTTCCTGAAGAGAACAGTGAAAAAAAGGGTGAGCTCAACTAGCCCAGTAAGAAATATTATAACTAAGATAATGCATAATAATTTATCGTTAGCCTTCAACAGTGTTAAACTGATCAAATATAACAAACATCATGTTTAACTGCAGCGGAACAAGCAATCCATTAGAAGAGTCAAATAGAAAATAAAATCTACTATCTTCTATAAGTTAAAAGGATTTTCATCACTTTTATCGCTGAGACTCAGCTTAATAAATAAACCACATCATCCCTGCACTACGCCCAAGGATATTCATTAGTATCACGACCACAAATTATTCATGCACTACAGGCCAAGGATATTCGTGTATTCATCAATGGTCATGATCATGCCAACAACTGTCCATCAATGCACTACGGCCAATGAGGACTTTTACCACATTATTTGTAACATTACGGTCATGATTATACCGAATAATCCCTAGTCATAATCATACCAAGTCCATCTATGCACTACAGGCCACATATGACTTTCCACATATTATAAACATGAGGATGATGGCAATGATATAAGAATTCAATAAAACAAGTTCAAGGATAAATTTTTAAAGATTTATTATTTAATTTATCTAGAAATCAATAACGTCCAAATTGTCAACATGATACTGTTTTGTGGAGTAAAATTCAAGAATGCTCAGAAGAATATTTCCATGAAAAGATATTGGATGAAGCGCAAATATCCAAGATATTCTACTAATTTCATAAAGTATAGAAGCCAAAACTTTAACCAACCGAGTATAATAGAATATATGAAACTGCAAATGGATTTTTACACGCCATGCGATAATCCACGTAGACAGATCATTTCCACAATTTAATAAAGAATGAATACGAAGGATCATTCACCATCCATGTGGTAGTCCACATAGACATGTTATTCTAACAGAATAATAAAAAATGGAATAATAGAAGAATTCACCATGCATGAGATAGACTGCATAGACAGGTTATTCCAACGGAATAATAAAGAATGGAATGACAAAAGAATTCACCAGGCATGCGATAGATCCAGACATATAAAAGTTATTCCAATGTAATAATAAAGAATGGAATAACAAAAGAATTCACCAGGCATGCGATAGACCGCAGAGATAGGTTATTCCAACAGAATAATAAAGAATGAAATAACAAAAGAATTCACCAGGCATGCCATAGACCGCACGGACAGGTTATTCCAACAGAATAATAAAGAATTGAATAACAAAAGAATTTACGTGCATGCGATAGACCAGCATGCATAAAAGTTATTCCAATGAGAATAATAAAGAATGGAATAACAACCCTTACGAGTATTGAAAGAAAATAACTCTCTTCATGAATATGAAAGAAATAATACCCCTTACCTTAGAAGAAACTGGGTACTTGAATAGTGAGGTAGTAGACTTCTCTTTTTCTTTCTCTCTATAATTTCTCTCTATAATAATTGCTCTTGTGAGACTTAGTGAATTGGTGAGAATGAAAGAAGAATGAGCTTCTGTTTATAGAAAAATATAATTTCGATAATTGCACGTTTTGGGGCTCGAAATATTATAGTATAATACCGTCCTCTTTTTCTTCATTTTTAATTTAGTCCTGCAAGTATTATCAAACTTGCACCACCTCCCCTAATAGTAAATCATATGAATTAATAGTACACACATGTGAACACATAGTTATAAGCATGTGAAATAATAGCAATTAATTACTCATTTATCCGGTGAATTTCCCGATTGGTCCATATAACCTCCAGACATCAATTATTATCGAAATAAATGTCGATATCCATTAACACTAATAATCCCAACACAATGGAAATATCAATTTCATCTTTAATCAACACGAACTTATTCATCATTAATATTATAACTCACAATATCTAACAACCAGATCATTCCCAGGAAAGAGGGGGCTTTCCGATAAGGATTTCTACCTATTGGCGCACAATTAGGTGACCAAACCTGTAACACCACAGTCCCACATCGAAAGATAGGGGAAACATTTGTCTGCATATAAGGAAATAAGTTACTACCAATAGTACCTTCAAGTCATGACCTTTTGGGAGCCTATGATGGGCTAAGATGACCCAAGAAGATACTATTGGGCCAGTAGTTTGAGACCTTATTTTGATGGATTTGATTCGATTCGGACTAGGGATTTGACCCAAGATTTATTCCGGACTCGGGATTTGACCCAGGTTGTTTTATATGGTATCAAAGACGACTCTCGAAAGCTCGGGTCGGGTCATTCAATCGGGTAACTGGAGGTGGGGACACGAAGGCTAGTGGTATTATCCCACAATGGAGAGATGGAGGTCCGGAGGTGGGGACACGAAGCCAGCCGGTATTATCCCATAATGGCTAGAGAGGCAAAGATCTTTGGGTTGTGTGTGTGATCGGATTCTGACAGGGATGTCAGAAATTTCAGTGGGGGAGTTTGTAACACCCCAGTCCCACATCAAAAGATAGGGGAAATATTTGTCTGTAGATAAGGAAATAAGTTACTACCAATAGTACCTTTAAGTCATGACCTTTTGGGAGCCTGTGGTGGCCTAATATGACCCAAGAAGATACTATTGGGCCAGTAGTTTGAGACCTCATTTTGATGGATTTGATTCGATTCGGACTTGGGATTTGACCCGAGATTTATTCCAAACTCGGGATTTGACCCGGGTTTTTTTTATATGGTATCAAAGCCGACTCTCGAAAGCTCGGGTCGGGTCATCCGATCGGGTTGCTGGAGGTGGGGACACGAAGGTTGGTGGTATTATCCCACAATGGAGAGATGGAGGTCCGGAGGTGGGGACACAAAGCCAGCCGGTATTATCCCACAATGGCTAGAGAGGAAAAGATCTTTGGGATGTGTGTGTGATCGGATTCTGATGGGGACGTCAGAAATTTAAGTGGGGGAGTTTGTAACACCCCAGTCCCACATCGAAAGATAGGGGAAAAATTTGTCTGCATATAAGGAAATAAGTTACTACCAATAGTACCTTCAAGTCATGACCTTTTGGGAGCCTGTGGTGGGCTAAGATGACCCAAGAAGATACTATTGGGCCAGTAGTTTGAGACCTTATTTTGATGGATTTGATTCGATTCGGACTTGGGATTTGACCCGAGATTTATTCCGGACTCGGGATTTGACCCGGGTTGTTTCAAAACCTCTCCATGACAGAACTTTCTAGACATTGTCAATATTGCAAATAATAATATGAATAACTTTGTTGTCTCAATTATTAATTTAATAATATAAGATATTATACAGATGACACTGTGACAATAATTGAATCAATAATATGAGAGATATTATGCATCAACTACTGTAGCAATAATTGAATATAACTGAGTGACTTCTCATGTAAGCATCAATAATCAATACCGTGTACTACTATGCAACCACGCGTATTATTGTACTTTTACCACCGGGTTGTTCAACGGTTTAACAATAAAACTTTCATCGTTATTTTTATAAAAAGAAAATTATGTCATTTTCTAACTACAACAATACTTTCGCTGTGGGGTCCACCATTGATTGTGCCGTTGTACGAATATTCCCTGTTAAAACGAATATTCCCCGACCCATCGAATATTATATAACCACTTGCTTACTTTGCAAAATTTTTAAATATAACCCACAACTATAACATTATACCAAATCCACACCATATTATTCAAAAATATATTTCGAGAAAATTATTCTTTGTTTATAAAAGTTGTGGTCTTACAACCTCCCTTTCTTATAAAATTTCATCCTCAAAATTAGGGTGCGTACCTGGTATGTCGAAGAAGTGAGGATACCTTGTTTAGATTCTAACTCTTCAGGTATAACCTTTGAGTATCGAATATGATCCGTCTTATCCAAGATTTTAACACGTATCTCCTCATACGTTAAATCTTCTTCTATCTCGTCTAGTTCTAATTCAATAATGTGGTTTGGGTCGGTTACATATTTATGTAACATCGATACGTAAAAAAACATTATGAACACGCAACATACTTGGCGGTAAAACAAGTCTATAGGCCACAGTTCCTACTCGATCGAGGATTTCAAATGGCCCAATTAAATTGAGGGTTGAGATTTAATCTCTTCGTCGATTCTTGCTTCTAGAATAACAGCCTCTTGAACCTTCTTCTTCACATTCATCAGCTCCGCGGGTGTAGCTTGAGAGGTTTTAACTTTATTGATTAACGTCGATTCTACTCGTATTATTTGACATCATCGCGTGGGTCCCTAGAGTCTTTAACTCAATCTTCATCATTTGTAAGTTATACGAAATGGGTTTTTGTGTTAACAATGTCACACTTGTAACCGCATACGATCTTCTACTCAACGCGTCAGCTACCACGTTCGCTCTTCCACGATGATATTGAATGGTATAGTCGTAACCTTCAACAGCTCGAGCCAACGTCTTTGGCGCATAATACTGATAAGTGGGTTTTATACCTACTTATTGAGTACCAATTTACGCGAACTATGCCCATCTCAAGTACATTTCAGTGTGTTTTAGTTGCATTTCATGTTAGTTTACATTGCATATACTTAAAACTCCTTTTGGTGAAAAAGTACAGGATACGACCTAATTTGGTGGAATTAGAGGGCACGAGGCGAACGGACGTATGAAGCGAGGCACAAGTTGTGGATGCGTGGCATGAGGATAAAGTGGAGTAGGAGGCTAAGCAGGGATGAACAAAGGAATGAGCAGCAGAACAAATCGGCAAAGCAGCAGTAACAAGGAATCACGATTGTCGTAGGGAGAACAAGGAATCACGATTCTGCAGAGGTTGCAGGTGGCAGTGGCGCAGACAAGCTTGAGACCCGCGCGCCTGCAGGGCGAAAACTCTTTGGACATCATGACACTTAATCGTAAGTCGCGCTACCACGAGAGGATTACTATCGGGGGAAGCCTTGTCATGCGCTGGCGATCTTGACTAATGTTGAAATTTGTTTATTTTAATTTTGAATTTTTAAGGGTTGTAATTGGTTTTAAACGATATCTGACTGGTGTCAGAGGGGAATGAATTATTAAAGTTTTTACGTAGTTACATTTAAAAAAAAACTAGGGTTTACACTCTGAGAGAGATTCCAACGTAGAGCAAAACAAAAACTCTACTTTCATAACTCTTCTTGGGATTCTCGATTAGTGTGGATTATTATTAGTAGTTGCTGGATTTTTTATAAGGATTTTATCGTTAATAGTGGATTGTAACCAGGAATTAGTTTGATCATTTCTATCTTTCATCTTCCAATTATTTTCTTATTAACCATGTTTAGCTTTGATCCCATAATGGCTTTTAGTTCAGTCATGAACTAAACTCCATTATGGGATTCTAACGGATTTTAATATGTAGTTTGGTTGCATGCTTGAATGCTGGACTGTATTAGATATCATATGGGATTTCTATCATGATTGTTTTGCATGTATGAATGCTTGATCACTGTTGGGTAATTTCTAGTTACGCACAACACGCAAGTATATGTGGTCAACAACTAATAAAGAGTAACTAAAGTATCGTTCTCACTGAGAATTAACTAACAAAGTTCACCAAGCATTAACCCATAACCATCTCAGTCGTATTTAAACGAATGATATTATATTTTGTATTTAAACTACGAAATTAAATAAACCTAACTATTTCTAGAGTGAGACTAGATAATGAAGACTTGAGATTACAATTTCATCTATTGAATAATTTAAATCAACGCACTCCCTGTTAAGCCAAATTACTTGCATTGGATAGCTAGTTGAGAACACAAAGTGAAATATAGCTATCTCTCGATGTACCATACCCATATCAAATATAATCCCCAGTTGAAAGAATACACATGAACACCCAAATTACCTAAACCACTATATGTCTATGTGATTTATAAATAATTAGGGTTTAAACCCAAGTTCTCAATTGACTACGAGCGATGCCTCGGTATATGTCTATCCTAAGCACGAATCATATATTCCATTACTATGTAGAACATACAAACACAAGTTATCAATATCAAATCTAAACCCATACTCTGTCTTTCAAGTTCATATGGGTTATCACAGTAATTGATGGCCAATCAACTAAGTAAATAAGCATGAATCTTAATAGACAATCTCAAAGCAATCAATAAGGTTAACAATGAAGTATGTCAAAATAAACTAGGCAATAGATTCCATTGCAATTCCAAAATAGAATTTAACTCATAGTTGAATTAGAATCCATGATCCACAATTGAATATACATTGAAAGATACAAATAGAAGCAAGAGAGTTAGGGATTAAGAATAGCAAATCTGAGTTTCTTCTCTTCTTTCACTTCTGAACTTCCAATGTTCTTCAATTGCTTCAATCCCCAAATCTTAGCTAATCTAGGGTTCTAATCTAATCGAATATTGGAAGAAGAAAGTACAGTAGTTTCAGCCCCCAAGGGGTGGAATGTCCTCTACATAATGAAAATACGTCTAATATATAAGCCCTAATTGAACTCCTCTCTCCGTTACGCTTCAATTGCACTGTTTAATGAAAAGTCAGCTTTGGTCAACACCCGAAGTCGCGCGGCCGCGAAAGAATTGACCTGAAGTTGGGCGCGCCAGCGCAAAAGCTGAAAATCACGTTTTTTGTTTTATGTAAATCGCACGGCCGCGCAGGAAATCGCGCGCCCGCGAGGTTGATTTTGTGCTCAAGTGTGCTCTGATAAAATGGTCATAACTTTTGATCCGGGAAGAGTTACGGGGCCTGCCACCTATCAAATCGAAGATATCGACGAGATCTACAACTTTGATTCTTTGATGATTGAGAAATTCGGGCCGGATGAAGGTTGAAATTGGGATGGAAGGGACTGCTATGAAAATGGCTAACCAAAACAACTAACTTTAACGTCCGTTGGTACAAAGATCATAACTCTTGCATCCGAACTTCGATTGGAATGATTCAAGATGTTCCGGAAAGCTTAGAAGAAGTTCTACAACATAGTCCAAGTTCCAAGCCAAGAACATGAAATTAACACGATAGCCCAAATGATATCCGGATTACTTTTCTTTGCATTTCCCTTGCTTTTCCTTACCAATAGTCGCTCACACCGCTCCCAAACGTATAACCTACAAAATGAACACAAAATGCATGAAAAGTAACTAAGACACATAAATATAAGTAACTAATTCAAGTAAAAGATACCGGATAAGTGTATATAAAATCCACTTATCAAATACCCTTAAACTTAAACCATTGCTTGCCCGCAAGCAACACAATATAATGCAATCTACATGCTATGCAAGCTACGCTACTATGACAGTGATTCCCCAGATTTTCAGTCGTGTTATGAATTCCAGTGAGACATGCCTCAGAGAAATATCAAGAACCAAGAACAAAGCATCAAACTAAGCTAAAGGCATAATGACATACAATCATATAATCCTAACCTGCTATAAAGATGTTGTGTGTGTGTGATGTGTGTTCACAGATAAGCTTGACAAAGGTGAAGATACCACATGCTTTATTGCTTAAGGTAGAAAATTGAAGTTTAAATCAAGAACTGTATATACTAATGAGACATCAACTACTCCAACACATCAATACAAACTAAGTTTCGACAATGGGTTTATTCTGCTTTATTTTTACTCACGAGGGCGATTTTCGCACTTTTCCGTGGTGTTTATTGATTTTTTTATATGTATATAGCGAGTGCGTTTTATGCTCCATCTCACTTTCCATTTCCATTTAAACGAGTGCGTTTTACGCTCTATCTCGTCCCAATAGCAAGCATACCCGTGTGTTCTCAAAGTTTGAGTATCTGTGTTTTCATAGTCTATGTCTCACTTCCTACACAATTCTATCATTAAAACAACATTTTCCTCTCAGCAGACAAGCATGCTAATCTTAACCAACAAGCAAATAGGAACATTTGTCGTGCTACCTGTTAACATCTAAACAGCAAGCATGAATTATATCCTGTATAAAATTATAACTAAGCTCAAGATATCCACTAAATTCAAAATCTATCAAATTTCTATGTCATCATTGGCCAAATTAGAATTCAACTAACTAAGTGCCTGGGATTATGCAATGTTATGCAACTAAACACATACTAAGCAAGCAAGGCAAAAGAAAACTAAAAAAAAATTCATACTAAAATACCCTTACTATGCAACTTAAACATGCAATCAAACTATATGCAACTAACTATATGCAACAACTACTCACTACAACCCAATACCCCCAAACTTAAAATAAATAATGCCCTCATTGTAATTAAAAGTGAAAGAATACTCCCTTAAGTGGCAATGTCATCTCCGTCCGCCTCCTCATGATTCGATGGTATATCAGGCGATGGCTAAGTTTGAGATATTCTATAGTTGGAGACTGAGTGTGGGCTTCTAACTGTATGAATGCTTGAGTCAGAAATTCTAAAAATTTAGCATTTTTCGTGATCGAGCTATAGCCATGCTGCTTGGCGGTGTTTGGCATGTAGTTAGGCATGTGACGCATGCGACCACATCTTATGGCGACTTCAGTTTGTTTGACTTCTATTTGATCCTGAATGCTTACAGCGATTGGATTGAACCTGAGAGGAGAAACAATAAAACTATTATTAAGATTTACCACTATCTAACATCTACTAAATATGGAAATATAAATAAGAATTAAACAAGGAGGGAGAAAGATTGGATGGGGTGCCTCCCATCAAGCGCTCAGTTTATAGTCCGTTAGCTGGACTCTTTTCTTGACACCACTATCCAATTCCTCTACGATATGCTAGGAACCCTCCATCCATTAGAACTACAATGTGCGTATGTAGGTTCCCCATTTTGCTTGTCTGTGAATTGAAACAACCTGACATATTTCCTGTACATGATGCCCCCAGTTCTATTTCATAGCCAGGTGCTCCTTCCGTTGTATCTGTGAATAGATTTTTGCATTGAGGCATGACAGATACGATAAGATTTTCTTCTTCTATTATCTCTTCCTCAACCCACCATGGTTTGTAAGAGGCCTCATAATCGCAGAAATTCTTGCTTTGGATGTGACTACCAAGGGGACATGGGTGTGGCAATTTCACTGAATTTTTGAACTCTAACTTAAAAGGTACTCGGGGTATTATACAAGTCGATTCATGTTCTACATTATCCAATTCCCCAGTTGTCTCCTCAATGATAACTTCTTTGAGGTCATCCAGTGGCATGTACACTTCTGGTTCTCCATCAGTTTCATCATCCATGACATAACACCAATTATTTTGTGGGCGATTGCTCAAGGCTTCGAACATTTGATCCATATGATTCTCAAGATTTTGAATCGACCTATCTTGCTCAATCATCTTCTCCTCAGTTGATGCTACAAATTTGAACCACAAATCCTCCATTCTTGAATTATCTTCTTCAGTTTCAAAATCCATATATTGAGGACCATTCATTGAGGAGTTAATGAGTTGTTCTGTCTGTTTGATAAGATTTTGGCTTGATAACTCCTGACTCATCATCATCTCGTCATGGTCTGCTATGCTTTTTGACATGAATTCCTTCAACTTTGAATTTTCCTCTTGTTGTGTTGAAGGTGGATATGAGAAGTCTGATTAATGTGTTGGACTTGGGATGCAGTATTGGTTGGGATAGTTATAACTCCATTCATGATCTGGGTGATACCCTCAACCTTGTTGATAATCAGGATAAACATCGTTGTTGATGTAATTACCCCCAAACTGCACTTGTCCAACCTTGATGTTGTACTGATAACTCGCATGCTCGCCTCCACATTATTCACATGTAACTACTATCTCTCGAGTGCGTTGGGCTGCAAGAATATCCAACCTCTCCGAAAGTGTTGCAATTTGTGTTGACAGTGTAGAAAATACATTGAGTCCCTCAGTGCTCGTATCCCTTGGTTGAATCATATTTGCATAAGGCCATTGATAAGCAAAGTCACCCATTGTACTTGAAAAGAGAGAAATATAAGAAGATAATTAAAATAAAATAAATAAAATGTTTAAATTAAGACTAATTTGATTGAAATTAATGTTGAGAAAAATTATTAAAATAATTCCCCGGCAACGGCGCCAAAAACTTGTTGGGTAATTTCTAGTTACGCACAACACGCAAGTATACGTGGTCAACAAGTAATAAAGAGTAAGTAAAATATCGTTCCCATAGAGAATTAACTAACAAAGTTCACCAAGCATTAACCCATAACCATCTCAGTCTTATTTAAACGAATGATATTATATTTTGTATTTAAACTACGAAATTAAATAAACCTAACTATTTCTAGAGTGAGACTAGATTATGAAGACTTGAGATTACAATTTCATCTATTGAATAATTTAAATCAACGCACTCCCTGTTAAGCCAAATTACTTGCACTGGATTGCTAGTCGAGAACACAAAAGTGAAATATAGGCATCTCTCGATGTACCATACCCATATCAAATATAATCCCCAGTTGAAAGAATACAGATGAACACCCAAATTACCTAAACCACTATATGTCTATGTGATTTACAAATAATTAGGGTTTAAACCCAAGTTCTCAATTGACTACGAGCGATGCCTCGGTATATGTCTATCCTAAGCACGAATCATATATTACATCACCATGTAGAACATACAAACACAAGCTATCAATATCAAATCTAAACACATACTCTGTCTTTCAAGTTCATATGGGTTATCACAGTAATTGATGGCCAATCAACTAAGCAAATAAGCATGAATCTTAATAGACAATCCCATAGCAATCAATAAGGTTAACAATGAAGTATGTCAAAATAAACTAGGCAATAGATTCCATTGCAATCCCAAAATAGAATTTAACTCATAGTTGAATTAGAATTTATGATCCACAATTGAATATACATTGAAAGATACAAATAGAAGTAAGAGAGTTAGGGATTAAGAATAGCAAATCTGAGTTTCTTCTCTTCTTTAATTTTGAACTTCCAATGTTCTTCAATTGCTTCAATCCCCAAATCTTTGCTAATCTAGGGTTCTAATCTAATCGAATATTGGAAGAAGAAAGTACAGTAGTTTCAGCCCCCAAGGGGTGGAATGTCCTTTACATAATGAAAATACGTCTAATATATAAGCCCTAATTGAACCTCTCTCTCCGTTACACTTCAATCGCACTGTTTAATGAAAAGTCAACTTTGTTCAACACCTGAAGTCGCTCGGCCGTGCAAGAATTGACCTGAAAAGCTAAAAATCACGTTTTTTTGCTTCAGAATCAAGGCTAGTGCAGAAATCACGCTACCATGAGGATGATTTTTCACTGCGCAGTGTGCTCTGTTAAAATGGCCATAACGTTTGATCCGGGAAGAGTTACGAGGCCTGACACCTATCAAATCGAAGACATCGACGAGCTCTACAACTTTGATGCTTTGATGATTGAGAATTCAGGACGGAAGAAGGTTGAAATTAGGCTGGAAAGGACTGCTATGAAAATGGCTAACCAAAACAGCGAAGTTTGACGTTCGTTGGTACAAAGATCATAACTCTTGCATCCGAACTCCGATTGGAATGATTCAAGATGTTCCGTAAAGCTTAGAAGAAGCTCTACAACATAGTCCAAGTTCAAAGCCAAGAACATGAAATGAACACGATGGCCCAAATGATATTCGAATTGCTTTTCTTTGCATTTCCCTTGCTTTTCCTTACCAATAGTCACTCACACCGCTCCCAAACGTATAACCTACAAAATGAACACAAAATGCATGAAAAATAACTAAGATACATAAATATAAGCAACTAATTCAAATAAAAGATACCGGATAAGTGTATATAAAATCCACTTATCAATCACCATTCTCTTTTAGTACTTGTATGAAATTGACAATGAACATGCAAGTATAGATTGTAATCATGATAAAGACACGTATATGGGAAAAATGTTTTTGTATGGCTTGTGTATTTCGTGAATCAGATTGACATATACTGTTTCACCGTATGAGTTAGAATAAGAGCTTGTGCTTAAATTCAATATAATTGCAATTTCACATAGACATATAGTGATTTTGGTTATATTGATGATTACATCGAGTCTATCGCTTGTGGATGTTGTGTAAGTAGGTCATAGTACATTGAAAAATGGCTATGACTCTTTTAGTGCTCTTGGCTACTTTCTTGTGATATGTGAACAAGTCTTGCATGATAGTGGTGATTAAATGAAATATTAAATGAAGTTAGGATCCCATTATTCTCAGATTTGATTTATTACATCTTTATTATTATTTTAATTGTATTTGCGATTAGCATAATTCACCAATCATATTCATTAGTTTCAGCATATAAATATAGTAATTTAATTGATTCATAATAATTTAAATTAAACAAATTTCCCTGTGGGATCGATACTTTACTTGCTCTGTATTACTTGTTGACGCATGTATGCTTGCATGAGTTAGAGCTCTTTTGTAGAACTAAAAAAAGAGGCAAAAAATACGTTCGTTCGGGTGGAAAGATATTTAAGGGTTTTAGAAATGAGTTTGGTACTGGGGTCAATACAAAATTTGATTTCACGCTCTGGGGTAGACCTGGAAGTTCTTCAAGGATTATGTCAGGAAATTTTTTTAATGATAGAAATATCATTCAAAACTGTGACTCTCATTGTGACGCCCCCAAATCCGGGTATCTTCCAACCCGAAAGATGGTGCTACACGGTGCTACAGTTCACACAAACATTCAATTGAAATACCTCAAAAGAACGAATATGTCTTATGTATATCAAAAAGAATATTAACATTCCCCAGGTTCTTTATAACCATTACATATGTTCTTGTCATAATAACAATATGTCCGGAATAAGCATGTGAATGCTATTCCTATTTATATATGATTTGGTTATGATATATATATATATATATATATATATATATATATATATATTTGAATGAAAAATATGTAAGTATGCTTGCATTAAGAAAAGCTGTAAAGTCCTTTGATAGATAATAGAAATATATGTACAAGGACTTAGAATGAATTGATCAAATATGTTAGGTTGATCCTACATAAGCAAAACAACTTTGTAAAGTCCTTAAAAAGAAATGATGTACAAGGACTATAAATATAGAAAGATCAAGCTTGTTAGGTTGATCTTATGATGTAATAGATAGGCTTGTTCGATCGTGAAACAATCGCACTGTAAGTCGTAGTCTCGCCAAAGTTAGTCAAGGTTAACAAGAGAGCTATCGAGGCAGAATAGGAGTATGCAAGATAGTAGATCTCGGAGTTCGTAGACTGCCAGGGAAAACGAAAAAGGATCGTAGTGTATCGGGTAGAGCTTCCTCGGGATCGTAGTGTGTTGAGGAAGTCATGTTTAGAATCATAGAGACAGCCTGTCTACGAGAAGACCGATCATCTGCCGAAGCCAAGACAGAAACGTAGACTACACTCAGAGTTGTAGAGTCTACCGATGCCGAAGCCAAGTCAAGGATCGTATATCACACTCTGAGTTCGTAGAGCCTATGGATTACATGCAGAGATCGGAGTCAAGCAAGATCAGATGAAGAGAACAAGCACAAAGCAGAAATCGTAGTGTCAAGATCTGATCTCGGGATCGTTGTGTCTACACAAGCCGAAGCTGAATCGTAGAGTGCAGAACTATGACCTCAACAGAAGTGCTCTCAATGCCAAGGCAGAATCGTAGAGCATATACGGTTCTCAACAAATGAGCACTCCCAGAATATTCAAAGGAACGAAGCCTTTGGTTCAAGCTGCAAGCTACATCCAAGGAAACCAGAGAGCACTCAACGAATGACATGCAGGCTAGCAGAAGATCTAAGCACCAACCCAATTAGTATCAAGATTGAGTTGTAAGGCCATTCGTGATGAAGTCTTCCACAAGGAGATCCAAAGAAGACTTCAAAAGCTGACTAAGGAAAGTCAGCTAATGCAGTAGCTATCAAGTGAACAGAAGACAATGATCTTGGAAGCAACCAAGATCGTAGTGTTTTCCAAACAAAGAAGTAACTGATGGAAGGTGAACCGAGATATCTTGGTCACTTCAAGAGCAAGGCTAAAGTGATTAAGTGCGAGGTCGGTTCATTGATGATAAGTGAACGGGAGATCACAAGGAGAAAGCAAGTTGGACGCACCACAAATCTGAAGTGTCTTGATATTCAGAAGGGGTCCAGAGAAAGGATTTAGGCCATCAGTCTCTGAGAACAGTTGAAGCAAATAGAAGTATTGAAGAACTGCACAATAGAAGGAAGATGTGTTCTACATTGAAGATCCAATCAACACTCTTCAAAATCGTAGTGTTAACTCTACCAGTCAATGAGTAACACTCAACAAGACACTACGATCAGGTCCTTGAAGACGTGCATCAGAATCATAGAGTTCGAATAGCTGAAGACCGAAGCATTGACAAAGGTTTAATCTGAAGGGTAATATTCGGACAAGTGCTTATTAAGAGCATCGATGCAATAGGACAACTCTGATCGAGAAATCAGAAAGAGGTAATAGAGTCTTCGACCTACCCAAGACATTAAAGTGGTACATCTGACAGGGTAGGTGAAACAGTAGACTGCAGCGTCAGAAAAAGTATGACAAGTCACATCAAGCAGTCTACCTCAAGCAACTCGAGATCTGTGAAGATATTTGAATAGCCTTCAATGGCTACTTTCCAACGAAAGGATTGGGAAGTAGTATAAATGAGAAAGAGCTTCAAAGATCAAAGGTTGCTGGAGTTATCAGTTTTAAAGATAAGGTGGACTGATCTAAACCATGTGAGATAGTGAGTCCGAAGGCTAACTCTACGATCCACCAAGAACACTCAGAGACATTCAAAGAAAGAAGTAGAAGTAACAGTTCTACAATGTAGAAGTGAGAGTTCTACTACTTAAAGAGTGTTCTGAACTTCCGAGAGAAAGAAGAGCATCATGTCATCTTGATGTCCATCATGGGAAGACTCTAAGTACAATAAAGAAGAGCCTACAGTCATCTTAGCAAGTCCATCATGAGAAGGCATCAAGTAGCAAGAAGGGAGATCAGAAATGTCATCTTGGTGTCAAGCATGAGATAGCTTCTAAGTACCTAACAGAAGAGCTTACAGTCATCTTAGAGGCCTATCATGTGTAGCCATCAAGTACCAAGGAGAAGGATCTTCAAGGCAGTTCATCATGGGGTCATCCGAAGTGGTTGAGCAACTGAAGAAGCTGAGCATCATGCAACACTCAGCTGCACTTCAAGGATGATCAAGCCAAGCTACTAAGTATAGAAGATGTTCAGAGTATGAAGACATCTTAGCGCATTTCAAAGACAAACTCCAACAACAACAAATAAACAACTCAACAAAGCCAGGGCCTGAGGGGTCCTTATCCGGAGGGACTAAATGAAGCAGGGCCAGAAGGGTCCTTGTCCGGAGGGACTAAATGAAGCAGGGCCAGAAGGGTCCTTGTCTAAAGAGACTAAACGAAGTTCCAAGCCTGCTGGGCTTGAAGAGTTCCTAGGGAACTAGAGAAGTTCCAAGGCTGCTGGCTTTGAAGAGTTCTTAGTGAACTGAAGTCCCAAGGCTGCTGGCCTTGAAGAATCTTAGTGATTCAGGGTGCTGCCCTTCCTTAGTGGAATTCCTGCTAGTTGAAAGCAGAAGAGTGGATTAGGAGCTTGAGTCTTTGAACCACTTAAATCCTCTTGTGTCTTTTACATTATGTCATTTACATTATGTACTATAACTGCTATAACTGCTATGTATGTTTTAACTACTTACAACTAAACTTACTCTATGAACAATGTATGTATGATTATGAATATATCAATAAAGGGGATCTTTTACTTATTCCGCTGTGCTTGAAAAGATTCTTATGTTTGTCATATATTAATTATGAACAATACAATATAAACCAGAAAAGTATTTGAAAGAAAAAGGATCTATTCAACCCCCCCCCTTCTAGATCTATTGTGCCCTCTGGGAACTAACAATTGGTATCAAAGCAGGTTCTCATGCTATATTCAAAAGTTAATCGCTTTGAGTCTGATCCCAGGCACTAACATTGTTCTCAACTTAGTTTAGTAGTAAGTAACTTGTTATATGCAGATGAGCTCACTTGTTGGAAATATTGTGTATTGGTTAAATGTGTATATACACCTGAAGCTGCTCAGATTGGTCCATGGTCTCTATTGTTACATCAACAAGACCAATCCTAGCCTGCAGTCAATCTTGTAGTCCTAAGACCAGATAAGAGAATTCAAGAGACATCAACGACAAAGAGTCAAGCACCCACCAGTCTGAAAGATGAAGAAGACATACATGCTAAGAAATACTTATCGAGAGAATAAAGAAGATCGTCTCAAACTTATGTCTGGCCAACCAACAGCTGGGTGCAAACTCTGTCAGCTAAAGGATGGCAAAGATCTTAATACTGAGATTCTCTTGGCCTACATCTTCAAGACCACGACTGATTGATTAAAGGCCAACAAGAGCAAAAAGCTGTCAGGAGCAAAAGTAAAGCTATGCACATCAATACCTAAACTCAGTATATCTAAGATAAATGACTGTTTAGTAACGGTTAAAAAGGTACGGTTCCTCACTATTATAAATGTACATCATAATTGCATCTTCTTATGAACTATAACAGTATTCTGTCAAGGAGTCATAATCTACCTAAAAGGTGAAGAGAGAAAGTAACCTGAGGATGGAAACTCAAATGACTATAAACTTTCTCTCCATCCAAGTTTTAGGTTGAAGATGACATCTTGAAGGAAATCTGAAATGGGACATAAGAGCATCACATGCCAAATAAACTTTATGTGGAGTAATCTTTGCTGGTGGGTTAGTATGTATATACAAGCCTAGGTTCTAAGTGTTTGACAACACACACAGTATGATCGGCCTCGCAAGAGGATCTTTTCGATTCATAGAAACCGATCACCTCAATGAATCAACTAGATACTCCTAAATTGTAGAGTTGATTCTCACTCTGTGAACTCTTAAACATTGTGAACATAACCCAGTAAATGATGAATCCATCATAGATAATGAGTGTGTTAAAATCCTACACACACTCACCATGCATCTCAAAATGTATTATCTTAAGATAGTTGCATGCATGAATATGTCTGTTGGTGATAAATATGATGATTATCCAAATGTGAGGAACATGGGTTTAGAAAACTAACCTAGCAGGACCCATTTAATTATGGGTACCAAAATTAGAAATATATTTAAACCTGTAGGTACTTGGTCAGTCTGACCACACTAAGGAATGATGAAGCAGAAGACTTCAGTCAAGAAGACTCAACCAGCAGAAGGCCAAGGACTGTTCAGAATTGATTCTGACAAAATTCCTGTGACGCCCCCAAAATTAGGTATACGTCACCCATCTTGGGTCGCCAGATACATGGTACAAAATTCAAATACAACTTAATAAAACAGTTGTCGTGTAAAATACGACAAAACATATGCTGTGAGTTTTAATACAAATATTAGCATCTAGACAATATCCACACTCAATGGAGTCCTCATTACATTTATTATTACACTATTTCACAGAGTGAGGACTACTAATACATCATCTAGGACCATCATTCTGTTCCCCGACTAGTCCCAGCTACGTTCTCATTTCCTGAAGAGAACAATGAAAGCGAAAGGGTGAGCTCAACTAGCCCAGTAAGAAATATTATGACTAAGATAATGTAGAATAAATTATCATTAGCCTTCAACAGTATAACAACTGATAGAATATAATAGACAACAAGTTTTAGATCAAAAAAATTCAGCGGAATAAGCAATCCATTAGAAGAGTCAAGTAGAGAAATAAAATCTACTATCTTCTATGATTTAAAAGGTTTTTCACTTTTATCGCTGAAACTCGGCTTAATAAATAATCCACATCATTAAATCATCCCTGCACTACATGCCAAGGATATTCTTTAGTATCACGATCATGAATTATCCATGCACTATAGGCCAAAGATAATCGTGTATTCATTAGTATCACGACCACAAATTATCCATGCACTACGGGCTAAAGATAATCGTGTATTCATTAGTATCATGACCACAAATTATCCATGCACTACGGGCCAAAGATAATCGTGTATTCATCAATGGTCCTAATCATGCCATAAAATAATTCATCTTTGCACTACGGCCAAAGAGAATCCATAGCCATAATCATACCAAAAATTGTCCATCAATGCACTACGGGCCAATGAGGACTTTTTCCACGTCATTTGTAACATTACGGTCATGATTACACCGAATAATCTCTGGTCATAATCATACCAAGTCCATCTATGCAATACAGGCCACAAATGACTTTGAACAAAATATAAACATGAGGATGATGACAATGATATAAGAATTCAATAAAACAAGTTCAAGAATTAATTTATCCAGGAATTAATAACGTCTAAATGGTCAACATGATACTTCTTTGTAGAGTAAAATTCAAGAATGCTCAGAAGAATATTTCCATAAAAAGATACTGGATGAAGCGCAAATATCAAGGATATTCCACTAATTTCATGGAGTATAGAAGTCAAACCTTTAACCAACTGGGTATAATAACGAATGGAATAACAAAAGAAATAACCATTCATGCGGTACTTTTTGTATGAGCAAAGTTATTCCAGCGAGTAATAATAAATAACGGAACCAAGTCAAAGAAATTGCAGACCAAGCAGGATGTTCCAACGAGTAATAATAATAAAGAATGGAACTGTGTCTGGCAGAAAACGCATGCAGACGAGGATATTCCAAATGAATAATAATAAAGAATGGAACCAGTCCGGCCAGAACGCATGCATGATGGGATATTCCGGCTGTAATAATAAATAATGGAACCAGTAAAGGCCAGAACGCATGTATGTATATATTCGGATGAGAATATTAAAGAACGAAATATTAGAATAATTTCACTATGTATGTGGTACTCAGATAAACAAAGTTATTCAAATAATAATAATAACTGAATAACAACAGCTCTCTTCATGAATACGAAAGAATAATACCCCTTACGAGTACAACAAATAATATTCCCTACCTTTAGAAAAACTGAATACTGGAGTAGTGAAGTAGCAGAATACTTTTCTTCTTTCTCTCTATAATTTCTCTCTCTAGAGTTTCAGTGAATTTGTAAGAAATAATGAAGGAATGAGCTTCTATTTATAGGAGAATGGATTGAATAGTAACTAATTCATGAACGGTCCAGATTGATTTACTATGCAGTATTAATGAAAATAATATATATTATATATATTACATTTATATAACATGATGTCTTTGCAAATTCACGGATCAAAGTTGTGATAACACACTGATGCAAATTTCAAACAACCAACCAATAGGATCAAAACAAAAATAAAATATAATATATATATATATATATATATATAAACACATGCTAGATATATTATATATATATATATATATATAATATTACAACACCCATCAACTTTTCCACCACCCAAAATCAATTTATAATAAAACAACCAACATTAATTATCAACCCATCCACTTTTCCACCAAAACCCACTACCACACACACTCACACACTAAATTCCACCAACAAGTCACTCTCACACATCACTCTCACCCATATATCACATTATATATATATATATATATATATATATATATATATATATATATATATATATATATATATACACACACACATCTCACACTTATATATATAATTTCCTCCTCTATACGTAACTTCCTCTCACCCCTAATTTTAAAATTAGTTTTTCATCACATATGGGCCCCACATGTGGGCCCCACCTTTAATTAATTTTCTCACCGATTATTTTGAAAATGGATAAATAGAAATCCAAATAATAAGCAAAAACCGAAAGTGACTTCTCACGTAAGCATCAATAATCAATCTGTGTGTGCTATTATGCAACCATGCAGACATCGTATCTTTTACTACCGAAAGTAGTTCAACAAGATAATCGGTGAAAACTTTAAATCGTTATTTTCATAAAAATATTTTTGTCATTTTCTCAATCCGACAATCATTCCGTTGTGGGGTCCACCAATGATTGCGTCGTTGTACGAATATTCCCTGCTAAAATGAATATTCCCCGACCAATCGAATATAATACAACAACTTGCATACTTTGCAAAATTTCTAAATACTACCCACAACTATAACATTATATCAAATCCACACCATAATATTAAAAAAAAAAATTCGAGAAATTTAAATCTTTATTCATAAAATCTGGGGTCTCACAATTCCTATATGTCCAAGCCTATCCTTGAAGACCCTCTGAGCTAATCAGAATGAAGCTCACATGGTTGCTAATCTGTATATGGAAGCAAGCCATTCAGCCAAAGAAGGAAATGGTCTTATGCGCTTAAAAGCCAGTCAAGAATGCTATATGAGAAGAATCCTCAAGGAAGCTCACAACAGAAGATTATCGAGCATCATTCAAGAGGAAATTATTGCAAAAGCAGAACTTCACAAACACAACTGTCAAAGAAGACTACGTTCGTAGTGCTGTCAAATAATCGTAGAGTGATCAGTCCAGAAAATACTCATCTCTACGATACAAGGAGATCTAAGTGGTGATGGAGATTCCAGTCAGAAGGAGATATGCAAGGTTGCCTTCAAATGAACCTGTAGAAGAGGGAATCACATCTATCTGGAAAGACAGCGTCAAAAATGGGGGAGCAGTGATCTGTTAAGGAACAACAGCACTAAGCTATACTATAAAAAGTTGTACCAGCTATAGAGTCCCAAAACTTTGTGGGTGATGAACCAAATGAAGACCCATAGTCAGTAGGAATGTCTCAAAACGTACTACTGATAACCTTTCAGCCACCCAACCCATAATTGTGAACTACGATCAAACATATGATCGTAGTGTAAGAAGGAGGAGGACACCATGATTTCAGCAATGCAGTTGTCTAAAGTTGGTAGAAGACCTCCCAATCAGAAAAGGTTGAATGAGATGTCATTGCAAATCACTGCTATAGTATTTCATCTGGAAAGCGCCTCAGGGACAAACCTGACCCTTAGCTCACTCTAAGAGTTTGGCCCTTCCTGAGCTACCTTATCCCAGAAGGAATACTTGATCAAGTTCATCTCAAGGACCAAGTCAGTCAACGATTGTAGTGCTACCTCAACGATCGTAGTATAACCTCAGCGATCGTAGAATACGACTAGGCGATCGTAGTCCTACCAAAGGGTACTCCAGTTCACAAGGAGCTTGGAAAATGAGAAAGTTGCTAAACTATTCAAGTTAAGGAGATAAGTTTGAATACATCAGTGACTGAGCTATGCTGCATCAAAGTAAGGATAAAAGACAATGCCATCCACTGTAGCATCTCTCAAAAGTTGATCGTTGAGTCAACAAAGGGAATCGTAGAGTCCATAGCTACTTTATCATGCTACTCTACGAATCAAAAGGTCAACGGTCAGAGCCACATCGTTTAAACGACTATTCTTCTAAAAGGAAACATCTAACTGAAAAGTTATGGGGAGTTACAGCTCATTATTGGGCAACGTGCAACCAATGGATGGTTAACACATCACTGAGTATGTAGAGTTAGAAGGAACGACCTTAAAGACAATTTCAAATCTGCAGACAGTTACCAAAAGCTTTCGAACCTTTCTCCCTCCCATTTTCAAACCCTAGAATCCTCTCAAGAGCCAAAATCAGTTAACCCTCCAGAGCCTTACCAAATTACACTCAGCCATCTATACCCACATTCTTCGAACTACTCAAAATGGAAAACTGGCAAGTAATCACTTGCATTCAGGTTGGAACCAAATCGTTTGAGAAATCTGAAAAGAAGTTTAGGGATATTCTCGAACTTGTGAAGAAAGCTGGATTCTCAGAATGCCTTGAGGCAAATACTCGAGTCTACATTGACCTGGTTAAAGAATTCTACTCAAACGCCTCCATCAATTCGGAAACCCTTACTACCAAGGTTAAAGGTCAGTCTCTGAAGTTAAAATCTTATGACCTCAATCAATGCCTAGGTTTTCCTAACCAAGGGCTGAAGAACCTTGATAATGTCAATACTGAACAAGCAAAGGAGGTTATGGGGTACCAAAGAAACCCTAGTTTTAAAGACATGAAGAAGAAGGAGTTTTCTGAAGAGTATGAATTCCTTGCTGAAATAGTTGGAAAGTGCATACTGTGCAAGAACACTGCACGTGATGCAGTGATTGACCAACAGTTGAAAATAATGTCAGTTATATTTCTAAAGAAACAAATCGACTTTGGAGCGATCTTGTTCGATCAGATCTCTAAGTGGGTAGAAAAGGCCGAGAAAAAGAAGTCCACTGAAAAACCCCTGACCAAGGTGTTTCATGGTAGGCTACTGAGTATTGTACTAAAGAAGAAGCTAGGAGGGAAAATCAAGGATGATGAGGGAGAAACTTTGAATGTGCACAAAGTGATGTCTCCACAACTATTTGTGAACTGGAAGAAGAACACTAAGGAGAACAAAAGGCAGACAGCTAGGAGCAGCAGCAGAACCTATGCAAATAAGAGGAAAACAGAAGAGGCAGAGAGCTTGGAGTTTGATGACTCTGCACCAACAAAAATCACACCAGCCAGAAAGAAATCAAAAGGTATGAAGAAAGCTGGTGATGTGAAGAAAGCCAAGGCCCCATCAAGAAGTCTATCTATCAAAGAAAAAGTTAAAGAAAAAAGATTCCTAACTGTTGAAACAACAAAGAGGAGAAGTAGTAGGTTGCTTCAAGGGCCAGTCAATAAGAAAGCTAAGGTGGAAGATAAACCAGTCTCAGCTTCCCAAAATAGTACATCTGCTGAAGAAAGGGACGTAGTGTCAGTAGAAGAGAAGGAAATAGATGTCAAGGTTGAGTCCCCGCAGTGAAGATGAAGCTGGATTAATGTATGAAAATTCAGTATCTGCTGAAGAAGAGAAATGTGCAAGCCCAGTGGCTAATTCTCAGAGTAGTCACTCTGATGATAAAGAAGAAATCCAAGATGACCAAATTGCATCCCCAAATGCAACTTCCCCAACAAGCCTAGATAATGGGTCAGACAATGCTATTCTAAGAGAAGAAAAGAATGCCTCCTCAAATTCAGAAAGCCCCCATGATGAATCGAAAGTTGATGAGATGACAGAAGAAGAGTCTGTCCCTGCCAATGCTGAACCTCAAAGAAGTCTATCTTCTGAACAAGAGAAGTCAGAGTCTAAAGAAGAAGAAGAGTCTGACTCTCCCAAACCTGAACCTCCAAGAAGAAGGAAAAACTACAGATTGCAAGTCAAGTTTGCCTCCAAAAGAAGCAGTGGTCAATCAAATGCCATCATTGAATTGAGTGATGATGAGTCTGTATCCCAGGGAGAAAATGCTGAAGAAGAAACCAGCAATGAAGAAGATGAATCTAAAGAAGATCTTGCTGAAGAAAGTTCTAGGAATGAAATGTAGTAAGAGGAATTCTCTGCTGAAAATGATCAAGAAAGTTCAGGCTCCGAGAGAGAAGAGATTAAAGAAGATTCTGGTTCTGCACCTCAAGAAAAAGATGAGCAAGAAGATTATCCATTTCTATCTCCTGCAAGATTTAGCAGAAGGATCGTAGTGGAAGTTTCAAATGACTTACCAGATGCTCCATCAGAGAGATGGGTGAACTATAGAAATGAGCAACTCAAGGTAGTAAGAATGACTACCTTTGAACTAGCCAAAAAATGGAAAAATATAGAGCTAGACTGCTCAACCATTCTCTACAATCCTGACGACTTGCTGATGAGATGGTTCTTCCAGTGGATGTCATGGCTAAAGTCCCACACTGAAGGAGATGGAAGCTATCTCAGCTGGTGCTTCTATCATTTTCCAAGCATGGAACTGGTGGCTCAGAACTTCCCAAGGGTGAAGAAGTTTGCTACCAAAACAATCAAAGAACAGCCCCACTTAAAGGTCTATCGTCATGCCGAAAATCTCTATATACCCTTCGATCATAGAATGGACTCTGAAGGACGAAGAGTCATGACCAAGGAGCTGATCGTAAAGTCTGTTCACTCTACTGCTGATGTTGTTCAAGCCTAAAACCAAAAGCCTTCTTATGCTCAAGCACTACTATTTGACATTCCCTCATCCTCACGCAGTGATTGGAACTCAACGATCATTCAGATTCTTCAAACTTTCAAAAATCTATCTAAGGATGAAAATTGTAGAGTCCAAACTGATGCTCAACCAGCTGCTGCCCAACAAAAGGATCAAACTACTTTGGAGCAGGAACTACAAAAGAGTTCTGATGATCTAAGCGAGAAAATATCTCTGCGCCACCGAAGAATCTCGAAAGTCGCGAAGAGCAGGGAGATAATTCCTTCCAGCACAAGCTTCAAACTACTATGGCTGATGTATCTCTCAAACTCCAAGAGAGAGATAACATCTATCAGAAGGCCATACAAGATCAGAAGGCAGATGCTCTACGAATTCAGAAGACCAATGAAGAGCAGATCCAAGCCCTGTCTGACAAGATTGACGACCTAAAACAGTCTTTCTCAGTACAACTTGAGTTAGGCCAGCAGGAACTCAAGTTTGAAGTTGCCAACTCGTCCTACCTAATGGAGCAGCTTATGTCCAACATATAGCAGCTCTCTCAAATGATTGATGACAAAAAGGGGGAGAAAAAGAGGCATAGAAAGAGGAAGAGCAAGAAGAGAAAGAGGCACTCAAAGAAGAGCAGAGGGAAAGAAGAAAAGAAATCAAAGAAGATATCAGCTGCAGAAAGAGTATCATCTTCTGAGGGGGAGCCAAAGGATGATGATCCCATGAACGCAAAGTCTGAGGGGGAGCATGATCAGAAAGAAGCTGAAGGAGGGATAGGCAAAGACAGAAGGTCATCATCCCAGGCAGAGCAAGAGAAAGAAGAACAATCAGATGAGCAGCTGATCAGCAAACATCCTGGAAACATACAAGGAGCCAAAGAGGTACATCTCTAACTAGTTAAGTATGTTCTGGATCTAGGATATAGAATGTCTAAATATATAAATTCCCATATCAATATAAATGACATTCATAATTATCTGTTTTAGAAATACAGCTGCTCACTGTATATAAGATTAATTCATAACATGCATATGCACTTATTGTTTTTGTCATAATCAAATAGGGGGAGATTGTCAGGAATAAGCATGTGAATGCTATTCCTATTTATATATGATTTGATTATGATATATATATATATATATATATATATATATATATGAATGAATAATATGAAAGTATGCTTGCATTAAGAAAAGCTGTAAAGTCCTTTGATAGATAATAGAAATATATGTACAAGGACTTAAAATGAATTGATCAAATATCTTAGGTTGATCCTACATAAGCAAAACAGCTTTGTAAAGTCCTTAAAAAGAAATGATGTATAAGGACTATAAATATAGAAAGATCAATCTTGTTAGGTTGATCTTATGATGTAATAGATAGGCTCATTCGATCGTGAAACCTTCGCACCAAAAGTCATAGTCTGCCAGGTGAGTCAAGGTTAACTCGAGAGCTATCGAGGCAGAATAGGAGTATGAAAGATAGTAGATCTCGGAGTTCATAGACTGCCAGGGGAAACGATGTACCACTTTGCTTGAGTCAAAGTGGTACATCTGATAGGGTAGGTGAAACAGTAGACTGCAACATCAGAAAAAGTATGACAAGTCACATCAAGCAGTCTACCTCAAGCAACTCGAGATCTGTGAAGATATTTGTATAGCCTTCAATGGCTACTTTCCAACGAAAGGATTGGGAAGTAGTATAAATGAGAATAAGCTTAACAAATCAAAGGTTGTTGGAGTTTTAGGTTTTGAAGAGAAGGTGGACTGATCTAAACCATGTGAGATAGTGAGTTCGAAGGCTCACTCTACGATCCACCAAGAACACTCAGAGACATACAAAGAAAGATGTAGAAGTGAGAGTTCTACAATGTAGAAGTGAGAGTTCTACTACTTAAAGAGTGTTCTGAACTGCCGAGAGAAAGAAGAGCATCATGTCATCTTGATGTCCATCATGGGAAGACTCTAAGTACAATAGAGAAGAGCCTACAATCATCTTAGCAAGTCCATCATGAGAAGGCATCAAGTAGCAAGAAGGGAGATCACAAATGTCATCTTGGAGTCAAGCATGAGAAAGCTTCTAAAAACCTAACAGAAGAGCTTACAGTCATCTTAGAAACCTATCATGTGCAGCCATCAACTACCAAGGAGAAGGATCTTCAAGGCAGTTCATCAAGGGGTCATCCGAAGTGGTTGAGCAACTGAAGAAGCTGAGCATCATGCAACACTCAGCTGCACTTCAAGGATGATCAATCCAAGCTGCTAAGTATAGAAGATGTTCAGAGCATGAAGACATCTTAGCATCTCAACACCGACTCCAACAACAACAAACAAACAACTCAACAAAGCCAGGGTCTGAGGGGTCCTTGTCCAAAGGGACTAAATGAAGCAGGGCCAGAAGGGTCCTTGTCCGGAGGGACTAAATGAAGCAAGGCCAGAAGGGTCCTTGTCCGAAGAGACTAAATGAAGTTCCAAGCCTGCTGGGCTTGAAGAGTTCCTAGGGAACTAGAGAAGTTCCAAGGCTACTGGCCTTGAAGAGTTCTTAGTGAACTGAAGTCCCAAGGCTGCTGGCCTTGAAGGAATCTTAGTGATTCAGGGTGCTGCCCTTCCTTAGTGGAATTCTTGCTAGTTGAAAGTAGAAGAGTGGATTAGGAGCTTGAGTCTCTGAACCACTTAAAACCTCTTATGTCTTTTAGATTATGTCATTTACATTATGTACTATAACTGCTATAACTGCTATGTATGTTTTAACTACTTACAACTAAACTTACTCTATGAACAATGTATGTATGATTATGAATATATCAATGAAAGGGATCTTTTACTTATTCCAATGTGCTTGAAAAGATTCTTATGTTTGTCATATGTTAATTATGAACAATACAATATAAACTAGAAAATTATTTGAAAGAAAAAGGATCTATTCAACCCCCCCCTTCTAGATCTATTGTGCCCTATAGGAACTAACACAATAGTATCATTACGAAACCTATACTATTACATAGGTAATCTACGGGTTCGCCTTAGCCTTCCCTTTATCCTTGCCGGATCCATCGGTCCGTTCGGTCTTAGCTGCATTCATATAGTTCAAGCAAGAATGAGCCTAACTAGCTCAGCAAGTACAACAATTCTAGTAAAATAGCATGCTTGAAACATAGGAATCATACATCTTCAATAACTGAACAATAGTTACGAAGTACTATCGATAATTAAAAATGGCACTTCATTTCATTCAAAACATTTTATAACAAAAATATTCAGTAAAACATCAATTCCGGTTCAAGACCGTGAGTATTTCATAAGTACTTTGAAAAAAACGTCCCGGCACTAAGTTCGTACGTCCGGCATAGCTTACGAGCACGTCTAGGTGATCAGCCTATAGTACTCTATGTTGATCAACACTACATTCATTTAACCTATTTACGTTTAAGTTGTGGTAACCTCACGTGCCTGTTGTTTGACGATAAAACAATTTGACATATTCAGTCTCATTTTTTAAAACCACAATAATATTAGTTTGGTAAATCATTGCACATACTTGAAAGATTAAAAGAATCCAACATATCGCAAGTCTAGCCGAAAGAATTGGCTTTGACTTCCTCAGATATTAACTCATGCGAAGAATACATGAATCACAAAGACTTGTCCAGATTGAACTGGAACAAGGGTTAGAGTACTTGCCTTAAGCGTCTGCCACAGTTATAACACTTGCACTTTAGGTATTTAAGTCTCTACAGTAGATGATAACATCACATAACACATTAGATCATGAATGATCATACATGGTTTTTAAAGAATCTTACCCTTCCTCTCAATCTAATTATGTATTAGATTTTTTATTATTGGTTCCGAATTTTCGTTACATCATTCTTACGTTCATATGTAATTTCACAAAACTCTGTCGTTACTGAAGAAGGCGGGCCTCGAAGAAGCTTTGGGCACAGACACATTGATCTACCTGAAGCTGGTAAAAGAATTCTATAATAATGGTGTATTTGAAAACAACACCATCACTGCTAAAGTCAGAAACGTAGAAATTAGACTAAAGGTTATGGACATCAATCTAGCCCTAGGTCTCAAACCTGAAGGGTATCCATCCATAGATGGCATAGACTTCCAAGATGGACTTAAAAGAATGCATCACAAGAAACTCCCCTCTGTGAAAGGATACAAGAAGAAGGAGTTTCCACAGAGGTAAGAATTTCTAGCTGATATTGTTGGGAAATGTATATGTTGCAAGAGCTCAGGTCATGACTCTGTGAATGAAGTACAACTCAAGCTCATGACTGCCATGTGTTATGGAATACAAGTCAACTATGGAGCCCTATTGCTTGAATGGATTGGAAAGTGGATCACCAACTCAAAGAAGTCAAAAAGCCCTCAAAACATGCTCTACGGGTGATTCATAAGTATCATTCTACAATCTGCTCTAGGTGACAAAATTGGGGATGAAGAAGGAGAATCTATCAACCCAAATAGACGAATGACCCAACAATTGTTTGAAAATTGGAAAAGGAACCCAGCTAAGTATGTACGCATGATGACCGAGTCCAGTGGGAGAACTGGTGATCTGAAGGATTCAGGCCTTCCAGGAAATATGTCTGTTGTCAAGGAGATCGAAGAAGAAGAAGAAACAAACAAAGGAGAACCCTATGTCCTTATCAGAAAAAGCAAGGGCAAGAGGAAGCTTAAGGCTAGAATGGAAGAAGAACCCCAGGGATCCACAACTGATAAACCAGTAGAGTCCTCTGACATTGAGACTCTAAGGATCCTGAGAAAGAAGCAACAGCGGGCTGAGGCAGAAGAAGATAGAGCCACCATATCTCAGCTGCTGAAGAAGAATAAGGTCATCCACAAATCCAAAAGGCCATCCATCTCCTCAATCGTAGAGTCTCTACTGATCGTAGAGACTAGACCAGACATATCAGGCAAGGAAGTAGTTGCATCAAGCATATTGGATGTTCAACAGGACAAAACTGAAGTTTAAGAGAAAGTCTTGAGGTCGTGGCTCAGCCTAGAAAATCAAGAAGAAAGCTGGTCAAGAAATATATCCTTGAAAATGAAAAAGTGCTCAAGAAGGAAGAAAAGAGTAAGGCTGCCAAAAGGGAACTGTCCAAAGCAAGCCAAGAGGACAATGCTCCAGCTGAGGGGAAGATTCCTGAAGTTCTCATGATAGAGAATACACCCGCTGAGGGGGAGATCCCTGAAGTTCCTGTGATAGAGAATGCATCAGCTGAGGGGGAGATGCCTGAAGCTCTAGAAAATGCTCCAGCTGAGGGGGAGCTTTTAAGTGGTCAAGAAGATAATCAAGGTGAGGGGGAGGCTCATGACATCCCCATAGCAGATGAAGAAGTCCCTGCCGAAAATGAAGAAGAATCAGTGCAAGAACATCAGGAGACTATTGAGATAATGGAACCCTCCAACGAAGACAGAGAAGAGGAAGAAGATGATGAGGTCGAGATCACAGCTGTGGGCATAAATGGGTACAGAAGAGCTAACTATGAGCAATTATTTTTATATCTACCCATGATGCCTTTCCATCAAGCTCAGATTCTGAATTCCTGGAATCACATGTTTTGGAGCTTCAAAGAGTATCCGGCCATCTCAGTACTAGCCAATGGATTCCCAGGAAGATTCAACTTTGCCAAAAGTTACTCACAAACAACTCTTCCTCAAAGTATAAACTTGAGGTACTGTCTATCCCAACCCTCTTCAAAGTTAATCACTTGTTATCATTCTCATTTAGCCAATTTTATGAATTCCCATGATGGTTGGAAGTGATTCTTCATCCACTAAATCAATTTCCAGTTGCAGAATCCCAAAATTCTGTAACTGAGGAACCAAATACAGTCAACTTCATAATGGTCCCACAACCCATCATCTCTACGATCACGGACTCTATCCTCATTGCAGAGTCTCCACCTCAAATCGTAGAGTCACAAACTCAAACATCCAAACCCAGGCCCCTCCATCGGATATTCCCTCCTCATCCAATAAAGAATACTTCAATCTCGATCTTGCCTTCTACTCCCTACAAGATCAATCCCAAAAAACATCCCCTCCGTTAAACAATCCTCAACCCAGTGATCCACTCACAAATCTGCCCACGAAAGATGACTTGAATGAAGTGTCCAAGAACATGGTCAAGGACATCGATGAAAGCACGAAACTCACTCGCACCACATTCATCTCCTATTTGAATAAAATGATCATTGCTACAAATAATCTCCCCGACACTCTGAACGCTGAGCTTACAAAGAAGCTGAGAGAAATTATAAAGGAACTGCTTAAAAGCATGAAGGACAGAGATGAGATTCACTTCCGGATAGCCACCAAACAAAGAGAAGCTATTCTTGAATTACAGAAATCTCAAGAAGCCCGAAATAACCTAATGATGGAGAACATCATCAACCTGAAAGCTTCAGTCAAAGAATTTTAGAAAGCCTATGTAAACCAGGAACAACAAACTGACACTATTCTAACTGCCCTCCGATACAAAGAAGCTAGATCTAAAGCCCTGATCAAGAAAAGTCGAGAGGACATTGCTCAAACACAAAGCCAACTCAACGAGCTTGTCAAAGGAGTAAATCGACTTTCTGCAGAAATTCGAACCCTTGATGTTGACATAAAGGGGAGAATAAAGGGAAAGGAGTCCAGGGTGAAAGTAGTATGCATACAAGCCAATCATGTATGATGATAAAGCATATACTTTATAATCAATCTTATTTATTTATTAATAAAAGAATTATTTACTAAAGGCATTTATTATCTACATGGTGCTGTTTTAATAATATGTGATAAACCCATAGTTTTAAGCAATGCTTTTAGAATCATGATGAGATCATGCTAATGAGATCTAAATTCTTAGATAGCTTAAAACTAAAATGCTCCCAATCAATGGATTACTAAAAAGGGGATTAGTGAATCCAGATAGATCGGTACGTACGTTGCTTGCTCATTGGATGAGGATAATTGATCTCATGATCATTTGTGTGGAGACACTAAAGCAAGTATGTAGGTGCTTATTAGAGAATAAGTTTACTAAACGTGACTCGCTAAGAAATACCTAATGGAGTTTTACTTGCCTGTCAATAGGAATTTATGTAGTGATAGTAGTACAAATGATCCTTAGACTTGAGATCATCATAGTATCTTATATATAATGAATTACACTTTGACTTATTCCTTAAGACTCTTAGAGTATATCTAAGGGTATGCTTGGGTGTAATAAGTTATATATGAAAGTAGTGAATGATCAATAAAGAATCTACCACTTCTAGTAAAAGAATAGAAATATCTTATGTGATTCGAAAAAATGACAACCCAGGAATCCTTGGCCAAGGTAGAATGAAATTAGAAAGTAGTTTCTAATTTACATTCATTAGGAGTTGTGCATTTAGGAATCGAAATACATATAATTAAATAAAATAAGACTTGATAGTAATTTCATGTCTTATATTTAATTGGGACATTGTATGGTGGAAGGATTGAATTGTACGGTAACTATTAACTCAAAGGTTCTTTTATGATTAATGTTGAAATCTATATTATCTGAAAAGTCGTTTATCGCTAGGGAGGCTTATCCCTATTGTAGAATAAATATTATTTATTTAAATAAATTAATCGTTTAATTTATTTATTTAAATAAGATTAGAATTGTTCTAATTAATTTATTCACAACCGGTTTAATATGAAGAACCTAAAAGGTCACACCATAAAAGGAAAAATAATTATTTAAGAAGTTAATGGCATAATCGTAATAATATGTTAAGTATATTTAATTTAATCTATGGTGATAGAATAAATTAAATAGCTTAATATTTGTTATTTAATATTTTAGAAATATTAAATATAAATTAATAAGAGGAGTCTTATTAATATTATTACAATTATTATTATTTTAATTTTTAAAAGAGTTTAGGAATTAATTTAATATAAGTACTCTCATTGATCAAAGGAAGGAACTTACCTGGAGATTCAAGGAGATCGCGGAGAAGTAGGAGTTGAACTCGTACCTGTGGAAGCTCGTATCTACAAGGGTATGATAACATAACTACTTGTTCTTTGTTTTAATTAATAATATTCATAAAGGATTATCCGGGTAATTGGTTTGTGAAAATAATTTAAAATCTGATTTTATTATGCTTTCGCTATTTTTGCAATTTGATTGCTACTTTGATTTTTCACAAAACCTAACAGTGGTATCAAAGCCAGATTTTTGCTAATTATTAATTGTTTTAATTCCATATATGTATGGGTATGTATTTAGAATAATTTATTGGGCATAATTTGTTGTATAAAATTATTATTTTATGAAAAAAAAAAAAAGAAGAAGAAGAACGTTATAAGTTCCGAAAGCCTGTTAAATTGCGAACTGCTATCACGGTTTTTCAAGAAAAACAAAACGTGGCCCAGGAGATTTATAGAACCATATATACTATATATATTAATTATCATTCCTTTGGTTAATAATCTGTTGGTCACGTGATGGTCTGTTTTCTTTAACTTTGGTTTATATATATATGATATATAATAGTTAACAGGTGGAACGGTTATATAGTATTCACGCGCACGAATATTATATTCTATATAAGATTATAATTTTTTAATAAGTTTATAATTAAAATAAAAGAGTTTATTTTAATTCTAAAATTTGATTTCATGCAACATAATATTGCCCATTAAATGATATTCATATATATATATGGAATGATTTTATTTATTGATACATATGATGATATGTATGATAATAAATGGGATTGATTATGGAATATTGACCAATGCGATTGGATTTATTTTGGTTGGATGTTTGAATGAATGAGTTTTAATAAATGGGGTCTGCGTACCTCGTCTTTTTTGGTTTTCTTCTTGATGTAAATTCTATCTATCTCCTATGTACTTCCCCTTGACTGCTGATCAAGGTTTCTATTTAAATTAAATAGTTTATGTAATAGGATTAGTTAGAATTATTTTCGAAGAACCGGAGATCAAGGAGCAAGGAGCGCTTGAAGACACATTTGTAATGGAGCCCGGGTTTAAATGTAATAGTTATATTTAAATATTTATTCTTGCACCCTATAGGATTTGACCTTTTGGTTCACTTGGCGGCTCTAGTGAACCAAACTAGAATAAAAGTCCATAATCAATCCGGATAGAATATAGTATTCTATATGTGCATGCTAGTATTATATATATTATATATTGTTAGAGTTTATGCCCTAGAGGCCAATTATTTGATATAATTGCTTAACGTTTTGATATTATATTTGATTGAATAAATATATAATTTTATTATGGTTTTATTTACTGCGTAATATAATTGTTAACATAATAAAATTCCTTAGAATAATGATACAAATTATATAGTTTCAAGTATGTGACTTGAACATGAGATTATATATTACCATTAGTATCAGTGTTCTTAAATGTCCTTAGTCGAGTATCGTTGTTGATGGGACAACAATGATGCATTGAGACTAGTATGTGGATTGACTGATGACCAAATCTCATGGGTCATAAATATATGAGATATTAAGTCAATGCATAGGTATATGTTGAGAAACGATATCTTCGGATGCATCCACCATGAGAATTCTATATGGAGCATTATGCGAAGTGTCATTAGCAATTCTCATAGTGACAATGATGTAATGGTCCTCCGGCACCAAATCATTTATATTACTACTACGAGAATTTATGTACTTTGATATCATCAAATGTCACCTTTAATAGGGTGGACTATAAAAGTGATTATTGGGTTCATCATTAATCGTGTGAGAAATATGAGTGATCTAGATGGAATTTAATCATCCTATATATTATGGGTGATATCCATAGAGCCTCTTGATTGAGTAGGACTATGAAATGCATGGCCATACTCAAATAGTGATTTGTTTCATATAGTCTACTCATTGATCAAGAAAACTCTCATTAAATTATGAAGAGTATGACACATTTCCATGACTCGAGTTTAATCTAGGATATTAAGGTTAAAAGGATTAAATTACATTGAAACATTGGTCACGTAAAAGGTTGCATCGAATCATCGATTTTATTATTACTTGGGTAGCGGTGATGCATTACTAGATGCCATTTCACCGTTTATAATTTTATAATATGATTTTAAAATTATTGCCAACGTAATAATAACCTATAAGGTCACACACATAGAACGTTATTTAAAAGGGAATTAATTTAAATTTTAAGGATTTAAATATATTAATATGATTAATAGTATTTAAATCACTTAATTTAAATTAAAAGGATAATTTGTATATATGTATATTAATTAAGTAAGACTTAATTAAGAGATATATATATAAATTCGGATTTTATAAAATTAGGTTTTGATTTGATTAATTCCTTTTAACTACTATCGTGTCCCCTATATTTTATATATAGTTTTCTTTAATTATATATAAATTGTTATGTGCTTATTGTGATATATGCATGGCATGATTATGGCCTTTTGACCCATAGGTTAGTGGTTTTGGTTTTGAAATACGACTTGCATGTCGCGTGCCTTTCTATAAATTCTAATGTAATATTCTCTTCTCATCTAAATCCCCTCGAATGTAACTCGAGGTTTCTTTATGTCATGTAATAATCTGTAAGATGAAGATGTCAAGATGGAGAACACAATGGAAAGATGATGATGGAGAGGAGGCGCATGCTAGAGGAAGATCCAAGGAAGCTATTTATTTTAAGATCTTTTACCACCTTAGATTGACCTTCAATCTTTCATTAGCTTGAAAAGATTGACAGTGGATTGGGCCATAACTGTGACACATTTAATTTTGCACTTTATTTATACTTGTATGCGATATGATATGATTAATAATGTGCATGCTTAATAAGATTAAAATTGGTGAGATCTAAATTAATAAAATCCTCATTAAATTATTAAGTCTAAATCGGATGCCTTCCAATGAATAACACCATCAAGACCTTGATCAATAGATGTAGGTTTGCCAAAGCAAAGTACCCTATTTATCTAGGTAAGATGCGATAGGATAATCGTGATATCCAAATTATTAAAATCATTGGGCCCGACTTAACTAAGTTATCTCAATAGGATTGTGGACTTAGAGGCATAGAGTTTGGTTGGTACCATTAGATGGACTAGAAACAAATGTTGTTTACCAAACTATCCAGGAGTTATATATGATATAATTGACAAAGGGTTGTCTACCTAAATAATTATGTTTTGAGAGAATAGCCAAAGCTAACTTAAGGCATAATGAAATATGGATCTTGGCTCACTAGAAAGATTTAATAGAAAATGCTTTAGAATTAATGGTGAGGGCTATTAATTTGAATAAAATAGTGGGAGGTATATTTTGAATGTACTATTATCAATTATATAATATCAACTCGTAATTTGACTTATTATTGTTGCACTTATAAATTGTAGATATCAAATGGCAAACAACAACAACACAAATAGTCTTTCATTACGATCGGTCCTTGAAAAGGACAAGCTAAGTGGAATTAATTTCCTTGATCGGCATAGGAACTTGAGGATTGTCCTCAAACAAGAGCGTAAGCTATATGTCCTTGATGGGCCCATTCGCAAAGACCGGTACATCAACATCGCACCACGTCGTGAGCAATAATGCTTACAAGAAGCATCAAGATGATGCTCTGGATGTGAGTTGTGTAAGCTAGCAACCATGAACGCTGAGCTTCAGAAGCAACATGAGTTGATGGATGCTTATGAGATGATCGAGCATCTCAAGAAATTGTTCGAAGGGCATGCTCGACAGAGAGGTATGATACAAGCAAGGCGTTGTATCACACGCAAAATGGGTGAACGTGATCCAGTTGGTCCACATGTCTTTGAAAATGATTGGGTATATTGAGTACCTTGATAGGTTGGGTTTTCCAATCACTCAGGAAGCCCAAAGCCGACCTTGTTTTGCAATCTTTGAACAATGACTACTCTCAATTTGTTATGAACTATCTTATGAATGAAATTGAGAAACCCTTCATCGAGTTATTGATCATGTTAAGAGCTCGCGAGAACAACATAAAAAAGGCGGGACCCGCTCCCATAATGATGGTGTAAAAGGGGAATGTTAAGGGAAATTGGAAAGGCAAGAAGAAGATAGGATCTAAATCTTTTGCCAAACCCAATTCCAAAACCAAACAAAGCTTTAAAACCTAAAGGTGGGGGGTGGCTAAAGAAGGTGAATGTCACTACGTGGAAAAACACGGACTTTCGGAAAAGGAATCGTCATGCTTATCTGGAAGAAGTGAAGAAAAGAAAAGGAAATACGACTTCGATTCGGTATATATGTTATAGAAGTCAACTTGTCTACTTCTACATCATGGGTATTGGATCTTTGGATGTGGTTCTCACATTTGTGTTAATGTGCGGGGACTCAGAAGGAGTAGAACTTTAAGCGAAAGGAGAGGTTGACCTACGAGTTGGAAATAGAGCAAAAGTTGTTTGCCTTTGGTCGTAGGAACTTATCATTTATCTTTGCCCTTTGGGCTAGTTTTAGAATTAGAAGATTGTTATTTTGTACTGCTATAAGCAAAAACATTATTTCTATTTCTTGTTTGGACAAGAAAGGTTTTTCATTTATAATAAAGAACAATCGTTGTTTGTTTTACTTAAATGATATTTGTTATGGTGCTTGCACAATTGTTTAACGGTCTCTATATTCTTGATTTAGAAATGCCTATCTATAACATAAATACAAAACGATTTAAATCAAATGATTCAAATCGACATATCTCTCTGCTTTGTCGTTTAGGCCATATAAATGAGAAACGATATCCAAACTCCATAAAGATGGGTTCTTGGATTCATTTGATTTTGAATCATATGAGAAATGCGAGTCTTGTTTATTAGGCAAGATGACTAAAGCCCTTTCTTTGGACACGATTGAGCAGGCTAGCGATGTATTGGGACTTATACATAGTGATGTATGTGGACCCATGAGTTCGTTAGCAAGAGGTAGGTTTTATTACTTCATTACATTTCTTGATGACTTTAGTAGATATGGATATGTGTATCTTATGAGACACAAACCAATCCTTTGAAAAGTTCAAGGAATTCAAGAATGAAGTTCAAAACCAATTTGGCAAAAGCATAAAAGCCCTTCGATCCGATCGAGGAGGTGAATACTTAAGCCAAGACTTTGATGACCTTCTAAAGGAGTGTGGTATTATATCACAGCTCACTCCACCTGGAACACCGCAATGGAATGGTGTATCTGAGAGGAGGAATCGAACCTTGTTGGACATGGTACGATCAATGATGAGTCATGCAGATCTTCCAATAAGCTTCTGGGGTCATGCCCTAGAGACAGCTGCATTCACACTTAACCGTGTTCCTACAAAGACGGTTCAGAAGACACCATATGAAATGTGGACTGGGAAACGTCCTAGTATGTCGTTCATGAAGATTTGGGGTTGCGAGGCGTTCGTAAAACGTCTGAATTCTGACAAGCTCGGACCCAAATCTGACAAATGTAATTTTGTGGGATACCCAAAGGAAACAAAAGGGTATTATTTCTACAAACCTTCTGAGAACAAAGTGGTTGTTGCTCGAACTTGTATTTTTCTAGAAAGAGAATTTGTCTCTAAAGGAAACAGTGGGAGGAAAGTAGAACTCGAAGAAATTCGAGAACCACAAAATATCATTGAACCTAAGTTGGAACATGAGCAGGAACCACAAGAAATTGTGGAAAGTGAACCTGCTCAAATTACACAAGTCATTCGTAGATCTGGTAGGACAAGCCAAGAGCCTGAGAGATATTATGGATATCTTGTGACTCAAAACGGCGATGTGATGCTCATAGATCAAGATGAGCCTGCTTCCTACCAAGAAGCTATGAATGGACCAGATTTTGAGAAATGTCTTGAAGCCATGAAATCGAGATGGACTCCATGTATACTAACCAAGTATGGACTCTGGTTGATCCACCAAAGGTAAAACCAATCGGGTGCAAGTGGGTTTTCAAGAAGAAAACAAGCATGGATGGTAATGTACAAACCTATAAAGGCCGATTGGTAGCAAAAAGGTTTCAAACAAATTCAAGGTGTTGACTATGATGAAACCTTCTCTCCAAAGGGCAATGGTTAAATCCATCGAGGATCTTACTTGCTATTGCAGACTTTTTATGATTACGTAAATCTGGCAGATGGATGTCAAAACCGCTTCCTTAACTTGAAATCTCCTTGAGGATGTGTATATGACACAACCGAGGCTTTTGTCACTCCAAAGGATCTTTGGAAAGGTATGTAAGTCGCAATGATCCATTTATGGATTGAAGCAAGCCTCTCGGAGTTGGAATCTTCGATTTGATGAAGCGATCAAAGAATTTGGCTTTATTAAAAATGAAGATGAACCTTGTGTATAGAAGAAGGTTAGTGGGAGTCACATTGTATTCCTAGTATTATATGTTGATGACATATTAATTATTGGGAATGACATTCCTTCCTTTACAGTTGTAAAAACATGGTTAGGAAAATGTTTCTCCATGAAAGATTTGGGCGATCTCGCCTACATTTTAGGTATCAAGATCTATAGAGATAGATCAAGAAAATGCTCACCTAAGTCAAAGTACATATATTGATAAAGTGTTGAAATGGTTCAAAGATGCAAGAGGCTAAAAGAGGAAACTTACCCGTGACTCATGGTGTAAAGATCTCTAAGGCCCAATGTCCTAAATCACAAGATGATGAGGAGCGTATAAGAAAGATCCCTTATGCTTCGGCAATTGGATCTATCATGTATGCAATGATATGTACTCGTCCGGATGTCTCGTATGCTTTGAGCATGATGAGCAGATACCAGTCAAATCCAGGTGAAGGTCACTGGACAGCAGTCAAGAATATCCTCAAGTACCTGAAAAGGACTAAGGATTCATTCTTGGTATATGGAGGTGAAGACGAACTAGCAGTAAAGGGTTACACAGATGCTAGTTTCCAGACTGACAATGATGACTATAAGTCTCAGTCAGGTTTTGTGTTTTGCCTTAATGGTGGTCTTAAGAATGGAAAAGTTCAAGCAAGAGGCGATGGCGATTCTTCTACAACAGAATTTGAGTATATTGTCGTTCGCTTCAAACTGACCAAGGAGGTCAGATGGATTAAAAGTTCATCATTGAACTTGGTGTTGTTCCAACCATTGTTGATCCGGGATTTTATATCTTTGTGATAATAATGGAGCCATTCAGACAAAGCTAAGGAACCCAGATCTCACCAACGATCCAAGCATATACTTAAGCGGTACCATCTCATCCGTGAAATCATTTATAGAGGAGATGTACATATAGGAAGAGTGCCAACAGATGATAATGTTGCAGATCCACTAACCAAGGCTTTGTCGCGTGAGAAGCACGATTTTGGCCACACTAGTTCCATGGGTATTAGATACATGAGTGATTGGCTCTAGTGCAAGTGGGAGATTTGTTAGAGTTTATGCTTCAGAGGCCAATTATTTGATATAATTGCTTAACATTTTGATATTATATTTGATTGAATAAATATATAATTTTATTATGGTTTTATTTATCTGCGTAATATAATTGTTAACATAATAAAATTCCTTAGAATAATGATACAAATTATATAGTTTCAAGTATGTGACTTGAACATGAGATTATATATTACCATTAGTATCGTTGTTCTTAAATGTCCCTGATAAGTATCATTGTTGATGGGACAACAATGATGCATTGAGACTAGTATGTGGATCGATTGATGACCAAATCTCATAGGTCATAAATATATGAGATATTAAGTCAATGCATAGGTATATATGTTGAGAACGATGTCTTTGGACAGACCCACCATGAGAATTCTATATGGAGCATTATGCGAAGTGTCATTAGCAATTCTCATAGTGACAATGATGTAATGGTCCTCCGACCTGAAATCGCTATATTACTACACGAGAATTTATGTACTTTGATATCATCAAATGTCACCTTTAATAGGTGGACTATAAAGGTGATTATTGGGTTCATCATTAATCGTGTGAGAAATATGAGTGATCTAGATGGAATTTAACCATCCTATATATTATGGGTGATATCCATAGGCCTCTTGATTGAGTAGGACTATGAAATGCATGGTCATGCTCAAATAGTGATTTGTTTCATATAGTCTACTCATTGATCAAGAAAACTCAGATTAAATTATGAAGAGTATGACACATTCCATGACTCGAGTTTAATCTAGGATATTAAGGTTAAAAGGATTAAATTACATTGAAACATTGGTCACGAAAAGGTTGCATCGAATCATCGATCTTATTATTACTTGGGTAGCGATGATACATTACTAGATGCCGCTCAACTTTTTTATAATTTTATAATATGATTTTAAAATTATTGCCAACGTAATAATAACCTATAGGGTCACACATAGTAACGTTATTTAAAGGGAATTAATTTAAATTTTAAGGATTTAAATATATTAATATGATTAATAGTATTTAAATCATTTAATTTAAATTAAAAGGATAATTGTATATATGTATATTAATTAAGTAAGACTTAATTAAGAGATATATATATATATAAATTCGGGATTTTATGAAATTAGGTTTTGATTTGATTAATTCCTTTTAACTACTATATATATGATATATAGCGACTACTTAGGGTAATATATCATAATTGAAAAACCCTAGCCGCTCTTAAAGAGAGACTAAAGAGAAAACAGATTTGTAAAATCCATTCCTTTTGGTGGCTAGTACCGCAAGTCCTTCTTATTGCAAAATCGTTCGATGCGGTTAATGCGGCGTTAGTGTGAATATTAGTAGAGGCGTTAATCGGTTTGTATTCATTGGACATTCGAGGCGATCGGTTTGATTCTTGTTTTCATATCCGTATAATCTCTAAACCTCTGAATTAATTGATTTTTCGCATGGATCCTGTTTTAGGGTTTCGGAAATTGCTTTAAAATTTTAATTTCCGCTGTGCGTTTCTATGCCGAAGCCCAACATATATTATGCAAACATGCTTCGCATGTTTAATAATATGACGCGTATTTTATATATATATTTGCATGCGCGCTAAACAAGATGAGACAAATAATAACAAATCCCTCAAAATTTTTATATATTAAGTCTTAAGCGTTCAAAGATATTTAGAATATCGAACGTCGCCTTCTAGCATGATAAAATTAATAGAGTATTAAATATTTAATATGAGTTTGTTGTGTCACCACAAGGCAAGTATTAAGTATTTATGATGTTAATTTATCACATTTGATGCTTATAAAAAAAATTGAACAATATTGTTTTGTTGTGTCACCACAAGGACAATATTTTTCTTTTTTGAATATATGAAAGTGCTAGGTTGGACTTAACTTAGACAAGTTTGATTCGGATGTGCCACCACTTGATCAAAATAATCTAAGAGACAAAACATAAGGAGTTACATGATGATGTAATTGACAAGGAGTTGTCTACCTATTTATTTATATATAGTTTGTTGTGTCAGCACAAGGCTATATATATTTGAAATGGGATCCTTATTCTCACTAGCAAAAACTTTAATTAGATTTTGCTGAACTATATAAATGAGGGTAATATAGTTTGAAGAAAATAGTGGGAGATACCAATATAAAATAAGACCTAATTTATTTTGGTAATTAATTAAATGAATGTTTGCTAAAATATTGTCTTTTTACATGCAGAATTTTGAAAATGTCACATTTATTAATTTCATTGCATAGCATACTTGATGCTAACAAATTGATCGGACCGAACTACACGGACTGATTAAGGAATCTGAGAATTGTTCTCACTGTTGAAAAGATTTCTTATGTCCTAAATTACTTGCATATCGCAAAAGTTGCGAGACGACCTACGAGGAAGAGATTGCTACTTTTAAATAGTGGCAAGATGATGCATCTGTGGCTTAATGCATCATGCTCGCATCCATGAGTAACGAGCTTCAGCGTCAGCATAAAAACATGGATGCTCCTACTATGCTACTGCACCTTCAAGAGTTGTATGGTGAGCAAAGTAGGACTGCTAGATATGAAATATCTAAGGAGCTCTTCCGATCTCGGATGACCGAGGGCACTACCGTTGAGACTCATGTCTTAAAGATGATCAATCTGATTGAGCGTCTTGGGATGACTTGGGTTAAATATGGATGGGGAGTTGAGTCAAGATTTGGTCTTGCGGTACCCCGACACCTTCTCACAATTTGTTATGAATTTTCACATAAATAAGTTGGACGTCAGCTTGCCTGAGTTACTTAACATGTTGAAAACTGCTGAAGGTCACTTCCCATCCAAGAAGAACCATGTCTTACTGGTGGATGATTCTTCCAAGAAAAGGAAGAGGCCCAATGTCTCCAAGAAATCTTTTGAAACGAAGAAATCCAAGAAGGCCCAATGTCTTACTGGTGTTGTATTTTATACATCATTTAGTAGTTATATTTGGTAAATCAAATAAGGTGAGGCGAACCCAACGTTGGAAGGGTGTTTTGCCACTATCATACAAGATGTCTAATGACATGTGACTTCGTGTTATCATAAGACAAGGTTGTGCACATCCACTTGCTGAGTATATCTACAAGCACTACCTATATGATCTTGGAGTTTAGTTGAAGTATAATTCTCAATTAGAGACGGTGGAGATAATGATATGTTAATAGAAGACTCACCATTGGAAAGAATATGATAGTAATCTTCTTGTTTTTCTTTGGGGTTTATTGGGTCAACCAAGGATAATTCTGTGGGCATATGATATCTATCATAACCTAGACGTATGGCCTCTCATGTACGAAGGTTTCCTTGAGCACTTTCCAAATATTTTAATTTCTAAAACAGTTATTGATTGTACCTTTATGTAAGGTGCCATTGTGACGTACTATCCAAGGTTGGGACATGAGTCACAGTTGGTATATATTTGTATCAAAACTCACAACATATGTGTTGTTGTATTTTGCACGACAATTATAGTAATAAAGTTGTAGTTGTTTTCTGTACCATCTTTGTGACGACTCAAAATAGGTTGGTTGGATTGGACCTATTTTGGGGGCATTACATTTGGTATCAGAGCTATAAGTAAAGAGCCCCGAGCCTCTCACTGGTGACTTCCTGTTGATCGGGGATGCACCGAAGCCAGACTCTCCGTAGGGGACGCCGTTCTGCAGTGGCAAACTAATAGGTATCAATGTGAGGTGCTGACACCAGTTGGTGTCCAGAGTTACATTTGGTATCAGAGCTTAGGGATATGATCTCTGGCGGAGATCCGGGATTAGAACTAGGAAGGGAGAGACGAGTAATATCCTTCGCTAGTGTGTGTCCTACCTAAGCTAAAATTTTCTTACTTAAATTGACAAATTGTGATATGTCAATAAACCTTTGTTTTGAAGCTGTATTCTAGAATGATGTGGGCAAGGAAATCATGCCTTGCTAGTTAGGGTTTCGTGTTGGCTGAGGAGGAGAGAAATCCACGAAGAGCACGAAATTGATTGATTGATTGAAGAGGGGAGAACGATAGGTGGGCGATTACTCCAACGACGTGTGGCAGAACTCCTAGAATCCGAAAAACGGGTTAGGGTTATTGGGATTCCAAGAGCCTTCTTGTTGAGTCCTTTGAGTTGAGAGCGAGTATCCAAACCCTTTTTAGTGCTTTTAGGTGGAATCTTCAAGCCTTTAAGTCACCAAAAGGGTCTTTTTGATCTTCCAAGAGTCCAAGTCTTGAGTCTGAAGAGAAGTCCCCTTCTCAATGGAATGGAAGGGGTATTTATAGGATTTTCTGGAAAGTAGTCATGTGCAAGGCACATGCTTTCAGGAAAATTCTAGAAATACCCTTTAGTCATTAGAATAATGACCATATTGCCCTGTCCTTCTAGCCACCAATCCAATCCCTCAATCAATTCCCAAAATGAGCCGCCTCCACGAGTCTTTTGCCTCGGGACGCGTGGAGGCTTTTCCCGGGTCTAGCACATTTATTTCTGACTTTTCCGCCTTTATTCTATTAGGTTATGTGAACCCTAATTTGCACATTTAATGAGGTCGTGGAACCCTAATTGTGCATTTAATTCAATTAGGTCATGCGAACCCTAATTTTGCACTTGGGCCCACATTTGCCCCCTACGCGGGAGTCCAATTCCCAAATAGACGATCGCGCAAGAATACTTCAAGCCTTTGAACAATTTTGCAGGACTTCACTTTACAAGTCTTGAAGATAATGATCCTAGTAGAGGGAATCCCTAGGGAGCCAAACCCTTGGGGTTAAACCCTAGGGAAGCAAAACCTAGCAGGGCTCTACCTTGGACCTATTGGAAATTCCTCCAAAAATATGTCCACAGCTTGCCCAAGATTTGTTTCTTTATTTTTTTTCATGGAACAAGAGAAATGATCAAATAAAATAAAATTTAATAAAATCTTTCTTTTGGTAAATCAAATCTTTCCCTTTTTACCAAATCAGATCTTAATTAATTTTATTTTTCGAAAATCAAATCTTAATCTTATTTTGGAAATAAAATCAAAGCTTTCTTTGTTTTGGAAATAAATCAAATCTTTCTTTAATTGAAAGCAAAAGATTTTATTTATTTATTTATTTATATATATATACATATATATATTATCATATATATATATATATAATCCTTTTTTGAAAATTACCACCTGTTGGGAATAAAATTAAATCTTCTTTTATATTTAGCAAATAATATCTTTAATATATTTCTATTTAAAAGTAAGATTAGATCTACTTATCTTTTGGAAACTCGATCAATTATCGCGCTACGAAGGTTCATCATGTAAGGTATCTTTCAACTTCTCATATGAATAATCTTCTTGTTTTGCAATTTTGATGCATCATGCCAATAACTTTGTCAATGAATGGAATTAGGCATATGATTCCATCTTCCCGAACCCCCATGTTGTTTTTCGTAGTAGGCCTTGCTTCCTGTTATGTTCTTGCCACGTGTTTGAATTCTTCTTGATTACTTCATCTATTTGTCTTTTCAGCTAATTGTAGCCTTTATTCTGTTTTTCGAGCCCCATCACCTTGATTATATCTTGGTTTTTTCCCTCAAAATTTATCAGAAAAAGGCTATAATCTTCGCGGCGAAGGAGTATTCATTCCTAGCAGTTGATTGGTAGAGAAACAGGACTTCAAAGGAATGAAAAGAGGGAACATCCCCTAGGGGGCCGAACCCTAGGGACCCTAGGCCAACATGGTCGAACCCTATGGAGGAATTTGAAGTTTAAATGAAAAAAATGAAGTTTTTGGAAGAGCAGTTACTATTTTGATCGTAACTTTTGACTTGTTTGGAGTTTCGCGGCCCATAATATATCAAAACGAAGCTAGCGAGGAGCCCTACGAAGACAACATGGCCGAACCCTAGGTGGCCTAAGGCAACATGGCCGAACCATATGGGAAAAATGAAGTTTAAATGAAAAAAATGAAGTTTTTGGAGGAGCAACTACTATTTTGATCATAACTTTTGACTCGTTTGGAGTTTCAGAGACTATAATATATCAAAACAAAGCTAACGAGGAGCCCTACAAGGGCAACATGGTCGAACCCTAGGGGGGCTGAACCCTACAATTTTTTTAGGACTCCCCAATCTTTTTTTCATCTTCCGAGCCCCATTACCTTGATTATATCTTGGTTTTTTCCCTCGGATAATAAAGAAAGACTTGACGTTTCGTCTACGAAGAACACAAAGGAAGAAAAAAATGCCCTACATGCAGTGAAACCGCTCCAGATGGCCAAACCCCTAGGGGGCGAACCCTAGGGGGCGAACCCTAACTCTTTCTGACATTGTTTCATCTTCTTTTCAGGTGTTTTGAAGCTTTACTCTTGGATATTCCTCTTTGGCATGGTGAGCACTTTGAGCTCAAGCACTTTATTTGACGTCCCTTCCTTGCTTCTTTAGATCCCTTATACTGAACTCTTTTTTTTTTTCTTACAGGCCCTCCCTATTGACCATTCTGCAGACTTGGGAACAACCAAGGAGGCCCCGTTACTCAATGATTGGGAAAGGGTTCCCCTCCTTTGATCTTTTCGTTGACTTTTGGAAGCAAGTCCAAACTTATGCCCGTACAACTTTTCCTCCACCATAGAAGGAAGGCTTGTTTCTATATCCAACGGCTTGTGGAAGTTGGGATGACTTCTTGTCTGATTCATTTAACCACCTTCAAGAATAGCAACATTGGATCGACTAGCTACTTAGGAATGCTGATTATGTGGATAGCTTTGCATCCAACTATGTAGGAACATTCGTATCCAATAGGACCATGGTGTTCTTCTATCTACATATTCATCACTACTTGGTGTGAATGCACCTTTACTCTGGAGGATGTCTATGCCTTCTTTCGGTAAGTATTTGCCCCCTGCGTGTGAGTCACGCCTTTGGTGAGATGATCGCGCAAAATATTATAAGTGTTGAAGTCTTGATTCCAGTGTCTGAACACTTCGCGGGTCTTGATATTTTGCAATCCTCGAAAATGAAAGTCCTAGGAGAGGGAACCTCTAGGGAGCAAACCCTAGAAGGGCGAGCCTTAGAGGAGCTCTCCTGGGATATTTTGAAAATCTTCGATCTAATCTTTCTTACCATCTCTTAAAATTTCTCTTTTTATTGGAATCAAGAAGTCATTGAGAACCCAACATTTCGTGAAGGCCTGAAAGCCTTGAAGGCCTGATAGCTTCAAAGGCCTGATAGCCTCGAAGTCCTGCTAATAGTGTTGAAGACCTACTGATAGCTTTGAAGGCCTGATAGCTTCGAAGGCCTGATAGCCTCGAAGTCCTGCTAATAGCGTTGAAGATCTACTGATGGCCTCGAAGACCTGTTGATGGCCTCGAAGACCTGTTGATGGCCTCGAAGACTTGTTGATGGCCTCGAAGACTTGCTGATGGCCTCGAAGACCAAGCTTTAGGTATTCCTCTATCTTCAATTCGACAGGTCATGACCTTTGGATCATGAACTATCGTAGTTCTTTTCATTTCCTATATCAGAAAATCATATACATTTATTTCATACAAACTAACACTTGAATCTATACTTTTCTTCTTCTTTTTTTTCTTCTTTTTTTTTTTTAAGAAATTTAAAAAAAACGTTCAAGTATAAGTGAAAGTTTGTCAATTTATTGCTAAAAAAATTGCTTTTAACGAAAAGCATAACGTTTCATATAATAAATCTTGCTTTTGTCGGTGAAAGCATAACGTTCACCACTTTTAGAGATAAAGTGTAACTTTTTCGGGTTTGAGGGCTTATACTCAGGGGCCTCAATTACTTTTATTAAAGTTGAAAGTATAACTTTTCGAGTCTGAGGGCTTATAGTCAGGTGCCTCATTCACTTTTGATGATAAAGTGTAACACTCGGGTGCCTCGTCACTTGGGTCGTCCAATTTCTTGGCAAGTGCCGTCTACGAGGACTTGAAAATGGGTGCCTCGTCACTTGGGTCGTCCAATATTTTGGCAAGTGCAGTCTACGAGGACTTGAAATCGGGTGCTCGTCACTTTGGTCGTCCAATTTCTTGGCAATTGTAGTCTACGAGGACTTGAAATCGGGTACCTCGTCACTTGGGTCGTCCAATTTCTTGGCAAGTGCAGTCTACGAGGACTTGACCACCGTTTAGAGTGGACCACCATCTTGGGTGGTTTTTTTTTTTTTTTTTACTCGTCAATTCTTGTGCCTCCTCCCTTTGTCATCCAATTTACTTGGCAAGGGATATTCCTGAGGATTTAAATGACCATTTCTGGTGGACCACCATCTTGGGTGGATTTTTAATTCATCTGTAGTTTAGTGTTTGTTCGATGGTACGTAGAGCCAATATTTGAGTTCTTGACTTCCGGGACTTCACCATGGGTGATGGTTGTGAAACCCCAGATTTTATGAATAAAGAATTAATTTTCTCGAAATAATTTTTTTTTTATTATGGTGTGAATTTGAGATAAAGTTATAGTTGTGGGTAATATTTATAAATTTTGCAAAGTATGCAAGTTGTCATATTATATTTGATTGGTTGGGGAATATTCGTTTTAAATAGGAAATATTCGTACGATGGCACAATCATTGGTGGACCCCACAACGGAATTATTATCGGATTGAGAAAATGACAAAAATATTTTATTGAAAATAACGGCGGAAGTTTTACCGTTGATACTATTGAACTACTCGGTAGTAAAAGTGCGATGAATGGCGTTGTTGCATAGTAGCTACCGGTATTGATTATTGATATTTATGTGAGAAGTCACTCGGTTTTGTTCAATTATTATTTACAATAGTTCTTTGCATAGTATCTCACATTATTTGATTCAATTATTGTTGATTTAGAAGTTTTGTTTTATTCAGTATTATTAACGTAATAAAATAGAAACATCTTTTTTATATAAAGCAGAATACTTTATTAAAGTTATTCTATAAATAGAATATATTATATTCTATTATGCATAGTGTTTTCAGATAGTAAAATCTTTTTATATAAAATAGAATACTTTATTAAAGTTATTCTATAAATAGAATATATTATATTTTATTATGCATAGTATTTGCATATGCCCAAGATAGTGTTTGCATAGTAAAAGTCTTTTTATATAAATAGAATATATTATATTTTATTTAAAAGATTTTTCTTTAAATATGGACCGTCGATTAAAGTAAATCAATCTGGACCGTTCATGGATTAGTTCTTATGCATTCCATTTTTCTATAAATAGAAGCTCATTCCTTCATTATTTTCTTACTTAATTCAATTTGAACTCTGAGAGAGACTATAGAGAGATAGAAGAAAAGTTTTCTACTACTTCACTACTCTTATATCAAGTATTATTTTACGGTAAGGGATATTATTCTTTTGTATTCAAGAAGAGAACTTATGTTATTCCATTTCTTTATTGTTCTGTTGGAATAACCTGTATACGCGGGCTACCCTATACTTGGTGACATTCTTCTATTATTACATCTTTATTATTACTCGCCGAATATCACATGCATGCTATCTGTGGGACTGGTTCCATTTTTTTTATTATTCCGTCTTTATTATTCTATCGGAATATCATGTCCTGTAAGCTATATCGTCGGACTGGTTCCATCATTTATTATTAAGTATTTACTATTACATTGGAACATCCTGATTGTGAATTTCACCGACTTTGGTTCCGTTGTTTAGTATTCATTGGAATAACCTTATCATCTTGAAATACTACATGCATGGTGATTTCTTTTGTTATTCCATTCTTTATTATACTCGGTTGGTTAAAATTTTGACTTCTATACTCCATGAAATTAGTGGAATATCCTTGATATTTGCGCTTCATCCAAATATTTTCATGGAAATATTCTTCTGAGCATTCTTGAATTTTATTCTATAAAGAAGTATCATGTTGACAATTTGGACGTTATTGGTTCCTAGACAAATTAATTCTTGAACTTGTTTAATTGAATTCTTATATCATTGTCATCATCCTCATGGTTATGTTATGTTGAAAGTCATCTGTGGCTTGTAGTGCATAGATGGACTTGGTATGATTATGACTGAGGATTATTTGGTATAATTATGGTAGTAATGTTACAAATGATGTGAAAATTAAAAGTCCTCATTGGTCGTAGTGTATTGATGGATAGTTTTGGTATGATTATGGCTATGGATTCTCTTGACGAGGAGCAAAGATGAATTGTTTTATAGCATGATCGGAGACCAGTTGATGAAAACACGATTATCTTTGGCTTTGTAGTGCATGGATAATTCGTGGTCGTGATCTTAAAGAATATCCTTGGCCTCGTAGTGCGGGGATGATTTAATGATGTGGATTATTTATTTAATTTGAGTCTCAAATTGATAAAAGTGATGAAAAACTTTTTAAATCATAAAAGATAGTAGATTCTATTCTCTACTTAACTCTTTTAATGGATTGCTTGTTTCGCTACGATTAAACTTGATGTTTATTGTATTTTATCGGGTTTAACATTGTTGGAGGCTAATGATAATTTATTACGCATTATCTTAGTCATAATATTTCTTCTTTGGGCTAGTTGAGCTCACCCTTTCTTCTTTTATTCTCTTGAGAAATGAGAATATATTTGGGACTTAGTCTGGGAAGCGGAGTGATGGTCTAGAGGATAGCATTAGTAGTCCTCACTATTCTAAGAAATAGTGTGATAATAATTGTAATGAGGACTCCTTTTGAGTTTGTATAATCTCTAGTAGATAATATTTGTATTCAAACTCACAGTTTATGTTTTGTCGTATTGTACACGACAGTTGTTAAGTTGTATTTGAATTTTGTACCATGTATCTGGCGACCCAAGATGGGTGATGTTTACCTAATTTTGGGGGCGTCACATTTGGTATCAAAGCTTAGGGATGTGATCCCTGGCTAAGATGTGAGATAAGAACTAGGAGGGGAGAGACGGGGAATTCCTTCGCTAGTATGACCTACCTAAGTTTATTTAGTATTTAATTGGTCGGTCAAAGTATAGGGATAATATGTGATATGTTAATTAACCCTTATTTTGTGGCAGTATCTGAAAATGACATCCGAAAATGTTGAGATAAGCAATGGAGCACAGGAGACTGTTGATTCTCCATAGATCAATAATCAGGACAATGTGCAACAGGGTGGCGATAATCCTCCTGTAAACAACAACACTGATCAATTAACGAATGACGGTACGTTTAAGAGCTTTTTAGAATTCATGCAACATCAGGCGAAGGCGGCTCCTATTCAAAATGCAGGAGGAAACAATGGCAACCCACGGTTGGTCACCGCTAAGCAATTCAAGGAGCTGGGACCACCAGAGTTTTTGGGAAAGCCAGAACCACTTAAGGTGGAGACGTGGTTAAAGCAGATCACCGAGATATTTGATGTCTTGGGATGCTCCGAGGAGCACAAGGTTCCCTTTGCCACCTTTATGTTGCGTGAAGAGGCAGATTACTGGTGGGAATCTGTAAAACGTACCCAGCCTGACGCACTCAAGATGTCTTAGGAAAAGTCCCAAGAGTTGTTCAATGACAAGTACTTTCCCGAAAGCATTCGTCACATGAAAGAAGTGGAGTTTATCAAATTGGAACAAAACAATATGACCGTGTCGTAATACGAGGCTAAATTTACGGAGTTATCCCGGTTTGCATCCCATTTGGTCGATAATGAGGAGCGAATGATGCGAATATTTTTAAGAGGTTTAAAACCGGATATACGTCAATATCTTATTTCTCATAAACTGTGTTTGTACTCAGATGTTGTAAATAAGGCTCAGTTATTGGAGCGCCGATAACGAGTCAACTTAACCAAAAAGAAGCGACGACAAAATGATAATACCGGTGATAACAGTCATCAAAACGGTGACAGTAAGCATGGAAGGAATCAACATGTCAGAAATGATAACCACTTCGGTGGTAATCATGGCCAAAACAATAAGAATGGACATTTCAAGAAGAGAAGGTTCAACAATGATGTAAAGACGTCGGCACAAACACCCGTTTCAAAGGAAGAAGAACGACCACCGGTCGTATGTTTCAAATGCGGACAGGAGGGACACATCCATCCAAACTGTACGCAGCAATCCAAAACGTGTTTTAATTACGGAAGAGAAGGTCACTTAGCTCGATTTTGTCGTATGGTGAAGTCAATTCCAGCTGGGATAGTGATGCTAAAGGATGTCCCAGACAAGCTAAAGCCGGTAGTTTAAGAGAGAGCGGGTTTTTTTTCGTGACGAGGAACCTGAATAAAATTATCACGAGTATGTTAGTCATAAACTCTTGCGAAGTCTATACCGTGTTAGATACCAGTTCTACTCAGTCTTTTATTTCACCTAGTTGTGTTCAATGTTTGAAGTTAACTCCGAAGAAGTTAGACTTTGATATATCTGTTTAAACTCAGTTCGGATAAACCTTCGTTACCTCCACTATTTATAAATCTTGTTCAAATCAACACTTTCACGTTACGTGTTGATCTTGTCTCTTTGAAAATACTTGCCTTTGATGCGATTTTAGGAATCGATTGGTTAACTACTCATCATGATTTTCGTAAGGTTATTAGTTTTCATATTCCTAACCAACCTGTTATGCAAATTCAAGCAACCAAACCACTAAAGTCAATCATTATCATATCAAGCCATAAGTAAAGAGCCCCGGTCCTTTTGTTGTTGACTTCCTAGTGTGGAATGCAACCAAGCGGACTTTCTTCACGTAAGCGACGTCGTGAATGACGATGACAAGTTGATAGGTATCATTGTGAGGTGCTATCTAGGTTAAGGGATAGAAGTCACAGTTGGTATCAATGTGACGTACTATCCAAGTCTGGATGAGAGTAATAGTTTTGAATGATATTTCTATCATTAATAAATCTCTTGACGTATTCTTGAAGACTTCTTAGCCTACCCCAGAGCGTGAAATCAAATTTTGTATTGACACCAGTACAAAACCCATTTCTTAAACCCTCAAATATTTCTTCAACCAAAACGAACGTATAATGCGCCAAAGACGTTGACTCGAGCTATTGAAGATTACGATCGTACCATTCAATATCATCGTGGAAGAGCGAATATGGTAGCTGACGTGTTGAGTAGAAGATCGTATGCATTTACAAGTGCGATGTTGTTAACACAAAGACTCATTTCGTATAACTTGCAAATGATGAAGATAGAGTTAAAGACTCTAGGGACCCACGTGAAGATAACGAATATACGATAAAAATCACCTTAATCGATAAAGTTAAAGACGCTTCAAGCTACATACCGAATCGATGAATGTGAAGAAGAAGGTTCAAGAGGGCGTTATTCTAGAAGCAAGAGTTGCTGAAGAGAGGAAATCTCAACCCTCGATTTAATTGGCCCATTTGAAATCCTCGATGAAGTCGGAATTGTGGCCTATAGACTCATTTTACCGCCAAGTATGTTGCGTGTTCATAACGTTTTTAACGTATCGATGTTACGTAAATATGTGGATGACCTGAACCACATTATTATATTAGAACTAAACGATATAGCAGAAGATTTAACGTATGAGGAGATACATGTTAAAATCTTGGATAAGAAGGATCGTATTCAACACTCAAAGGTTATACCTCAAGAGTTAGAATCTGAAATGAAGTCAAGGTATCCTCACCTGTTCGGCATACCTGGTACGTACATAAATTTCGAGGGCGAAATTCCATAAGGAGGGGAGATTGTGAAACCCCAGATTTTATGAATAAAGAATTAATTTTCTCGAAATAATTTTTGTTATATTATGGTGTGAATTTGAGATAATGTTATAGTTGTGGGTAATATTTATAAATTTTGCAAAGTATGCAAGTTGTCATATTATATTCGATTGGTCGGAGAATATTCATTTTAAATAGGAAATATTAAATGCGATGAGCCAAGACAATCATTAGTGGACCCCACAACGGAATTATTCATCGGATTGAGAAAACGATAAAAATATTTTATTGAAAATAACTGGCGGAAGTTTTCTTGTTGATCTTGTTGAACTACTCGATAGTAAAAAGTACGATGAATGGCGTTGTTGCAGTAGTAGCAGTAGCACATTATTGATTATTGATATTTATGTGAGAAGTCACCGCTTTTTATTCAATTATTGCTACAATAGTTGTTGTATAGTATCTCACATTATTTGATTCAATTATTATTGATTTAGAAGTTTTGTTTTATTCAGTATTATTAACGTAATTAAATAGAAACATCTTTTTATATAAAACAAAATACTTTATTAAAGTTATTCTATAAATAGAATATATTATATTCTATTATGCATAGTATTTTGCATAGTAAAATCTTTTTATATAAAATAGAATACTTTATTAAAGTTATTCTATAAATAGAATATATTATATTTTATTATGCATAGTGTTTGCATAAGTGCCCGCATAGTATTTGTATAGTAAATTTTTTTATATTAAAAGAATATATTATATTTTATTAAAAGATTTTTCTTTAAATATGGACCGTCGATTAAAGTAAATCAATTTGGACCGTTTCATGGATTAGTTACTATGCATTCCATTTTCCTATAAATAGAAGCTCATTCCTTCATTATTTTCTTTAATTCCTTGAACTCTAGAGAGAGAAACTATAGAGAGAGACTATAGAGATAGAAGAAAAGTTCTCTGCTACTTCACTACTCTTATATCAAGTATTATTTTACGGTAAGGGATATTATTCTTTTGTTTTCAAGAAGAGAACTTCTATTATTCCATTTCTTTCTTTGTTCTATTGGAATAACTTTGTATCGCATGAGCTACCCTATACTTGGTGACATTCTTTTATTATTACATCTTTTATTATTCTCTTGAATATCTCATTCATGCTATATCTGTGGGACTGGTTCCATTTTTTATTATTCCGTCTTTATTATTCGCCGGAATATCACGTCTGCATGCTATATCTGCAGGACTGGTTCCATCATTTATTATTCCGTATTTCTTATTACTGTTGGAACATCCTGTAGATTTGTGAATTTCACACGACTGGTTCCGTTATTTAGTATTCTGTTGGAATAACTTTGCCTATGTGAATACCGCATGCATGGTGATTTCTTTTGTTATTCCATTCTTTATTATACTCAGTTGGTTAAAATTTTAACTTCTATACTCTATGAAATTAGTGGAATATCCTTGATATTTGCACTTCATCCAATATTTTTCATGGAAATATTCTTACGAGCATTCTTGAATTTTATTCTACAAAGAAGTATCATGTTGACAATTTGGGCGTTATTGGTTCTGGACAAATTAATTCTTGAACTTGTTTAATTGAATTCTTATATCATTGTCATCATCCTCATGTTTATGTTATGTTGAAAGTCATCTCGTGGCACCTGTAGTGCATAGATGGACTTGGTATGATGATTATGACGAGGGATTATTCGGTATAATCATGACCGTAATGTTACAAATTATGTGAAAATTAAAAGTCCTCATTGGCCCATAGTGTATTGATGGACAGTTTTTGGTATGATTATGGCTATGGATTCTCTTCGGCCAAGGGAGCAAAGATGAATTGTTTTATGGCATGATCAGGACTGTTGATGAAAACACGATTATCTTTGGCCCTGTAGTGCATGGATAATTCGTGGTCGTGATACTAAAGAATATCCTTGGCACGTGAAGTGTGGGGATGATTTAATGATGTGGATTATTTATTGAGCTAAGTCTCGTGATAAAAGTGATGAAAAACTTTTAAATCATAAAAGATAGTAGATTCTATTCTCTACTTGACTCTTTTAATGGATTGCTTGTTCCGCTGCAGTTAAACTTGATGTTTATTGTATTTTATCAGTTTAACATTGTTGGAGACTAATGATAATTTATTCTGCATTATCTTAGTCATAATATTTCTTACTGGGCTAGTTAAGCTCACCCTTTCTTCTTTTTCTCTGTGAAATGAGAATATAGTTGGGACGAGTCAGGAAACGGAGTGATGGTCCAGAGGATAGCATTAGTAGTCCTCACTATTCTATGAAATAGTGTGATAATAATTGTAATGAGGACTCCTTTTGAGTTTGTATAATCTCTAGTAGATAATATTTGTATTCAAACTCACAGTTTATGTTTTGTTGTATTGTACACGACAGTTGTATTAGTAAGTTGTATTTGAATTATGTACCATGTATCTGGCGACCCAAGATGGGTGATGTTTACCTAATTTTGGGGGCGTCACAATGGTGTTGCACGTTTCTTGTCCTAGTTCAATCTCCCCGGCTGCCAGTTTCTCATGGTATATCCTCCGCAGACTGTAATAGTCCATAGTGGAATGCCCTGCGTATTGGTGGTATACACAGAAGTCTGATCTTCTTTTCATTTCTTCAGTTACAACCGACCGGGTCCTTGGAGGTTTCACCACTCCGTGCTCGACCCATTGTTCGTACAGGCTCCTGAACGCCTTCTCGCTGCATGTGATAGCCTCCGGAACTGGCATTGTGGTATACCTGTCCCCATGCTTTTCTCTGCTTCGTTCAAATTTCTCATTCTTCTCCCTCTTGCCTCTCTGTGGTTTTGACTGAGAATCCACCAGAGCCACAGTTGCTGTCCTCTTGCTCTTCCATGTATCCATCGCATGGCTGGTGGGAAATGTCTTGATTCCCCCCAAGTCTTGTGCAAAAGATGAGAGGGTCGCAAATGAATCGCACGCCTTGGTAATGAGGTGGGGCTTGAAGGAGCCTAAAGCACCATTGTTGCATATGCTAACCAAGTTCTTTTCTTCAATTGGTTCTACACACTTCTGTGCTTGGGCCCTGAACCTGTCAACGTAATCTGACAGTTCCTCATTCGGCTTCTGCTTAAACCGCATGAGCTCTACAATGGTTACCTATTTCTGCACATAGAAAAACTTCTTAAAAAATTGTAATTTTAGGTCATCTCAATCATAGACTGACCCCTTCTCCAAATTATAGTACCAACTGAAGGCACTATCCGTCAAAGTCTTGTTGAATTCCCGCATCAACAAGTTCTGGTTGTTCACTTCATCATATCCTAGCCACGGAGACATCTACTCTACAAACCTGGCAATATGTTCCCTGACATTTCCTTTCTCTCTGTTGTATTTTGGAAATTGTGGGGGATGCTCAATATACCCTGTCGGGTAAGGTTGCCTCCGAATGTGTGCCGGGTAAGGTGGAGTAAAGTCTAACTTCGAGGGTCGGGATGTCTGCCTGCGAAGTTGATTGATCACATCGATCATATCATCCTTCGTCACGTACTGGCTCGTGGCATGAACTCTCTGTGGTACGGAAATTGGCTGATGTACACTGACATCATGTAAATTTTGTATCGGTTGTGCTTGTGGGCCGGTTCGTTGAACGAGGTTTGGGATGGTTGGCATCTGCACTTGTGAAAATACGGGGATAACAGTTGGAATGATGTTTGTCTTAGGTTGGCTGACTTCCAATCTGGGTTGTGGCGCGTCACCAATGTTTTGAGGTTCCAAGTGGATGATTGGGACGAACTGATTCTCCATCAATGGAGGTGCTGTCTGATTCTCCTTATTGTTGTTATCGTTGTTGTTGTCCTCCACTCCTGCCGGTTCTCCTTGTGAATTATCTGGGAATATAGCCTTGAAAGCGGGAATTTGCATCAACTGCTGGCAAAAATTTCCCATTTCCTCTTGCTTTCTCTGCATCTCCAGCATCATAGCCATCATCATCCCTTGTTCTTCCCGTGTTTCCTTCAACGCCTTGAGCATCTCCAGTTACACAGCATTTGCATGCTCTCCTCTTTCTTCCTAGATTTTCCTTTCCGCGCCTGTCTGCCTGACATTCTCTGGTTGTTGCTCAGCCATGTATGGTGATGTTGAACTTCCTTCTGATACACCTTCAAGGATAGGTTGATTGAGATTTAGATTCACGCCTTGGAAAGCTTGACTTGCTTGCCTTAGAACTGGACCCGGTGAGGTAATGTTGTTTGTTAGTGAAGCTCTTCCTGTTGTTCTCCCACTTCGAGTTATGAGCATACCCTTCACGAATTCTACACCTCCCAGCGGAGTCACCAAAAGAATGTGGGCAAGGAAATCGTGCCTTGCTAGTTAGGGTTTCATGTTGGCTGAGGAGGAGATAAATCCACGAAGAGCACGGAATTGATTGATTGATTGAAGAGGGGAGAACGACAGGTGGGAGATTACTCCAACGACACATGGCAGAACTCCTAGAATTTGAAAACCGGGTTAGGGTTATTGGGATTCCAAGAGCCTTCTTGTTGAGTCCTTTGAGTTGAGAGCGAGTATCCAAACCCTTTTTTAGCGCTTTTAGGTGGAATCTCCAAGCCTTTAAGTTACCAAAAGGTACTTTTTGATCTTCCAAGAATCCAAGTCTTGAGTCTGAAGAGAAGTCCCCTTCTCAATGGAATGGAAGGGGTATTTATAGGGTTTTCTGGAAAGTAGTCATGTGCAAGGCACATACTTTCAGGAAAATTCCAAAAATACCCTTTAGTCATTAGAATAATGCCCATATTGCCCTGCCCTTCTAGCCACCAATCGAATCCCTCAATCAATTCTCAAAACGAGCCACCTCCACGAGTCTTCTGCCTCGGGACGCGTGGAGGCTTCTCCCAGGTCTAGCACATTTATTTTTGTCTTTTCTGCCTTTATTCCATTAGGTTATGCGAACCCTAATTTGCACATTTAATGAGGTCGTGGAACCCTAATTGTGCATTTAATTCAATTACGTCATACGAACCCTAATTTTGCACTTGGGCCCACAAATGATATCTGAAATACAGGAGATGAGTAATGGAGAAATCATGATGACAGGGAAGATGGAATCTGAAATGAAAGCAAGGTATTCTCAACTCTTTGAAATACCAGGTACGTAAATTTTGGGGACGAAATTTCATAAGGAGGGGAGATTGTAAGACCCCGAATTTTATGAAATAAAAGTATTCAATTTTCTTATAATTACTATTCATGAGTTAGTATTCATGAGTTACTATTCATGAGTTACTATTCATGAGTTACTATTCACGAGTTACTATTCAAGCGTACTATTCATGAAGCATGATATTTTTTATGTAAGAAGACATTACTCAATAATTGTTACAGTAATTACTGTTCAATATTTTATTTTATTGATTCAATAATTGCTACGTTGATATTTTATATTATTGTTGTTTTAATAATTGTCAATACACATTATTTCCCATTATCAGATCAATGATTCATATTATTTTAATAATATTGCTAGATAACATTATTGGCAATGTCTAGAAAGTTACATCAAGGAGAGGTTTGGTCACCTAATTCATGGCGAAGAAGGAGAAATTCTTATTGGAAAGCCCCCTCTTTCCTGGGAACGGCCTGGTTGTCATTATTGTGATTCTGTAATATTATTTGTAAATAATTAATTATTGATTTTTATGATAAGGAAAATATTTATTTATGTGGATATTAATGGAGGAATTTTTAGAAAAGTGACAATTGTTGAAAATTGATATTTTATCTTTTCTGATAAAATAATTTATTATTATATTATAATAATATAATAATGGTGATATTTTTTACAATGAATGTGGGATATATGAGTAAATAAAGACACTACTCAATAATTGTTACAGTAATTATTGTTCAATATTTTATTTTATTGATTGAATAATTGCTACGTTGATATTTTATATTATTGTTGTTTTAATAATTATCAATACACATTATTTTCCATTATCAGATCAATGATTCATATTATTTTAATAATATTGCTAGATAACATTATTGGCAATGTCTAGAAAGTTCTGTCTAAGGAGAGGTTTGGTCACCTAATTGCTGCAAGTAAGGAGAAATTACATGGAAAGCCCCTCTTTCACAGGAACGGCGTCAGTTGTCATTATTGTGATTCTGTAATATTATTTGTAAATAATTAATTATTGATTTTTATGATAAGGAAAATATTTATTTATGTGGATATTAATGGAGGATTTTTTAGAAAAGTGACAATTGTTGAAAATTGATATTTTATCTTTTCTGATAAAATAATTTATTATTATATTATAATAATATAATAATGGTGATATTTTTTACAATGAATGTGGGATATATGAATAAATGAGGAGAAGGAGTATTTTTGTTGCAATAAATACTAAAAACATGTTAAACATGTTGGTGGACCCAATTTTTGACTGAAATTTGATTATAGCCTGTAAAATCGTTCGTATGTGGATTTCGGTCAATTTCTGTTTGGAATTTGGAAAAACTTTCTGTTTGGTAGAGAATTGAATTTCCTATAGAAGGACATGAGATTCGAATTTTTCTGATAAAAGGGCTATTTATTATGAATTATTGAAGTTCCGAAATAATTGATTTTTGGAAGTTTTAATTATCTATTTTATGAAAAACGTTTTTTCTTACTTTTTCTAGAAGGTGGGCATGTGGGAAATGCTAAGAGCTGATTTCCAAGGAGGCGTATGAAATTTTATTATTAATAATATATTTTATTAAATTTTTTGCTTTGGTGTTCTAAGCATTTTCCTATAAATAGGGTGCTTAGGTTAGAATTGAAAATCATACCAGAAACTGAAGTTTTCTCTCTCTATATTATCGAGCGTATTTTGTGAGTATTTAGATATCTTGAGTGTTGCTATACGGTGCAAGTTCGTTCAGCGTTATATCCAACATTCCAGTACTGCTCTTTTGAGGTCAGGGATAGTAAGGGATTTTGAGGGTTATTATGTTTTTCAGTTTCAATTTTTTTGCGAACCTTCACAAATTCTAAAAAAAATTGAAATGATAATTTGATGAGTTTTGTTGATTGTGTCCAAAAATGGCAATTTTTGGATATATAGATTAAGAGTTATGAATTTTATGAGAAAAAACTATTTTAAAAGTAAACGCTTATAACTCCTTGTGGTTAACTCCAAAATTGATGAAATTGTTATTGGGAGTACATGTATATATATGAATACAAGTGTAAATTTAGAAATTTTGGACAAAAAAGTACAATTTATGATAAATGTCTAAATATTTCGGCGATTTTGGCCATATGAAAATAGTAAATGAATTTTAAAAATTCGAGAAAAATATATGTTCAATATGGGACTATATTATGCTAAATCCCAGAAAAGAAATATTTTTGGAACTGATTTGGTATTTTTCATGAAAATGGTTTAGTTATGAGTAAATGAATTAAATATGTTATGTGAACTAAGAAATTTGAAAAATAAGATTTTATAGCTTAAGAATCCTATATATGGTATATGCAGATTTTTGATGAGGGTTTTGGTTATTGGTGATGAAATCTTATGAGTTTGGCATTTTAGAATGATTAAATGCATTAATTAGTAAAGTATAAACAATTAAAATAAATTGTTTATAAGTTTAAGAAATGATTAAGATATTGTGGTAAAATAAATGATATTAAATTATGAGATTATTAAGTGATTTATAATATTTGGATTAAGGTGTTATGAAATCATTGATTTATGAATCTTGCTCTTGAAATTAAATGTAGTTGTTGATCCTATTGTTTTTATTATCATAT